>JARBWK010000013.1:15225999-15825999 GCA_030556195.1 Anolis apletophallus
TTTGGAATAGGACGCCCCGTCCTGTTTTGTAGTAGTCTCTTACAATTTTGCAAGTTTGGAAGTTTTGCTACGGATCTCCCAAAGCACCGTACATTATCTGTAAACAACGTTGAAGTTACTCATTACCTTTCATTCCACTATGTTTTGTTTTGGTTTATTGTGCAAGGCTTTGGGAGTTTCGCTTGCCTTTTCCCTGAATGAGACGAGACGTGCGTGTGTCTTTCTGTGTCGGCAGACAGGCCTTGATCTCTTTTACATGCGCATCGGGCGCTTGCCTTTTGCAGGTACGGATGGAATTCCTAATTTAAAAATAAAACCCCACTGTTTCGGTATACCTCTCCTTTGCACGGAAGGTGCATCCTACTGTGAGTCGAGAGAAGGCATGGGGCAACTTTGGCTCTCCGTCCAGGTGTTTTGGACTGCAACTCCCACAATTCCTAACAGCCTACCGGCGATTAGGAATTGTGGGACTTTGATCAAAAACCTGGACAGAGGTCAAAGTTGAGCCATGCATAGCCTTAGAGGAAGAGCCTGAATGTGAGTGAAATCCTTGCTTTCTTGTCCGGCGCCTTTTCCTGGTGTGTGTCTTGTGCTGTGCATCTTCTTTCCTTGCCCGTTCCTTGGTTTTCCTGGAAATCTCCTTTTGGATAAGTCGGGTCCCTGGCGGAAAGAAATAAAGCCTCCGTTGCCACATTGGCACTTGGTCCAGAGGCGCTGGTTAGTTGTTTCGCGCTACGTCCCTTCCTTGCTGGGTTATGTTCGCTCTTGTTGCAGAAGGATGAAAAGGGCCCAGTCGGGACTACCCGGAACATTGGCGTGTCCTCGCTCCTCCGGAAGACACGGTTTCAATAAAATGATTGGCTTTTTCTACTACGGATTTTGGCTGCCTATTTTATTTCATAGAACAATACAATAAAATATGTTGTTGTCGAAGGCTTTCATGGCCAGAATCACTGTGTTGCAAAATCCAGGATGTCTGGCCATGTTCCAGAAGCATTCTCTCCTGATGTTTCGCCCACATCTATGGCAGGCATCCTCAGACGTTGTGAGGTCTGTTGGAAACTAGGCAATTATATATATATATATATATATATATATATATACACACACACACGCGCGCGCACACACACACACACTAGCCGTTCCCTACCATGCATTGCTGTGGCCCATTCTGTGTATATATGTTTTGTATGTGTATGTGTATATATTTGTATATATGTGTGTTTGTGTATATATGTGGTTTTATGCATGCGTTGTAATGGGCTGGGCTTTTTTTGGCTTTTTAAGTCTCTTCTGGTGTGTTTTTTATTTATTTATTTATTTATTTATTATTGGGGCTTTTATGCCGCCGACTCCCGAGGGCTCGCGGCGGCTCACAAGAGCCGGTACATAGGAAAATTAAAAACATGTGGTTAAAACAACAACGGCACATTAAAACAACAGTAATAAAACAGCAGCAATTAACACAACATTAGAGGCCGCACCAGCACCGCACAGGCAATATAGCATGGACCTACTCATTAAAGGCCTGCCTAAACAAATACGTTTTGCAGGCCCGTCTAAATGGGAGTAGGTCCCTCAGGGCCCTGGTTTCGGCTGGAAGGGCGTTCCATAGCGTGGGAGCTATAATCGAGAACGCCCTCCGGCGGGTGGATGTCAGGTGCGCCGACTTTATAGATGGTATTACCAAAAGATTGGCATCCTCCGAACGTAGTGATCTCGAAGGGCAGTATGGAGCGAGGCGGTCCCTCAGGTACGCTGGCCCCAGGCCGTACAAGGCCTTGAAGGTAAGAACCAACACTTTGAAGGCAATCCGGTGCTCAATAGGCAGCCAGTGCAGATCCTGCAAAATTGGTGTTATACGGCAACCTGCTGGAGCCCCAGACAGGAGCCAGGCGGCAGCGTTCTGCACTAGCCTGAGCTTCCGTGTCGACGACATAGGGAGGCCAACGTAGAGCGCGTTACAGTAATCTAGCCTCGAGATGACCGTGGCTTGGATCACCGTGGCCAGGTCGTTCCGGGAGAGGTAGGGAGCCAGCCTCCTTGCCTGGCGGAGATGGAAGAAGGCAGCCTTGCTGACCGAGGAGACCTGGGCCTCCATGGACAGCTGGGAGTCCAGCTGGACACCCAGGCTCCTCACCGACGGTGCTGGGTGCAGCGCCGTCCCGTCCAGGGTTGGAAGCCGGGCACCCACCCCGCCCTGGCGGCCCAGCCACAAGATCTCCGTCTTCGCCGGATTCACCCTCAACCTACTGGCTCGCAGCCATCCAGTAACGGCCTCGAGGCAATGCTGGAAATTATCGGGGACGGACTCCGGCCTGCCCTCCATCCCCAGAATGAGCTGGGTGTCGTCAGCGTACTGATGGCAGACCAGCCCATAACTCCGCACCAGCCGTGCAAGCGGCTGCATGTAGATATTAAATAACAGGGGAGAGAATGGCCCCCTGTGGAACTCGGCACGCCAGTGGGGAGCCCTCAGAGACCACCTCGCCCCTCCTCACACGCTGAGACTGCTGGCGGAGGAAGGAGGTCAGCCATTTAAGGACAGTCCCCCTCACTCCGGCCATGGCCAGGCGGTGGATCAAAAGATTGTGTTTAGTGTTTTTATGACTGATGGTCACTCATTTGGCCTGATATTGTGTCCAAATTTGGTATCAATCCAGTGGTTTTTGAGTTATATGAATCCCACAAACAAACATTAAATTTTTATTCATATAGATACATACACACCTGTGAAATAATGTCCAGAGTGAGAGGAAGGACCCTTTCTGTAAATGTTGCAATTAGCCACCTTGATTAGCATTTGAGTAGTCATTAAGTTTGCAAAGTCAGTCAGTGAGGGTATCTGTATAGAGGTCTATTGGAAAAGAAGCAAGAGTGTGTAGATAGATAGATAGATAGATAGACACACACACACACACACCTGTGGAATGATGTCCAGGGTGGGAGAAAGATCCCTTGTCTGCATTGAGGCACCTTGGTTAGCACTGAATAGCCTTGCAGCTGCAAAGTCAATAAGTGAGGGTATCTGCATAGAGGTCTTTTGGAAATGAGGCAAACAAACATTACATTTTTATTTATATAGATACACACACATCTGTGAAATAATGTCCAGGGTGGGAGAAAGATCCCTTGTCTCTTTGAAGCAAGTGTGAATGTTGCAATCAGGCACCTTGGCTAGCACTGAATAGCCTTGCAGCTTCAAAGTCAACCAGTGAGGGTATTTGCATAGAGGTCTTATGGAAATGAGGCCAATGGGGTTTATATATACACCGTGGAATAATGTCCACTGAGGGAGAATGAACTCTTGTCTGCTTGAAGCAGGTGTGACTGTTGCAATTGGCCACCTTGATTAGCATTGAATGACCTTGCAGCATCAAAGCCTGTCTGCTTCCTGCCTGGGGGAATCCTTTGCTGGGAGTTGTTAGCTGGCCCTGATTGATTCCTGTCTGGAATTCTCATTTTTTTGAGTGTTTCTATTTATTCACTGTCCCGATTCAAGAGTTTTTTTAAAAAATACTGGTTGCCAGATTTTATTCATTTTCATTTCAACTTGCCTAGTTTCCAACAGAACCCTCAAACTCTGAGGATGCTGGACAGATGTGGGCGAAAGTCAGGAGAGAATGCTTCTGGAACAGGGCCAGACCGCTTGGAAAACTGACAGCAACCTATTAAAATAATATAATAATCAAAATAATAGGAGTATAATATATATGACATATATAATATATATAGTATAATTGTATAGTATATATTACAATATATTTTAATAACTTATGCAACATAATATAATCATTATTAAAATAATAGAGTATAATATATATGACATACAATAATATATATAGTATAATAGTATAGTATAATATATTATAATATAGTATAGTATAATAGTATAGTATAATATATAATATATTGCAATATAATATTTTAATAACATTATTTTAATTATGTAATATATAGTAATATATATTATATTATATAGTAATATAATATATAGTAATATATATTATATATATTATTGTTACTATAATATATAGTAACAATAATATAATGTAAATTGTAGGCTATTGCTTTTATTGCCAAGCCACTTTGATAAATATAGATCAGGTCATCATTGGAGGCTTGAGTGCTGTGCGCATGCGCAACTTCAACTTGTGTTTCCCCTCTCCCCTTTGAGAAACCGCTAGTGCGCAGGCGCAAGGGAGAGGAGCCTCACCATAGCAATGGGTTTTTTCCTGATTGGTCGAGAAGCCGGTTCGGCTGTGATTGGGCAAGACGGGGTGACTGACTCTTTCACCGGCCAATGGGAGAGGGAGTTGCATCCATGGGCGGGACTTCCCGGCCGGGGTTCTTCTGTCACCGCTGAGAAGGGCTTCTCTGGTCTGGTAGGTGGCGGGTTCGATTCCCACGGTGGGACTACAACTCCCAGAATCCACTTGGCGCACAGACCTAGCCTGGGAGAAGCCGCATTGCTACAGGAACGTGGTTATTTAGGGATAGCAGTTAGGCTAGGTCAGGCCTGGGCCAGCTTGGGCCTTCTGGGTGTTTTGGACTACAACTCCCACAATTCCTCACAGCCGGTAGGCTGTGAGGAATTGTGGGAGTTGTAGTCCAAAACACCCAGAAGGCCCAAGTTTATTTATTTATTTATTATTTCACTGTTGTCTGTCCCCCCCAACGGCTCAGGGCGACTTACAACAGTGCGTAAAATACAATTGTCCGATAACTCATAATAACTCACAGTAATACCATTAAGATGGAATTACAATTAGAACAGTTGAAGCAACAAATGGGCTGACAGCTAGGCGGCGCGAGCTACAGTCTAGCTAACTCCGAAGGCTTGCTGGAACAGCAATGTCTTAACTGCTCTCCTGAAGGGAGGAGGCCCTGGGTGGCACGGATGCCGGCGGGCAGTGCGTTCCACAGGGTTGGGGCTGCAACAGAGAAAGCCCGGCGGCGGGTTGCGGACAGATGGTAGGTCCTCACATTTGGGATGACCAGGAGGTTTAGCTCTTCGGAGCGCAGTGATCTGGTGGGATGGTATGGGACAAGGCGGTCCCGCAGGTACACTGGCCCCAGACCATGTAAGGCCTTAAAAGTCAGGACTAACACGTTGAAGGCAATCCGGCATTCAATTGGGAGCCAGTGCAGTTCGCGCAGGATTGGCGTGATGTGGTGGCCAATCGGGACCCCTGCCAGGAGTCGCGCTGCAGCGTTCTGCACCAGCTTGAGTCTCCGGATTACCGACAGAGGAAGGCCAATGTAAAGAGCGTTACAGTAGTCCAGCCTCGAGATGACCGTGGCTTGGATCACTGTGGCTAAGTCGCGCCGGGACAAATAGGGGCCAGCTTCCTCGCCTGGCGAAGATGGAAAAAATGCTACTCTGCTGACGCTGGAGACGTGGGCCTCCATCGACAACAGGGGGTCCAAGGTTACTCCTAAGCTCTTAACAGAGGGCGACGGACATAATGTCACGCCGTCCAGGGTTGGAAGCTGAACATCCCTACAGTCCGGGGAACCCAGCCACAGGATCTCAGTCTTTGCCGGATTCACCTTCAACCTACTGGCTCGCAGCCATCCAGTGACGGCCTCAAGGCAACGATGGAAATTATCGGGTACGGATTCGAGGCTGCCCTCCATCTTCAAGATAAGCTGGGTGTCATCAGCGTACTGATGGCACACCAGCCCAAAACTACACACCAGCTGGGCAAGTGGTCGCATATAGATGTTAAATAAGAGGGGGAGAGAATAGCCCCTGAGGAACCCCCGCAAAGAAGCGGGGAACCCCTGGAGACATCCTTGCCCTTCCTCACTCGTTGTAGCCGGTTCCGGAGGAAGGAGGTCACCCACTAAGGGCTGTCCCCCTAACTCCAGCCCTGGCAAGGCGGTGAGTCAATAGATCATAATCGACTGTATGAAACGCCGCTGTGAGGTCCAATAACACGAGCAGCGCCGATCCGCCCTGATCCAGCTGGCAGCGCAACTCATCCGAGATGGAGACCAGGACCGTCTCCGTCCCATGCCCCGGACGGAAGCCGGACTGGAAGGGGTCTAGCCAAGTTGGCCCAGGCCTGACCTAGAACCCCTTCTTCCACTTCATCCTATGCTTCCTCTTGTTTATTTATATTTATTTATGCTTCCTCTTGTTTATGTTTATGTTTATTTATGCTTCCTCTTGTTTATTTACTTTCCACTGTATTTTTACCACTCTCTATCTCCACCCCTTTCGAACTGCTAGGTTGGCAGAAGCTGGGGCTAACGGCAGGGGCTCACCCCGCTCCTCGGATTCGAATCTGCAACCTTTTTGGCCAGCAATACATAACATTAACCAAAACCAATAGCATATAAATATGAATGAAAACATTCAGACCGCAGCCAGGAAATCAGAAGACGTTTCCTTCTTGGGAGGAGAGCAAGGACCCATCTCGATCAGATAATGGAGAGGAGAGACATCACACTGGCAACGAAGATCTGCATAGTTAAAGCAATAGTATTCCCCATAGTCATCTTCGGATGTGAGAGCTGGACCATCGGGAAGACTGAGCGAAGAAAGAGAGCTTTTGAACTGTGGTGTTGGGGGACGAGAGACAGGGCCTTCTCGGCGGTGGCCCCCTTCCTATGGAACGCACTCCCAAACGAGATAAGATCGACCCCGTCCCTCCTGGCTGTCGGAAAAAAATTAAAACCATGGTTCTAGGACCAGGCCTTTAGGCAGCAGACGTCATTTCCACCTTAGTAAACATTGACTGGAATGGCGTTGCGGCAGGCGACATTGTGATTTGTTTTATGGTTTTAACTAAGGCTACATGTACTGGTTTTTCATGATTATGTAATTCATTTATTTATTAATTTATTTACATCATTTATATTCCGCCCTTCTCACTCCGCAGGGGACTCAGGGTAGATCACAATGCACACATACAGGCAAACATTCAATGCCATAGACACACAACATACAGTATATAGACAGACAACGAGCTACACAATTGGTCGAGAGCTCACTCTGACCCAGGCAGGCCTCGAACTCATGACCTTGTGATGAGTAGAGATCATATGCAGCTGACACCCAGCCAGCTGCGCCACATTCCCGATGCTTTGATGTTTAAGTATGTGATTGTGATTATATTATTGTAATTGTGATGTAGCAGCCTTGCAGCGTTACTAATGTAACTAACTAACTAACGTTATTATTTATGAGTCGCCTTCCACGAACGTGCTCCGGGCGACTTACATAGCTTGGCGTTTACGATACTAAAATATTAAAATATTAAAATTAAAATGTTAAAATGTTAAAGTATTGGAACAGTCAGATTCCAGGTCACTGATTGTCCCAATTATGCATAAGCTCTTCTAAATAGCCATGTCTTAGGTGCCACCAGAAATTGAGGCAGGTCGGGGATGGCTCTTTGGTCTGGCAGCAGAGAGTTCCACAGGGCAGGGGCCACAATGGAGAAAGATCTCTGTCTCGTGGACTCCAGATGAGCTTCTCTCAGACCCGGGACACGGAGAAGGTTCTCGTTGGCTAGCTGTGGTACTCTCAGGTGGATGGGTGGTATCAGATGTAAGCCGTCCTGAGTCCCTCTTCAGGGGTTAGAGAAGTGACAGGGTACAAATACCAAAAATAAATACATGCATACATACATAAAAGATGTGTGGATGGCATCCTCGAAGTGACTGGCTTGACCTTGAAGGAGCTGGAGAAGGTGACGGCCGACAGGGAGCTCTGGCCTGGGAAGGTCCATGAGGTCACGAAGAGTCAGAAGCGACTGAACGAATGAACAATAAAAGAGGTCCAATATGGCCTCCCAACACTTTGGAAACTGTTCACCTCATATTACGATACTCTCTGACTCTGCAAAGTAATGGATTTGTATCATGTTTTAAGTGCAAAATCTGGATTGCAGGTAAACATTTTAAAAACCCAATATGATGGCAACCAGGCTGATTGATAACTGGCAAATAGAGGGAGAAAACATGGAGGCAGCGACAGACTTTGTATTTCTAGGCGAAAAGATGACTGCAGCCAGGAAATCAGAATACGCTTACTTCTTGGGAGGAGAGCAAGGACCAATCTGATAAAATAGTGAAGAGTAGAGATATCACACTGGCAACGAAGATCCGCATAGTCAAAGCAATGGTATTCCCCGTAGTCACCTATAGATGTGAGAGCTGGACCTTAGAGAAGGCCTAGCGAAGGAAGAGAGATGCTTTTGAACTGTGGTGTTGGAGGAAACTTCTGAGAGTGCCTTGGACCACGAGAAGATCCAACCAGTCCATCCTCCAGGAAATAAAGCCCAACTGCTCATTGGAGGGAAGGATATGAGAGGCAAAGAGGAAGTCCTTTGGCCACATCAGGAGAAGACGGGAAAGCTTGGAGAAGGGAATGATGATGGGGGGAATGGAGGGAAAAAGGAAGAGGGGCCGACCAAGGGCAAGATGGATGGCATCCTTGAAGGGACTGGCTTGACCTTGAAGGAGTTGGCGGTGTTGACGGCCGACAGGGAGCTCTGGCGTGAGATGGTCCATGAGGCCACGAAGAGCCGGAAGCGACTGAACGAATAAACAACAAAAGACGTCCAATATGGCCTCCCAACCCTTGGAAGCGAATGAACGAATAAACTACAACAATAATATACCTTGTCATGCGACAAGAACGCTGAGAGGAGTAGTGTTTTGGAAGGAAAGGGCCTCCCTTTTCTTTCTCGTTCTCTCTACAAGTGGCCTTTCTTTCTCCGTCATCTCCATTGGCACCATTCTGAGGGCCCTTTGGGACAGGCCCTATATCCCAGGATATGATCCCAGGTTTTCTGCTTTTAAATTGGATTATATGACTCCGCCTGCTCAGAAGACGCTTCCTTCTTGAGAGGAGAGCAAGGACCCATCTCGATAAAACAATAAAGAGCAGAGACATCACACTGGCAATGTATTTCCGCATAGTTAAAGCAATGGTATTCCCCGTCATCACCTATGGATGTGAGAGCTTTTCTTATTTTGGTCTCAAAATCATTGTATAAATTGATATAAAACTGATAAAAAAATAGAAGGAGCACAAGTGGCTTTTGACCAAAAACGGGCAACAGCGACCGCATTGTCTGTTCCTCCTACAACTCTTTCTCTGTATTTGTGGCAGAACATTGCGGACAAGCATACAGATGTGGAGTTTTATGATACTACTAGCTTGGGGACCCGGCAGTGCCCGGGTTATTTGAGAAAGGCATTGTGTGCCAAGGTTGGTCTTTATCCGTTATTTCTGTGGCTCGCAGTGCTCTCAGGAAGTTAGTGAAGGTACTGCAAATCCCATCGTGCATGGTCCATCCTCCTTCAAACACCACCAGGATGTAGGGTGGGTCATGGAGGGTCTGTCTGCCAAGTTTGGCCGTGATCCATCATTATTTGGTCCTGATCTGTCATTGCTGTGGGCTGCAGTGGCTGACTGCCTGAGGCCTTTCCTTTTCCCTCTGAGTCGCCTTAGAATATTGGAATGTGGATGGCCAATCGGAGTCCTTTATGCAAATACCATTGTACTGGCAACCAATCCTCTCTGTCTGGGGCCATGGAATGTTGGAGTTCTGAGTCTAGCCAATCAGAGCCCTTTATGCAAATAATCCCACAGTGGCAGCCAATTGAAACGCTGGCACATATTTCTCCCTCCGCCCGCAAACACTGACTTTTATTATAGACATAGATAAATTTGTGCTTCTGTATGCCACCCTTAGTCCTTTTTGGGAGAGTGTGGCAGGGTACAAATAAAGCTGTTGTTGTGGCAGGGTATTATTATTTATTTTATTTAAAACTTTTATATCCCGATCTTCTCGACCTCCATAGAGGGACTCAGACCGGCCTACAGCAAGGATTCAGTGCATTAATACAATCTAAAAACATCATACTACAAAAGATTCGAATACATTTAGAATAGAATTACAAATAAGCCAAATCGCCAAGATAAAATCATGTCCAACTCAGTCCGTATGCGTGGTCAATAACTTTGTTCTGTGGCCGGCCTCAGCCATTATTCTGGGAATGCTTCATTCCATAGCCAGGTACAAATACAGTTGTTATTGTGACAGGGTATAAGTTGTTGTTGTTACAGGTTACAAATAAAGTTGTTGTTATGGTCGTTTGCTACAAAGTTTGAAAAAGTTTGTGTTCTTGCTTTGAAAGTGTTATTTCCAGTTTAAGTGTGCGGTCCTTACTTTGAAAGTAGTTGTTCTACTCCAGAAACTTCATTTTTTGTGGCACAAACTATATAGAGACTTGATGAGATACTCATTGGAAAAGTAGAACCAAATGTGCGACAGCAGTGTTTCCCAACCGCTGTGACGCAGCACAGTAGTGTGCCATGATGGGCCTCCTGCTGTGCAGCAAGAAAAGCTCTCTGCCCCACTTCCTTTCCCCCTCCTCCTGCCGAACTCCTGCTGCTTGGGGGGGGGAGGAGGAAGGGCCGGGCGGCGGTGAAGAAGAAGAAGAGGCCAGGGCGCCGCCTCCTTCGGCCATTTCCCCAGCCAGCCTCCAATCCGCCATGACTCCCGCCCCTCGCTCGCTGAAGCCGTGCGGAGGAGTCCCGCCCACTGAAGCCCGTCCACCACTCAGGCTCCTCCTCCGCGCGGAGGAGTCATGGCGGAGAGCGGTGCCGGGGACACACTGCCCTCAAGGCTGGAGAAGCTGTGGGGGTGCTGAAGCCGGGTGGAGGGGGTGGGGCATGGCACGGCCTGGCTCTGCCCCCTCCCCCGGCTTCAGCTCTCCCACAGCTTCTCCAGCCTTGAGGGGACAGTGCCAAGCCAGCATTGTGCTGGCTCTGCCACCGCTGACTTGGCACTGCCCCCTCAAGGCTGGAGAAGCTGTGGGAGAGCTGAAGCTGGGGGGAGGGGGCAGGGCATGGCGTGGCATGTCTCCGCCCCCTCCCCGGCTTTGGCACTCCCAGCAGCTGCTCCCAGCAGGCCTCCATCCCCCAGCCGTTCTTTACTGTGTTAGAGTGTCATATTTTGTCATTTTGGTTGGTGGTGTGCACCTGGATTTTTTTAATGGTAAAAGTGTGCCGCGGCTCAAAAAAGGTAGGGAAACACTCTGCTACAGAATGTCCTTCCAACAAAACCAAAGTTTCTCCGTGTTTTTACAACAGAACCAATTAGGAAATGATGTTAATAACCCAGGAACAAAAGTTGTGTTGCATGGTGTAAGACAGGCAAAAAAAATATCACTATTAATAGCTCATTCTCGAATTGCTCTCCTTTAAGAATCAAATCCTCTCCGCTTGTGGGGCCCGTGTTGGTAATCAGAGGCCTAAACCAAACAGGAGGATTTCATTGGGTAAATAGGCCAAAGTCCAGGTGCTTTGGGCTCCTGCCATGGAAATGAGTGAAGGGTTGCTGCGGCCTCTTCTGTGCTCCCTTCATGTGCACTGCTTTGGCCCAGAGCTTCCTGTGAGCATCAGAGGGACTGTGCGTGTAGCGCAGTGTGTGAATAGGGACAGGAAAGACACACAGATGCAGCACAGGATGGATCCAGTGGCCCTGGCTTCAGAGAGACCAAGAACCGCACATGGTTTGCACGCTCTCAAAGGGTGCCTTTGGGTGGCTTTGCACACTCTCCCTCCATGCCCAATTTCTCTCACCCATTGTAGGCAGTGAGTCAGTTACCTATTTGTCATGTTATCTCTGTCAATGATTCTGGGACAGTGGAAGGATCACTCCTCCTCACAAAGGGAAATGCGTTCCGTCATGATGTTTCGAGAAAGATTCTGTTCCTAGTTTGAGAAGTGTTATTTCCAGTTTAACTGTGCAGTCCTGACTTTGAAAGAAGTTGTTCTGCTCCAGAAACGTTGTTTTTGTGGCTGCCACAAAGTAGCTTGAATGGGTTGTGACTCTGTGATGAGATATTCACTGAAAAACAGGAGCAAAATGTGCTGCTGCAGGATGTTCCACAAAAAAACATAACTTTGACAGTTTAATAAACTTTTCCCATGCTTTTGTGATAGAACCAATTAGGAAACAACATTTATAATCCAGGAACAGAAATTGTGTTATATGGTGCAATAACAATGCTGTTTATTCCTAATGCTGTTTATTCCTAAAGCCCTTTCTCCCAAACGGCTCACCTTTACTCAGAAGGACCAAAAGAAGAGGGCACGGGCCGCTTGGCCAGCGTTGGAACCTCTTCTTTGGCTTTCTGTGACTTTCCAGGCACAATTCCAAGAGGCTGACCTCGAATAACCCCTGAGATTTGGCCTTTGGAGTGAAGGAGCCTCCTGTCCTGCAGGACTAAACTATGATCCTAATTGTTCCTCTTTAATAGTTGCTCTTATCCCATCATTACTTTTATTCTCTCTCTCTCTCTCTCTCTCTCTCTCTCTCTTGATTGGCAGGTAGTGGTTCAAGGAAAGAATATACATCATCTTTCACATGGGTGAATATACTTGTTGGGGAGGGAATAGGAGAACATTGGCATTTTGGGGGGTCTGTGTGCCAAGTTTGGTCTTGTTCTGTCATTGTTGGGGGCCTAGTCAGGAAAATCAAGTTGAGGAAGCCTTGCTGTAAATGTTGTGCCTGGTCTGTGATTTATAGGGGCTACAGTGTTGTTTGGGAGGTGAATCAGGTGAAAGTACTGCAATGCCCATCATTCATGGCCCATCCTGCCCTAAACCACACCAGATTGTGAAGTGGGCCATTGGGCCCGTTTGCCAAGGTTGGTCCTGATCCGTCATTGCTGTGGGCCGCAGTGGCTGACTGCCTGAGGCCTTTCCTTTTCCCTCTGAGTCACTTTAGAATGTTGGAATGTGGTTGGCCAATCGGAGTCCTTTATGCAAATGCCATTTCAGTGGCAACCAATCCCCTCTGTCTGGGGCCTTATAATGTTGGAGTTCTGAGGATGGCCAATCAGAGCCCTTTATGCAAATAATCCCACAGTGACAGCCAATCGAAACGCTTGCACATATTCCTCCCACCGCACCACCCACCGCCCGCAAACACTGACTTTTATTATATACACTAGGTTGGGGACCCGGCCCTGCCTGGGTTATTTGAGAAAGGCATTGTGTGCCAAGGTGGGTCCTTATCATTTGTTTATTTGGCTCGCAGTGGTCTCGGGAAGTGAGTGAAGGTACTTGAAGTCCCATCATTCGTGGTTCACCCTCCTCCGAACTGCACCAGGATGTAGAGTGGGTCATGGGGGCTCTGTGTGCCAAGTTTGGTCTTGATCAGTCATTGGATGAGGTTTGCAGCAATCTTGGAAAGTGAGTGAAGGCACTTCAAATCCCATCATCCATGGTCTGCCCTCCTCCAAACTGCACTAGGATGTAAAGTGGGTCATGGGGGCTTTGTGTGCCAAGTGTGGTATTGATCAGTCAGTGGATGAGGGTTGCAGCAGTCTCGGGAGGTGAGTGGAGGTACTGCAAGTTCCGTCAACCATGGCCCATCCTCACTCAAACTGCACCAGGATGTAGAGTGGGTCTTGGGGGTTCTGGTCTTGTTCTCTCATTGTTGGGGGCCACAAAGTGTTTTGGCCTTAAACTCCCACCATGCCTGATTGCCTCAGGCCTTTCCCTTACACCCTCTGCCACTTTAGAGTGTCGGAATGTTGGTGATGCTGGCCAATCAGAGACGTTATGCAAATAATCCCACAGTGGCAACCAATCAGAAAGCTGCCACATATCCGTACACATACTGTACATACATACATACACACATACAAACACTGACTTTTATTAAATAGATAGATAGATATATCGACATAATAATAACTATTTAAAAAAAACTTTGAAAGAAAGGTCGGCAGCAAGAAAACATGGGAGTGGCTTATTTTATTTATTTAGGGTATGTCTACCCACCTTTCTCCGCAACGCAGAACGAAGGCGGCTTACGGCATGCCAGCATATAAAATCCATCCAACAGAAATACGTAAAAAGGTAAAACCATAATAAAACATCAATCAATAAAATCCATAAAATAAGGTAAAAGCAAAATCCTTTTTTTTAAAAAAAAGGAAACAGGCGTGATTTCCGCTTCACGTGAACAAGCCTTATGAACAAACGCAAGGGTATGATGATGCTTTTATGTTAAGGCACTTTATTTATTTATCTGCGGTATTTGTATGCCACCCTTGTCAACCCCAAAGGGGACGCAGGGCAGTTCACAGCTTCAAAGCGGCAGGCTCAACGTCTTCCCGGGACGGTGCTCAACCTTGTTCTAGGAAGGCATTGATCTTTTCCTCTCTCTCTTGTGCCATTTGAGTTCAGGGGTCAGAGGGCAGCTGAGCAAGGGAAGCCTGCTAATCTTTCCGCTTCTCTTGTTTGTTTCCTTGCAGGCGGATGGATGGATGAACGAATGGTGGGCCAGCCATGTTCCCCAAGTTAATGATTCTCCAGGAGGAGGCCCTGCTGCTGCTGCCTGAGGAGGGAGAGTGCCAGCAAAGGCCACACTCAGCAGAAACCTTGGCAAGCGGCTGCCACTCACCAGCCGCCGGACAGCTGCAGCCACCGCTGGGCCCCTCGTTCTAATCTAGCCCCAAGTGCCAGCCCTCTTCTTTCATTTGCTCCTTGGATCGGTGTCCTTCCCAAGGCAGAAGCAGTGTCCCCTTCCTGACAGAGGCTCGCTCTCCTGCTCCACAGAGGGCCCCAGCTCCGGAGCCACAATGGCGGGAAAGGGCTACGGCTATTACCGGCTGGTGATCTTCACCGCCATGTACGCCGGGTATACCTTGTACTACTTCAACCGGAAAACCTTCTCCTTTGTCATGCCTTCGGTCATGGAAGAGATTGAGCTCGACAAGGACGACTTGGGTAAGAGCTTTCTTTTTTGTTTTGGATCCTATGTGGGAGTTTGAGGAGCTTTGCCTGCCTTTGTTTCAGGGACTTGCTTAGGATGCATGGGATGCTTTCCTGCAGTAACTTTGTTCTACTTTCTCCTCCTCCTTTGAAAGAGGCCAGTCCCCAGTGTGCAGTTCTGGGACCGATGCTCAGTCAGGGCTGTACTTCATCCTTGGAGAGCTTTGTAACCCTTTACTTCCCAAATATATTGCCCAGTCTGCCCAGAAGGTGAACTTCTCAATGGTCATCTGGTCATTGTATAGCGTTGTAAGAACTGCTGTGCTGGATCAGGCCCAAAGGAGGTCTCTCTGGGCCAGCATCCCTTGCATTCATATTCGTCTTCCGTTCAAAATGATCCAGGGTCTGGAGAACAAGCCCTAGGAGGAGCAGCTTAAAGAGCTGGGCATTTTTAGCCTGCAGAAGAGAAGACCAAGAGGAGACATGATGAGGGCCATGTATAAGTATGTGAGAGAAAGTCACAGGGAGGAGGAGGGAGCAAGCACCGGGAATGTGGTGCAGCTGGCTGGGTGTCAGCTGCATAAGATCTCTACTGACCAGAAGGTCATGAGTTCGAGGCCTGCCCGGGTTGAGGTGGGCTCTCGACCTATTGTGTAGCCTGTTGTTGGCCTTTGCAACCCGAAAAACAGTTGCATCTGTCAAGTAGGAAATTAAGGTACCACTTAGTGGGGAGGCTAAATCCAACTGATTTACGAGGCCATAAAAAAGATCTCCACTGACGAATGAGTGTGACAGTTCCCCCTGGTGGCCAGATGTTAAATTGCCTCTGTCTGTCTTGTGTGTTTGTGTGTCTAAATGTAATGTGTACATTGTAATCCGCCCTGAGTCCCCTGCGGGGTGAGAAGGGTGGAATAGAAATAAAGTAAATAAATAAATACGCTTGTTTTCTGCTGCCCTGGAGACTAGGACGCAAGGGAGCCATGGCTTCAAAATACAGGAAAGGAGATTCCATCTGAATATTAGGAAGAACTCCTTAACTGTGAGAGCTGTTCAGCAGTGGAACTCTCTGCCCTGAAGTGTGGTGGAGGCTCCTTCAATGGAGGCTTTTAAACAGAGGCTGGATGGCCATCTGTTGGGGTGGGCGAGGGGGGGGGGCTTTGAATGCGATTTTCCTGCTTCTTGCAGAAAGGGCTTGGACTGGATGGCCCACCAGGTCTCTTCCAACTCTATGATTCTATGAGTTTGCAGGTAATGGCATCACTTGTTAACCTAGAATTGATGCAAACTGTGATCTTTCCTACAACTTTCCTTGGCTTTGGCTGTTTGTTATTGTTCCTGTTACTCAGAGGGCACTCTCCATGCGCTTGGCACTGAGCACAATGCTACGGAACCAATATCTGTCTTGATGCTTCTTGTCATCACAGAGGAAGGGAAAGGCAGGAGGAGAATAGGGGCTCATTTGGTCCACAAGTGTTTCAACTCGATCTTAGCCGGAGATGGGACTGCGAAAGTACACCAGAATCTTCATAGTCAAGATTGTTTTGGTGTTCTCGCAAGGGAGCGGCAAGGACTTTCTCTTGACTTGTACATATAAATGTTTAGTCTTGTCTTACAAAATGTAAACAGCTGTATTTTATGTAAACAGCTATGCCTGGAACCCCAGGTCTCGGCGGTGGCCAGGGGAGCTTTTGCACAGTTAAAACTCGTGCGCCAGCTGCGCCCGTACCTTGGGAAGTCTGATCTGGCTACGGTTGTCCGCGCTCTGGTCACATCCCGAATAGATTACTGCAACGCACACTATGTGGGGCTGCCTTTGAAGACAGTTCAGAAACTGCAATTAGTCCAATGGGTGGCAGCCAGATTACTAACGGGAGCTACATACAGGGAGCATACCACCCCCCTGTTGTGTCGGCTCCACTGGCTGCCTGTCCATTTCCGAGCTCAATTCAAAGTGCTGGTTTTGACCTTTCAAGCTCTATACGGTTCTGGCCCAGCTTACTTGTCCTAACGCATCAGCCGCGACGTCCCACCTCCTAATTTAAGATCATCCAGGGAGGCCCTGCTCTCGCTCCCGCCTACTTCTCAAATGCGATTGGTGGGGACGAGAGATAGGGCCTTCTCGGTGGTGGCTCCCCATCTGTGGAACGTGCTTCCCAGCAACATACGATCAATTCCATCCCTTCTGGCATTCAGAAAAAAAGTGAAATCCTGGCTATGGGACACTAGCACAAAGCAGCATTTTAGATTGAATTTTAATGGAAAGTTGTTTAATAGGGCTCAATGCTTTTTATGGACGGAACACTGTTTTTAATTTAATTGAATGCGTATGATGTTTAGTGTAATTGTATTTTAATGTATTTTAATGTAGAATGTTTCTGGGGTTTTATATTGTGTTTTACTGTGTGGGCATCAAATTGTGCCTTTTTGTAAGCCGCTCGGAGTCCCCCCTTGGGGGTTGAGAAGAGCGGGGTAAAATGCTTGAAATAAATAAATATTTCCAAGAAGGCCACAGGCTTCTACTGCATTAGTAAATACTGCAAGTCCAGCCTGAAGCCAGAGCCACACAGTCCTAGTAGTGAAGCCTTTGACCGTAGAGAAAGATGGCTGATGCAGGCTTCTCTGGACGCGCACCTGGAAGCATTGCAAGCTGGTCAAGGAAATGGCTTTGGCATCAGTATTCAGGCTCAGATCCGATATCACCTGTCCTTTTGCTTGATTGAGCAAGGGCTGCATGGACCCCTTTCTGTTTTGCATATCCGTGAAGCCTTTTTACGTTTGCTGTTTTTTGCGGGGGGCTTTTGTCCACTGCAGGCCTCATCACCAGCAGCCAGTCTGCCGCCTACGCCATCAGCAAGTTCATCAGTGGGGTCCTCTCCGACCAGATGAGCGCCCGCTGGCTCTTCTCCTCCGGCCTCCTCTTGGTCGGCCTGGTCAACATGGTCTTCTCCTGGAGCTCGACTGTGCCACTCTTTGCAGGGCTGTGGTTCCTCAATGGTCTGGCCCAGGGCCTGGGGTGGCCACCCTGCGGAAAAGTCCTACGCAAGGTGAGCCTCCCGACCTCGCTTGCTCCTCCGCAAAGGAGGGAAAGGCCGCGCTGCTTCACTTCCCGGCTGTATTTCTGGAAGGGGCCAACCGCTATAAATTGCAGGCCCTATCGTGTTGCAGCCTGAGATATTCCTGGGCATTTGGCACCCCCTTTGCCCCTGGCAACAGCAGCAGCAGCAGCCTCTTAAGGCCAGCTGGAGAAGAGACGATCAAATGACGCTACCAGCCACAGGCCAGCTTCCTGGCAATAAGTGCCTCTCTGGGACCGCAGCTGCACCGTTTGCAACTCTGAGTCCCACAAGCAGAGATACCTGGGCCTGCAAGTGTTTCTGAAATCAGCTAATCCCTATATTTGCATTTGTAAACATCCAGGATTTTGCATTTGTAAACCTTGCTTCACAGGGAGATGAGCGAAAGTGAGCAGGAGGCCTTTCTCTTTCTGCCTCACACCTTCATTTGCACAGAAGCCACCAGCTCACCTCCATTGGGGACTGGCCATTGCCAAGTCCCACATGCTCTTCCGGGCCTGGCTTCTGCCATGAGATTCCAGTGTTTGCATTGCACTGAATTAGCGGGACGAGATTTGTATTTTGTCTCATCCTGCTTCATGCATGTTACATCCGCACTCCTTTTGGGGGCAGAGAGATGGAAAGCAGTTCTGAAGTCTAAAGCACTTATTCTCAAAGTGGGCGGTACCACCCCCTGGTGGGCAGTGAGGCGATCCAAGGGGGCGGTGGGAGGCTCAGGGGAATTTGGGGGGCGGTGAACCCCTTTAAGGGGACGGTGAATGATTGGCCATTTAGGAGGGGTTGCGCAGCCCTCTTCTTTGGCCCCGCCCCCTTCGCTTTGACCTGCATATTAGAAATTTGGATTAGAATTCGTAAGAGTAGCAAAATTATTTATGAAGTAGCAACGAAAATATGGTTGGGGGTCACCACAGCATGAGAAAGTTTATTTAGGGGTCATGGCATTAGAAAGGTTGAGAACCACTGCATTAATACATATATCTTTCTGTTTAATTGCTATTACATTTTTTAAAAAATTAATTTCTAGGGGGGCGGTGAGTAAATTTTTTTCTGGAAAGAGGGAGGTAGGCCAAAAAAGTTTGGGAACCACTGGTCTTAAGTGTTTTTAAATTATGCATTTTCTTTTATGGGTTGATAGTGGTTGTTTATAATTTTTATAACTTTGCCCCCCCCCCCCCCCGGTGGTGCAGTGGGCTAAACCCCTGAGCTGCTGAACTTGCTGACCGAAAGGTCACAGGTTCGAATCTGGGGAGTGGTGTGAGCTCCCGCTTACAGCCCCAGCTTCTGCCAACCTAGCAGTTCAAAAACATGCAAATGTGAGTAGTTCAGTAGGTACTGCTCCGGCAGGAAGGTAACGGTGCTCCATGCAGTCATGCCAGTGGCCACATGACATTGGAGGCGTCTATAGACAACACTGGCTCTTCGGCTTAGAAATAGAGATGAGCACCAACCCCCAGAGCTGGACACGACTGGACTTAATGTCAGGGGAAAATTTTTACCTTACCTTAGTAGTCATATATTATATTATTGTATCATAATCAATATATTATGTTATATTATAGTATTTGGTTATTTTTTACTGCTGTGACTCGCTTCGAGCTGTGAGGAGAGGCGGAAATAAATATTATGTTATATTATTATTGTATTTTATTATTATCATAATTAGGGCTAACATTTGAGGTACCAAAACATGTTGGCCAGTGTAATATATAATTGTATATTTATTTTCAGTGCCTTCTTTTACCTTTACCTTACCGTTGATGTTTATGTTGCACTTGCAGTGCCTTGTTAGCCGCCCAAGTCCCCTTTTGGGAGCTGTTGGCAGGAAACAAATCAAGTTTATTATTATTATTAAAGTGAAGCCTTGCTAGTTAACTGATTTGGGGGCCATTGCATGTCAGGAGGAAGGGGTGCATCCCTCGGAACCTGCAAGAAACATTGGGCTTTCCGTGTTCAGGAGAAGCCCAAGGAAGGGGTCAAAGGAGGGTGAGGTTCGGAGCGCTCCATGCTCATAGTCATGCCCACCAACACCTGCCTTTTCTCCTTCTGTCTGTGCAGTGGTTTGAGCCCTCCCAGTTTGGGACCTGGTGGGCCGTCCTCTCCACCAGCATGAACCTGGCCGGGGGGCTGGGTCCCCTTGTTGCGGCCCTGATGGCGCTGCGCTACGACTGGCGCACCACCCTGGCCCTCTCTGGCTCGCTCTGCGTGGCCGCCTCCGTTGTCTGCTTGCTCCTGATCAAGAACGAGCCCTCGGACGTGGGGCTGCCCAACATCGAGCCAGGTCCTAAGAAGGGGAAGAAGGGTGAGTCTCGGGGAGGAAGGAGGCAGGCAGATGGGAGGAGGAGGCAGATGCACGGAGCACCTGCCTGGCCCTCCGGAGTCACGGCCTCTTCTTCGCAGGTGCCTCTGTGGGCGACAGCACCCTGGCGGAGCTGCTGCTCTCCCCATACCTCTGGGTCCTCTCGACTGGCTACCTCGTGGTCTTTGGCGTCAAGACCTGCTGCACAGACTGGGGCCAGCTCTTCCTCATCCAGGAGAGAGGGCAGTCGGTGCTTGTGGGTACGAGGCAATAATGTTTCAGGTTGGGTGTATGTGTGAGGGGGGAGTGTCTCAAAAGCAAACAAGGGGAATCAAGTCTTTACAGGGGGGGGGCAGGAATGAGGAGGGAGGAGCAAAGTGTGAGGCCTCGAGCTGCAAGGACAGGCAAATAATTAAATAATGATTTGAAACACAAGATTAATCCACAGCAAACAAGATCACTCTGCTGTTATTTTGGATCACACGTCGGACCCTTCCCAAGTGTCTAGGACTGTGTGATGTATCGGCCAATAATGCGAGCAGATCCCAGTAGGGTGGCCTTTTGCAGCTGACAGATGGTAATTTTGTCAACGCCGATTGTTTTTAAGTGAAGGCCAAGGTTTTGAGGCACTGCACCCAGTGTGCCTATCACCACTGGGACCCCTTTGACTGGCATTATTATTGTGTGTTGCTGTTTCCTTTGTCCCACAGGAAGTTCCTACATGAGTGCCTTGGAAGTTGGGGGCCTGGTTGGAAGCATTGCAGCTGGCTACCTCTCAGACCGGGCCGTGGCACGGGTAAGTGTCCCACAGGTACAAAGGAGAGCTTCCTGTTATGGTTTGATGATGCAGGCAGACTGGTAGAAGATTATTCCTTTGTGTATTCAAAAAAGAGCAACACAAGTAGAAGAAATGCAAAGCTTAAGTGGCTGAGGGGGAAAAGGAAGGGGCCTGAGGCTGTTAGGGATTGTGGGAGTTGGAGCCCAAAACATCTGGGAGGTGCAGGTTTGCCCATGCTTGCCATATATTTTATGTTACCCCTTGCTTTCTCACATTTATTTTTAAAATATCACCTTTCCCTGATTAGGAAACCTGTGGTTCCCAAAGTTTGCACAGAGAACGTAGGCCTAAGAGCAATATTGCCACAATAGGGGCTTTGGGGTATTTTCTCTTGAGGAGTAAACCCAGCCTTCGTGTCCCCTTGCATATGTGTTGCAGGTGGGCCTGTCCGTCTACGGAAACCCTCGGCATGCCCTTCTGCTCTGCATGATGGCAGGCATGTCGGCCTCGATGTACCTCTTTCGGGTCACGGTCACAGGCAGCTCTCCCAAGGTAAGCCTCGGAAGAGCAGCCCACGGCACTGCGCGTTAAGAGAATTGGGAAAATGTACTGTAGGACTGGAGGCGTGGATAGGAAGGAACAGAAAAGAGCCGCCTGTGTATCTTGGTGGAATACCATCAATAAACATGGCTTTGAGGGTGGCCCACTTGAATGGGGTGTAATTCAGAGGCATTGAGATGCAGCCTTGGGGCAAAATATCTTCCTGGGTTCTTTTGCTTCGCTGCTCTTTGCAGCTGCAGCTCCACGGATCGGGTGGCTTCTATGGCAGGGGTACTCATTAGGTAGCTCGCGAGCTACTAGTAGATCTTCGGCCCTCTTCCAGGTGATCTTCGGGCCTCACCAGCCGGATGGGGCACTCCTGCCATGCCATGTGCGCTCCTGCTGCTGGCTTTCGCTCTCGCGGTGCTTCTTTCACCTGCAGGGCATTGCAGGAAGAAGGAAGCACGAGGCGGGGCCTCTGGAGGGAGCGCCCTGCCTCTCTCGTCCAGAAGCAGCTGTGCAGCCTCCGCTGCTGGTGAGACAGGCAGGGTGGAGCGCTCCCTCTGGATGCCCCGCCTCGTGCTTTCTCCTTCCTGCAATGCTCCACAGGCAGAAGAAGCGCTGCGTGGGCAGAAAACAGCAGCAGGAGCATGCACGGTGGCGGGGGCGTGCGGCGGATGGAGTGCGCGGGGACAGGTAGATCTTTTGGACTTGGTTGCTTTAAGAGTAGCTCGCATGCTGAAAAAGTGTGAGCACCCCTGTTCTATGGTCACAAAGAAAGTGGAATTCACTTATGATAAAAGTCCTCACACACTCTTTCTTGAGTGAGGAGCTTGCCTCTGGGCTCTAGCTGCCATCAGGCTGGGCTATGGGTCTGAAGGCAGCCCTGAGCACCAAAATGGAGTCTCCTTATGGAGAGAAAAGCATGGTATAAAACAAACATGAATAATAATAAGCTGTTCTGCTCCAGAAAGGCCCTGGGCTACAGCGAAGGCTGAGGGAGGCAGGGTACTTAAGGCAGCGCTAGTGACGGCTATTTGAGTGGGCCTCTTTCTCTCTTCCTGAAGCTTTCTCAGTGCCACTTGCTCACTGTTTTCTTCTCTCTTTCTCAGGACAGCAGCGACCCTTGGATTGTAGCCCTCCACCCTCTTGCTAACCTTGTGGGCTTAACAGAACACGAGGTCTCTATCCTGCTTTCCTGTCTCCTTCTGGCTTCTGCACTTGTTAGCGGCAGACCCTTGAACGTCTGTAGTAGCTAGTGCTCCCTGTGTCTCCCCTTCTGCCTTGTGTCAAATATATCTAGTACTTTCTAGTTGCAAAGCTGCTGAAATGCCTTTGTGGTGTACCTGCCGGGAGTGGGAGGGGAGAAGTGAGCTTCTGACTAGTATTGAGACATGCGCTTCCTTAGAAATGTCATCAAGCCAACGAGTAAAAGGCTCCCATTTCTGCAGCCTCTAGAGTACTAGAATGTTACTTGTGTCTGGGATTGTAACACACCTAATAACACCTCCATCATAGCAAGCTTCTTGTCATAGGAATTGATGCTGTTTTTGTTCCTAACTGAACTAACTGTATCACCAACAAGCAGGAGAAATAAAATAGATTGTAGTGCCGCCTGACTACGAAGCAGGGGACAAGTAGATAAAAGGAGGCTGTTCCTCAGCCCAGCGCATTCCTGACTTGTCTTCCGGCCTTGTTTTTCTAGGTCTGGATCCTGCTCTTAGGAGCCGTCTTTGGGTTTTGCTCTTACGGACCAATCGCGCTGTTCGGAGTCATCGCCAACGAAAGCGCGCCGTCAAACCTGTGTGGGACCTCTCATGCCATCGTCGCCCTGATGGCAAATGGTGAGTAGTTTGCCAGGCCAAGGCTAGACTGGGGGTGGCCTTGCTGCTCCTCTGCCCCTTTGACCCTTTCTTTCCCCTTGCAGTCGGGGGCTTCCTGGCTGGGCTGCCTTTCAGCACCATTGCCAAGCACTACAGTTGGGGCACGGCCTTCTGGGTGGCAGAGATGACCTGCACGGCCAGCACCCTGGCCTTCTTCCTTCTGAGGAACATCCGCACCAAGATGGGGCGCCTGCCAAAGAAGGCTGACTGAAGTTCAGCCACGGTGACGATCACTTGGCCGCGGAGGAGCCTCCTGCTGCAATCATGGGACTTTAGAAACATCCTAGCCACTAATACTGCAATACCGCTTTTATCCTCTGGCCAGACGTCCATTTCCTGCTTCTAAAACAGCATACCGAGCCCATCATGTTTCAGACTTAACGGCTGGGCTACAAAGTGGTTTCCTCCCTTGTCCTCAGCTGCCACTTCCGGAGAGAAGCCACACAAGAGCCCTTCTGCTGCCTTCGCCTGTAACGCAGCACTAGACCCTCCTCACCAGCAAAGCGTCAAGAGATCTGTCTGCAGGATGCTTCCCTCCTTGTGTTCCAAGGCTGCAAGTTCCTGCCACCGAGTCATATTTGAATTCATGTCAACCCCAGAAGAGGGAAACGTGGTGTTCTGTGACTTTCGGGCTGTAGCTATGAGGATGTGGGACATGGCTTATATGTTCAGTTCTGGAGCCAGAAATGAAGTCACGTGGACCATTTCACCAGAAGTATCACTGCCTCCCCTTAATCACCCTCTTTTAATAACTGAACTGAAATAGGAGAAGTCCTAAATCAGGCAGCCTTCCCTGTGTTTTGGACTTCAGCTCCTAGAAATCCTCACCACTGAACAAGCAAAGAGGGGTTTCTGGGAGTTGGAGACCCAAACGCTTGGAGGACCGAAGTTGAAGACAATCACGCAGCTATGAACACTCAAGACTGACAAAATCCTTGACTGAGGTTGCAAACCATGACGGGTGTAACAGAGTGTTCACGAACTGAAATAAAGGACAATAACGTAAACGCCTCCCTCTCCAACAGAGTATTACGCTTGTTTGTGACCATTCTTCCTGCTCCTTGGATACTGAACCAACAGCCGGCATGCCTCCAGTCCAAAAATCAATTCTCACATCTCCTTTGCAAAATGCTTCATTTACACCAACAAGGCATAATATTCCAGTCTTAAATTAATAGTACAACATAACAGACATACATATATAACATACATATATAATGTACACATTTAAGAAATTGTGCAGCCACCTTTTCCGCTTCAGAGGTGCTAGTCGGCTGCTCTCTCCTGTAATTGAAGGCCCATCAACTCAACATTGGTGGTTTTAGGCCTCTGCTTTGGCCTCCAGAACAGGGCCTTGATCTCTGTCCCAAGAGGCAGCGATTCCCGGGAAAGTCCATCAGGCGAAAGTCCAACAGAAACAAAGGCATCCTATAATCCTGGTCCAAAGGGTCCTGCTTTCTCTGCTACTTCAAGGGCTAGTTTCAGGTTCTGGTCAAAGAGCTCGCACCTGAAATAGTCGAAGGGGAGACACATGGATGACAGCATTCACTCTCCTCAAAAGGATACCGATTGGCAAGCCCTCGAGGTGCGTCCCTCCAAAATTCAGATCAAAAATAAACTAGCTTAGAAGAAAACCTGGCAACATCACTAGGTTTTTCTGAAACACGAAATTTCCAGCAACATGCTGAAGTTCAGAGGCACATGGGAACATGTGTTGCTAACATGCCTAATTTTTATTGAGGGCCACATCGGCCTCATTGTGGCTGCCTTCAAAGGACCTTTGGATCCACAGAGACAGAAAGAGGCAGACAACATAATTATTTTTACATAATTTCGTTTTCACCCAGTTTGGGCCCTCAAGTGCTGCTGAATGCTGAATGATAATCCTCATCATTTTTCGTTAACCGCAATGTAGGGATAATGGGAATTGTAATCCAACAACCTTTGTGGCTCTAATTTTGGGGAAAGGTTAAAGGGCTTTTTAAAGTCAAGCATCATATCCACAAGCTTGGGATCTAAAATCAAAGCTAAAAAGAGTAATCAGAACCAACTGCAACCTTCCAGATGTTACTGTATCCCAACTCCCATCGGCTCTCGTCCTAATGCCCAATGATGAGGAATACAGGAATTTGAGTCCGGCATCTGGAGGGCCTCCTAAAAGCACATGGTGGGATGGATTTGGCCGATTGACACATGCGCAGATTTTACATAGACTCTTGGCTCAAGTATAGCTTAACAAAGCCAGACACTTTCAGTATTTCAAGAGGGATGGAGATCTAGAGCGGATTCCTACCTGATGGGCATCTCCAAGGAGTAGAAAGGGTTCTTCAGTGCAAAGTCGGAATAGATCTCATAGATCTTGCGCAGGAGGGCATCTATCCCCGACTGCCTGGGGTCGGCAAGTACCACAAACTTGATCCCTGAAGAGACAACAGGGTGGGTTGGGACATGGCTCATGTAAAACGGAAACAGCTGGACCGAAAACGTACATGCATTTTCCAACAAAAAAGTACTATATTATGAGGAACACAGACTGCAGTATCCATACTATCAATGCGCAATATTATGGATCCTGCAAGCCATGTTCCCCCTTGGCTCACTAAACACTAAAACATGTCAGTTTGGGGCTTGCTGTTTTCGTTCTACAGAACTGAGCCCACTCCTGGCTTGGTGTGGTTTAGAACAGTGTTTCCCAACCAGTGTGCCATGAGCGATCATCAGGGGTGCTGTGGGAAATTGGAACCTCCAATACCCTTTCTTCCCCCTCCTGCCGAACACTTTTTCTTCTCCACTCGGGCTCCCTTCTTCCCAGCCTCGCTCTGCTCGCTTTGCTCACGCTGCCGCCATTTTGATCCGAGGGGGGCAGCGTGAGCATGTTCAGGAGCGGAGGGAGGAAGACATGGGGCGAGTCTGTGCAGTAGCGCCCGCACGGGTCATGTTTTCCTCCCCACTCCCCTCCTGTAGAAGGGAGCCTGAGTGGAGAAGAAAAAGTAAGTGTTTGGCAGTAGGGGGAAGAAAGGGCGCGAAGGGGGAGGGGGAGGAAGAGGTCTCTGTCAAAAGCTGGCATGGGCAAACTTGGACCTTTCACGTGTTTTGGGCTCCAGCTCCCACCATTCCTAGCAGCCTCAGGCTCTTTTCCTTTTCCCCCTCTTCCAATTAAGCAGGAAAGGGCCTCAGGCTGTTCGGAATGGTGGGAGTTGAAGTCCAAAGCACCCAGAAGGCCAAAGTTTTCCTATGCCTGTTTTAGGGACCTTAAAGTGTTGGGTCTCCTTCCAACATTGTGATTCCGGATAGAAAACAAACAACAACATAACATAACATTGTTTGAGTCCACAGTGCTCTCTGGGTGTAGATGAACTACAACTTCCAAACTCAAGGTCAATTCCCAAGCAAACCCTTTCAGTACTTTCTGTTGGTAATGAGAGTTCAATGTGCCAAGTTTGGTTCAATTCCATTGTTGCAAGAGTTCAGGATGCTCTTTGATTGTGTGTTAACTATAAATCCCAGAAACTGTAACTCCCAAATGTCAAGGTCTATTTTCCCCAAACTCCATCTGTGTTTACATTTGGGCATATTGAGTATTCATGCCAAGTTTGGTCCTGATCCAACATTGTTTGAGTCCACAGTGCTCTCTGGATGTCGGTGAACTACAACTCCAAAACTCAAGGTTAATGCCCACCAAACCATTCCAGTATTTTCTGTTGGCCTATTTTGACATTGCTCCCGTTTTCAACCACATATCTGTGTGAGATGAGCTTCTCTAGCTTGACTGCGATAAAAACTAAACACAGAGAGAGACTGACAGCTGTTGAACAAGACCTTCGTGTGTGTCTTTCTGCCATTCCTGCCAGGATATCAACGTTGTGTTCATCAAAACAGGCCCAGGTTTCACTCTGAGTGTATACATACATTTAAAAACATATTAACTACATGTATTACTGTCTTAGAGTGTCATTTTGGTTGGTGGTGTGCCCCAGGATTTTGAAAATATAAAAAATGTGCCACGGCTCAAAAGAGGTTGAAAAACACAGGTTTAGAAACTAAGCAGCAAGATAACTTTGCATCTTTTATAATATGTCTCCATCTCCAGTAGTGGCAACTAAAAGATGGAATCATGTCAGGGTGGTTTGTTTCCACTGCCATCTTTACAGTAAATTTAGAGACGAGGTCACCACTGTTCTTAACACAGATCCAGAACATCACATGTTTAGACTGCGTATTAGCATACTGGGAGAATATGTTTGCTGTCCAACTGGTCAAAGCTGGAAAAGATCCATACAGGCTAAAACTATCAGTGACGACGCTCTTCCAGGTCCAGTAATAAATAACAGTTAAGAATGAGGGTGAGACAACACGAAGTAAAAGAAGGGAAATTCACTCCTGAAAGAGTTATTATGGAGAAAAGAGGTTTCCACTGAAGCTTTCTTTCTGACCATTGTTTCCACGACAAGCCACGTTTTCCAAAATCCAATGATCACAGGGACAGGAAGGGAGGTGAAATCTTCTGAACAGAGGGCTCACAGGGACAAGCTTTCCAAGGGGAAGATACCTGTCAGGGTCTGGAAGCAGTGGAGCTTGAAGGTGTCCGTCTCCAGCATCTCGATACCTGAGCTGCCAGGCTCCGGAGAGAGCTGGGACCCGATGGCAAACAACCTGCAGAGGAAGGAGGAAGAGGAGTCGCCTCTGGCTCTGTGTGCAGATCCCCGCTTCCTTCCCTCCCTCCCTATACATTTCCATTTGACTCACGAGTGGAACATGGAGGCCAGCATGAGCTTCTCGTTGGAGGAGAGGCGCGGCCGGCCAAAGCGGATGGAGACCGGGTAGTGGGCTGGGTTGGCCAGGAACTCCAAGACGTCCTTCCCGTCGGCCGTGAAGCGCCCACTCACTTCTGCCCCGTTGATGGCCAGCACTGCATGTCCCACTGCAGAAGGAATGGAGGGACGATGGGGTGTGAGACTACAGCACGACACAGCAGCTCAAAAGGCCAACGGAATTCTAGGTCGCATCAAGGAGCCTAGTGTCCGCATCAAGGGGAATCAGGGCCCCACTCTGTTCTGCTTTTTTGTTCATGGGTTCTCAACATCATCTCTTAATTGTCTCTAGGGTTTTTGGACATCCTGCTATAGCACATTTTGTTACAGTTTTCCAATGACTCTCTCATCATCAAGTCTCCATCCATTCCACTTAGTCTGCGGTGGCCACAAGGGGCCTTAGTTATCTGAGTCCACACTGCCATATAATCCAGTTCAAAGCAGATAATGTGGGATTTTATACAAGACAAAACAATATAGCAGTGTGTACTCTGAAAACCCAGATCAAAGCAGATATTGCGGATGATCTGCCTTGATATTCTGGGTTATTTATTTATAGTATTTATATTCCCACCCCGCAGGGGACTCAGGGCGGATTACAATGTACACATACATGGCAAACATTCAATGCCATAGGCACTAACACATATAGACAGCCAGAGGCTATTTAACTTTTTTCTGGCCACCAAGGGAGCTGTCGCTTCCCCCTCCATCTGACACTGATGAAGTACTTTCTGCATTCCCGCAGGCTTTTGCTGGAGATTTTTTATGGCTTCGTAAATTCGTTAAGTTGGCCTTTCCACAGATAGGTGGTACCTACATTTCCTACTTGACAGATGCAAATGTCTTTCGGGATGCAAAGGTTGACAACAAGCTACACAATTGGCCGGAAGCTCACTACGACCCAGGCTGGCTTCAAACTCGTGACCTTTCAGTCAGTAGTGATCATAATGCAGCTGACACCCAGCCAACTGCACCACAGTCCCAGTTATATGGCAGTGTGGACTCAGAAAACCCAGATCAAAGCAGATATTGTGGATGATCTGCTTTGATATTCTGTGTTATATGGCAGTGCAAATGGGTTGTATGGTTGTGTGGAAGGATCCTGGGTTATATGGCAGTGTGGACATGGATAACCCAGTTCAAAAATATTGTGGATCATCTGCCTTGATATTCTGGACTCTCTCTCTCTCTCTCTAGCATTACTTCACAAATGAAGATTCTTAGGAAGGACTCATCCCTCGCTTTCTACAAGCGTGTTGATGCTTTTTAGGAGGTTGGATGTGTCCTTTGAGCCTGTGCAATGGATTTTTCTGGTGGACGCCGCATGCACAGAACTGGCCTCACCCTTTAAACCTAAGGTTCGTCTGCCGGGGCCTAGCAAGCTTAGGATGGTGGTAGCGAGGTCCTCAGGTCATAGGTTTGGTTCGAGTTTCCTTCTCTTAGATCAGGCCTGGGCAAACTTTGGCCTCCAGGTGTTTTGGACTCCAACTCACACAATTCCTAACAGCCTCTGGCTGTTATGAATTGTGCGAGTTGTAGTCTAAAACACCTGGAGGGCCAAAGTTTGCCCAGGCCTGTCTTAGATGGTTGACCATACAGGGTTAGACGGGCACCATCTGCTTGGGTTTGAAATCAGAGTTTTCCTTCTCCTAGGATGGTTGCCAAAAGGCTAGAGAGCCCATCCTGCTAATTGACGCTCTTTGTCAGACCCTTCGGTTGTGACCTGTCTGGCATGGGAGGCCCTACCGTTGGCTATTATGCCACCGCCAGCATAGCTCACAACTTCATTAGGGTACACAAGCCTCTCCCCCACTGCAAAGGGGCGCCAACAGAGAGGCAATAATAATAATGATGTATTTCAGTGTTTCCCAACCAGTGTGCCGCGGCACACTAGTGTGCCATGAGTGATCATCAGGTGTGCCGTGGGAAATTGGAACCTGCCTGCTGCCCGCCTGTCCCAAGCCGGCCTGGGGCTGAGCCTGCTGCTGCTGCCTCCTCCTCCGGCGCCCCCTCCCCCACTCAGCCATGGCATGGTCCCGCCTCCGCCGCGCCTGCTCCCCCTCCGGCAGCATGGCCTGCACTTCCCCGCGCCCTAGCCCGGAGTCAGTGGGGTGAGCAAGCCGGGAGGCTCTGGCTGGGGAGGCACGAGCAGCAGCGATGCTGTGGCGCCGCACTCATCCTCCTTCTCCTCCTTCGCTCAGGTCTCTGAGAGTCTACCGCCCTTCCTCCCTTCTTCTCTTTGTCCGCTCAGCCTCGCCGCCCCGTCGGCTCCCTTTGCCACATCCCGTCGGCGCCTGGCCTCGCTATCTTCCCTCTCTCTCGCTCCACCCCCTTCTCCTCCGGAAGGAAGGCAGGCAGGGAAAGGGAGGAAGGGAAACAGGGCCCCACCTAGGCCCGCTCTCCCGGCCTCGGAGATAGAAGCAGCAGCAGGAGGAGGCGCTCTGAGGGGAACACAAAGTGGCCTCCAAAACATACAGGCAGTCCCCAAGTTACGAACAAGAGGGGTCCTGAAAACATACAGGCAGTCCCCAAGTTACGAACAAGAGGGGTCCAGAAAACATACAGGCAGTCCCCAAGTTACGAACAAGAGGGGTCCTGAAAACATACAGGCAGTCCCCAAGTTACGAACAAGAGGGGTCCTGAAAACATACAGGCAGTCCCCAAGTTACGAACAAGAGGGGTCCTGAAAACATACAGGCAGTCCCCAGTTACGAACAAGAGGTCCTGAAAACATACAGGCAGTCCCCAAGTTACGAACAAGAGGGGTCCTGAAAACATACAGGCAGTCCCCAAGTTACTGTCTTAGAGTGCCATTATGTGTCATTTTGGTTGGTGGTGTGCCCCAGGATTTTTTAAATGTAAAAAATGTGCCGTGGCTCAAAAAAGGTTGAAAAACACTGATTTATTTACACCCACCCCACCTCCCTCTGGGAACTGAGGGCGCCATGGGCAACCTTCAAGGCAGTAATAATAAAACACTGCCATGAAAAATGAAGCAATGGCACCTAGACATTACAAGGCAAGAGCTTGGAAAAGGCCTGGGCCAACTTGGGCCCTCCTTCTCTCCCACCCTCCCCAACAGCCTGCCTCAGGCCCTTTCAGGCTCTTCCCCCTCAGCCGGGAAAGGAAGGGCCTGAGGCGGGCTGTTGGGAAGGGTGGGAGCTGCAGCCCAAAACACTTCTTAAGACAGGCCTGGGCAAAGTTGGGCCTACTAGGGTTTTGGACTCCAACTCCCAGCATTCCTAGCAGCCTCAGGCCCCTTAAGCGGCTGAGGGGGGAAAGGAAGGGGCCTGAGGCTGCTAGGAATGCTGGGAGTTGGAGTCCAAAACTCCTAGTAGGCCCAACTTTGCCCAGGCCTCTCTTAAGAGGAGGAGGAGGCCCAAAGTTGGCCCGGGCCTGGCTTAGCCCTGAAGCTAGGAGCAAGACACGCTTAAGCGGCTGAGGGGGGAAAGGAAGGGGCCTGAGGCTGCTAGGAATGCTGGGAGTTGGAGTCCAAAACTCCTAGTAGGCCCAACTTTGCCCAGGCCTCTCTTAAGAGGAGGAGGAGGCCCAAAGTTGGCCCGGGCCTGGCTTAGCCCTGAAGCTAGGAGCAAGACACACTTCCCTGCCTGGGAGGCTGTGGGAAGGAAGGGCGGTCGGCCTCGGCGGGTAGGCCTCACCGCGGATGCCGTCGCGCTGCCCGAAGGCGACCAGGAGGCGCTCGTCGTGAGGGCGCAGGACCAGCTCCAGAGGGAAGCTGAAGGTCTTCTCGGCCTCGGGGCGCGGGGCGTAGTGCTCCAGCTGGTAGACCAGCCCGCCCGCCTTGTTCACCACGAACACGCTGAAGATGGCCATCGCCCAGCTGCTAGGCCCAGCCCATGGGGCACTTCCGCTGCTACGGCTTCCGCTTCCGGACGAGACCCCGCCTTTTCCGGCACGCTCACCGGAAGTGGGCCCTTTTCCGACGGGGTTTCCTGCCCTGTCCCACGCCGCGCCTTCCTTTCTGGCCGGAAGCCGCTGAAGAAGCAGCAGCCGCCTTTCTCCAGCCCTCCTTCGCCGCCATGGTAGGCCCCAGCCAGGGGGAAAGGGGGGAAGGCCGTCGTCGTTGTAGTACAAGTAGGCCTCACTTCTATAGTAGTAGTAGGCCTCACTTGTGTAGTAGCAGCAGCCCTCACGTGTAGTAGTACTATTAGTAGGCCTCACTTGTGTAGTAGCAGCAGCCCTCACGTGTAGTAGTACTATTAGTAGGCCTCACTTGTGTAGTAGTATCAATTCTTACACGTAGTAGAGTAGTAGTAGGCCTCACTTGTGTAGTAGTAGTAGCAGCAGCCCTCACGTGTAGTAGTAATAGGCTTGTAGTACTATTGGTAGGCCTCACTTGTGTAGTAGAAGTAGCAGCAGCCCTCACATGTAGTTGTAATAAGCCTCGCTTCTGTAGTAGCAGCCCTCATGTATAGTACTAATAGGCCTGTAGTAGTAGGCCTCACTTGTGTAGTCGTAGCAACCCTCACGTGTAGTAGTACTAGGCCTCGCTTCTGTAGTAGCAGCCCTCATGTATAGTACTAATAGGCCTGTAGTAGTAGGCCTCATTTGTTTAGTCGTAGTAGCAGCCCTCACGTGTAGTAGTACTAGGCCTCGCTTCTGTAGTAGCAGCCCTCATGTATAGTACTAATAGGCCTGTAGTAGTAGGCCTCACTTGTGTAGTCGTAGCAGCCCTCACATGTAGTAGTACTAGTAGGCCTCAGCCCTCATGTATAGTACTTATAGGCCTGTAAAATCTGCAGTAGGCCTCATTTGTTTGTCACACAACACTAGTAGCAGCCCTCATGTGTAGTAGTAGGAAATATTTCTTCACCCAGAGGCCTCGCTTCTGTAGTAGCAGCCCTCATGTATAGACAGTACTAATAGGCCTGAAATGGACATCCAAGTGCCACCTCTGTGTAGTAGGCAGGATTCACTTGTTTAGTCGCAGGTGAGCAGCCCTCACTGTGTACAACTAGTAGTACTGTGTGACACAGGCCTGGACTTAGATAGTAGCAGCCCTCAGCATGTCTTATGTACTAATAGGCCTGTAGTAGTAGGCCTCACTTGTGTAGTAGTAGTAGCAGAAGCCCTCGTGTAGCCCTGTAATAGTTATAAGCCTCAGCTCTGTAGTAGTAGCAGCCCTCACATGTAGTAATAGGCCTCACTTCTGTAGCAGTAGCAGGCCTTTAATGTTTATATGATTTTAACTGTGTTTCCTGTTTCGAGTGTTTGTGATTCCATGGGTTGTGGTGCATGCTTTTTTCCTGTGTTGTGGCTCTGTGCCTAGAGAGAGCCGGGATATAGACTTCTCCGATTAGTAATACCAGTCGTAGGCCTCACGTCTCCTCCTCCCCTCAGCCACCCAAGGATGACAAGAAAAAGAAGGATGCGGGCAAGTCGGCCAAGAAGGACAAGGACCCCGTCAACAAGTCCGGCGGGAAGGCCAAGAAGAAGGTGAGCCCCCCAGCGGACCCTTCCGGGGCCGAGGCCCCCAGCCTGCCTTTGTCTCAGCCCCACACTCTCCCTGGGGCCCAGGGGTTGTACAGTCAAAAAGTTTCAAAGCATGCGCACAGTTTCCCTTCACATCCCTCTCCTTCTCTTGGTGCCTCCGTATCAGCTCTTCACAACAGCAATTCAACAACAGTTTCTCCTCTTCCTGCTTTTTGTGAATGGTCTCCTCTTTCACCTGTCACCTTCCTTTTGTTGCTTTGACTAGGAACCTTTGGCTAAACCTTCTCTCTGGCTTGGGATTTTTTCCATTCTCTTTGTCTCAGGCCCTACTGTTTGAATTCAGGATATTCCTCTTTCTTAATCAGATTCTTCATCCTGTCGAAACCTGAGGCACTCACAGTAGGGTCTTGGGGGCCTGGAGACAAGACATTCATAGAATCATAGAATTGGAAGAGACCACATGGGCCATCTAGTCCAACCTCCTGCCATGTAGGAAGCCCACAATCAAAGCATCCCTGACAGATGGCCATCCAGTCTCTCCTCTCTTAAGCCAGTCTCAAAATCGCGATGAAGGGAAAGCCCAGCCTGGCTCTGCCCAGACAGCCAGGGTCTTGTGTGTTCGTTCCCTGGCTCTAAGGCAGCCTTCTTTTCCCTTTTCCCGAGCAGAAGTGGTCCAAGGGGAAAGTGAGGGACAAGCTGAACAACCTGGTGCTCTTTGACAAAGCCACCTACGACAAGCTCTGCAAGGAGGTGCCCAACTACAAGCTCATCACGCCGGCCGTGGTCTCAGAGCGGCTCAAGATCCGGGGCTCCCTGGCCAGGGCCGCCCTCCAGGAGCTGCTCAGCAAAGGTAGGCACCGCCCAGACACACACCTTTTCTCTGGGGACGCCCCGCATAGAGTTCCCTTCCTTAAAGGTGCTGCTATTGAAGGCCGTGCAGGTCAAAGAGCCACAGCTTGGTAGAGGGATCTGCTTGCTGCTTAGGCTGTGGCTTGTTAAGCACCGGAATCTCCCCAGTGGGAGCTAACCATTCTCTTCATTTACAAAGCATGGCCTTGGTCCAGTCATAAATAGTGATAACACTATGTAACAAAAATGGGGGGGGGGGGGGTAATCTAGCCTGAAAGTGTTATTTCCTGTTGAATTATCCAGTCCTTAAGTAATTGTTCTACTCCAGAAACTTTGTTTTTGTGGCTGCCACAAACTAGGTTGAATTGGATGAGAGACTGAGATATTAATTGAAAAACTATAGCAAAATGTGCTGCAATAGGATGTCCCTCACCTCAAAGACAAGGTTTTTGCAGTTTAATAAATTCATAAATTGTGTTACATAGTGTAATTTCTGTATACAAGTTGGTGCCTGTGTGGTGTCTCCAGAATGTGGTCTTGCTCACGTGAACTGCTTTGTGCCCCCGACAGGCCTGATCAAGCTGGTATCCAAGCACAGAGCCCAGGTCATCTACACCCGAAACACCAAGGGAGGTGATGCCCCAGCCGCTGGGGAGGAGGCATAAAAGGTGAGCAGCGCACCGGCAAGGGACTCCCAATCTCTCGGGCTCCTATTGCATTAACCACCCCTTCAGTGGTTACGCAGTTCTGATTAGCTCTCTGTTTGTTTTGCAGGTCCACCAATGGCTTTTTGACTCTTCTGTATATTTACAAAAAAATAAAATAATTTCAATTCCTTGACATGCGTCATGATATGAGCTTGGACAGTTCAGTGTTCTCTGCCTGAAATGTGTCTCTTCCCATAACTGGGCTGCAGTGTCTTTATACTGGTCTTGATAATATGGACTACATATGTAGGGACCAACTGGAAAAAACAAGTTGTGACATCTTTATTTGCACAATCAAAAGGCATAGAATACATTCCTGCGTGGAGCAAAACAAATTAGTTGGCTGGGAGGACACTCTAATTTTGTTTTGAGGCTCTTGTGGAAACACACACATTTACTGAAGTCTCAACATAATTTCAATATAAGTTACATAGTTTTAAAAAGAAACACATGCTAATTGGTCTCAAGAGGAAAACTCCACAAACAGCTGTGAATATAAAATCTAACCAAAACCAAAGTTTAAAACTCCCTTGGATTTTCCTACTGATACTCTTTTGCGATTGAATGAAGTGCATTGAATATAGCAGAGAGGAGCTGGAGGCAGGAGAGATTCCCTTCTCTTTTCACTCTGTTTGTGGCTCCTTCCTTTTACTTCGGGGTTTGTCTCCTGCTTCAGCTTTGAACTGATGCCTTTAAAAAAACATAACCAAGGAGAGCAAGTTAGGTGAGTCAACGGAAGGACCGGCCTTTCATGCAGCAACTGTCAGTATGTATTTGCGTACTGAAGCAAATTTATAAAAGCAACGGCTATTTTGAAAAGGCAGCTACACAATCACTGCCTTTAAATCAGGGCTGCTCAGGAAATCGATTGGGATCGACCAGTCGATCCTGGGACCGAAGGAGGTCGATCCCAGCTGGATGGGGTGCTTCTCAAAGGGGGCAGAGCCAGGCCGCGCTAAGCCCCACCCCCCTCCCCGGCTTCGACACTCCCAGCAGCTGCTTCAGCCTTGAGGAGGGCAGGTCCAAGCCAGCCTTGTGCTAGCTATGCCACTACTGGCTTGGCACTGCCCTCCTCAAGGCTGAAGCAGCTGCTGGGAGCTCCAAAGCCAGAGGGCAGGGGGTGGGGCTTGGTGCGGTGTGGCTCCGGCCCCCTCTGGCTTCCGCTTTACCAGCAACTTCTCCAGGCTTGAGGATGGCAATGCCAAGCCAGTGGTGACATAGCTAGCACAAGGGCTGGCTTGGCATTGCCACCCTCAAGCCTGGAGAAGCTGCTGGGAGCTCCAAAGCCAGAGGGGAGGGGCTTGGCGTGACATGGCTCCGCCCCCCTCTGGCTTCCGCTTTACCAGCAGCTTCTCCAGGCTTGAGGATGGCAATACCAAGCCAGCCCTTGTGCTAGCTATGTCACCACTGGCTTAGCATTGCCACCCTCAAGCCTGGAGAAGCTGCTGGGAGCTCCAGCCAGAGGGGAAGAGGTGGGGCTTGGTGTGGCTCCGCCCCCCTCTGGCTCCACCCCTCTCCAGCCTTGAGGGGGTAGGTAGTTCTTTCTGACTTGGTTTTATTATAAGTAGCTCGCATGCGGAAAAAGTGTGGGCACCCCTGCTTTAAATCATTTAGCAAACAAACAATTGGTGTTAGTTTAGCTGTCAAAAGTCACAACCTGCTTCTGCCAAAAGTACCATGGAGACACGGAGGTATTCCGAGTGTGTTCCTTGCAGGTAGACCAGCCCTCTCATACATACATTGCATGCTGCGTACCTGGACTGCCACCTGCGGCCCTGGTTCCAGACCCGTCCAAAGGAGGGAAGCCAGCCCTCTCCTGTCTCCGAAGTGTGGTCAAAGTTTGCGCCCACGCGATTGGGAGGGAGTTTCTTCAGCTTCTGCTTCTCTTCTTCGAAAGGGAGGGAGAAGGAGAAAGTCTTGTTCAGTCACAGAAATACAGCCTTGGTTTCTTTCCAGCACTTGGGCTGGTGCTCCCTGGCCAGGAAGATTCGGCTTGCAGGCCGTCTCAGAGGTACTCACTTTCCTTGAGAAATTCCTCATAAGAAGGCCCAATCTGGCCCTGACTTGCCTCTTCCTCTTCCATCATCCAAGGGGGTTTGGCCCCTAAAGAGCCAAAGGGAAGGTTAGCACAGTATATTTTACACTAAAAGCACAAAACTAATTACTTTATGTTTATTTATACCCTGCCTTTTCCACAAGCAGTTAACATTAAAAATGTTTCAATACAATTTAAATATAGCAATGTTAAAACAGAATTAAACATCAATGGTATTACAAAATTCACAAACCCATAAAAAGGTGTTCAGTGCTTCAAAAACCACAGCTCCCCTGACTTGATCTTAGAAACCTTACTTAAAAGCCTGGCTGAATAAAAGGCTTTCAGCTTGCCAGTTGAAGGACATCTTTATTGCATTCTCTTCCTTCAGAGGAAGGGAGAAGAGGGAAGCGGCTACTTTAGGTGCAACAAGGGCCATGATCCTTCTCACCAGGACTGGTGTCAGCTGCATTAAAGATCACTACTGACCGAAAGGTCATGAGTTCAGAGCCAACCCGGGTCAGAGTGAGCTTCTGGCCAATTGTGTGGCTTGTTATCGACTTTTGCAACCTGAAAGACAGTTGCCTCTGTCAAGTAGGAAATTTAGGTACCACCTATGTGTGGGGAGGCTAATTTAACAAAATTCACGAGACCATAAAAAATCTCCAGCAAAAAGCATGCGGGGAATGAGGAAAGTACTTTATCAGTGTCGCAGATGGATGATGAAGTGACAGCTTCCCTGGTGGCCAGATGTTGGAATGTTAAATGGCCTCTGAGTGTCTGTCTATATGTGTTGTGTGTCTATGGCATTGAATGTTTGCCATGTATATGTACATTATAATCCTCCCTGAGTCCCCTGAGGGGTGAGAAGGGCGGAATATAAATACTGTAAATAAATAAATCTGGAGTTTTTCCCTCTCTGTCCCCTTCCACACAACTGAATAAAGTCCCACATTGCCTACTTTGAACTGGGATATGTATGTCAGTATGGACTCCGATAACCCAGTTCAAAACAGATATTGTGGGATTTTCTGCCTTGATATTCTGTTATATGACTGTGTAGAAGGGCCCTAAGTCCACACTGCCATATATTCCAGTTCAAAGCAAATGTTGTGGGTTGTTCTGCCTTGATATTCTGGGTTATATGGCTTTGTGGAAGGGCCCTCAGATATCATGGCCAAAACCATGTTCAGCAGTGTTTCAGAAGAGGGAGCAAGCCAATCTTTGCAGACACACCTGTGTGAATGTTGCCTCCGCTGGCTGCGTCCTGTATTCAAAACAAAATCAAAAGTTACAAAATTGTTTGAGGGCAGTTGGGAAGAAGAGAAAGGCACCTGCAGTTGCTATTTAGGGGATTCACAATATAGGCTTCATTAAGCATTACTAAGGGAAAAGAGTTCTTCTTTCCCATTCAACATGGTATCAACCTGGAACTGGACTATACCCCATTAGATGCCCTTAGTAGGAAAGGTCAGGGATTTGTACACCACTGCCAAAGAAGCATCTCTGTCTCTCACAGATTAGACTCAATTCATGTTTTGTGGGGTTTAGGGACGAGGAAAGAGGTCTCCTTTCTCCCCACCTGGTGGCCAATGAAAGTCAGGGACTGCCTTGACTCCAGCCAGTCTGGCTCAGGGTCACTCCTGTGTAGGAAGCCAGGCTGTCCTCCGTGACGCATGGTGCTGCTGCTGGGTTGGGGCTGTCCCTGTTCATCCGTGGCAAAAGCAGAGTCACTACAACACAGGAAAAGGTCTCAGCCTGGGCAGGAAGCATGTGCGTGCATTTGAGAGTACAGCTGTAATGCCAGGAGAGGAGCGCAATGCTCCCACAGTGTTCAGAGGTGAGCATCCCTCAGCAGTGCTGGTCACAATCACGCCCAGCGCAAGTCTTACCTGAGTCTCTTGGTCAAGCCATTGCCAGCAGCAGCTGTTCCATCACAGGGCTCCGTCTCCCTCTGTGGCTGAGTTGGATTCAGGAAAAACACACTCGTTCCAAGAGACAACACTAATCATAGTTCTATAGGAGCCCTTGGCGTGGAATCCCAAGCGGTGAAGAGGAAGGGCTCGCCCTAATTCCTGTCTACGAGTTGTGGCAAAGTGAACCCCAGCCCTCTTGCAATGGAAGGGACTGGAAATCCAGCCCTTTTGAGCCCCTTTCCACCCCCTAACAGGGAAGGCTTGCCTTTGGGTTGCCAAGAGTTGGGAATGAAGGCACACCACAACGACCCAGAACTGTTTCCAAATAGAGGGGAGAAGATTAGATTGCAAACACAGGAAAATAGAGTATTTTGCCCCTCAAAGGCCACGACAATCACCCTGGGGGCCCATTCCTGATTTCTATGCTGAAACTGATCAACATGATTCCTGTATCCTAGTTAGACATAGTGAGCAAATACAGTAGACATCTTAGTGTCTCATGGGCTGGGACTAGAGAGAGAGGGCGGGTTCCACAGAGTCACCTGTGACCTGAAATGGTGGATACTGCCCTCTGGCCACCTGGGCAGACCAACCTCTAAGAGGGCCTGCAGCATCTCCTGGCGCCTCTGCTCTGCCTCTCGGATGCGAGCCGCCGCCTGCAATCAGAGCGGGAAGACGGCAAAGTGAGTCTCCGGAGCAGGAGAGCAGACCCCAACGCCTCCCACAGAGTGCCACCCTCACCTCTTTGATGGTCTCGTCTTCTTTTTCTTCATAAGCATCCAGCGCTTTGGTGAGTGATGCTTTGAAGCTGGAAAAGGAGGGGAGAGTTCAACACATCCTTCCTTCCTGGGCAGCCCAAGGCAACCACAGTTCAGGCTCTAGCTTCCGGGACAGGAGAATGAAACCAGAGATCTTTTCATAGTGAACTTGCTCTCCATCTTGACTGGAAAGGTGACTATTCTCCTCACTCCAAAAACCAGGAACAAAGCACTAGAATGTAAAACAGGTACAACTATCTGCCCATTCGCTTCCCCGCACCAGGCCCTGAGGTCAACCAGCAGCAGAGAAGGGCCTCAATCCAAGAGGAGCACTTCCTCTTCACCCAGAAGGTACCAAGACGTAACCCAGGCACCCAGGATTAGAACAACCCTCTCCTCGGAAGCAGGCAGAGCAGAGAAGACCACACTCCATGGACCAATGGTCCACACTCCATGCAGAGCAGCTTCTTATGCTCCTGATACTTCTCTATCCTAAATAGCAAAGCCCAACAAAGAATGTACTCACAGGGTTGCTGTCAGTCTTCTGGGCTGTATATATTGGAAGGCTCACAGCAACCCAGCGATTCTGGTCATGAACACTTTCGACAACACAATACACTCACAATTTGTATTCTTCAGGGGACACCAGGAATTTTACCTTCAGTTTGTGGATAACAGCGATTATGAATGTGTTGTCAAAGGCTTTCATGGCCAGAATCACTGGGATGCTGTGAGTTTTTCAGGCTGTCTGGCCATGTTCCAGAACCATTATGTCCTGATGTTTCGCCCACATCTATATAGGGCAGGCTTCCTCAGAGGTTGGTATTTATATATCTGTGGAATAATGTCCATGGTGGGAGAAAGTACTCTGGTCTGCTTGAGGCAAGTCTGAATGTTGCACTTGGCCACTGTGATTAGCACTGAATTTATTATTTATTTGCCCTGCTTCTATACCACCTCTCTCAGCCTGAAGGCGACTCGAGGTGGTGAACAAGCGGCAACAAGTGCCCATATACAATACATCACAAGATAAAAACATTCATATAAAAACATATAAAATTAATAGTTAAAAACTACACAATACAAATCTCAGCTCCACAATCTTAAAATCGGTTTCCGTTTCATCATCATACTAATTCTTGATCTCGATTAAAGTTTGTCTGCGAATGCTTGCTCGAAAAGCCAAGTCTTGACTTTCTTATGAAATGTCAGGAGGGAAGGGGCCGATCTGATGTCACTAGGAAGGTAGTTCCAAAGCCGAGGAGCCAACACTGAGAAGGCCGTGTCTCTCGTCCCCACCAAGTGCGCCTGCAAAGCAGGCGGGACCGAGAGCAGGGCCTCTCCGGATGATCTTAAGCATCTTGATAGTTCATAGGGAGTGATGCGTTCAGGCAGGTAAGTTGGACCAGAACCGTTTAGAGCTTTAAAGGCCAAAACCAGCACTTTGAATTGTGACCGGTAGCAAACTGGTAGCCAGTGCAGCTGGCGCAACGGGAGTTGTGCGCTCCCTGAGTGCCGCTCCTGTTATCAATCTGGCTGCTGTCCGTTGGACCAATTGAAGCTTCCAAGCAGTCTTCAAAGGCAGCCCCACGTAGAGAGCGTTGCAGTAATCTATACGGGATGTAACCAGAGCATGGACTACCATGGCCAAGTCAGACTGAATGGCCTTGCAGCTATTGAATTGCAGCATTGAATATCCAAAGCAGCCAGGTTTTGAAGCTGCGAGGCTCAATCCATGGGTAAGGTCATGGTAACTTCTACACCCAGAAGTTACAAGACCTAACCCGTGCAACAACTCCTCAGAAGGGCTCCTGCCAGGCAGAGCAGAGAAGGCCAAACTCAATGGACCAATGGTCTTCATTCCATGCAAAGCAGTTTCTTATGTCCCTGACACTTCTCTATCCTCAATAGCAAAGCCCAGCAAAGAATGTACTCACAGCTCGTATTCTTCAGGGGACACCAGGAATTTTGCCTTCAGCTTGGGGTCGGCTTTGTTCTCCCACCAGAAGGCAGCGACTCCTCTCTTGTGTTTGGGGCTTGAAAGAGAAAAAAGACCTGCCATGTTGGAAAGGCACAGATTTCTTTTTTTTTTTAATGTTTTTATTGAGGTTTTAAACAAGAATAAAATACAGTTTCGGGAAAGAAAGTCCAGGGTGGGGATTGGGGTGGAATGAGAGGGATATGGGTAAGGGTGGGATTGGGAAAAGTGAAGGGGTAGGAAAGGCACAGATTTCTAATAATGCTAGTCAGGTGGCAGATTGTATTGTACAACTGTGCAACACTTCCCTAAGAGAGAGGAATTTCCACAATGTTGCGTGCTCTGAAAAGAAGCCGGTCTATATCTATAGGGTACCTACACTTCAGATTGAAAACAAGAGGTGATATCACCAAAGCCACGATGAATGATGGAAGCAAACAGACCTTGCATTGTACCCCAAACGACATGCTATCATGGTGATGGAGATAGCGGCTGGTATGGAAAATAATTCCCATTGCTGCACAGTGCTCTAATAAATAAAACGATATAACTACATAGAATAAGTTATTGTTTTTAATGGTATTACTTAACACAATCCACTGCTTATTTTTATTTATGGATGATGTTTCCTGTGTCAATTTATTAGGTTTTGTTTTTACTTTCATATTAGATAGATATTTATTTACGGTCAAGGACCAACGTCACATTGTACAGAAAATAAAACAATATAAATGTTAAAACTCCGATCAACTCTACAGTTTAACACCAACAGCATCTAGCCTATTGTGTTTCCGCGTTCAATTTAATATGCTGGTTCCTCGTAGCTAGAACGGCCATGAGATATTTGGCCACCAGGTTGGTTGTCTCCTTGTGTTTGTCGTCGAGCAGCCAGTATAGGTAGAATTCCTCAGATCTGCCAGGTAAGCGGGACAGTATTGGCGAGATTAAGGAGAGGCGGGCATCCACATACAGAGGGCAGTAAAAGAACACATGCTCTATAGATTCAACCACCCCTACGTCGCAGGGGCATATACGTTCATGATAGGGTGTTTTTGTGTACCTGCCCAGTAGCACAGCTGTTGGCAGAGCATTCAGAGAAGGACGTTCTACCCTGGATCAATGTCTAATCCTACAGCATCTAGCAGAAAAATACTCTGCCCCGGACAGAGGAGCATTATACACTTTCATATTGATTTTGCTTTGTTATTATTTCCTTGATTTGATTTAATTGTAAATTGGTTTTATGTTTATTATTGTCCATATTGTTTGCACTGTCATGTTGTTGCTAAGCCGCTCCGAGCCCCCTTGGGGAAGTGGGGCGGGATATAAATAAAGTTTATGATCATTATTTATTTAACAGAATCAAAATATAAACGCTGTGAAACGCCACCTCCAGAAACATCCTTATTCCCATGTTAAAGCCTACAAAAGAGTGTGAGTGTTTTCGAGTGTTCCTCTCTATACGCAGGCACGGGCAAACGTCGGCCCTCCTGCAGGTATTTTGGATTTCAACTCCCACAATTTTGGGAGCGGAAGTCCAAAACTTCTAGAGGAGGTCTGAAGGTGGCCAACCCCTGCTTTAAAGCAGGCCTGGGCAAACATTGGCCCTCCAGGTGTTTTGGACTACAACTCCCACAATTCCTAACAGCCTACTGGCTGTTAGGAAATGGGAGTTGTAGTCCAAAACACCTGGAGGGCCAATGTTTGCCCAGGCCTGCTTTAAAGTGTTTCCAATCATGGCTACTTCAAACAAAGGAAGGAACTGAAGGACTGAATTGCATATTGTACCAGCCAAATAATGTACAATCTTTAAAAGTACAGTATACACTTTCCATTATAAACATTAAATCTTATTCTATAAACTGGCTCTTTCAAATTACAATGGCAGTGACAATCCCCGCAGATATGATAACAATAACAATATCTGATTTATATTATTCCAAACTATTTCCATTTCTATTTCTAGCCTCTGCAGAGGACTTTGAGAACAAGCCCTATGAGGAGCGGTTTAGCCTGAAGAAGAGAAGGCTTAGGGGAGACATGATAGCCATGTATCACTATGTGAGAGGAAGTAATAGGGAGGAGGGAGCAAGCTTGTTTTCTGCTGCCCTGGAGAATAGGACGTAATGGAACAATGGCTTCGAACTACAAGAAAGGAGATTCCACCTGAACATTAGGAAGAACTTCCTGACTGTGAGAGCCATTCAGCAGTAGTTACTCTCTGCCCCGGAGTGTGGTGGAGGCTCCTTCTTTGGAGGCTTTTAAACAGAGGCTGGATGGCCATCTCTCAGGGGTGCTTTTAATGCCATTTTCCTGCTTCTTGGCAGAATGGGGTTGGACTGGATGGCCCAAAGGTCTCTTCCAACTCTAGGATTCTATGATTCTATGACTTTACAAATTTCACTCAGACTTTTTGGGGCTGCAACTGCAAATGTGGCAACCTTTAATGTTATATTTTTGGAATAATCCACTAACAGGTCACAGATAACTGACTGTTGCCATGGCTTTTCTTCCAAAAGGGCTCCCAGGAGATTGTTTCTAGGGTTATTATATGAAGGGCAATGTAACAGATAATTTATTACATCTTCTCTTTCCCTCGACCCACAGATACAAAGTGTTTGGACATGAAAGATCCCTCTATATCTTCCCTCTAGCCAGCCTGATGGCACTGTCTGGGAGCGCAGGGCTGTAAATTCTTTCCTAAGGGCTACAGATGTTAAGTCTTGAAGAGATTGTTGGCATTCTTTAATAGAGGATACCAAGTAGTGAAACTCTGCTGTTTACTAGCCCGCAAGTTGTCAGATGCACCCATCTCAAAGACTTGATCTCTAATCACCTTCTTGTCCAACTGCATTAGGGTGGTTGTTGATCTGTCAAAATACTGATGGAGCAGGGCCAACCAATATTGAACCCAGCCTAAGGAAGGAACTGAGAAACGTCAACTTGCTGCAGAAGGTGGTTCGCCCCATGGAAATTTTCCAATCCCAGAGACTAAGACCCCCCCCGATGAAGTGCAGCAATCTTTGGCCAGGTCTGCACTGCCACAGGTTGCCGGTCCCAATCCAGCCCCTTTCTCTCGCCCTCCTCCACTGCTCACCTGGCCAGATGCTCCAGGAGGCCCCCATACAGCACTGCCAGGGACCCATGGCTCAGGTGCAGCCGCACTTCCTGCCCACAGCAGGCGCACCAGAACTGCCGCTCGTGCTCCGCTGGGTCAAAGGGCACCACTTCTGCGTGTTTCAGCATCGTCCGGGCCGCGTCCACCTGAGCGGAGAATCAAAACAGGGCCAAAGGTTGGCAGGCTTCTCTAGAACTAGAGTCCTTGCTTCCAGCTCCGTTCCCACTTGCTCATTCACTCCTAAACTCCAGGGGTGCAAGACCACCAGCCCGATCAACAAGGGAGCCTGGTTTTTAGCTGCACAAACTGTGTCACATACACATTGATTGGTGTATGTGTGTGTGTGGGGGGGAAAGAGATCGCACACTTTCTCCTTCATGTTCTGTATCAACAGGCCTTTCTCTGTCGGGTTCACCGCTGTGTTCCAACTTCTGGCTCACAGCAAACCTGTCTCAAAACATGATCTGTTCTGTTTGAAATACGGCATTTCTTCGATTCAAGATACACACGAACCTTGATGCCACCAAGACGGAAGCATTATTGATATACGTATATTTTCAAAGCACCAGCTTTTAGATATTTCTATACTGGGGCAGGGAATCGAAGAAATACAGTATTGTGGTAGAATTATCTTTAAATGAATCCGGTTCTTTTTACCATGTGCTATTTTACTATGTATCTCACGTGTAATAAAGGCTGCCTGTAATAAAGGCTGTTACTGTAAATATTTAGGATGTGTATGTGCTGTGCCTTCTTTGACAAATGAGGAGTAGCTAATTTGTGTTTTATTACTCCGTTTTGTATCAGTAGAACATACTTGGAAAACATATCCGTGCATTAGTATATGATACATACAGAGAGAACTAAAATGCACACATGCCTACAATACGTATATGGGGGAAGGTTTGGAAAGAATGTTTGAAATGTGTGGCTTCTTTAATGTCTTTACTTTGTACTAGGAGCCCAGAGAAGGAAGGAAGGAAGGAGACCATAAGAAGGAGATGAGAAAGAAGAAGAGGAAGAGGAGGAATAAGAAGGAAGGAAACCAGATGAAGGAAGAGAAGATCATAAGAAGGAAGGAAAGACGTTGTAAGACGATGAAGAGGAGGAATAAGGAGAAGGAAGAGAAGAAGAAGAAAGGAGGGAAGGAGGGCGACCAGAAGAAGACGAGAAAGAAAAGGAGGAGTAAGAAGGAAGGAAGCCAGATGAAGGAAGAGAAAAAGATCATAAGACGAAAAAGAAAGGAAGGATGTCGTAAGATGGGGAGGAGGAATAAGAAGGAAGAGAAGGAGATCGTAAGAAAGAAGGAAGAAAAGAAGGGGAAGAAAGGGAAGGATGCCATAAGAGGAAGAGGAGGAATAAGAAGAAAGAGAAGAAGAAAGGGGGGAAGGAAGGAGACCAGAAGAAGATGAGAAAGAAGAGGAGGAATAGGAAGGAAGAAAACCATCAGAAGAGAAAGAAGGGAAGAGGAGGAAGAAGGAAGGAAGGCAGATGAAGGAAGAGAAGAAGATCATAATAAGGAGGATGTAAGATGATGAAGAGGAGTAATAAGAAGGAAGAGAAGGAGGGAGGGAGGGAGGGAAGGAAGACCAGAAAAAGATGACAAAGAAAATGAGGAATAGGAAGGAAGGAAACCATCAAAAGAGGAAGAAGAAGGGAGGAAGAGAAGAAGATCATAAGGGGAAGGATGCCATAAGATGAAGAGTAGGAATAAGAAGAGAAGAAGAAAGGGGGGAAGGAAGGAAGGAAGCCAGGAGAAGAAAGAGAAGATCATAAGAAGGAGAAGGAAGAATGCCATAAGATGAAGAGGAGGGCGAATGGAAGGAAGGACGGAGAAAGGAAGAAGACCAGAAGAAGAAGAGGAAGAATCAGGCAGGAAAGGAAGGGAAGGAGCCCGAAGAGGAAGGGGCCGAAGGGGGGAGGAAGAGGAGGAGGAGGGCGCTTGCTTTGTGGGCGAGGCGGGCGAGGGTCCCGCGGAGGCGGCGCTGGTGCCCGGCGCTGAAGGTGTGCCTCCTGCGGCCCACGAAGGCGCTGCGCCGGCACAGGCCGCACCGGAAGACCGTCCCCTCCGCCATCTTGGCCGGACTCGCCACAACAACAACAACAACAACGCCACTTCCCGCCCGCTCGCTTCCGCCGGCCATTTTGCGCGAGCGAGAGAGGAAGTGACGCGCGAGGCAGCAGCAGCAGCGCTGCGTGTGCTTCCGGCGATCCCCGAACGCGCGCGCGCCCTCTGCCGGCTTTCCTGGGAACTGCGGGGTGACGTCACCACTCTCTCTGCAGTCAGACATGCGCTCCAGAAAAAAAAAAAACAGAGCAAGGAAGCCACGCCAAGATAGGTTCTCTCTCTCTCTCTCTCTCTCTATTCATTGAGATCTTCACAAAAATTAACTTCACAAAAATATTCACAAAAATACATTCACAAAAAATCATTAAAATATTCAAATATATATATATATTCATAAAAAATTTAAAAACATTTATTAAAATATTCCCAAAAATATATTCATAAAAATATTCCCAAAAATATATTCATAAAAATATTCCCAAAAATATATTCATAAAAATATTTAAATATATATTCATAAAAATATTTTCAAAATGTATTTATTAAAATATTCCGTGAAATATATTCATTAAAATATTCCTGAAAATATATTCATTAAAATATTCAAAAAATATATATTCATTAAAATATGTTTAAAACATATTCAAATAATCACCAAAATATATTCATTAAAATATTCAAAAAATGCATTAAAATATGTTTAAAACGTGTTTATTAAAATATTCACCAAAATATATTCATTAAAATATTCCCAAATATATATTCATTAAAATATTCAAAAATATATATTCATAAAAGCATTCACAAATATATATATATATATATTCATTAAAAATGCTCGCAAGAAATTTAGAAAAATATCTGCAAAAAATATCTGCATAAAATACTTGCAGAACTATTCACAAAAATAGTCACAAAATCTTTATAAAAATATCTTCATTTAAAATTTGCAAAAAATTTTTTTAGAAAAATCTTCACCGAAAAATATTTGCAGAAAAATCTTCACAAAATATAGTCTTAATTATATTTACAAAATATTCACAAATATATCTTCATATAAATAGTCACAAAAATATCTCCATTTAAAATTTTGTAAAAACAAAAAAAAATCAGAAAATATATTCACCATAAAAGTCTTCAGAAAAATATTTACAAAAATATATTCAGAAACAGGGCGGATCGGAGCTGCTTGTGTTATTGGACCTCACAGCAGCGTTTGATACCGTCGATTACGATCTTTTGACTCACAACCTTGCCAGGGCTGGGGTGAGGGGGACAGTCCTTAAATGGCTGTCCTCCTTCCTCCGGAACCGGTCACAGCGAGTGAGGAGGGGCGAGGTTGTCTCCGGGGGTTCCCTGTTGCATTGCGGGGTCCCTCAGGGGCAATCCTCTCCCCTCTGTTCGCATCGACATGCGACCACTTGCTCAGCTGGTGCGTAGCTTTGGGCTTGAGTGTCACCAGTATGCTGATGACACTCAGCTCATTCTGAGGATGGAGGACCGGCCCGAATCCGTACCCGATAATTTCCATCGTTGCCTTGAGGCCGTTACTGAATGGCTGCAAGCCAGTAGGTTGAAGGTGAATCCGGCGAAGACGGAGATCCTGTGGCTTGGCCGTCCGGGTGGCGGGGATGTTCAGCTTCCAACCCTGGACGGCGTGACACTTTGTCTGTCATCGTCAGTAAAGAGCCTTGGTGTTACTTTAGGCTCTCTGCTGTCGATGGAGTCTCATATCTCCACCGTCAGCAGAGTGGCGTTTTTCCATCTTTGCCAGGCGAGGAAGCTGGCCCCCTAGCCACAGTGGTCCAAGCTACAGTCATCTCAAAGCTAGACTACTGTAATGCTCTCTACATTGGCCTTCCTTTGTCGGTGATCCGGAAACTTAAGCTGGTGCAGAACGCTGCAGCTCGGCTGCTTGCGGGAGTCCCAGCGAGCTGTCACATCACGCCCATCCTGCGCGAACTGCATTGGCTCCCTGTGGAATGCCGGATTACCTTCAAAGTGTTAGTTTTGACTTTTAAGACCTTGAATGGTCTGGGGCCAGTGTACTTAAGGGACCGCCTTATCCCATAATGTTGATGCTCTAATTGCCCTGTTGCGATTGTTGTGAGCCGCCCCGAGCCTGCCGGCAGTGGCGGCAATCAAATTTGAATAAATAAATAAATATTTGCGGCAATATTCACAAACACCAGTCATGGCTTGGAAGCATTTTATTGTGCAACAATCTCATCCAGACAATAATTCAAAAAGAAAAGGGAAAATAAATAAGAATCCCAGGAGGCACTTAAGGGAAGGGCGCTTTTCCTTCAAAGCGCTTTCAACCGAAGATCCCGAACGCAATGGTTCAACACAGGTGGACCGCCTGAAGGTTGCAGCCCCTTTCTGCAGGGGCTTGTTCAGTCCGGTCCTGCATGAAGGAGGTTGTCCTCATCCTGTTTGGGCCTCCATAGCCATTGGAATGTCCTGGACTACAACTCTCAGCATCCGCACATCTGCTGGGCCTGGGGATTCGCACCGGCAGCCTTTGCAAAGTCCTGCTCCAACTCGGGCAGAAGGAAGCCCTTGCTTCCACCAACAGCTTTCCTCTGGATTCATGCACAGTGGTGCAGCCATGCTATACATCTCAGAGCCCAAAGAGGGACCTCAAGTGTTCTGGAGGGAGAAGAAGAAGGAGAAGGTCAAGGAGAGGGACAGAAAGGTCACCCAGTCCAGCCCCCTCCCTTCCAATGAGGGAAGAACACCATGCAAGCCCTCCCAACAGATGTCTATCTGGCCACTACTTAGGAACGGCTAGGGAAGGAGGCTCTGCCAGGATCCCCGGCAATCTATATTCTATTAGAGTGAGAAGGGAGCCCCAAAGGCCATCCAGTCTACCCCCACTTCCATCCCGTGATGGAAGAACACCATCCAAGCTCTCCTGACAGATGTCCAGCTGGCTTCTCCTTTACACCTCCATTAGAGAAGGCTCCATCTGACTCTCACGAAGCCAATAGGTTCCAATGACTTTGCCATGTTTATTTCCTGCTGAAGGGCTTTAATCCAAGGAGCCAGCACCTGAGAGAAGTGCACCAGGGCATGTGCAGAGTGCCAGGGAAATATTGCTATTATTATGTTATTATTATGCTCTCTTGCACCATCGACTCTATATACTGTACCATGAACTCCATCCTGATGTGATATTAATATAGATATACGGACATTAAAAGCCAAGGAGGACAAGTGAAGGCAATCCGCCATGCGCACCGGGGTGGTCCATGCTCTGGTGCACCAGGCCCATCATGTCGATGGGCAGTGCCTGCGCCTCCTCCCGGAACCGGCGCCGCCCTTCCGAGGTCAGCCTCCACAGCCGGGACTTGCGGTTCCCCTCCAGGCAGACAAAGTCCGTGGTCTTCTCAAAGCTGCTGCTGAAGCACAGGTTGTGCCGGACCGTGTTCTTCCAGCCCTCGGGAGCCGTTCGGAAGAAGGGGAAGTGCTGCCTGCCGGACACAGACAGAGAAACAGACGCACATACACACACACACACCAAGAGTGGGTGACCCATGGCCATGTCCAGCCACAAAAGGCTCGGCCATCCTCATGGGGCAAGGAGACGGGATGCAAAGACTCGCCCACCTGGACTGGAGACCCCAGAGGCCATCCAGTCCAGCCTCCTAAGATAGAGAGATAGACATGGATGGATAGATGGATGGATGATAGAATCCTAGAGTTAGAGGTGACCTCCAGAGACAATCCATTCTAGCCCCCTAAGATTGTGTGGATGGATGGATGGATGGATGAATGGATATACAGACATGGGTGGATCGATAGATGATAGAATCCTACTTGGAAGAGATGCCCAGAAGTAATGGATGGAGGGAGAGGAAGAAGGAGAGATGATAGAATCCTGCTTGCAATGGGCTCCCAGAAGTAATGGGTGGATGGATGGATAGAGGATAGATAGATAGATGATAGAACCCTACTTGGAAGGGATGCCCTGATGTCATCCAGTCCAACCCCCTAAAAGGGAGGGGGGTAGAGAGATAGACGGATGGATGGACAGACACATACAGATAGAGGGAGAGATGGATAGATAGATAGATAGATAGATAGAGGATAGATAGATGATAGAATCCTGCTTGCAATGGGCTCCCAGAAGTAATGCGTGGATGGATGGATAGAGGATAGATAGATGATAGAACCCTACTTGGAAAGGATGCCCTGATGTCATCCAGTCCAACCCCCTAAAAGAGAGAGAGAGAGGAGGGATAGAGAGATAGACGGATGGATGGACAGACAGACAGACAGACAGACAGAGGGAGAAGGATGGATAGATAGATAGATGATAGATAGATAATGGATAGATAGATAGATATAGATAATGGATAGATAGATGATAGAATCCTGCTTGGAATGGACTCCCAGAAGTGATGGATGGATGGATGATAGAACCCTACTTGGAAGGGAAGCCCTGATGTCAACCAGTCCAACCCCCTAAGATAGATAGATAGATAGACAGATAGATAGATAGACAGACAGCCAGGAAGACAGATATGGATGGGTGGGTGGGTGGATAGATAGCTGATAGTATCCTATAGTTGGAAGGGATCCCCAGAGGCCATCCAGTCCAACCCCCTAAGATAGGTGGGTGAATAGACAGACATGGATGGATAGATGATAGAATCATAGAGTTGGAAGAGGGCCCCCAGAAGACATGGATGGATGGATGGATGGAGATTGATAGATATATGATGGAAACCTAGAAGTCACCCAGTCCAACCCACTAAGATAGATAAGAGAGATGGAGGGCTAGGTAGGCAGGTAGGATAGGAAGGTAGATAGATCGATAGGTAGGTAGATAGATAGCTGATCATATCCTACAGTTGGAAGGGATCCCCAGAAGCCAAACAGTCCAACCCCCTAAGATAAATAGATAGATGGATGGATAGATGGATAGATGGATAGATAGATAGATAGATAGATAGACAGATAGATAGATAGATAGACAGACAGACAGATAGATAGATAGATAGATAGATAGATAGATAGGAAGGACAGAATCCTGAAACTGGCAGGAACCCCCAGTAGTCATCCAATCCAATTCCCTAAAATATGATTGCAATTGTCCTGCTTCTTGGCAAAATGGGGTTGGGCTGGCTGGCCCACGAGGTCTCTTCCAACTCTATGATACATAGACAGATAGGGATAGAGAGACAGACATAGATGATAGAAAGACAGGTGACTGATAGATGATTAAATTCTAGACTTGGCAAGGGCTCCCAAGGGCCATCCAGTCCAATGTTGTTACCCCCTTATCTCTTTAAATATAATTCCCCCCCCCCAAAATTGTATATATTTGCAAGTCCACCACATCTATACATATATATGAACCTATTTCTTGACAACCTCTCCAACATTGACTTGAATATTTCTTATCTTTAATCGGACTGGTGAGGAATAGCGATCTGTGCCCAGGACGATGGGAGAGCGGACCTTGCCAAGAGCCCGACTGCTGCAAGCGCCGGCATTGGGTACCTGGTGAACTGGTAGATCTCCTGGACGGTGAGGCTACCGTCCACACTGCTGTGGAGGGCCAGGCTGATGAGAATGCAGTAGTTGAGCGGGGGCCGGGACCACTCCCCTTGGGCCCTCTTCAGCCGCCGGCCGTGCGACCGGAAGGCCTTGGGCTTCTTGGGCTTTGGGGCGGGGGTCCTCGGGGGGGCCTGGGGCCTTTGGGGGAACTCCAGGGCCCACTCCAGGGGGAGCCTGCAATGGATGCAGAAAACAGTGAGCCCCAGGACGCCCTTCAGTGCCCAAGCAGGGCCCAGCGGCTGCCTATCCCACTTCATAAACACTCTTGGGGTCACTTTAAACTAGGTGATAGGTAGATAAATAGATAAGACAGATAAACATGGATGTATACATGATAGACTTCTAGAGTTGGAAAGTGTCCACAGAGACCATCCAGTCTATCCAGTATGGATGGACAGACAGACAGACAAAGACAGACAGACACGGGTGGATAGATGATAAACTCCTAGAGTTGGAAGGAACCCCCAGAGGCCACCCAGTCCACCCCGCAAGATGGATAGATGGATAGATAGAGATTGCTAGATGATAGAATCCTAGAATTGGAAGGTTCACCCAGAGGTCATCCAGTCCAGCCACCTAAGATGGTTGGCAGGCCTGGATTAACACTTTTTTGCGCCCTAGGCCACAGTTTGGAATTACACCCCTTTTAAGCCAACCTCCCGCCACCTCCAAGGTCCCCATTCCCACCGACTGGAAAGCTCATCTGTGCTCTGAAGGTCATGCCCGGATTACCCATAAGGACAACGAGGCCATGGCCTAGGGGCACAAACCGAGGGGTGGGGGGCGCAGATCATGGACCAAAAACTGGTCTGTGCCCCTTTCCCCCTTTCTCATGCCCCTCCTTGCTCCTTCTCCCGGCAAAGTCTCTGCTCTGTCCCCTCCGTCTCGCGCGCTCTCTCTCTCGCACGCTCTCGCTCTCGCTCTCTCTCGCTCTCTTACCCTCCCTCACACGTGCTCTCTCGCATGTGCTCTCTCTCTCTCGCTCTCTCTCTCTCTTGCTCTCTCGCTCTCTCTCGCGCGCGCTCTCTCTCTCTCTCTTGCGCGTGCGCTCTCCCTCCCTCTCTCTCTCTCTCTCTCGCATGCTCTCTCTCTCTCTCTCTCTCTCGTGTGTGCCTTTGGAGCGAGTTTGCACCTGCAGCGCTCTCCCCAAGCCTCCCGACTCCTGAGGAGACCTTTTCAGAGCACAGCGGAGCTTTCCAGCCGGTTGGAATGGGAACCTTGGAGGTGGCGGGAGATTAGCTTAAAGGGGGCGTAATTCCAAACTGTGGCCTAGGGCGCAAAAAAATGTTAATCCGGGCCTACTGAAGGTCTCCTCAGGAGTCGGGAGGCTTGGGGAGAGCGCAGCGGGTGCAAACTCGCTCCAAAGGCGAGCACGAGAGGGGGAGGGAGAGAGCGCGCGAGGAGATTGAGCGTGAGAGAGGGGGGGGAGCATGTGAGAGAGAGAGCACGAGAGAGAGAGAGAGAGAGAGAGAGAGAGAGACGGAGGGGATGGAGGAGAGACTTTGCCGGGAGAAGGAGCGAGGAGGGGCATGAGAAAGGGGGAAAGAGGGGCGCGGACTAGTTTTGTTCCCCCCCCCCCGGCTTGCGCCCCTAGGCCATGGCCTCGTTGGCCGTATGGGTAATCTGGGCATGATGGTTGGATGAGTGGATGGATAGATAAGATAGACAAACATGGATTGATTGATGGAAGGATAGATGGATGGATGGATAGATAGCTATGACAGACAGCCATTAATGGATAGATGGTAGACTCATAGAGTTGGAAGGGACCCTAGAGGCCATCCAGTCCAATCACCTAAGATGGGTGGATGGATAGATAGATAGATAGATAAGAAAGATAGGTAGATAGATAGATAGACAGAAAGACAGATAGATAGATAAGACATATATGGATGGATAGCTAAATAAGACAGACATAGGGGGATAGATGATAGACTCCTAGAGTTGGAAGGGACCCCTAGAGGTCGTCCAGTCACCTAAGATGGGCAGATGGATAGATAGATAGATAAGACAGATGTTTGCAGTTTAATAGATTTTCCCCCATGTTTCGATGATACAACCAATTAGGAAATTATATTGATAACCCAGGAACAAAAATCATGACATAGCATGATTATAATTCTGAAGAATACCTCCTCTGCTTCACTGGCAGCAGGCCCTCTTGGGTCCTTTTGGGTTTCCTTTGGGTCAGTGGGCAGTGGCGGCGCCTGGGGGTCCGCAAGGGGGGCGTCATCAGGCAAGGAAGGGGGCTCCGGCACAAAGAAGACCCTCCCCGGGATGGGGCAAACCTCGTTGGGGTTGACCCACAGCCACAAATGGGGCTTCACCTCGGTCCCTGGCAGGAAAGAAGGCATTGTCTGCTTTGAACTGGATTAACTGAGTCTACACTGCCATAGGATCCAGCTCAAAGCAGATAATCTGGATTTTATACAGCAGTGTCAATGGTCCTGAGTAGAAACCAAAAGGCATCTAAAGGCACCTGCATGAGGTGCGGGAATGTCCCTTCTCACCCCAAATGCTGTTTCTGCCGCCTTGGGATTCCCAGAATAATGTGTGCCCTTCCCAAAACAGTGAGCCCCTGCACTTACTGTCAGCGTCCTTTTCCTCGCCCTCTTCTTCCTTTGGCCTTTCCAGCTGCCTACATCCTTCGGGGGCCACCAGAGAAGTGGGGCCTGTGGACAGGAGAGCAATGAGAGGGGGGCAAAAACGGGCTGTCAATGGGGCAGGGGTCCCCTTTAATGTCCCTGTCCTGATTTGCTCCAAGAGATGCTTGGGAATGCTTGCCACGTATCGTTCAGAGCAGGGCTCCTATGCCTTGAAAGGGAAGTTCTGCTGCTGCTGACCTTTGCCTGGCTGCAGAAGCCGCCCTGTTGCATATCCTCTCTCCTAATACACTGTCGCATTCATCCAGTTCAACGTGGCTTGGACTGCCCAGGGTCAATGCTACACTTTGGAGAAACCCCAGCCCCGTTTGGCAGAGGAGGCTAAAGACTTGGTGAGACTATAATTCCCAAGATTCTTATAGCATCGAGCTGTGGCAGCAATCGAGATCTCAAACTGCATTAATTCTCCAGTACAGATGCATCTAGGTGGTATGGGGATACCAACAGGCCCGGATTAACACTTTTTTGCGCCCTAGGCCACACTTTGGAATTACGCCCCCAGCCAACCTCTCTCCCCACCCACCCACCCCACACACACACACACCACTCAGACCCACACTTGGCTGGCTTTCGCAATGGTGCCTCAGGAGCAGAAGAGAAAGGTGAGTAGGCACCATCCCGCCACATCCAAGGTCCCCATTCCCACTGGCTGGAAAGCTCCGCTGTGCTCTGAAGGTCTCCTCGGGAGGCTTGGGGAGAGCACAGCGAGTGCAAACTCACTCCAAAGGCGCACACGAGAGAGAGAGAGAGAGAGAGAGAGAGAGCAAGAGAGAGCACGAGAGAGAGAGTAAGAGAAAGAGAGAGAGAGCATGCACGAGAGAGAGCGCGAGAGAGCGCGAGAGAGAGCGCAAGAAAGCATGTGTGAGAGAGCAAGAGAGAGAGAGCACGAGAGAGAGAGAGCGCGAGAGGGAGTGCATGAGAGAGAGCACGTGAGAGAGAGCGCGAGAGAGAGAACAAGAGAGAGAGCACGAGAGAGAGTGTGAGAGCGAAAGAGCGCGAGAGAGAGCAAGAGAGAGAGAGCACGAGAGAGAGAGCACGAGAGAGAGCGAGAATGAGAGAGAGAGCACGAGAGAGAGTGAGACGAGAGAGAGAGCAAGAGAGAGTGAGAAAGAATAGAGCGAGAGAGAGTGTGCGCACGAGAGAGAGATGTCTGCTTGGCATGTGCTCCCGGAGGGGACTGAGCAGAGACTTTGCCGGGAGAAGGAGTGAAGAGGGGCATGAGAAAGGAGGAAAGAGGTGCGCGGACCAGTTGTGTTTTTTTGGTCCGTGATCGCCCTAGGCCATGGCCTCGTTGGCCTTATGGGTAATCCGGGCATGGATACCAAGTCACCTTGCTTGTCTCCTGAGGAAATCTGTACAATGACCAAGTAGTAACAGTCAGAACTAAATATGGAAAAACAAACTGGTTCAAGATTGGGAAAGGCATACGGCAGGGCTGTCTACTCTCACCCAACCTATTCAACTTGTATGCAGAACACATCATGCGATGTGCGGGGCTTGATGAATGCAAGGCTGGGGTTAAAATTGCTGGAAGAAACATGAACAACCTTAGATATGCAGATGATACCTCTTTGATGACTGAAAGCGAGGAGGAGCCGAGGAGCCTTCTCACCAAGGGGAATGAAGAAAGGGCAAAAGCTGGGCTGAATATAAACATCCAAAAAACCAAGATGATGGCAACAAGCCTGATGGATAACTGGCAAATAGAGGGTTAAAACATGGAGGCAGGGACAGGCTTTGAATTTCTAGGTGCAAAGATGACTGCAGACACAGACTGCAGCCAGGAAATCAGAAGACATTTCCACCTTGGGAGGAGAGTAAGGACCCATCTCGATAAAAGAGTGAAAAGGAGAGACATCACACTGGCCACGAAGATCCCCATAGTCAAAGCAATGGTATTCCCTGTAGGAACCTATGGATGTGAGAGCTGGACCATAGGGAAGGCTGAGTGAAGGAAGAGAGATGCTTTTGAAATGTGGTGCTGGAGGAAAATGATGAGAGTGCCTTGGACCGCAAGAAGATCCAACCAGTCCATACTGCAGGAAATAAAACTGCTCATTGGAGGGAAGGAGATGAGAGGCAAAGATGAAGTACTTTGGCCACATCATGAGGAGAGAGGAAAGCTTGGAGAAGACAATGATGCTGGGGGAAATGGAAGGAAAAGGAAGAGGGGCCGACCAAGGGCAAGGCGAGTGGGTGGCATCCTTGAAGGCAGTGTTTCTCAACTGCTGTGACGTGGCACACTAGTGTGCCATGAAGGACCTCCTGCTGTGCCACAAGAAAAGCTCTCTGCCCCCCTTCCTCCCCCCCTCCTGCCGAACTCCTGCTGCTTGGGGGAGGAGGAGGAAGGGCCGGGCGGTGGCGAAGAAAAAGAAGAAGGGGCCACAGCCAGTCTCCAATCTGCCATGACTCCTGCCCCTCGCTCCCTGAAGCCGCGCAGAGGAGGAGCCGCATGGTGGAGGAGCCCCGCCCACTGAAGCCCGTCCACCGCTCATGCTCTGCCTCCTCCCCCCCCAGCAGCTGCTCCAGCCTTGAGGGGGGCAGTGCCAAGCCAGCATTGTGCTGGCTCTGCCACCGCTGGCTTGGCACTGCCCCCTCAAGGCTGGAGAAGCTGATGGGAGAGCTGAAGCTGGGGGGAGGGGGCGGGGCATTTGTGTGGCCTGGCTCCGCTTTTCCCCGGCTTCGCACTCCCAGCAGCTTCTCCAGCCCTGAGGGGCAGTGCCAAACCAGCATTGTGCTGGCTCTGCCACCGCTGGCTTGGCACTGCTCCCTCAAGGCTGGAGAAGCTGCTGGGAGATGAAGCCAGGGGGAGGGGCAGGGCATGGCGCGGCCTGGCTCCTCCCCCTGCCCCGGCGTTGGCACTCTCAGCAGCTGCTCCCAGCAGGCCACCATCCCCCAGCCGTTCTTTACTGTGTTAGAGTGTCATTTTGGGTCATTTTGGTTGGTGGTGTGCCCCCAGCTTTTTTTAATGTTAAAAGTGTGCCGCGGCTCTCAAAAAAGGTTGGGAAACACTACTTGAAGGGACTGGCTTGACTCTGAAGGAACTGGGGGTGGCCACGGCCGACAGGGAGGAGCTCTGGCCTGGGATGGTCCATCAGGTCACGAAGAGTCGGAAGTGACTGAAGGAATAAACAACAACAAAAATACTTTGTAATAATAATAATACTTTGTGAGACTCAAGCTCCCAGGATTCTTAAAGCATTGAGTTGTGGCAGCAATCGAGGTCTCAAACTGCATTAATTCTCCAGTACAGATGCATCCTGGTTCTGCAGGACCGTGCCTCCTCCCAGGACTCTTATAGCATGGAGCCATGGCAGCAAGAGAGGTCTCAAACTATGAGGGAAGTAAAAGAAAAATGTTGTTCTTGTATGTCTTTGCTTAATAGTATGTGTGCATGTCTGAACTGTCACGAAGGCGCAACACCAAGAGGAACGCAAGCACACTTGCACATAGAATTGGCTAACATGGGTTTTCTTATAAATCAGGTGATTTGGGGGAACATAGAAACTGCACACTATACATGCATTATAAAAGGTGTGTCCAGCCGAGGCCTAGCTGGGCTGTCCCCATTGGCCAAAATAAACTGGTTGAAGCTGCCATATGGTTCTGTTCGGGGCAGATAATCTGGATTATATGGCTGTGTAGAAGGGGACTCAGATTTCTAATTTCCTTGAATACTTGGACTTCTAGCAGAGAGACCTAATGGTATAGTCCAAGGGTGCATTTCTATTACACAGCTTGACATCATTCTAACTGCTATGGGATTCTGGGAGTTGTAGATTTACACATTTTGGTAGCCTTTTCTGCTAAAGAGTGCTGGTGACTCGCCAGACCACCACTCCCAATATTCCTAAACCTCCTTCCTTCGGTGCAAATAATATTATTGTATTATTTTTCAAAGTAGGAAACATTTAGAAAACTTCTACTTAAGGTGATTTCTACTATTCTGCCATCTGACGGTGGTGCTTTTCTGGCATGGCACTGGATTGGACTAGATGGCCCATGTAGTCTCTTCCAACTCTATTACGCTGTCATAGTATCCTTCTGATACTGTGGTCTGTCGCCTCCTTGCTTCAGTAAGCTTTCCGTTTCCACTACAAAACTGCATAGATTCTCCAATGTAGATGTAGCCCAGCTCTGCAGGACTCCTACAGCATGGAGCCATGGCAGCAAAAGAGGTCTCAAATTGTATTAATTCTCCAATGTAGATGCAGCCCAGCTCTGCAGGACTCCCATAGCATTGAGCCATAGCAGCTATAGAGGTCTCAAAGTGCATTAATTCCCAGTACAGATGGAGCCCAACTCTGCAGGATACCAGGCCCGGATTAACCCCTTTTGGCGCCCTAGGCCACACTTTGGAATTACGCCCCCAAACCAACCTCTACCGCACCACGCACCCCCCCCCCCCCCCAATTCCTTCTTTCCACTGCCCAGCAGCGGCCGGGGCTTCCCTTCCTTCCTTGACTCAAGGAAGGAGGGCGGGGAGGAGGAGGTGGAGGAAGCCCCACCCCGGGGCCGCTTCTGGGCATGCGTGGCAGCGGCCCGGGCTCCCTTCCTTCCTTGAGTCAAGGAAGGAGGGCGGGAGGGAGGAGGAGGCGGAGGGAAGCCCCACCCCCGGGGCCGCTTCTGGGCATGCGTGGCAGCGGCCCCGGGGGCTTCCCTTCCTTCCTTGAGTCAAGGAAGGAGGGCGGGAGGGAGGAGGAGGCGGAGGGAAGCCCCACCCCCGGGGCCGCTTCTGGGCATGCGTGGCAGCGGCCCCGGGGGCTTCCCTTCCTTCCTTCCTCCTTCTCTCGCTCGCACCCTCCTTCCTTGACTCAAGGCAAGAGGGCGGGAGGAGGAGAAAGGAAGGGAAGCCCCCGGGGCTGCTACCGGGCATGCGGGGCAGGAGGGCGCGAGCGCCTCTGCCTCCTCCGCCATGTTCCTGGGTGCCACGCGCGCATGCCCGGCAGCAGCCCGGGGCTTCCTTCCTTCCTCCTCCTCCTCTCTCACCCTCCTTCCTTGACTCAAGGCAAGAGGGCGGGAGGAGGAGGAGAAAGGAAGGGAAGCCCCCGGGGCCGCTGCCGGGCATGCGCAGCAGGAGGGCATGAGCGCCTCTGCCTCCTCCGCCATGTTCCCAGGTGCTGCGCACGCATGTCCAGCAGCAGCCCCGGGGGCTTTCCTCCGTCTCCTCCTCCTCGCGCCCTCCTTCCTTGACAAGGGGGCAGGCGATGGCGGGGGCACTATTCCCTCCTCCCCACCCTCTCGCAGCGCTCTCCCCCGCCCTCCCCCGAGAGAGAGGGAGAGAGTCATCTCCATGCCGCGTGGTGCGGTTTTGTTTCAACTTTTTTGGGGTCCGTGAACTGCGCCCCCCCCCCTCAGCTTTGCGCCCCTAGGCCATGGCCTAGGGTGGCCTTATGGGTAATCCAGGCCTGGCCTAGGGTAGCCTTATGGGTAATCCGGGCCTGAGGATACCTATAGCATGGTACCATGTCATATATAGCGGTCTCAAACTGCACTAATCCCCCAGTGTAGCTGCAGCCCAGCTCTGCAGGACTCCTATAGCATGGAGCGAATGCAAAACTGCATCAATTCCTCAGTAGAGATACAGCCCAGTTCTGCAGGACTGCGCCTCCCAGGATTCCTAGATCATGGAGCTGTGGCCGCAATAGAGGTCTCAAACTGCATTAATTCTCCAATGTAGATGCATCCGAGCTCTGCAGGACTCTGCCTCCCAAGGCTCCTATAGCATGGTGCTATGAATATATATAGAGGTCCCAAACGGCATTCATTCCCCAGTGTAGAAGTAGCCCAACTCCTTCCCTTCCTTTCCCTCCTTCTCCTGACTCCAGCAGCACTCTTGCCATGCTCAGGGGCACCTTTGGGGGCCAGGCAAAAGGGGTGCGACGTGGGATCCTAGAATGGGAAGGGACCCCCAGAGGCCATCCATTCGGGCCCCCTTTCTCTCTCTCCCCCTCCCCCAGCATCACCTTGGGGCGGGGGTCCCAGGCCCAGCTCAGCAGCCATGTCCCAGTCGAGGAGGCCACTCTGCCCGTGGAGGCTGGCCCAGAAGGCCGGGCGATTGAAGTGAAGCTCCATCCCTAACCAAAGGTAGAGGTAAGGATGGGGGCGGCCCCTTTAAGACCTCTTGGAGGGAGGGGTGTGTGCGTGGGGGTGGCTCCTTTGCGGGACACTGAAAGGGGAAGATGCCCCCCCCCTGCCTTCCTTCCTTTGCAGTTGACTGAGAGATAAGTGAGGTCCCTTTAAAAAGTTTCCTCGCAGGAGAAGTCTCCACAGGTGTGTCCCCTTTCTTTCCTTCTCCGTTGCACCTGGAGGTGAATGGGTTCCTGAGCATGTGCAGAGCGCCTTCTCCATCACCTGCTATCACTTGGTTGGGGTCTCCAATAGGCTTGGTGGGGCACAAATGCGAAGAAGCCTATTGTCGGGTTTTCTTCCATGCTCGTCTCCTCAATGGCTCTCCATGGAAGGAAGGAAGGAAGGGGCCAGAAGGGGGCGCTGTTGGCTCAGGCGAAGCAGCACCTAGAACCCCCCTCCCCTCCCCCCTTTGGACCCCCCTCAATAAGGAAGATAGGCAAAAGGCTCCTTTAATTGGAGAGCCAAACTCATGAGGCTTCAGTTTCTTTCTCCGGCAATTGAGCCCCTATTCTCTTGGCTTGGGGGCTCTTATTTTTGGTGGGTGTGTGTGTGTGTGTGGGGGGGGGGGGGATATGTAGTTCATCAGAAGCGCCCACTTCCCCTTCCCATTGGCTTTGCTCCAAATTAAGGGGGGGGGGGAATCAAATGTTCCAAAGGATAGGATCAGGATTGAAAGCCTTGGTTGACTGGAGGAAAGGTTGACCAGGGCTGCAAATGTTGTTGTTATATTTCTGCTCCACTTTATCTATGTATCCATTGCACTTTTATCTATGAGGCTATGTATCTATTATTATTTTTATTATTATTATATACTTCACGCTTATCTCCCCAAAGGGGACTCAAAGCAGCTATGTTGTTGTTGTTGTTGTTGTTGTATTTCTCCACTTTATCTACGTATCTATAGCACTTTATGCGGCTATGTATCTCTATTATTATTATATTCAGGGATGCTCACACTTTTTCGGCATGGGAGCTACTGATTAAAAAACCAAGTCCCAAAGATCACCTACCCAGAAATGTAAAACGTATAACTATTTTCTTATTTATTTATGTATTTATATTTATTATTCATTTTTATGTACCGCACCTTCCAGCAGGCTCGGGGCAGTTTACATAAAATGAAGTTATAAAAATCAACATTTCAATTTAATAACAACAATATAAAACAGAGCATAAAAATACATCCAACCACCCCATTTCTCCCACACTGCCATATTATCACACATATTATCAGCCAGAAAGTAAGAAGAGAGGCTTTTGAACTGCAAGGCCATTTAATACTCAGCAAGTTAAACAAAGGAGCATGCAAAAATACATCCAACCACCCCATTTCTCCCACACTGCCATATTACCACAGAAAGCCAGAAAGTAAGAAGAGAGGCTTTTGAACTGCAAGGCCATTTAATACTCAGCAAGGTAAACAAAGGAGCATGCAAAAATACATCCAACCACCCCATTTCTCCCACACTGCCATATTACCACAGAAAACCAGAAAGTAAGAAGAGAGGCTTTTGAACTGCAAGGCCATTTAATACTCAGCAAGGTAAACAAAGGAGCATGCAAAAATACATCCAACCACCCCATTTCTCCCACATTTCCATATTCCCCAACATATATTTCTCAAGGAACAAAGCAAGCAGAGAGGCTTTGGAGCTAAAATGACATTTTAACATTAAAAATAAACAAAGAGACATGCCACAGAACAATCAAGCACCCACCCCAAAGTAAAAAGACTGACCTTTGAGATGCGGTAAGGAAATGACCCCAAAGCGTCCTTCTCCTCCTCCATCGTTGCTCCTATTTCCACGCCGCCAGCATGCGTGCCGCCTCCAAGAGCTCACAAGAAGTCCAAGGGGGCAAAATGGGTGCTTCTGCGCATGCGTGCGGGGCCAGCCATGCACCGCGTCATCCAGGCCCGCCCCCTTTGGTCTCCTACGACTCTTGAGTGGCTGGAGAAGGACGGAGGGAGGAGGAGGAATCCAAAAGAGGGGGCCCATTCTGCCTCTTGGACTCTGGAGCAACGACGGAGGACTTCTTTGCAGCGTGCAGGGGCGCGTGAAGAGGACCAACAGCAAAAAACCTGGTCAGGGGCCTCAAGATCACCAGGATGAGGCCCGAAGATCACCCTGGTGATCGAGATCACCATTCTGAGCACCCCTGTTACTATGTTATTTATTATTATCTATATATATATATTTCTAAGGTCCGTGCAATGTCGTATATAGACAACGAAACTATACATCCCAGAACCACCAAACTCGGCAACATAGCTAACACACATACACACACATACACACATACACAAATATATATACACACATATATATACACACACATATATATACACACATACACATATATACACATACACATATATACACACACAAAACACCTATATACAGACTGCGCCACAGCAACGTGTGGCACGGGACAGCTAGTTAGTATATAATACTTCACTCTTATCTCCCCAAAGAGGACTCAAAGCAGCTATGTTGTCGTTGTTGTTATATTTCTACTCCACTTTATCTACGTATCTATAGCACTTTATGCGGTTACGTATCTTATTGTTTTTATATTACTATGTTGTTATTATTATTATATATTATCATTACTATATTATTATTATTATATAATACTTCACTCTTATTTCCCCAAAGGGGACTCAAAGCAGCTATGTTGTTGTCGTCGTTGTCGTTATATTTCTATTCCACTTTATCTAAGTATCTATAGCACTTTATGCAGTTATGTATCTATTATTTTTATATTACTCTGTATATATATTATTATTATATTCTTATTATTACTATATTATTATAATTATTATATATAATACTCCACTCTTATCTCCCCAAAGAGGACTCAAAGCAGCTATGTTGTGTTGTTGTTGTTGTATTTCTCCACTTTATCTACGTATCTATAGCACTTTATCTATGCGGCTATGTATCTATTATGATTATTATCTCTCTCGGCATTACTTCGTGAACAAAGATTCTTAGGAAGGACTCATCCCACGCTTTCTACAAGCGCGTTGATGACTAAAAAGGCCAATCTGAGATAGGCAAGTTCGGTTGCAGAAAGCACAGCGAAAGTCTCCTTGGGTGATGTTGTTTCCAAGTTGCGGCTCTTTCTGCGTTGTCGTTTCTCTTCGAGACCCGTTCGGCGTGTCTTCTCAAAAGAGGCCGCAGCATTGCGGATAGTGTGTCTCCATGCCTCCTGATGTGAGGCCAGAGTGGACCATTGTTGGTGATCAATCTGGCCGAGCCTGAGATGTTGTTTCAGGGAGTCCTTATATCTCTTTTTGGGGGCATCTCTCTTGCGCTGACCGTAGTGAGTTCACCATAGAGTAGTATCTTTGGGAGGTGGTGGTCCTCCATCCTAGAGACGTGCCCTGCCCAGCGCAGCTGTGTTTTCAATAGCATGGCCTCAATATATATATATATATATAATACTTCACTCTTATCTTCCCAAAGAGGACTCAAAGCAGCTATGTTGTTGTTGTTGTTGTTGTTGTTCTATTTCCACTCCACTTTATCTACATATCTATAGCACTTTATCTATGCGGCTATGTATCTATTATTATTATTATATTACTATGTTATTTATTATTATTATTATAAGGGCCCCCGGTTGCGCAGTGGGCTAAACTGCTGAGCTGCTGAACTTGCTGACCAAAGGTCACAGGTTCAAATCCGGGGAGCGGCGCAAGCCGCTGCTGTTAGCCCCAGCTCCTGCCAACCTAGCAGTTCGAAGACATGCAAATGTGAGTAGATCAATAGGAACCGCTCCAGCAGGAAGGTAACAGCACTCTATGAAGTCATGCCAGTGGCCACATGACCTTGGAGGTGTCTATGTACAACGTTGGCTTAGAAATGGAGATGAGTACCAGAGTCGGACATGACTTAATGTAGGGGGAAACCTTTACCCTTTACCTATATATTATTATAGTATATAATAACCTGCTTAATCTCCCCAAAGGGGACTCAAATTGGCTATGTTGTTGTTGTGTTGTTGTTTTTATTGTTGCTATTGCTACCTTGCTCCCACCCTCCGTCCTTTCCCCTTGGACATACACTTTGTCCAATAAACTACCAAAATTACATTTGAAATATCAGCCTTTTTCATTACAATTATTATTATTTTCCATGTTTATTTATCAATCAAAATGTGTGAGTATACGTCCTTTCCCCCTTTTGCAATATCTCTGCCAGTCTGCTACCAAGCACAATTCAAAGTGCTGGCTTTGGACGATAAAGCCCTAAAGGGTTCTGGCCCAGCTGACCTGTCCGAACTTATCTCCTTCTATGAACCATCTCGGAGATTAAGATCTTCTTGGGAGGCCCTGCTCTTGGTCCTGCCTCCTTTGCAGGCACGGTTGGCGGGGACAAGAGACAGGGCCTTCCTTCTCCTTGGTGGCCCCTCGGCTATGGAACTCCCTGCCCAATGATATTAGATCTGCCCCTTTCCTTCTCCTGACCTTCAGGAAAAGGCTAAAGACATGGATGTGGGACCAAGCGTTTGATTAGTAACCCACCAGTGCAATAACAGAATATGGAGTAGTGTAATAACAATCTGGACTGTGATATTGGATTGCGTGAGTTTAAATACATGGTTTGAAGGTTTGATATGTTTTAATGACTGTTTTAATGTATATGTTTATTTAGGCCTAGCTTCTACCAACCTAGCTGTTTGAAAGCACGCAATGCAAGTAGATCAATAGGCACCGCCCTGGTGGGAAGGTAAAAGGGAGCCCCATGCAGGCATGCTGGCAACACGCGTCTATAGACAACAGGCTCATCCGCATGGAAAAATGGAACAAGAGCACCTCCCCATGGCCAGAGTTCAGCATCGCCTCCAGACGTCGGAGATGAAAGGGAAAGGCCTTGACCTTTGTATTGTAGGTCATTGTTGTTCACTGTGTAAAAGGCACTGAATGTTTTCCTTATATGTGTACTGTAAGTCCCTCGGAGGAGATAAAGCGGAATATAATAAAGCCAATGGGATTTTGGCCTGCATCAATAGGAGACTAGTGTCTAGATCAGGGATGGGCATTTGGCGGCCCGGGGGCCGGATGCGGCCCCTTGGGCGCTCTCATCCGGCCCGAGGGGCCTTGGGCAGCGCTGCTTACCGGGGGAGAGAGGGAGCCGGTTGCAGCGCTGCTTACCAGGTGAAAAAGGGAGGCCCGGGCAGGTAGAAAGCCATGCGTGGCTTTGTTTACGGCAAAAGCAAGCAAGGGAGGTGAACGCAGGGTCCCCTTCCACTCACGCACGCTTGAAAACAAACTCCGGAAGACACCCTGCCCCCGAGCGTCTCCCGCGATGACGTCGCAGCCGGCATCGCCGAACACGCTCAGGGGGCGGCGCTTCCTCCGCAGTTTGTTTGGCAACGTGAACGAGAGGAAGGGGACCCCGCGTTCGCCTCCTATGCTTGCTTTTTGCTTTGTATCTGGCGAAAAACAAGCAGGAGGCGAACGCGGGGTCCCCTTCCTCTCACGCACGCTTGAAAACAAACTGCGGAGGAAGCGACGCCCCCTGAGCGTGTTCGGCGATGCCAGCTGCGACGTCATCGCGGGAGATGCTCAGGGGCGGGGCGTCCTCCGGAGTTTGTTTTCAAGCCCTTGCTTGTTTTTGCCGTAAACAAAGCCACGCATGGCTTTCTACCTGCCCGGGCCCCTTTTTCGCCCGGTAAGCAGCGCTGCCATCGGCTACCTGGCTTTGCCAGGAAGGCGCGCTGCCGGACCTCCTCTTCCAAAGGAGGAAAGAAGAGGTAAGTTAGTGAGTTGTGGGAGATATAATATTAAATAGATTGCTTCATTGATGTAATTTTGTTGTGGGAGATATAATATTAAATTGATTGCTTCATTGATATAATTGTGTTCTGGGAGATATAATATTAAATTGATTGCTTCATTAATATAATTGTGTTCTGGGAGATATAATATTAAATTGATTGCTTCATTGATATAATTGTGTTCTGGGAGATATAATATAAATCTAATTGCTTCATGGATATTATTGCCCACCCCTGTACTATAATATAATAATTATGATAATAATACTAATAATATATGAATATTTCTTGATATATTAATATGTTAATATTAATGATGTGTAATATATGGTAAATATAGTAAGTGAAATAAATAAATAATGTAGATTAGCATGTACGTCCGCCTTTAGGTGCGGCCCTGCATAATATTTTTTTGCTCTCATGTGGCCCCTTGGAAAAAATAGTTGCCCACCCCTGGTCTAGATCCAGGGAAGTCATGCTACTCCTCTATTCTGCCTTGGTTAGACCACACCTGGAATCTCACTATGTCCAATTATGGGCACCGCCATTGAAGGGAGATGTTGACTCTAAGCTGGAATGTGTCCAAATGAGGGTGACCAAAATGATCAAGGGTCTGGAGAACAAGCCCCATGAGGAGCGGCTTAAAGAGCTGTGCATGTTTAGCTTGCAGAAGAGAAGGCTGAGAGGAGACAGGCTGTATATATATATGTGTGTGTGAGGGGAAGTCATAAGGAGGAGGGAGCAAGCTTGTTTTCTGCTGTCCTGGAGACTAGGACGCAATGAAGCAATGGCTTCAAACTACAAGAAAGGAGATTCCAACTGAACATGAGGAAGAACTTCCTGACAGTGAGAGCTGTTCAGCAGTGGAACTCTCTGCCCCGGAATGTGGTGGAGGCTCCATTGGAGGTTTTCAAGCAGAGGCTGGATGGCCATCTGTCGGGGGTGCTTTGAAGGCGATTTTCCTGCTTCTTGTCAGGATGGGGTTGGAATGGATGGCCCACCAGGTCTCTTCCAACTCTATTTATTTATTATTATTTCCATCATTTCTACCCAACTCTTCTCTACCCCTGAAGGGGGACTCAGAGCGGCATAACAAAAAGGCAACGATTTGATGCCGATATGCAGTAAATACAATATAAAACATACACATTCAGCATAAAATACCATTAATATTAAAACATAATACACATACATTTCAGTTAAAAACAGTACTTCGTCCAGAACAAAGTATTGAGCCATATCCATCAACTTGCCATTACAGTTCCACTCCAAAGTGTTGCATTGTGCAAACGCCTGGTCCCACAGCCATGATTTCACTTTTTTCCTGAATGCCAGGAGGGATGGGGTTGATCGTATGTCACTTGGAAGTGCATTCCACATATGGGGAGCCACCACCAAGAAGGCCCTCTCTCCCGTCCCCACCAACCATGTTTGAGAAGTTGGCTGGAGCGAGAGCAGGGCCTCCCAAGATTATCTTAAATTACGAGGTGGGATGTAGCGGCAGATGCGTTCGGACAAGTAAGCTGGGCCAGAACCATATAGAGCTTTAAAGGTCAAAACCAGCACTTTGAATTGAGCTTGGAAGTGGACAGGCAGCCAGTGGAGCTGACATAACCGGGGGGTGGTATGCTCCCTGTATGTAGCTCTGGTTAGTAATCTGGCTGCCGCCCGTTGGACTAATTGTAATTTCCGAACTGTCTTCAAAGGCAGCCCCATGTAGAGTGCATTGCAGTAATGTATTCGGGATGAGACCAGAGCGTGGACGACCGTAGCCAAATCAGACTTCCCAAAGTACGGCCGCAGCTGGCATACGAGTCTTAACTGTGCAAAAGCTCCCCTGGCCACCGACGAGACCTGGGGTTCCAGGCTCAGCGATGAATCCAGGATCACTCCCAGACTGCGAACCTGTGTCTTCAGGGGGAGTGTAACCCCATCCAACACAGGCTGTAACCCTATGCCCTGTTCGGCCTTTCGACTGACCAGGAGGACCTCTGTCTTGTCTGGATTAAGTTTCAACTCTAGGATTCTATGTGTTGTTGTTCTGCTCCCCAATGTCTGATTCTATGTGTTGTTGTTATTCTGCTCTCAGGATGGCCAGAGGGACGAAAGAAGACATAGTTTCATGAGTGGATCACGTTGTCTCAATCCCAAGACGAACAAAGAAGGCAATTTTGCTCCCTTGAGTTTTACTGTCGTGATGATCGTCTTGATGATCATGCGTGTCTAGTGACTCTGCACTCGTGTCTATTGTTTTCCCAGCAGCCTCTTGTCCAAGGTGAGGGGATTATGGAGTCCGTTCCTGGGAAAGGGGAAATGGCATTCTAGATGAACGGGGCAGGACCTCCTGGCATCCTGGGTGATGAGTGATCCTTTCGTGTCCATGTGGCTGCACAAAGGGCGGCCGGCCTGGCGTGTAGATCCTGTCTTCCCGTGTACGACCGGTTGGTCTTCTGGGAGGGATTGAATCAATAGAGAAGGATTGATTCCAGAGATGATGGGTGATTGAGTCCATTGTTGATGTGACGACTAGGAAAAATCACTGGAGGGAATTCCCAGGTCAAGAGAGGGGCCGGCGAAAGGTTACTAGAATCTGGATTCACTGGCTTCAGATCCCCCAAAGTTCAAAAAACATAGCACATACGACACACAAAAGGGGGTCCGTGGATAGCAGGGGAAGCTGCAAGAGGCAGGAAGAAAAGGAGAAGACACAAGAGGCAAAAAGGATACCAAGGAACACATGTAAGGACTACACACCAAAGTGTACACACACCTATTGAAGGGGTTACTTTGTAAGAAAGGGGAACGATAGAAAGTATCCAGGGCGCTAGTAGCTGCTACTCCTCCACTCCTTTGGACTTTCGACCATCTGGGCTTTCTCCGCCATGGTCCCCATTATATTCTTTTACTAATTTGACCCGGGGATGGGATGTTGGTGCTCTACAACAGTGTTTCCCAACCAGTGTGCCGTGAGCAATCATCAGGTGTGCCGTGGGAAATTGGAACCTCCAGGAGGGGAGGGGGGAGAGTCTAGTGTGTTGAAGTATAAAAACCTTCCCAAGCAAACCCTTTCAGTACTTTCTGTTGGTAATGAGAGTTCAATATGCCAAGTTTGGTTCAATTCTATTGTTGCAAGAGTTCAGAATGCTCTCTGATTGTAGGGGAACTATAAATCCCAGCAACTACAACTCCCAAATTTCAAGGTCTATTTCCCCTGAACTCCATCTGCGTTCATATTTGGGCATATTGAGTATTCATGCCAAGTTTGGTCCTGATCCAACATTGTTTGAGTCCACAGTGCTCTCTGGATATAGGTGAACTACAACTCCCAAACTCAAGGCCAATGCCCACCAAACTCTTATAGCATTTTCTCTTCTTTATGGGAGTTCTGTGTGGGAAGTTTGTGTCTTTCTGCCATTCCTGCCAGGATATCTGTTGTGTTCATCTAAACAGGCCCAGGTTTGACACTGAGTGTATAAATACATTTAAAAACATATTAACTATATGTATTACTGTGTTAGAGTGTCATTTTGTGTCATTTTGGTTGGTGGTGTGCCCCAGGATTTTGCAAATGTAAAACGTGTGCTGCGGCTCAAAAAAGGTTGGGAAACACTGCTCTACAACACTATCAGATATACGATATCAGGTCAGGGGCCAGGAAGTGGTGGAGGTTCCTCCTTTGGAGGCTTTGAAGCAGAGCCTGGATGGCCATCTGTCCGGGGTGCTTTGAAGGCAATTTTCCTGCTTCTTGACAGAATGGGGTTGGACTGGATGATGGCCCACCAGGTCTCTTCCAACTTTAGGATTCTATGATTCTATGAAATGCCTCTGGCCTGTGATGATGGGTGGGCACACACACTGTTGCTGCAACCCCAGTGAGTACGCCTGGGCCTTGCACACGTGTGTGTGTGTGTGTTGTGTGGGCACAGCAACATGCTTCCACCTGCCTGCGGTTCCTTGCTGGGCAGGCAGCTCACAGTGGCCCCTCTGCCTCCCCTCCCCTTTCCCCCAATTGGGCAGAGGGTGGCTGGGCAAATCTGCATTAATTTGCATATGAGAAAAACAATCCTAAAAATAGGGCACACTTTACTTGGGGTTAGAAGAGGTTCTATGTGTATATACAGTATATATATATATGTGTATGCGCATGTATCTCTGTATGTGTGTGTAATGTGTGTGCATATATATGTGTATGCATATGTATATGTATTTATGTCTGTATATTTGTGTATATGTATATGTGTATGTATCTATGTATGTATCTATGTGTATAAATATGTTGTGTGCGTGTATATATGTATATATTTATATACACATATACGTGTATACGTGTGTATATCTTTATGTGTATGTATATATGTAAGTATATATGAATATACAGAATGTATATGTGTGTATATATGTAAGTGTGCATGTATATATGTGTGTATATATGTATGCATGTTTGTTCGTATATGTGTATGTAAATATCTGTATATGTGTATATATATATGTGTTTGTGTGTATATATGTATGCATATATAACTATGTGTATGTTTGTGTGTATATGTGTGTGTATGTATATATACAGTATGTCTCCGTATATCTATGCATTTGTGTATATGCCTTGAAGCCGTTACTGGATGGCTGCGAGCCAGTAGGTTGAGGGTGAATCCGGCGAAGACGGAGATCTTGTGGCTGGGTCGCCCGGGTGATGTTAATGTCCAGCTTCCGAGCCTGGACGGTGCGGTGTTATGCCCATCGCCTTCCGTAAAGAGCCTGGGGGTCCATTTGGACTCCCAGCTGACCATGGAGGCCCAGGTCTCTGCGGTCAGCAAGATCGCTTTTTTCATCTGCGACAGGCAAGGAGGCTGGCCCCCTATCTCTCCCGGAACGATCTGGCCATGGTGATCCAAGCCACAGTCATCTCAAGGCTGGATTACTGCAACGCGCTCTACGTTGGCCTTCCTCTGTCGGTGACCCGGAAGCTCAGGCTAGTGCAGAACACTGCCGCCCGGCTCCTGTCTGGCACGCCAGCTGGCGCCCACATAACACCTGTTTTGCAGGATCTGCACTGGCTGCCAATTGAGCACCGGATCACCTTCAAAGTGTTGGTCCTCACCTTTAAGGCCTTACACGGCCTGGGGCCAGCGTATTTGAGGGACCGTCTCACCCCATATTGCCCTCTGAGATCACTTCGGTCTGAGGACTCCAATCTCCTGGAGATACCTTCAGCTAAACTCGCAAGGCTGACTGCTACCCGCCGGAGGGCGTTTCTCTGTCATAGCACCTACGCTGTGGAACGCCTCCCGGCCGGAACTCGGGCTATGAAGGACTTGCTCCCCGCTTAGACGGGCCTGTAAAACATACCTGTTTAAGCAGGCCTTTTTGGTGAGAAGTCCTGCCCATGCCCCGCCATCTATTCGTTCTTCTGAGGATGATGTGCTGTTCATTGTGTTAACTGTGTTATTAATTACTATACTGCTGTTGTTTTTAATTGTTTTTAACTGCTTATTGCCTGTATTTTACTGTGCCCTTCGGCTCCTGTAAGCCGCCGCGAGCCTCAGGGAGTCGGCGGCATAGAAGCCCGAATAATAAATAAATAAATAAAAAATAAAAAATATATATATGTGTATGTAAGTATCTATATCTGTGTGCATATATATGTGTATATGATGGGTATATGTGTGTATATATGTATTTATGTGTGTATATATGTATTTATGTGTGTGTGTGTCATTGTGTGTTCATACATACATACTGGAAGACTCTTTCAGCAGGCCGACCCAGTCAACTTAGAATTAGGAGTTTGGGATTTGCATTCTATTGGCACTGCATATTTGTACCCTGTGTTTTGGTGTTTTGGTGTATGTTTTTACAACAGTGTGTTCTGATAGACTGAATGTTATTGCATGTATTTTGACTTAATTGTACCTCTGCCCCAAGCTGTTTAGGTGAGGCAGGTAACAAAATGTATGATGATGGTGATGGACCCCTACTTGGGAGCGGGGGCTGAGGCCCTAAAGGCCTGGCTGCAAAGGAGAAGGGGAACCAATGAAAGATACCCCCCCCCCCACTCCTCTTTGCCCCTTTGCTGTTGTCTCTGAAGGAGCGCAGCCTGGCATCTTGGGATGCTGATGCTGCTGCTGCTCACTCTGCTGCTTGGGAGGCTCTGGTTTGCTGTTGCTGGGGAAACCATTAGTTGCTAGGTGACCGGAGCATCCTCTACCCTGAGCCTTTGCATCTCATTATTCCATCATCACAGTAGATCCAGGAATTTGGGGGAGAAGATGACGTCTCTGCCACCGGCCCAGAACCCTCCACCCCCCACCATTAATGCCCCAAGAAATACTAATAGTAGCAAACAAATTGCTCCTAATAAATAGTAATAAATCATAAATACATTATTATTAATATTAGTATTATTTTCCCCGTTTCCTCCACAAGAAATAATAATAGTAGTAAACACAGTTCTAACAAAGAACTACTAATAAATAGTAGAATAGTAAGAATTATTAAATACATTGTTATCAATTTAGGTATTATTTCCCCCATTTCTCCCACAATAAATGGCAATAATAGTAAACACAGTACTACTAAAACATTGTTATTAATATTAGTATTAATTAATATTAATATTAATAACCGTATGATTTCCCTTGTTTCTTCCACAATAAAGAGTGGTAGTAGCAAAAGAAAGTGCTACTAAAGAAATAGCAATAAATAGCACCACCAAAGAAATAATAATAAATAGTAAATACACTGTTGTTAATATTAGTATTGTTTCCCCTGTTTCCTCCACAAGAAATAGTAATATTAGTATTATTTTGCACATTTCTTACACAAGAAATAGTAAACAAAGTGCTACTAAAGAAATAGTAATAAATAGTATAATAGTAGTAAACAAATCACTACTAAAGAAATAGTAATACATAGTAAATAAATTGTTTTTAATATTTCCTCCATTTCCTCCACAAGAAATAGTAACAGTAGTAAACAGAGTACTACCTAGTAATAAGGAGTAATAAGTATAAACAAATTACTATTAAATAAATAGTAATAAATCGTAAATGCATAGCAAAACTATTGCTAAATAAATAAATTGTAAATAAATTGTTATTAATATTAGTATTATTTCCCCCATTTCTTCTACAAGAAATACTAATAGTAAACAAAGTACTACTAAAGAAATAGTAATAAATATGTTGTTATTAATATTAGTATTATTTCCACGATTCCTCCACAAGAAATAGTAACAGTAGCGAATAAAGTGCTACCAAAAAGTAATAGATATTATAATGAGTAAAAAATATTACTAAAGTAATAGCAATAAATAGTTATTAATATTAGTACTACTTCCCCCATTTCTCCCACAAGAAATAGTAATAGTAGTAAACAAATTACTACTAAAACACAGTAATAAATAGTTATTAATAGTAGTATTATTCTCCCCATTTCTTCCACAAGAAATATTAATATTAAAAAAGTACTACATAAAAGGAAAGAGTAATATATAGTCAATAAATTGTTATTACTATTAGTATTACTTTCTCCATTTCTCCCACAAGAAATAGTAATCTCAAAGTGCTACTAAATAAATATAAATAAATAAATAAATAATATAATAGTAGCAAACAAATTACTATTAAATAAATAGTTATACACAGTAAATACATTGTTATTAATATTAGTATGAGACCCCTTCAGGGGAGATAAAGTGGGGTATAAATAAGTATTGTAGTAGTAGTATTTCCTCCATTTCTTCCACAATAATTAGTAATAGTAAACAAATTACTACTAAATACAAAGTGATAAATAGTTACTAATGTTAATATTATTTCCCCCATTTCTTCTACAGGAAATTGCACATAATAGTAAACAAAGTACTAATTAATAGAGGAATTGTATTGCAATGTGATACAATATAATACTAGTAATAATACAATATGATATTAATGTAATCTAATAATACTAATGTATTAACTGTAATAGTGGGGGACATGAGAGAAGCCTCCCCACAGGGTTGCAGGACATCCGGGCGTCCCCTGGGCAACGTCTTCATAGACGGCTGATTCTCTTACTCCAGAAGTGACCAGAAGCGACTTGCAGTGCCCACAACACTGAGGAAAACGATATAGAGGTTATAACAGTAGAGCTTAATAACATCACAATTACCTCTGTGTACAAGCCTCCAAATGAACACTTTTGTTTCTCCTCCCCCGAGAACTTTGATAGGCACCAAAGAGTCGTAGTAATTGGTGACTTTAGCAGCCATAGCCATGTATGGGGCTATGCTCAAGAGCAGGTCTGGGCAAACTTCGGCCCTCCAGGTGTTTTGGACTCCAACTCCACAATTCCTAACAGCCTACTGGCTGTTAGGAATTGGGGGGAGTTGGAGTCCAAAACACCTGGAGGGCCGAAGTTTGCCCCGGCCTGCTCAAGAGGATACAAATGGAGAGGCTGTCCCCTCCTGGCCTGAACTGCACAAACTATCACTCACTCATGATAGTAGGCTCCCATCATCCTACAACAGTGGGAGATGGCACCGAGGATATAACCCAGAACTCTTATTTGTGAGCGACAGCATCGTGCAACAATGCACTCAATCAGTGGGACCACTAATACCAAACACACAACACCGACCAATAGTATGCCAATTGTTCCAAACTATAAGGCCTCACGAAGTTTGATTTCAAACAAAGATTCAACTTCAGAAAGGCAAATTGGACTAAATTCTCAGATATGTTAGATCAGTGTTTCCCAAGTGTGCCATGGCCAGTGTGCCATGAGCGATCATCAGGTGTGCCGTGGGAAATTGGAGATGGGGGGGGAGAGAGAGAGAGAGAGCCCGTCCTACCGGGAAGCCCTCGCCGGGGCTCGATCCCTTGCCTGAGTCCTGCAAACGCAGCCTCCTTTTGGGAAGCCTTGTGCCCCCGGACTCACCACTTGCCTTTTTGGGCTTCCTCCCCTCCGCTCCTTCCTCGGCCTCGGAAGGGTTTGAGACGAAAGACGGTGACTGCGTCAGGCGGAAAGAGCTGCACTGAGAAAGAAGAAGATCCTGGGATGGGACTTCCCCAGGTCCCCCGGCTGCCTGGGGGTGGATCTACACCGTAGCATTCATGCAGTGAGGCACCCCTTGGTCTTCCAGGGCTCAAGGCTGGGGAATCCCAGGGATTTGTAGTTTGGGGAGGCTCAGGATGGTGTCAAACTACCACTCCCGTGATTCCCTCGCACTCAGCCAAGGTGGGTCAAGGGGCGTTCGGGACACAGGGTTGAGGCACCTTTAAGCAGGGGCCGAAAACTAACAAGGTTTGCTCACTTAAGGCAGGCGTGGGCCAACTTGGGCCCTCCCTCCAGATGTTTTGACCTACAACTCCCACCATTCTCCTTTTCTGTGTAGGCTATATGTGTTGTGTGTGTATGTGCATATATGTACTGTGTATATACATATTAACTATATGTATTACTGTGTTAGAGTGTCATTTTGTGTCATTTTGGTTGGTGGTGTGCCCCAGTAATTTGTAAATGTAAAAAATGTGCTGCGGCTCAAAAAAGGTTGGGAAACACTGTGTTAGATGACATGATCGCATCGGTCACGCCAATCCCTGAGGAATACGAGCACTTTATTAAAATAGTGAAAACCTGCTTAAGGGCCTCTATACGGAGAGGCTACAAACACACTACCTTGAAGGCATTACTCCTGAAACAGCTGCCTTGTTGGAAAACTATTACAGGTTCCACAACGGAGACCCATTTAGTGAGCAAACTCTTCAGGCAGCGCAGAGCATTGTGTCCTCCATCTCTGAAGCCAAGAAAGAACAGTGGGTAAAGCTGAAAACAGAAGTCAACATGGGCAGGAGGAATCAGATGGCGTGGAGGCTGCTAAGATGGCTGAGCAATGACCCCACACAAACTAATACCCATGCCAACATAAAGGCAGATCAGATAGCACATCAGCTCTTGAAGAATGGAAAACCCAACCTTGCCACCAAACAGGGGCGGATTTAAAGGTAAGCAAAGTAAGCACCCGCTTAGGGTGTCACGTGATCAGGGACGCATCCGGCCACCCGGCATGTGCCTTTGCTGCGGAGGGACTCCAGCTGGACCGAGACGCCAATTGCCCTAAGCGAGGCCGAAAAGGAGGAACTTCTTGCAGCCAGAGGCGGGAGGCTTAGGGTGATTGGCGTTTTGGTCCATCTGGAGTCGCACTGCAACAAAGGCGCGTGCGCGGAACTAGCTGGCCCTGCGCATGCGCACCCGGTGCGAGGCCGGAGAGCAAGGTACGGCCAAAAGAATTCGCGTACCATTTTAAATTACCTTAGTCCGGCCCTGCAACCAAAGTAGGAAAGAAACCAATAGTCAGAAAACCAGATAATGAGAACAACAAACTTCATGAACATTTTACATTTACTGAATTGGACATGGCTCTCAATAAATGTAAACATGGCAAAGCAGCTGGCCTGGATGATCTACGGATGGAACAAATTAAGAACTTTGGTCCAAAAACCAAGGTTCTGGCTGCTGGAGTTGAGGAACAACTGCACTGCATCCTGTCAGATCCCCAAAATCTGGAGGAAAGCAAGAGTCATAGGCATCTTGAAAACAGGCAAAGATCCAAAAAGCTACAGACCGATCTCCTTGTTGTGCCATCTTTACAAAGTTCTGGAGAGACCTATTTTGCATAGAATTATGGAAAAAATAGACCCATGTCTGATTGCATAACAAGCTGGCTTGAGGAAAGGCAAAAACTACACATCGCAAGTGCTGAACCTGACTCAGCACATAGAAGATGGCTTTGAAAGGCAGCAGATCACAGGAGCTGTTTTCACAGACCTGTTAGCAGCTTATGATACTGTAAACCATCGCCTCCTCCTGAGAAAAATTATCACATCACAAAGGATTACCACCTTACCCGCCTCATAGGAAACCTGCTACAAAACAGGAGCTTTTTTGTTGAGTTCCAGAGCCAAAGATGCAGATGGCAAAAACAGAACAATGGCCTGCCTCAGGGGAGCGTGCTTGCTCCATCAATGTTCAACATGTACACAATTGACCAGCCATTGCCAGAAGGGACAGAGTTTCATCTATGCTGACGATCGTGCCATCACCGCTCAAGCAGGGATCTTTGAGATGGTTGAACAGATGCTATCTGAAGCTCTAGGTGATCTTACTGCCTATCACAGGGGAAACCAGCTGATTCCTAACCCATCTAATACACAGACATGTGCTTTTCATCTTAAGAGCAGAAAAGCATCCTGAGCCCTGAGGATGACCTGGGAAGGAAGGAATCCCACTGGAGCATTGCAGCACACCCAAATACTTGGGAGTGACCCTGGACTGTTCTCTGACCTAAAAGAAGCACAGCTTGAATATCAAGCAAAAAGTAGGTGCTAGAAACAATATCACACGGAAACTGACAGTGGGATCACAACCATACACAGTGAAAACATCTGCCCTCGCGCTTGGCTACTCTGCTGCTGAGTATGCACGCCCAATGTGGAACACATCTCTCCACGCTAAAACAGTGGGTGTGGGTCTTAATGACACATGCCACATTATCACCGGGTGTCTTTGCCCTACACCAGTGTTTTTCAACATTTTTTGAGCTGTGGCACACTTTTTACATTTACAAAATCCTGGGGCACACCACCAACCAAAATGACACAAAATGACACTCTACCACAGTAATGCATATATAGGTAATATGTTTTGAAATGTATGTATACACTCAGTGTGAAACCTGGGCCTGTTTCGATGAACACAACATAGATATCCTGGCAGGAATGGCAGAAAGACACACACGAAGGTCTCGCTCAACAGCTGGGAGTTATAGTTCACCCGCAATCAAAGAGAATTCTGAACTCCACCAATGATGGAATGGAATCAAACTTTCCACACAGAACTACCATAACCAAGAGAAAATACTATAACAGTTTAGTGGGCAATGACCCTGAGTTTTGGAATTGTAGTTCACCTATATCCAGAGAGCACTGTGGAGGGGAGGGAGGAAGACGTGGGGCGAGTCTGCGCAGTAGCACCCACACGGGTCACATCTTCCTCCCTCCCCCCTCCCTGAGCAAAGTGAGGCGAGGCAAAGCAATTAGAGCGAGGCTGGGAAGAAGGGAGCCCGAGTGGAGAAGAAAACGTGTTTGGCAGGAGGGGGAAGAAAGGGTATTGGAGGTTCCAATTTCCCACGGCACACCTGATGATTACTCACGGCACATTAGTGTGCCACGGCACATTGGTTGGGAAACACTGCCCTACACCACTGGATAAATTACACTGTTTAGCCTGTAATGCACCACCTGACATCAGCCAGGAAGTAGCAACCAAGAGTGAAATGACCAAGGCAGTGACATCTCCGGCCCGCCCCGTTTGGGTATCAGTCAGCATGCCAATGACTTAAATCAAGAAATAGTTTTCTAAGGTCTACAGCAGGGGTGCTCATTACGGTGATCGGGAGCACCTAGGTGATCTTCATCCCTCTTTCAGGTGATCTTTGGGCCTCACCAGCCGGATGGCGCGCTCCTGCCATTCGCGCACACGTGCGCTCCCGCCACCACCTTCACGGGGCTTTTTTTTTTGCCAAAATGAGGCTTTAGTGGGCGGGCCCTGGCGCTCATCTTGCCACGCACGGTGTGGTGACATGACTGCCCATTGGTTGCTGCTGGGGGGGGGGGGGGAGCGAAGGCACGCGCACGGATAGGATGAGAGGCTGTGGGAGGGAATGTGTGTGTGTGTGTGTGTGAGAGAGAACTACCCTCCTGCTGCGTGCGCGGGAGGGGCCTGCTGTGCACGCAACAACCAGGAAGGGATGGGGAGTTCCTGCTTCGCGAAAGCACGCAGCAGGAAGGAGGAAGGTAACAAAGACATTAAGAGAGCGTGCGCGCAGGCAAGGAGGATCCCCTTCCCGGGTGCGCACGGTGGCGAGTTCGTGGGCAGGCAAGAAAGAAGCCCCGCACGGATGGAAGGCTGCAGTAGGAGTGTGCGCACACGCGTGCGCGCGCTCACATGCACAACAGGTGATCTTTTCAACTTGATTGTTCATATAGTAGCTCGCATGATGAAAAAGTGTGGGCACCCCTGGTCTACAGAGACACTCGCCTCAGCAAGCAAGAGTCCAAAAGTGGCAGGCTAAAAACCCGAACCTGATACCGAATGAGAGACTCCCCCCTGGGCACACAGAAGACTGGGCGATTTGGAAGGCGCTGAACAGACTGCGCACCACAAGATGCAGAGCCACAAAGTGGAATCCACGGCATGCGAGTCGAAGAGCAGCGGGCCCAGGGCCGAACCCTCTTCGTGGCACCAAAGAGTCACTACTACCTTCCAGGATGGAAAGGAAGCAGCTTCTCTCCTTTTCAGCCCCCCAAATAGGGGGCCATGGAGAGGAGGGGGTTCCCCCCAATTGCCCCAAAAGAGCCTCCAGGCAGGCCTGATCATTGGGCAAGATAGAGAAACACAGACACACACAAAGCAGGGCCAAGGACCTTCTGAACTCTCTCTAATGTGCTCTGATCCCACACAGTTAGTATCTCAGGAAATCCACAAGGCAAAAGGCAGAGGAGCCCTGCTCCAAGGGGGCACTCTGCACATGCTCAAGGGGAAGAGGGGGAGGGGCCTGGAGGGAGGCGCGCGCCCCCTTTCCCGCCCCGCCCCAATGTGGTTCCCCCCCCCCTCCCTGGGAGTTGGGGCGAGCGGGCCCCCGAGAGGTCATCTATCCGCCTGGGTTGCAAGGCAGGCCCCAGCTTCCAAGACAAGCCCTGCGGAGAGGGAGGAGAGGAGAGGTGGAAGGAAAGGAGGGAGGAAGCAAAACAAGGAGGAGGAGGAGAGGGAGCCTCCTCTTCCTCCTCCTCCTCTCCCTCCGTTCCTTCCTTCCTTCCTTCCCGGTGCTTGGCGAGTGGCGGCGGCAGCGGCGGAGGAGGAGCCCAGCCCTCGCTTGCCTGCCTTGCCCGCCTGCCTTCCGCCCCCTCCCTGCTCCTTCCTTCCTTCCTTCCTTCCTTGGTGGCTTCCTTGCTTCCTGCTGCTGCTGCTCCTGCGGCGGAGAAGGGAGCCATGGCAAGGAGCGGCGGGCAAGGGGGCCAAGGCGGGGGGCCGCCCTCCTGAGCAGGTGAGTCCCTCCAAGGGGGAGAGAGAGGGGAGGGAGGGAGGGAAGGAAAGGGGGGAAGAGAAGGGGTCATTGTTCCAGCCACGGCCGCGCCGCCCAGGCCTGCCTGCCTGCCTCGAGCCTCCCTTCCTGGCTGCTCTCCCCGCCCGGGCCCCGTCTCCGCGGAGGGAAGGCCTGCCCTTGGGGGAAAGGAAGGAGGGAGGGAGGGAGAGAGAGAGAGGCACCCAAACGCCATCTAGTCCCCAGGCCCAGCCAAGGAGGGAGGGAGGGAGGGCCCGGCCTTGCTCCCGGACCCCGAGGCGGGCTCTCCTCCTGCCGAGGCCTCGGCGCCTGGGAGAAGCTTCGGCCAGGCCTGCCCTGCTTCCTCCTCTTCCTCCTTCTCTTCTTCCTCCGCCTCTTCCTGCTCTTCCTCCTTGTTCTCTTCCTGCTCTTCCTTCTCTTTTTCCTTCTCTTCCTCCTCCCCTTCTTCCTCCTTGTCCTCTTCCTGCTCTTCCTCCCCTCCTTCCTCCTTCCTTCCTGTTCCTCCTCCCCTTCTTCCCCCTTCCTCTTCCTTCTCTTCTTCCTCCTTGTCCTCTTCCTGCTCTTCCTCCCCTCCTTCCTCCTTCCCTTCCTCTTCTTCCTCCTTGTCCTCTTCCTGCTCTTCCTCCCCTCCTTCCTCCTTCCCTTCCTCTTCTTCCTCCTCCTGTCCTCTTCCTGCTCTTCCTCCCCTCCTTCCTCCTTCCCTTCCTCTTCTTCCTCCCCTCCTTCCCTTCCTCTTCTTCCTCCTCTTCTTCCTCCTTGTCCTCTTCCTGCTCTTCCTCTCCTTCCTCCTTCTCTTCCTCCCCTTCTTCCTCCTTCTCCTCTTCCTGCTCTTCCTCCCCTACTTCCTTTCCTCTTCTTCCTCCGCTTCTTCCTCCTTCTCCTCTTCCTGCTCTTCCTCCCCTCCTTCCCTTCCTCTTCTTCCTCCCCTTCTTCCTCCTTCTCCTCTTCATAGTCTTCTTCCTTCTCCTCTTGTTCCTTCTCTCCTTTTGCTCTTCTCCTTTTCCTTGTCTTCCACCTCTTCTTCCTTTTCTTCTTTCCTTCTCTTCCTTGCCTTCCTTTTCCTCTTCTTCATTTTCTGTTCTTCCCTTCCTCTTTTTCTTGCTTCCCCTCCTCGTCTTCTTCCTCTTCCTTGACCTCTCTCCCTCATCTTCTTCCTCTTTGTTCTCCTCTTCCTCTTCCTCTTTATTTATTTACTTTATTTATATTCTGCTCTTCTCACTCCGAAGGGGACTCAGAGCGGATTACAGGTACACACACTTCGCAGACAATCCCTGCCGTTTTCACATACACACATATAGACGGACAGAGGCAAACTCTGGCCACCAGGGGGAGCTGATGCACTCCTCATCTCTTAGCGTTCCCAGCGTCCCTTGTTGTTCCTTCCGCATTCCTCAGCATTCCTGGAGTTCTTTAATGGCCTCTTCTCTTCTTCCTCCCCTTCCTCCTGCTCTCCCTCATCTTCCATCTCCACTTTCTCGTCATCATCTTCTTCCTCCTTTTCTTTTTCCTTGTCTTCTTCCTCCTGCTCATCCTCCTTTTCTTCCTTCTCTTCCCTCCTCCTCTTCTGCCGCTTCTGTTCCTCTTTCCCTTCCTCTTTCTCCTGCTCATCCAATTCTTCCTCTTGGTCTTCTTCCTCCACTTTCTTCTCCTCCTTCCTCCTCCTCTTCCAGCTCCTGTCACCCCCAGCCCACCCCTTGTGGATGGTGGGGCATTGGGGGTCCCTTTTGAGAGCAGCCCAGGGGGATGACACTCTGCCTTGTCAGCCTGGCACTTGGGCCCTGAGCATGGGGAGGCTGGCAAGTGCCATCACTTCTTCTTGTTGTTGTTCCCATTCCCCGGGCCCTCCATGGCTGAGAGTGGCCAAGCGGCGTGGGACCCCGCTCCTGACCAGTGTGCAGAATCCTCGCTGCCTGGCTTTTGCTGGTGGGATTGGGGCCCGTCCCTTGACATGGCCTTTGGGTCTCCTTTGCTGCTTGTCTTGTGTATTTCAAGCCATTCAGTGACCCTGTTGTCGTGGTGTTTCTTTGCCTGGGTCCATCCTCAGGAGCCGAGAGAGTGTGACTTGGTGAATAGTCTTGTTGTTATTATTATTACTATTATTAACTTTATCCCAATGGGGACTCATGCATGGCAGCAAACAGTCACATGACACCACCTGATGCATTATTTAAAAATACTAAAATACAAAAATTTTCGTGTCGGAAGATACTATAAAAATACTTGTAGGATGAACATATCATTTCAAGCTAAGTACCTCAGCCATCTTACCCCAAAAAGGACTATACATCCCAACTGTCCTCCCCATTGGCTGTGCTTGCTGGGGCTGCTGTGAGGTGCAGTCCGGGATTCCCATGTCTTGAGATGTTTGAGGTGACTGAATATACTATGATATACAGTATGTTGCCCTCCTCCCCAATTTATGTGATCATATTATAATATAATATATTCCATGTTGCCCTCCTCCCCAATAAGCAATTCCTACAAAGCCCCCAAGACCTACATTGGGGACATTTCCCACCGTTTCAATTAGTTGCAAGTTGGTGCCAAGGTTTCCCCTTTCCTCTCTTCCCTCGCCTGGTTAGTCTAGGACAGCGTTTTTCAACCTTTTTTGAGCCACGGCACATTTTTTACATTTACAAAATCCTGGGGCACACCACCAACCAAAATGACACAAAATGACACAGTAATACATATAGTTAATATGTTTTTAAATGTATTTATACACTCAGTGTGAAACCTGGGCCTGTTTCGATGAACACAACATAGATATCCTGGCAGGAATGGCAGAAAGACACAAACTTCCCACACAGAACTCCCATAAGCAAGAGAAAATACTATAAGAGTTTGGTGGGCATTGACCTTATGTTTTGGAGTTGTAGTTCACCTATATCCAGAGAGCACTGTGGACTGAAACAATGTTGGATCATGACCAAACTTGGCATAAATACTCAATATGCCCAAATGTGAATACAGATGGAGTTTGGGGAAAATAGACCTTGACATTTGGGAGTTACAGTTTCTGGGATTTATAGTTAACACACAATCAAAGAGCATCCTGAACTCTTGCAACAATGGAATTGAACCAAACTTGGCATATTGAACTCTCATTACCAACAGAAAGTACTGAAAGGGTTTGCTTGGGAATTGACCTTGAGTTTGGAAGTTGTAGTTCACTTGCACCCAGAGAGCACTGTGGACTCAAACAATGTTATGTTATGTTGTTGTTTGTTTTCTATCCAGAATCACAATGTTGGAAGGAGGCTCACCACTTTAAGGTCCCTAAAACAGGCATGGGAAAACTTCGGCCCTCTGGGTGCTTTGGACTTCAACTCCCACCATTCCTAACAGCCTGAGGCCCTTTCCTGCTTCAGTGGCTGAGGGGGGGGGGAGGAAAAGGGCCGGAGGCTGCTAGGAATGGTGGGAGTTGGAGTCCAAAACACCTGGAAAGTCCAAGTTTACTCATGCCAGCTTTTAACAGAGACCTCTTCCTCCCCCTTCCTCTTCACGCTCTTTCTTCCCCCTCCTGCCGAACACTTACTTTTTCTTCTACACTGCCGCTTCTACCACCATTTTGATCCGAGGAGGCAGCGTGAGCGTGTTCAGGAGGGGAGGGGGAGGGAGGAAGACGTGACCCGTATGGGCGCTACTGCGCAGACTTGCCCCAGAGCAAAGAGAGGCAAAGTGAGCAGAGCGAGGCTGGGAAGAAGGGAGCCCGAGTGGAGAAGAAAAACTGTTCAGCAGGAGGGGGAAGAAAGGGTACTGGAGGTTCCAGTTTCCCACGGAATACCTGATGATTGCTCACGGCACACTAGTGTACCACGGCACACTGGTTGGGAAACACTGGTCTAGGAAACAAGCACAGCATTCGAGACTTTGTTTTCCTTCTTTGAGGAAAAGCACAAACTCTTGCTGTTTTGAAAACAATTCAGATAGTTCTTAAATAATTTACTTACGCTTGTAACAGTTGCGTGGTGTTGTTGTTGTCATAGAATCCTAGAGTTGACGATGTTGTTTTACTGATGTATTTTTGGGCTTGGCCTCATGTAAGCCGCCCCGAGTCCCTTCGGGGAGATGGTGGCAGGGTATAAATAAATTATTATTATTATTATTATTATTACCCCATTCTGCCACGAAGCAGGAAAATCTCATTCAAAGCACCCCGGACAGATGGCCACCCAGCCTCTGTTTCAAAGCCTCCAACGAAGGAGCCTCTCTCCACCACACTCCGGGGGCAGAGAGTTCCACTGCTGAACAGCTCTCACAGTTAGGAAGTTCTTCCTAATGTTCAATTGTCGTCGTGAATACTATCAAAATAAGGTTTTGCGAGCCAGCTGGGTTGGGCCAGGGCTTTGAGAGAGTTGGCATCCCATAAAGAAGACTATTTATTTATTATTTATTTATTGTTCGGTCTTATATTCCGCTCCTCCCTGCAGGCTCGGGGCGGATAACAGGCATAAAATAGGCTAACATGTTTCACTCATGCAGCCTTACAATAAAATAGAAACAGACATAAAAACGCAGTAACATATCCCGAGAACAGAGACTAAAAGTACATGTCGGCTAATTTGCCTCGCCGAAGGCCAGTCTAAAGAGGGCGGTCTTACAGGCCCTACGAAACGGAAGAAGTTCTGCGGCAGCTCGAACATCGTCCGGGAGCGAGTTCCACAATGTCGGGCTGCCACCGAGAAGGCTCTTTGCCTAGTTGAAGAGAGGCGACAAGAGTGGACCGATGGAATCAGGAGCAGATTCGAGTCCTCTGAGCGTAGTGATCTCGGGGAAATGTACGGGGCAAGGCGGTCCCTCAGATACGCAGGCCCTAGACCGTGTAAGGCCTTAAAGGTTAAAACCAACACCTTGAAGGCAATTCGGTACTCAATGGGGAGCCAGTGCAATTGCCGGAGGGTGGGCGTAATATGCTCCCTTACTGACGCTCCCGTCAGCAAGCGAGCCGCGGCATTTTGCACAAGCCTGAGTTTCCGGATTGTCGACAAGGGAAGGCCAACGTAGAGGGCGTTACAGTAGTCAAGTCTCGAGATGACCGTCGCCTGATCACCGTGGCCAGGTCGTCCTGGAAAGGTAGGGTGCCAGTCGCCTAGCCTGTCGCAGGTGAAAAATGACGCCCTGCTGGCCGCGGAGACCTGAGTCTCCATGGTCAGCAGGAGGTCCAGTTGAACACCCAGGCTCTTAACAACAGGTGACGGGCTAAGGCGCTCGCCATCCAGGGTAGGCAACCGGCACTCATCCAGTCCAGGCCGACCGGGCCACAAGATCTCCGTCTTCGACGGATTCACCTTCAGCCGGCTGGCACGCAGCCAACCAGTCACGGCCTCCAGGCATAGATGTAAACAATCGGGTACGATGTCCGGCCTGCCGTCCATTCTCAGCAGAAGCTGGGTGTCGTCAGCGTACTGATAACACTCCAGAACAAAGTCGCGAGCCAGCTGGGCCAGGGGGCGCATATAGACGTTGAATAATAAGGGGGAGAGGATGGCCCCCTGGGGGACCCCGCAATCAAGCAACTGGGCATCTTTCAAAGAAAGGCCATCACAATACTGGGTTGTTGTGAGTTTTCCGGGCTGTATGTTACAGAATCATTCTCTCCTGACGTTTCGCCCACATCTATGGCATCACAATACATTTATACCTTGCCATTGGGATTTATGCGTCTAAGAGCAACGTGACGTCATGACTGATATAATGCTCTGCTCTTCTCATTTCTAAAACTACGGACCTCTATAAGGATTTGACGGTGTCTTGTTTAGTGTATCGTCGAAGGCTTTCGTGGCCAGAATCACTGGGTTGTTGTGAGTTTTCCGGGCTGTCTGGCCATGTTCCAGAATTTATTTATTTACTTTATTTATATTCCGCTCTTCTCACCCCGAAGGGGACTCAGAGCGGATTACAGGTACACATACTTAGCAGACAATCCCTGCCGTTTCCACATACACACATATAGACGAACAGAGGCAAACTCTGGCCACCAGGGGGAGCTGACGCACTCCTCATCTCTCAGCGTCCCCAGCGTACCTTGTTGTTTCTCCTGCATTCCTGGAGTTCTTTAATGGCCTCATAATTCAGTCATAATTCAGTCAGAGGACCTCACAACCTCTGAAAATGCCTACCATAGATGCAGGCGAAACGTCAGGAGAGAATGCTTCTGGAACATGGCCAGACAGCCCAGAAAACTCACAACAACCCGGTGCCTTGTTTCTTTCCCCCTGGATTATTTATTATTCACACACTTTGAAAATACTTTAAAAGTGTCTAGGGCTGCTGTGATTTTATGTGCTTTTATAGCTTTAATATTAATTTTGTGTAATGCTGTTTTAATATTTGCATACTTTAAGTTGTATTGGAATGCATTTAGTTGCGAGCTGCTTTGAGTCTTCATAGGGAGAGAAACATAAAGGTTTCCCCTTGACATGAAGTCTAGCTGTGTCTGACTCTTGGGGGTGGTGCTCATCTCCTTTTCTATGCCGAAGAGTCGGCACTGTCCATAGACACCTCCAAGGTCATGTGGCCACAGAAGGGTATCTTTTACTTGTTTGCCCACCAGCGCGACTTGGGAATTATTGTTACTACCCTATGGTAGACTCCGACCGTTGCGGATTTACTCCGGATTTATTGAGGATTATCCCATATACAAGGGACAATTTGTACTACTCCGGGAATCCGAGGAGGACTATCTTAAAGCGGACTATTTGGATTACACCATCGAACCTTATGAGGGTATAGATCGCATTGGACGATATACATAACTGAGTCGGTTGGCTGGTAGGATCCCATTGGGGATAGTTTTGTGATTGTTTTGATACCATGTTATGATTCCCTCCGTATGTGTTATTTTTTGGATACGATTTATTGAATATAATTGAATACATTTGAATGTATTTCTATAAGATTATTGACTGCCTTGAGGATTAGAATGACTGCATGGAACAGTTACCTTTCCACAGAAGCGGTACCTATTGATCTACTCACACTTGGATGTTTTCGAACTGCTAGGTTGGCAGAAGCTGGGACTTAATAGCGGGAGCATACTTCGCTCCCTGGATTCAAACCATCAACCTTTCGGTCAGCAAGTTCAGCAGCTCAGCAGTTTAACCCGCTGCGCCACTGGGAGAGAAAAAGCGGGATATAAATAAACATAAGCATAATAATAATAATCTGTCAAGTTTTGTTGCTGTTCTTATGGTGCTTCAGGTTAACTCCGTCCTAGAACTCTTCTTGGCAAGGTTTGCTCTGATTGCAAAGGGAAGATTTGGGCCATGGTCTACCAGGACTCTATACCAGGCAAGGGAAAACTTGGGCCCTCTCTCCCGGTGTTTTGGACTTCAACTCCCACCATTCCTAACAGCCTCAGGCCCTTTCCTTTTCTTAAGTGGCTGAGGGGGAAAAGGAAGGGGCCTGAGGCTGTTAGGAATGGTGGGAGTTCGACTCCAAAACACCCAGAGAGAGGGCTCAAGTTTGCCCTTGCCTCGTCCATACAGTCTGACATTGGCAACATTATTTATTTATTTATTTACTAGCTTGGGGACCCGGCGATACCCAGGTTATTTGAGAAAGGCATTGTGTGCCCAGGTTGGTCTTTGGTACTTCAAGTCCCATCATCCACGGTCCACCCTCCTCCAAACTGCAGTAGAAGATAGAGTGGGTCATGGGGGCTCTGTGTGTCACGTTTAGTCTTGATCATTCATTGGATGAGGGTTGCAGCGGTCTCGGAAGGCGAGGGAAGGTACTTCAAGTCCCATCATCTGTGGTCCATCCTCCTTGAAACAGCACCAGGGTGTAGAGTGGGTCAAGGGGGCTCTGTGTGCCAATTTTGGTCTGTATTGGTCATTGGATGAGGGTAGCGTTGTTTTCAGGAAGTGAGTGAAGGTACTGCAAGTCCCATCATCCATGGTCCATCCTCCTTCAAACTGCACCAGGATGTAGAGTGGGTCATGGGGGCTCTGTGTGCCAAGTTTGGGCCTGGTCTGTGATTTGTAGGGGTTACAATGTTATGTAGGAAGTGAATCGGGTGAAGGTACTGCAAATCCCATCATTCGTGGCCCATCCTGCCCTAAACCACACCAGGTTGTGAAGTGGGCCATTGGGCCCCTGTTTGCCAAGTTTGGTCCTGATCCGTCATTGCTGTGGGCCGCAGTGTCTAACTGCCTGAGGCCTTTCCTTTTCCCTCTGTGTCACCTTAGAATGTTGGAATGTAGATGGCCAATCAGAGTCCTTTATGCAAATACTCCCTCAGTGGCAACCAATCCCCTCTGTCTGATGCCTTAGAATGTTGGAGTTCTGAGGCTGGCCAATCAGAGTCCTTTATGCAAATAATCCCACAATGGCAACCTATCAAAACGCTGCCACATATTCCTCTGCACCTCCGCCCGCAAACACTGATTTTTATTATATACATAGATAGACAGATTTCAGATATTTGTACCCTGCCCTTCTCTACCCTTGAAGGGGTACTCTGGGCGGCTTACAGCCAGCAGCGATTCGATGCCCCACATATACAATCAATAAAAACAACAGTTACATAATAAATAACACATTAATCAGATTAAAAAGCATTTTAAAAAGTACAAATAGTCCGAGTTCTACAATCCCAACTTAATCCGAAACCAGCCCACAGTCCGTTTTCCATAGCATTGTCATCATTTTATTATCTGCCTGCTACCCGAATGTCTAACCAAATGCCTGGTCCCATAGCCACATTTTCCTAAAGGAAAGGAGGGAAGAAGTTGATCTAATTTCACTGGGGAGCGAGTTCCACAGGCGAGGGGCCACCACCGAGAAGGCCCTGTCTCTTGTCCCCACCAAACGTATTTGTGATGAAGGTGGGATCGAGAGCAGAACTTCCCTGGAAAATCATAAATTTCAAGGTGGGACATAAGTAAGCTGGGCTAGAACCATATAGGGCTTTATAAGTCAAAAATAACAAAAAAAAATTGTGCTCGGAATTGGACAGGCAGCCAGTGGAGCTGACACAACAGGGGGGGGGGGTGTGTGCTCCCTGTATGTCGCTCCAGTAAGTAACCTGGCTGCAGCCCGTTGGACTAATTGAAATTTCCGAACAGTCTTCAAAGGCAGCCCCACGTAGAATGTGTTGCAGTAATCTATTCGGGATGTAACAAGAGCATGAACCATCGTGGCCAACTCAGACTTCCCAAGGAACGGGCGCAGCTGGCGCACAAGTTTTAATTGTGTAAAAGCTCTCCGGGCCATCGCCAAGATCTGGGGTTCCAGGCTCAGCGATGAGTCCAGGATCACTCCCAAGCTGTGAACCTGTGCCTTCAGGGGGAGTGCAACCCCATCCAACACAGGCTGTAACCCTATGCCCTGTTTGGCCTTTCGACTGACCAGTAGGACCTCTGTCTTGTCTGGATTCAGTTTCAGTTCGCTAGCTCTCATCCAGTCCAACACAGCAGCCAAGCACAGCAACAGTCCGGCACAGCAACGTTCATACTGGATTGCTTTCCGCTTGGGCCAAGAGAGAGTGACTTGCTCATTGTCACCCCAGCAGGATCCCAGGTCTGCAAAGTTTGTTTGGAGGAGCTTTACCATTCTCTTCCTTTGAGGCTGAGAAAGGATATCTTGCATAGCAGAGAGTTTCCAGAGATTCGAACCCACTGCAGAATCCATTGAGCTTGAGTTTCCGAACAATCTTGGCTGTTCTTAAATCCATGACTCAATGCTATGGGATCCTGGGATTTGAAGTTTGGCGCTCTTCGTTGTTTGTTTGCCTTGGCATTGAATGTTTGCTGCTTCTTATTTGTTGGAAAGAGGCCCCCGGGGAGATAGTATTATTATTATTATTATTATTATTATTATTTGGGCAGGTGAAAGACCTTGTGACTCCTGTGATTCAATAGTGGTGTGCTATCACACTTTCAGAGTGATGCCAAACTGCGTTGGTGTGACAGTGTGAGTCCCAGGCCTGAGCCTGGACTGCCGGACTTGCAAGCCACTTGGAGGGGTCCACCAGAGACAGGAGAGGACTTGCAAGCCGCTCGCCAGGCTGGCTTTCATTGGCATGGCTTTCTTGCAGGAGGTTACCACCATTGTTGGTTCCTGGTGGCCTTCGGAGCCTTCAGAGGCCTTCTGTCCAGCCAGCCCTTGCTGCTGAGTTTAGTGAGTGAGGCCGGGCAGTTGGAGGGGTCCACCAGAGACAGGAGAGGACTTGCAAGCCGCTCGCCAGGCCGGCTTTCATTGGTATGGCTTTCTTGCAGGAGGTTCACCACCATTGTCGGTTCCTGGTGGCCATCAGAGGCCTTCTGTCCAGCTAGCCCTTGCTGCTGTGTTTAGTGTGAGGCCGGGCAGTTGGAGGGGTCCACCAGAGACAGGAGAGGACTTACAAGCCGCTTGCTAGGCCGGCTTTCATTGGCATGGCTTTCTTGCAGGAGGTTACCACCATTGTTGGTTCCTGGTGGCCTTCGGAGCCTTCAGAGGCCTTCTGTCCAGCCAGCCCTTGCTGCTGAGTTTAGTGAGTGAGGCCGGGCAGTTGGAGGGGTCCACCAGAGACAGGAGAGGACTTGCAAGCCGCTCGCCAGGCCGGCTTTCATTGGTATGGCTTTCTCGCAGGAGGTTCACCACCATTGTCGGTTCCTGGTGGCCATCAGAGGCCTTCTGTCCAGCTAGCCCTTGCTGCTGTGTTTAGTGAGTGAGGCCGGGCAGTTGGAGGGGTCCACCAGAGACAGGAGAGGACTTACAAGCCGCTCGCTAGGCCGGCTTTCATTGGCATGGCTTTCTTGCAGGAGGTTCACCACCATTGTTGGTTCCTCGTGGCCTCTCGGAGCCTTCAGACCATTGCTGCTGAGTTTAGTGAGTGAGGCCGGGCAGTTGGAGGGGTCCACCAGAGACAGGAGAGGACTTACAAGCCGCTCGCTAGGCCGGCTTTCATTGGCATGGCTTTCTTGCAGGAGGTTCACCACCATTGTTGGTTCCTCGTGGCCATCAGAGGCCTTCTGTCCAGCCGGCCCTTGCTGCTGTGTTTAGTGAGTGAGGCCGGGCAGTTGGAGGGGTCCACCAGAGACAGGAGAGGACTTACAAGCCGCTCGCCAGGCCGGCTTTCATTGGCATGGCTTTCTCGCAGGAGGTTCACCACCATTGTTGGTTCCTGGTGGCCTTCGGAGCCTTCGGAGCCCTTCTGTCCAGCCGGCCCTTGCTGCTGTGTTTAGTGAGTGAGGCTGGGCAGTTGGAGGAGTCCGGCTGAGACAGGAGAAGCAGCCGAAGCAGCAGCCAAGTGTGTGCCGTGTGTGTTGGTGGCGCTGAAAGGCTGCCTGTGTCCTCCTCCTCCGTGGCCTGGGCTGAACTCCTCCCTGGCAAAAAAAAAGGACACTGGGCAGCGTCCACCTTGATCTCTGGTGACCGAGGCCCTTCTTTGCTGAGAGTCAGTGTCCAAAGAGGGGCTCGAGGGGGAGAACATGGCTGTTCTTGTCGGGATGGGGATGCAGACCCTGCGTTTTGGGCCCCTCCGCATGCATGCATGCATGCATGGCAAGGAAATTGCTGAGTCGCTGCTTTCCAGGCGGCAGTCGGTGACCAGAGCCGGCCTCGGCTGCCAGAAGCAACAGCCCTGGAATTTCCTCTGCCGGGTGCCAGCTCATCTCAAGCCGGCCAGTGTGTCTGCAGCAGCAGGAGCAGTGAGGGGAGGAGTGGAGGGGCTCCCCAACCTTCTCTTCCTTGGGCCTGGTTCTGATTTCCCTCCTGTTTTGCATTAGAGCTGCATGCCTCCCCCTTCCCCATAAGGGCTCTGGAGGGGCTCCCCAGCCAGCTGCTAATGAGCCTCCTCCTCTCCTCCTCCTCCTGGCCAAGCTTTGGCTGCACTTGGAACATTTTATAGCCTTCTCTGGAGGGAGGAAATGCCAGCAAGGCCTGGCTGTCTCTTGTTTTTATGAGGGGGTCCCAGCCGAAAAGGGGGGAGAGAGAGAGAGAGAGAGAGAGAGAGAGAGAGAGAGAGAGAGAGAGAGAGAGGAGCCCAAGGCAGGGCTTCGGGTTGGGGGCCTTATGGTCCCAGGGGCTCCGAGGAGGGCTTTTCTAGTCCTTGGAAACTGACTCAGAAGAGAGCCGAGAGTGGCCAAAGCAGAGCCTTTTGCCTGTGTATTCATGTCTATCAGCCATAGGTAAACTTCGGCCCTCCTTCCATAGGTGTTAGATTTCAACTCTCACAATTCCCAACAGCTTCAGGCCCCTTCATAGTGTTTCAGTGTCGGCAGTCATGGTGAAGGGTGCATGGGTGTGAGGAAGAGGTTTATTTCGTCTGGTATATTTGTTTCGGGGACATGTATGGTCTGTAATGTATCATATGCTGTTGTGTTAATGTTTTTTGGGTTTATTTGGTGTGTGTTAATGTTATAGTAAACTCTTATATTAATTAAAAAATTAAAATATTAATCGTATGTTCCAGTTGAGTGGATCATATTTGGGAGTGCAGACTCTATTTTGACATCCTTTCAGGCTTGAAGCAATAAGCCTCTGTTCTTTTGCTTTGAAGGAGGCCATGGTAAGACCGCTACTGAAGAAATCAAATTTAGATCCCTCGGTTCCCTCCAGTTACCGCCCGGTTTCGAACTTGCCATTCCTGGGCAAGGTGATGGAGAGGGCAGTAGCGGGTCAGCTGCAACAGTTCTTAAATGACACAGCTGGACTTGATCCTTTCCAGTCCGGCTTCCGGACTGGAAATGGGACGGAGCATGGGACGGAGACTGTGCTTGTCTCCATTACAGACCAACTTCGCTGCCAGTTGGACCATGGTGGGTCAGTGCTGCTGGTGTTGTTAGATCTCACGGCAGCCTTTGACATGGTAGATCACGCATTACTGACCCATCGTTTAGCCGTGACGGGAGTTAGGGGGACTGCCCTTAAATGGGTAGCCTCCTTTCTTCAAGACCGGGGACAACGTGTGGAGGAGGGAGGGGTGGCCTCTGGGAGACTCCCATTAAGTTGTGGGGTTCCCCAGGGAGCTATCCTCTCCCCTTTATTGTTTAATATCTATATGCGTCCACTTGCTCGACTGGTTCGCGATTTTGGTCTGGAGTGTCATCAATACGCTGATGACACTCAGCTGGTGCTGAGAATGGATGGCAGGCCGGACAACGTACCCGATTGTTTCCATCAGTGCCTCGAAGCCGTGACTGGATGGCTGCGTTCTAGCCGGTTGAAGGTGAATCCATCGAAGACGGAGATCCTATGGCTGGGTCGTCCTGGTGTCAGTGAGTGCCGGTTGCCTACCATGGATGGCGAGCGGTTAAGCCCGTCATCTTTGGTAAAAAGCCTGGGGGTTCAACTAGACCCACTGCTATAGATGGAGACTCAGGTCTCCGCGGTTAGCAGGTCCACATTCTTCCATCTCCGACAGGCTAGGCGACTGGCTCCCTACCTATCCAGGAATGACCTAGCTATGGTGATTCAGGCAATGGTCATCTCGAGGCTAGACTACTGTATTGCCCTCTACATCGGCCTTCCCTTGTCGACAACCCGGAAACTAAAGCTGGTACAAAATGCTGCCGCTCGAGTGCTGGTGGGAGCATTGACAAGAGAGCACATTACACCAATTTTACAGCAATTGCACTGGCTACCAGTAGAGTAGCGGATTGTCTTCAAGGTGCTGGTTTTGACTTTTAAGGCCTTGTATGGTCTAGGGCAGGGGTGCCCACACTTTTTCATCATGCGAGCTACTATATGAACAATCAGGTTGAAAAGATCACCTGTTGTGCATGTGAGCGTGCGCGCGCTCCTACTGCAGCCTTCCGTCCACGCGGGGCTTCTTTCTTGCCTGCCCACGAACTTGCCGCCGCACGCACCCGGGAAGGGGATCCTCCTTGCCTGCGCGCGCTCTCTCTCTTAATGTCTTCATTGCCTTCCTCCTTCCTGCTGTGTGCTTTCCTGAAGCAGGAAGTCCCCATCCCGTCCTGCTTCTTGCGTGCACAGCAGGCCCCTCCCATGCACGCAGCAGGAGGGTATTTACAGGCGCACCCGCCAGGACTCCAGCCAGATATGGCTTCGGCGGCGGCTCAGAAGGCGCAGGGCTGGGAAGAGGGGCCGCCTGGCTGCTGCCTGGACCAGGAAACTCAACCGCAAAGGGACCCACGTGAGGCTGGAGCCTCCCCACAGCAGCCTCCCCCCCCCCCCTCGAGGCTTCCTTACCTGGGCAGGAGAAGGAAGAGTGGAAGAGGTGCTTCCCCAAAGTGACCGATGCAGCGTGGGGGCACCCTTCCTTCCTTCCTTTCGAGGGTGTCACTCAGAAAGGATGCCCAAGTGGATGGCTGGCAGGAAGGAGGACCCCTCCCACTGGTGGCAGTCTATGCCCACGGGAGAGAGAGGGGGGGTGGCTCTTCCTAGCCAGCTCTGAAGAGCCACCCCCCCTCTCCTGTGGGCCCTCGCCGCCTTTCTCCTTCGAGGGCGAGGGAGGGCGAGGCGAAGAAAGGCAGCGAGGGCACAAGCAGCAGCAGCAAGTGGAGTCTCCATCCCCGCAGCCCCCTCCTCCTCAGTTCCTGGTTCAGCCCCAGGAACACGGCAGAGCCCTCCCTCCTCGCCCCCAACCAAGGAAAGAAAGCAGCCCCACAACAGCTCACTCGCCCAGGTCGCGGCTTGGAATGGGAGTCCCGAGGGCAGCAGCAGGGTTTGCGGCGGGGCTTGCTTGCCTTTGCCCCACTTTGCCCGGCCTCCTTCGCCTCTTTCTCTCTCTCTCTCCCTCTCTCCTTCCAACGCCCGCCTGCCTGCCTGCCTGCCTGCCTGCCTGCCAAAAGGATCCGAAAAAATCTCCGGATTTCCTTCTTCTCTCCTTGGCTCTCTCTCTCACACACACACACACACATTCTCTCCATCCCTCCCACAGCCTCGCATCCTATCCGTGCGCGTGCCTTTGCCTTGCTCCCGCCTCCCCCCAGCAGCAATCAATGGGCGGTCAGGTCACCACACCGTGCGTGGCATGACAAGCGCCAGGGCCCGCCCACTAAAGCCTCATTTTGGCAAAAGAAGCCCCGCAAAGGTGGCGGCGGGAGTGCATGCGCATGGCAGGAGCGCGCCATCCAGCTGATGAGGCCCAAAGATCACTTGGAAGAGGGCCAAAGATCATCTAGGTGCTCCCGATCACCATAATGAGCACCCCTGGTCTAGGGCCAGTGTACCTGAGGGACCGCCTCACCCCATACGCTCCCCCGAGATCGTTGCGTTCAGAAGAACAAAATCTGGTGATTCTATCAATCCGTTCCTGCCGCCTTTCAACAACAAGACAAGGAGCCTTTTCTGTGGTGGCGCCAACTCTATGGAATGAGTTAACAGACGGAACTCGCGCTATCACAGAGTTGACCCCCTTCCGGAGGGCTTGCAAGATGTTCCTCTTTAGGCAGGCTTTTAATCTAGGTGCCTCCTGATAATCCTGTCCATATTCTTGTGTTTTTACATATCCAAACTCTTTTATGTGTATTTTATTGTTTTATGTAAACCCCCCCGAGCCTGCAGGGAGGAGCGGTATATAAAAGTGAATAATAAATAAATAAATAACCCACTTTGGGCCCTTCCACACATCCCTGTATCCCAGAATATCAAGGTAGAGAATCCCACAATATCGGCTTTGAGTTGGGTTATCTGAGTCCACGCTCAGGTAATGTGGGATTTTCTGTCTTGATATTCCAGGATATAGTGCTGTGTGAAAAGGCCCTAAGACAGGGGTGCTCATTAGGTAGCTTGGGAGCTACTAGTAGATCTTCGGCCATCTTCCAGGTGATCTTTGGGCCTCACTAGACGGATGGGGCGCTCCTGCCATGTGCGCACACACCCTGCGCGCACGTGAGTTCCTCCTGCTGGCTTCCGCTCTCGCGGTGCTTCTTTCGCCTGCGGGGCATTGCAGGAAGAAGGAAGCACGAGGCGGGGCCTCTGGAGGGAGCACCCTGCCTCTCTCTCGTCCAGAAGCAGCTGTGCAGCCTCTGTTGCCGGCGAGACAGGCAGGGCGGAGTGCTCCCTCTGGATGCCCTGCCTCGTGCTTTCTCCTTCCTGCAATGCCCCGCAGGCGGAAGAAGCGCTGCGTGGGCGGAAAACAGCAGCAGGAGCATGTGCGGTGGCAAGAGCGCGCGGCGGCAGGAGCGCGCGGGAGCACGCGGCGGTGGGGGCAGGTAGATCTTTTGGACTTGGTTGCTTTAAGAGTAGCTCGCATGCTGAAAAAGTGTGAGCACCCCTAAGACCTATGATCTGAGTGGATACCGAAATCGCTCCACAATAGCATAAGAAAACAGGACTCGCTAGCTGTGCTGTTTCTCAACCAATCGGAGACTGGCGTAGGTATTCCAAATGGCTATCCGAATGAATCAATATTCTCTGCATGTTCCAGTAGGGTATGTCAGGTTTTGGGGAGTGCGGACTCTATTTTGACATCCTTTTGGGCTCGAAACAATAAGCCTCTGCTCTTTTGCCTTCAACCCACTTTGTGTCCTGATATGACTGGGTGTTTTGGACTTCAACTTCCACCATTCCTAACAGCCTCAGGCCCTTCCTTTTCCCCTCAGTAAGCGGCTGAGGGGGAAAAGGAAGGGGCCTGAGGCTGTTAGGAATGGTGGGAGCCTATGATTGTTTTCTGCTGAGCCCCTTTGTGGTGCTCCGGGCCCCGTCCTCCTCCTCCTTCCCCATTCTCTGCTCTCTTCTTCCTTCCGCTCCTCCTGACCTACTGAACCAATTCCTCCTCTTTGAGGCAAGAAGGTGCCTTTGCGCTGTGCTCAGTTGGGTCCCGGCCTTCCCATGTCTGGTTCCCAAGCATTCCTGCTTCCTGTTCTCGTCTTTCCCCCAATGCATTTCTGCTGCGAATCTCAAGGGTCCAGGTTTCTGAGTTGTGTTTTGACTGGGAGGCTTTGCTTTTTGCATTATTAACATTCGAACGCTTCGCCGTCATGATCCCGTTTCGGCAAATTTACCTGTTTGAGTTGATTTCTATCCTCGTGTTCCGTATTTATAAACTTCCCCCGGGCCTATTGCCGGGAAATCCATTCCCAGTAGATGGATAAATAAGTCTTTTTAGATCTATGCTGCTCTGCTTCGCCACTCCTTGATCTTGGAACCTCTTAAGCATCACGATCAGGGCTGAAACTGAGATAATGAAGAAGCCCAATTGGGTTATAGTGCCAACCTTTTGGGGTTGGCCATCGCCGTCAATTTCCTGGATGCATCTTCAATGGAGTTGGGTCCTCTGCTTGGTCCGGTCTGCTGATCAGTCTCTGCTTCCTTGTTTTTGCTTCTGTCTTTAGCATTAAGCCCATCGTGATGTGGGTCAGTTTTTTCTACTTCCATCTTTGGAGGGAGGGAGGGAAGGAAGGAAGGAGAGAAGGAGAGAAGGGAAGAGAAAAGGAAGGAGGGAGGGAGAGAAGGAAGGAGTGGAGAGAAGGAAGAAAGGAAGGGAAGGAAAGAGAGGAGGAAGAAAGGAGAGAAGGAAGAAAGGCAGGAGGGAAGGAAAGAGAAAAGCAAGGAAGGAGGGAGAGAAGGAAGGAGAGGAGAAAAGGAAGAAGGGAAGGAAGGAAAGGAGGGAGGAAGGAGAAAAGGAAGGGAAGGAAGAAAAGAGAGAAGGATGGAAGGAAGGAGAGAAGGAAGGAAAGCAGGAGGGAAAGAAAGAGAGAAGGAAGGAGGGAGAGAAGGAAGGAGAGGAGGGAGAAAGAAAGGAAGGAAGGAAGGAGAAAAGGAAGAAAGGAAGGAAAGGAATAAAAGAGAGAAGGAAGAAGAGAAGGAAGGAAGGCAGGAGGGAAGGGAAGAGAGAAGGAAGGAAGGAGGGAGACAAGGAAGGAGAGGAGGAAGGAAGGAGAGAAAGGAAGGGAAGAAAGAAAGAAGGAAGGAGAAAAGGAAGAAAGGAAGGGAAGGAATAAAAGAGAGAAGGAAGGAAGGCAGGGAAGGGAAGAGAAAAGGAAGGAAGGAGAGAGAGAGAAGGAAGGAGAGGAGAAAAGGAAGAAGGGAAGGAATAAAAAAGGAGAGGGAAGAAAGGGAGAAGGAAGGAGAAAGGCAGGAGGGAAGGAATAAAAGAGAGAAGGAAGGAAGGAGAGGAGAAAAGGAAGAAAGGAAGGGAAGGAAGGAGAAAAGGTAGGGATGGTTGGAATATCAGGGCTACACAGCAACACTTTGCTCCTTGTATAGCGGGGTGCGGCTGACCATGGGGAAGCTGGCCCTTTGGCCGGGTTGCCCTTGAGTGATTTTCTGAAAGGCTACCATCTCTTCTCTTGCAAGGGCTGAATTGTTACAGAAAGCAACAACTACAAAAGCATGGGGTTCTGCAGTTAACCTCCGAACTAAAGGACTTTGTTGTTGGAGGCTCTGTAGATGGTGTGGTCTGGGGTTTGTAGCTCGAAAAGGCCATTGTTGTACTTACAAGAAGAATACATCAACATTTATAACAATAGGTAAAGGTTTCCCCTTGACATGAAGTCTAGTCGTGTCTGACTCGTCTGTAGATGCTTCCAAGGTCATGTGGCCAGCATGACTGCATGGAGCGCTTCTACCTTCCCGCTGGAGGGGTAGCTATTGATCTACTCAAATTTGCAATTTGTTTGACCCTCTAGTTTAGCTGATGTCCTAGTCCAGTGTTTCTCAACCTTCCTAATGCCGCGACCCCTTAATACGGTTCTTCATGTTGTGGTGACCCCCAACCATAACATTATTTTCGTTGCTACTTCATAACTGTAATTTTGGTAGTTATGAATCATCATGTAAATATCTGATATGCAGGGCATATTTTCATTCACAGGACCATATTGGGCACAAATAGCCAATACACCCGCATTTGAATACTGGTGGGATTGGGGTGGGGTAGTGATTTTTTCATTTGTAGTTGCTGGGATTTATAGTTCAGCTACAATCTAAAGAGCGTCCTGAACTCCACCAACAATGGAATTGAACCAAATATGACACACAGAACTCCCAACTGTAAAGACTGGAAGGGTTTGGTGGCATTGACCTTGAGTTTGGGAGTTGTAGTTCACTTATAGCCAGAGAGCACTGTGGACTCACATAATGATGGATCTGGACCAAACTTGGCACGAATACTCAATATGCCCAAATGTGAACGCAAGTAGAGCTTGGGAAAAATAGACCTTGAAATTTGGGAGTTGCCGTTGCTGGGATGTATAGTTCACCTACAATCAAAGAGCTTACTGAACCCCACTGAGAGAACTGGGCCAAACTTCCCACTCAGAACCCCCATGACCAAGAGAAAATAGTGTGTTTCCTGATGGTCTTTGGCAATCCCTCTGGCATCCTCTCATGACCTCCTCCCCCCGGGTCCTGGCCCCCAGGTTAAGAAACACTGTCCTATTTTCATAACTTGTGCATAACGTTCGTCAGCAAGTACTCGTTTGTGCTTTCCGGTTTATGGACATTGGGGTGTGCATGAGACTTGATGGCGCATTAGATATGAGTTGATATGTGTGCTTCTGAGCTCCGTCCTTGTCTGGTAGCCTCTGTCTTCCGCTTGACTAGCAAAAGAAGGTTCTCGGGGAGCACAGGTGAGCTAGAAGCGCGTCCCGCCTCTCCAGTCGCTTTGCCACAGGGTTCGGGTGCTGTTTGCTTTTAGGGAGGAGACTCTCTTGGTGCCGAAGCGCACGGAGAGGTGGCTCTCGCAAGCCTTGCCCCTACGACCATGTCTTGGAGAGCCTGTCTTCAACGGAGGGCTGAAGGAGGCTTGGTGGCCGCTCTGTGAGGCCGGGACGAAGAAGCCGAGGGGGGAAGCCGCTGGCCGTTTGCTCCACTTGGCGTCCTTCCCAGCCTGCTTTGGAGAAGCAGTCACCTTTGACCCGCAGTACAAACTCAGTCCGGCACGTGGGAGGCCGAAATTGCTCCCAGACCTTCAGGCTCCAGAGAAGAGACGGCGACGCAGGCGACTCTCTCCCAGCAGAAGCAGCAGAGGACGGTTCCCTCCTCTCTTTGGCTTCATTCCTCTCTTTCTCTCTGCCTCGCTTGACCTCTGGGAGGGGATGTCAAGCTGTGACAAGCAAAGGCCTCTCTCTCTCTCTCTCTCTCTCTCTTTCTCTCTCTCTACACCTTGCAACAGATGCAGTTCGGTGCCGCTCTCAGCGCCATGCAATCGTCAGGAGCCGTGGTTTGCACGCCTGCCATTGCAGGGCGTTGCCACAGTGTAGAGCAGGCCTGGACAAACTTGGACCCTCCCTCCCTCCAGGTGTTTTCGACTCCAACTCCCGCCATTCCTAACAGCCTCAGGCCCCTTCCTCTTGACCAGGCACCCCCAAACTAAGGCCCGGGGGCCAGATATGGCCCTCCAAGGTCATTCACCTGGCCCTTGCTCAGGGTCAACCTAAGTCTGAAACGACTTGAAAGCACACAACAACCACAACAACAATAATCCTATCTCATCAGCCAAAAGCAGGCCCACACTTCCTACTGAAAGACTAATATGTTTATATTTGTTAAAATTGTTCATTTTAATTATTGTGTTGTTTTTAAGTGGGTTGTTTTTGCACTACAAATAAGATATGTGCAGTGTGCATAGGAATTCATTCATTTTTTTTCCAAATTATAATCCAGCCTTCCAACAGTTTGAGGGACTGCGACCTGGCCTTCTGTTTAAAAAGTTTGAGGACCCCTGCTGTTGACTGTTTGTGGAGTGCGGCCTCTGGCCTCACGGGTCCCCTGGATTGGGTTTATTTATTTATTATTCGTTCTTGTATACCGCTCCTTCCAGCATTCGTTCTTGTATACAATTACGCTCCTTCCAGCAGGCATAAAACCAGATGGGTTTTTACACCGAGAAAAATCAATTAAAACAACAACAATTACATATTTAATAACAACTTAAAACAACAGTATAACGCAGCATAAAACCAGATGATTCCCATAGGACCCCCCAATAACAGGGAAATCCGCCGCTCAACCAACCGAGGTGGCAAAGCTCTTGCTCTAGTTGTTGACAGACGGCAGGAGTGGATAGATGGCACTACTAGAAGGTTTTGCTCTTCTGAACGTAGTGATCTTGGGGGAACATACGGGGTGAAGCGGTCCCTCAGGTACACCAGCCCCAGACCATGCAAGGCCTTAAAGGTTAGTACCAACACCTTGAAAACAGTCTGGTACTCTATTGGTAGTCAGTGCAGTTGCTGCAAAATAGGTGTAATATGCTCTCGTGCCGATGCTCCCATCAACAGTCGAGCAACAGCATTCTGCACTAGCTTGAGTTTCCGGACTAATGACAAGGGAAGGCCAATGTAGAGGCCATTACAGTAGTCCAGTCTCGAGATGACCGTCGCCTGGATCACCGTGGCCAGGTTGTTCCTGGGCAGGTAGGGAGCCAGCCGCCTAGACTGTCGTAGATGGAAAAACCTGGTCCTGCATACCGTGGAAATTTGCATCTCCATCGATAGCAGTGGATCCAGTTGGACCCCCAGGCTTTTTATTGAAGGCGACGGGCTTAAGAGCTCGCCGTCCAGGTTGGCAGCCGGCATCCACCTAACCCAGGGCGACCCAGCCATAGGATCTCCGTCTTCGACAGATTCACCTTCAACCGGCTGGAACACAGCCGACCAGTCACAGCTTCTAGGCATTGATGGAAACAATCAGGTACAGTATCCGGCCTGCCTTCCATTCTCAGCACCAGCTGGGTGTCATCAGCGTACTGATGGCACTCCAGACCAAAGTCGCGAACCAGCTGAGCCAGTGGGCGCACATAGATGTTGAACAATAAAGGGGAAAGGATGGCACCCTGGGGGACCCCACAGCTCAGAGGGAGTCTTCCCGAGGCCACCCCTCCCCCTCCACACGTTGTCCTCGATCTTGAAGAAAGGAGGCCACCCATTTAAGGGCAGTCCCCCTAACTCCCATCACGGCTAAACGGTGGGTCAATAGTGCGTGATCTACCGTGTCAAAGGCTGGTATGGGCAAACTTGGACCTTTCCCTCCAGGTGCTTTGGACTCCAACTCCCGCTATTCCCAACACCCTTCCTTTCCGCTTAAGCGGCTGAGAAGGAAAAGGAAAGGGCCTGAGGCTGTGAGGAATGGTGGGAATTGGAGTCCAAAACACTTGGAGGAAGGGAGGGCCCACGTTTGCCCATGCTTGGTGCCGACGCGCCGTCTCCTCTCCTCTCTTCTCTCCAAACCCAACTTGCTTTCTTGCTTTGTGCTTGACTGTGGATGGCAGCCGCCCAAGAGGACTGAGTCAGAGCGCTGGCCGGCCACCAGGAACCAAACTGTGGTTTCTCCCCTTTCCCTCCCGTTTGGATGTTTCCTTTCTTCTTCTCCCCCGGCCCCATTTTCTCTTCCCCCCCCCCCTTCCTCCTCCTCCTGCTGCTCTTAGCGACAGTTTCTTGTGTTCACAACAAAGCCCCGGCTGGGAGAAGCGTGAGACGGTTGGGTCTCTGGCCTCGCTGGTGCCCCTTGGTTACCGTGGCCAGTGTTTTCTGAGGCAAGGCAGTGGGAAGGAGGGCTACGATGGCCACCTCCCACAGCCACTTTCCTTAGCGTTGGAAGAGACCCCAAGGGCCACCTAGTCCACCCTTGGTAAGCACAATCAAAGCCCTCCCAACAGATGGCCACCCAGCCTCTGTATAAAAGCATCTGGATAAGGAGACTTGTGTATTCGATCACACGTTGAACACTCCCCAAGTTTGTTTATTTATCGCGAACCGAGGGTACAGTTGTAATGTATTCAAAAAGCTTGGCATGACACTAAGTGCCCTTTGAGCAATAGCCGGCCACTTGGAGTGCCTCTGGTGTTGCTATAAGAAGGTCCTCCATTGTGCATGTGGCAGGGCTCAGGCCGCATCGTAATAGGTGGTCTGTGGTTGGCTCTTCACCACACTCGTGGACTCCACTTTGTGGCCCCGTTTCTTAAGGTTGGTTCTGCATCTCGTGGTCAGCCTGTTCAGCGCCTTCCAAGTCACTCAGTCTTCTATGTGCCCAGGAGGGAGCCTCTCATCTGATATCAGCCACTGATTGAGGTGCTGCCACTTTTGGACTCTCGTTTGCTGAGGTGTTCCTGCGAGTAACTCTGTGGATCTTAGGTATATCTTGATTCAATGCATGGGTGTGCTGGCTGTTATCCGAATAGGGGATGGGCCAGAGATGTCATCCCCTAATCATCAGAGCTTGATATTTTCTTAGGATGGAAAGCACACATCTGTGATTTAGATCAGTTTTTTTAGATGAGCCGTGGCACATTTTTTACATGTACAAAATCCTGGGGCACACCACCAACCAAAATGACACTCTAACACAGTAATACATATAGTTAATATGTTTTTAAATGTATTTATACACTCAGTGTGAAACCTGGGCCTGTTTCGATGAACACAACATAGATATCCTGGCAGGAATGGCAGAAATGCACAAACTTCCCACACAAAACTCCCATAACCAAGAGAAAAATGCTATAAGACTTTGGTGGGCATTGACTTTGGGTTTTGGAGTTGTAGTTCACCTATATCCAGAGAGCACTGTGGACTCAAACAATGTTGGATCAGGACCAAACTTGGCATGAATATTCAATATGCCCAAATGTGAACACAGATGGAGTTTGGGGAAAATAGACCTTCACATTTGGGAGTTACAGTTTCTGGGATTTATAGTTAATACACAATCAAAGAGCATCCTGAACTCTTGCAACAATGGAATTGAACCAAACTTGGCATATTGAACTCTCATTACCAACAGAAAGTACTGAAAGGGTTTGCTTGGGAATTGACCTTGAGTTTGGAAGTTGTAGTTCACCTACACCCAGAGAGCACTGTGGACTCAAACAATGTTATGTTATGTGGTTGTTTGTTTTCTATCCAGAATCACAATGTTGGAAGGAGGCTCACCACTTTCAGGTCCCTAAAACAGGCATGGGAAAACTTGGGCCCTCTGGGTGCTTTGGACTTCAACTCCCACCATTCCTAACAGCCTGAGGCCCTTTCCTGCTTAAGTGGCTGAGGGGGGAAAAGGAAAAGGGCCTGAGGCTGCTAGGAATGGTGGGAGTTGGAGTCCAAAACACCTGGAAGGTCCAAGTTTGCCCATGCCAGCTTTCGACAGAGACCTTTCCTCCCCCTTCCCCTTCGCGCCCTTTCTTCCCCCTCCTGCCGAACACTTACTTTTTCTTCTACACTGCCGCTTCTGCCACCATTTTGATCCGAGGGGCAGCATGAGCGTGTTCAGGAGGGGAGGGGGAGGGAGGAAGACGTGACCCGTATGGGCGCTACTGCGCAGACTTGCCCCAGAGCAAAGAGAGGCAAAGTGAGCAGAGCGAGGCTGGGAAGAAGGGAGCCCGAGCGGAGAAGAAAAAGTGTTCGGCAGGAGGGGGAAGAAAGAGTATTGGAGGTTCCAGTTTCCTATGGCACACCTGATGATCGCTCACGGCACACTAGTGTGCCACAGTACACTGGTTGGGAAACACTGATTTAGATGGATGAGGAATCAGCTGGTTTCCCCTATAATAGGAAGTAAGAGCACCAAAAGCTTCGGAGAGCTTCTGTTCAACCATTTCAAATCTCTCTGCTTGGGTGGTGATGGCACGATAGCGTAGAGTCCAGGTCATCCCCAAGTGTCTAGGAATGTATGTTGTATCAGTGAATATTGCGTGCAGGTCTGAATAGGGTGGCCTTTTGCAGGTGACAGGTGGTGAATTGGTCAGTGCCGATTGTTTTTAAGTGTAGGCCAAGATCTTTAGGCACTGCACTCAGTGTGTCAATCACCACTGGGATGATGGTGATGATGACGACGACGATGTTTATTGGACCGTAGAGTTGGAAGAGACCCCAAGGGCCATGTAGTCCACCACCTGCCAGGTACAATCAAAGCCCTCCCAACAGATGACCACCCAGTCTATGCCTAAAAGCCTCCATAGAAAGGGACTCCATCATCATCATTATCCTCACTAACAAGAAGTATTACTATTATGGACCCCTAGAATTGGAAGAGATGTCCAAGGACCATCGAGTCCCACGCCGGTAGGCTATTAAGAATGGTGGGAGTTGGAGTTCAAAACACCCGGAGGGCCGAAGTTGGCCCATGCCTCATATAGATAGATGGGAGAAGTTGGATAAAATGGAGGATACGGAGGGTGAGAAGGGACAGTTTGGGCATTGTGTGTTTGGGGCAGTCTCTTATCTCTTGCTACTTCAGTCCTGGCGAAGTGGAGGAGAAATGGGGCCTGGCAGCTCCTTTCCCTTCCCTTCCTGGTGGCTCTTTGGCTGAGTCGTCCTCGGCTGGGTTTCTTCTTTGGAGGACTTCCCACATAACTCCGCACAGGAGTAAACAAGGAGGAGCCGCCGCACTTGCGCAACAGAGGAGTCGAGGCTGGGAGGCTTCCTGGCAGGGACCGGAGGATCCTGGCATGCAGGGAGTGGACACAGATGGAGAACATGGTTATTGCATGCACAAACCCAAGAGAACATGATTATTACATGTACAAACCCAGGAGAACAAGGTTATTACATGCGCAAACCCAGGAGAACATGATTATTGCATGCACAAACCCAAGAGAACATGGTTATTACATGCGCAAACCCAGGAGAACATGATTATTGCATGCAGAAAGCCAAGAGAACATGGTTATTACATGCACAAACCCAAGGGAACATGATTATTGCATGCACAAACCCAAGAGAACATGATTATTACATCCACAAACCTAGGAGAACAAGGTTATTACATGCGCAAACCCAAGAGAACATGAAGCATGCACAAACCCAAGAGAACAGAACATGATTATTGCATGCACAAACCAAACCCAAGAGAACATGATTATTGCATGCACAAACCCAAGAGAACATGGTTATTACATGCGCAAAAACCAGGAGAACATGGTTATTACATGTGCAAACACAGGAGAACATGATTATTGCATGTGCAAACACAGGAGAACATGATTATTGCATGTGCAAACCCAGGAGAACATGGTTATTACATGTGCAAACCCATGAGAACGTAGTTATTGCATGCACAAAACCAGGATAATATGGTTATTGCAAGTGCAAAACCAGGAAAACATGATTATTGCATACACAAACCCAAGAGAACATGGTTATTACATGTGCAAACCCAGGAGAACATGGTTATTGCATGCACAAACCCAAGAAAACATGGTTATTACATGCGCAAACTCAGGAGAACATGACTATTGAATGCACATTGTGGGAGTTGGAGTCCAAAACACCTGGAGGACCGAAGTTTGCCCATACCTGATATATATTGTGGTATATATGGGGCCACGGTAGCACAGCGGTTAAAACCGCTAACTGCAGGAAAAGCTGCTGACTAGGGGGTTAGCAGTTCAAAGTTACGAGTCTGGGGGAGCTCCCGACTGACAGCTATAGCTTCTGCCTACTTTGCAGTGCAAAAGCATGCAATGCGAGTAGATCAATAGGTACTGCCTCAACAGGAAAAGAGATGGGAGACTGCTATGGACAGTAGGCTCCTCGGCATGGAAAATGGAACTCCAGACGCCGGAGATGAAAAGGGGAAGGCCTTTTACCTTATCTGTGTATTGTATATCGTCGTTCCTTGCGTTAAAAGGCATTAAATGATTGGCTTATATGTGCACTGTAATCAGCTCCAAGTCCCTCTGGGGAGATAAAGAGGAATATAAATAGATTATTATTATACTATTATTATTGTACAATATAATAATTTATAATAATATGTTAATTGTATGTTATATGTTACATATAAGATTACTAGTAATATTGCACTATAATGTGTTATTATTTTTGATGTGAATCAAGGTCAATGCCCGCAAACGCCTGCAGTGTGTTCAGTTGTCATGGGGCTTCTCTGTGCCAAGTTTGGTGCCGGTCCGTTGTCGAGTGGTGCAGGTGAACTATAACTCCCAGAAAGCAAGGTCAATTTTCCCCCCAAATATCTATAGTACGTTCTGTTGGTCATGGGGATTCTGCGTTCCAAGTTTGGTCCGAGTCCATAATTCGTGCGGGTCGCCGTGGTCTCTGGAAGTTGGAGCTGATTAGGGTGAAGGTACTGCAAATCTCATCATACATGATCTGTTCTCGACCAAAACACATCAAGGACATACAGTGTGTCATGCGGGATCCGTCTGCCAAATGTGGGCCAGGTCCATCATTCGTGGGGGGCTCAGTGGTCGCTTGAAGTCGGATCCAAAGCAGATGAAAGTACTGCGTATCCCATCACCCATGGTCCATCATCCCTCAAACCTCACCAGGGTGTAAAGTGTGTCATTGGGGGTCTGTAACCCATGTTTGGTCCAGGCCCGTCATTCATGGGGGACGTGGTGGTCATTTGAAGTCCAATCCAATGCAGAAGAAAGTACTACGTATCCCATCATCTGTGGTCCATCATCCCTCAAACCTCACCAGGGTATAAAGTGTGTCATGGGGGCGGTCTGTATCCCATGTTTGGTCCAGGTCTGTCATTCATGGGAGACACAGTGGTCGCTTGAAGTCCGATCCAATGCAGAAGAAAGTACTATGTATCCCATCACCCATGGTCAATCATCCCTCAAACCTCACCAGGGTGTAAAGTGTGTCATGGGAGGGAGGTGTCTGTAACCCATGTTTGGTCCAGGCCCGTCATTCCTGGGGGACGTAGTGGTCATTTGAAGTCCAATCCAATGCAGAAGAAAGTACTACATATCCCATCATCAGTGGTCCACCATCCCCCAAACCTCACCAGGATGTAAAGTCCGTCATGGGGGGAGGGGGGTTGTATCCCAAATTTGGTCCAGGTTCGTCATTCGCGGAGAGACGCAGTGGCCTGTGGGAGCTGAAATGGGTGAAGGCACTGCAAATCCCATCATCCACGGTCCATCCTCCTCCACACCACACCAGTTTTTGGGATTTCGGAGCGGGTGGTGGTTATTTTTGTCTTGGTTCAGATTCTCATGGCATTGAACGCTTGCCAATATCTATTGCCAACCGTCCTGAGTCCCCTCGGGGAGATAGGGCGGGATATAAATAAAGTATTATTATAGCATTATTATGTATTGTTGAAAGCTTCCATGGCCGGAATCGCTGGGTTGTTGTGAATTTTTCGGGCTGTTTACTCACAACAATCTATTTTTTTTTTTATTATTATTATTTGGATTTTTGTATGGATTTTTTAAATGTTTTAAATGTTTTAATTGTATTTATATGACTATTGTGGCATCAAATTGCTGCCAATTTGTAAGCCTGAGAAAGGCAGGATAGAAAATAATAATAATAATTTAAACACAACAATATGAGTCCACAGATGACTGTTGTATTGGATTAGACGTCGGACACTTCCCAAGTGTCTAGGACTGTGTGATGTATCGGCCAATAATGCGTGCAGATGCCAGTAGGGTGGCCCTTTGCAGCTAACAGATGGTAATTTTGTAAGCGCTGATTGTTTTTAAGTGCAGGCCAAGGTCTTAAAACACTGCACCCAGTGTGCCAATCACTACTGGGATTATGTTGACACTGATAATGATGACTATTATTAGACCGTAGAGTTGGAAGAGACTCCAAGGGCCATGTAGTCCACCACCTGCCAGGTACAATCAAAGCCCTCCCAACAGATGGCAACCCAGCCTATGCCTAAAAGCCTCCAAAGAAAGTGTGTCCATCACCACTGAGGCTGTTGTTGTTGTTATTGGACTCTACAGTTGGAAGAGACCCCCCAAGGGCCATCTAGTCCACCCTTGCCAGGCACAATCAAAGCTGTCTTGACAGATGGCCACCCAGCCTCTGTATTGTCGAAGGTTTTTATGGCCGGAATCACTGGGTTGTTGTAGGTTTTTCGGGCTAACGTGTTCTAGAAGCATTCTCTTCTGACGTTTCGCCTGCATCTGTGGAAAGCATCCTCAGAGCCTCTGGACAAGAAGACTTTTGTATTTGATCACACGTTGGACACTCCCCAAGTTTATTTATTTACTAGCTTTGGGACCCGGCGGTGCCCGGGTTATTTGAAATGGGCTGAGGCCTAGGAAGCCTTACTGTCAATGCAGGCTGAGGCCTAGGAAGCCTTACTGTCAATTGAGGCTGAGGCCTAGGAAGCCTTACTGTCAATTGAGGCTGAGGCATAGGAAGCCTTACTGTCAATGCAGGCTGAGGTCTAGAAAGCCTTACTGTCAATTCAGGCTGAGGCCTAGGAAGCCTTAATGTCCATTCAGGCTGAGGCGTAGGAACCCTTACTGTCAATTTAGGCTGAAGCCTAGGAAGCCTTACTGTCAATGCAGGCTGAGGCCTAGGGAGCCTTACTGTTAATTTAGGCCGAGGCCTAGGAAGCCTTACTGTCAATTTAGGCTGAGGTCTAGGAAGTTGTACTGTCAATTTAGGCTGAGGCCTAGGAAACCTTACTGTCAATGCAGGCTGAGGTCTAGGAAGCCGTACTGTCAATGCAGGCTGAGGCCTAGGAAGCCTTACTGTCAATTCAGGCTGAGGCCTGTTGGGAAAAGTGGTGTTTTCACCTTTGGCTGGAAGGATGTATGTCTATTTTTGGGCCTAGCTTGTAATGCTAGTAGTGCTCTCAGTACATCAGGAAATTCTCTCTCTGTAGTGAAATCTGGGGCCTAGTTTGTAATGCTAGTAATGCTCTCAGTACATCAGGAAACCCTCTCTCTGTAGTGAAATCCTATAAGGAAATGAACATTCAATTTCCAACTGAAAAACTGTCTGGTGCCTTAGTGTTGGAGTTTTGTGGCTGGCCAATGAGAGTTCTTTATGCAAATAATCCAACATTGGCGACCAATCAAAAAGCTGCCACATATTCCTCCCTTCCTCCGCACCTCCCGCCGCACCTCCCGCTGCAAACATTGACTTTTATTATATACATAGATAGATTGTATCAGAAGCAAAACGAAGTTACAATTGTAGTGTCTAGGGTTGTGCGGTGTATGGGCAAATAATGCGTGCAGATCCCAGTAGGGTGGCCTTTTGCAGCTGACCGGTGGGGATTTTGTCAGTTCCGATTGTTTTTAAGTGCAGGCCAAGGTCTTGAGGCACTGCGGCCAGTGTGCCGATCACCGCTGTGACCACGTTTATTGGCTTGTGCCAGAGTCTTTGCATTATTATTATTATTCCGCTGGAGTCCATTGTGGAGGGGGGGGGAGCCCAGGTCTTTAGGGGGCCCAGGTTGCCCTAAGCTTTGAAAAGAGAGACATTTGGAAGCAACAATGCTTAGGGCCCACTATTGGTTTAAAGGCCAGGGATGGGAGGTGGCGTGGATGACCCTTGGAGGAAGGGCTGGGTCTTCCCCCTCCTCTATTTGCATGCATGTATGTGCACCCCCTGTTGTCCCCTCCTCCTCCAACAGGCAGGCCTGGGTTGGGCAGCCTGAAGCTCTCCTGCTGTGTGTGACCAAGGGTATAAATATCCCCAGAGTGATGTGATCTTTCCAGCGGCTATTAATAGGGGCCCCTCTCTTCCCCAGAGACCCAGCCGTGTGGCCGGCTGGCACTTAAAGGGACAGGGGCACCTCTTCCGCCTCTCCACCAAGCCTGGGAAAGGACCCCTGGTTAAGCCACCATGTGCCTCCCACTGCCCTCCCACTGGCATGTTGGATTGAGGTCCCGCTAGCCAAGGAGGGATGGTGGTCAAGCAGGAGGCGGATGCCATGGGCTTGTTGCTGCCTGCTGACGGGTTGAGAGGTCGCGTCCCGAGGAAACCTTCCCTTCTATGGATGCCCTCCTCCCTCTGTTGCACCAGGAGGCAGGAAGAGCCCGGCCGGAGGGCAGGGAAGGTCAGTCTGAGTGGCAACCATTGAAGGATGGGTGGGTGGGTGGGAGAGAGGTACAATGTGTTGTCAAAGGCTTACTTGGCCGGAATCACTGGGTTGCTGTGAGTTTTCCAGGCTGTGCGGTCAAGTTCCAGAAGCATTCTCGCCTGACGTTTCGCCCACATCTATGGCAGGCATCCTCAGAGGTTGTGAGGTCTGTTGGAAACTAGGAAAATTGGATTTACGTATCTGTGGAATTATTTTTATTTATTGTCTCAGGAGTGAACCAAACAGTTGTATTGTATTTTTAAAAACCACACAAAGTTTGCAAACTTAGTATTCTATTAAATGTCCTTTGACCAGAAGCTGGCCACTTGGAGTGCCTCTGGTGTTGCTGCAAGAAGGTCCTCCATTGTGCAGATGGCAGGGCTCAGGCTGCGTTGCGGTAGGTGGCCTGTGGTTTGCTCTTCTCTTCACTCGAATGTCGCAGACTCCTCTTTGTGGCCCCCGTTCTTGTGGTGCCAAAGTGCAGCCTGTTCAGCGCCTTCCAAGTCGTCCAGTCTTCTGTGTGCCCAGGAGGGAGTCTCTCATTTGGTATCAGCCATTGATTGAGGTTCTGGCTTTTAGCCTGCCACTTTTGGACTCTCGCTTGCTGAGGTGTTCCAGCGAGTGTTTCTGTAGACCAGTGTTTCCCAACCTTTTTTGAGCCGCGGCATACTTTTAACGTTAAAAAAATCCTGGGGGCACACCACCAACCAAAATGACACAAAATGACACTGTAACACAGTAAAGAACGGCTGGGGGATGGTGGCCTGCTGGCAGCAGCTGCTAGGAGTGCCGAAGCTGGGGGGAGGGGGCGGAGCCAGGCCATGCCATGCCCCACCCCCTCCCTTGGCTTCAGCTCTCCCACAGCTTCTCCAGCCTTGAGGGGGCAGTGCGAGCGAGGGGCGGGAGTCATGGCCCCCGGCGCCGCTCTCCGCCATGACTCCAACCCCTCGCTTGCTGAAGCTGCGTGAAGGAGGAGGAGCATGAGCGGTGGACGGGCTTCAGTGGGGGGGGCTCCTCCTCCGCGCGGCTTCAGCGAGCGAGGGGCGAGAGTCATGGCAGATTGGAGGCTGGCTGGGGAAACGGCCGAAGGAGGCGGTGCCCCGGCCCCTTCTTCTTCATCGCCGCCCAGCCCTTCCTCCTCCTCCCCCAAGCAGCAGGATTTCGGCAGGAGGAGGGGGGAAGGAAGGGGGGCAGAGAGCTTTTTCTGCGGCACAGCAGGAGGTCCGTCACGGCATACTAGTGTGCCGCGTCACAGAGGTTGGGAAACACTGCTGTAACCTTAGAAAACTTTTTCTTGATTTAAGTTGTTGGCGTGCTGGCTGATACCCAATCGGGGTGGGCCGGAGATGTCACTGCCTTGGTCCTTTCACTATGGGTTGCTACTTCCTGGCGGATTTCAGGTGGTGCAATGCCGGCTAAACAGTGTGATTTATCCAGTGGTGTAGGGCGCAGACACCCCGTGATGATGCGGCATGTCTCATTCAGAGCCACATCCACTTTTTTAGCATGGTGAGATGTGTTCCACACTGGGCATGCATATTCAGCAGCAGAGTAACATAGTGCAAGGGCAGATGCCTTCACTGTAACTGTGATCCCCAGGTTGTGCAGGTCAGCTTTCGTATGAAATTGTTTCTAGCACCCACTTTTTGCTTAATATTCAAGCAGTGTTTATTGAATGTCAGGGAATGTTCCAGGGTAACTCCCAGGTCTTTGTGTGTGCTGCAATGCTCCAGTTGGATTTCTTCCCAGGTCATCCTCAGGGCTCGAGATTCTTGTCTGTTGTTAAGATGAAAAGCACATGCTTGTGTTTTAGATGGTTTAAGAATCAACTGGTTTTCCCTGTAATAGACAGTAAGAGCACCTAGAGCTTTGGAGAGCTTCTGTTCAACTATCCCAAAGCTCCCTGCTTGAGCGGTGATTGCACGATCATCAGCATAGATTAAACTCCTGGTCAGTCAAAAGGCCGAACAGGGCATAGGGTTACAGCCTGTGTTGGATGGGGTTACACTCCCCATGAAGACTCAGGTTCGCAGCTTGGGAGTGATCCTGGACTCATCGCTGAGCCTGGAACCCCAGGTCTCGGCGGTGGCCAGGGGAGCTTTTGCACAGTTAAGACTCGTGCGCCAGCTGCGCCCGTACCTTGGGAAGTCTGATCTGGCTACGGTCGTCCACGCTCTGGTCACATCTCGAATAGATTACTGCAACGCACTCTACGTGGGGCTGCCTTTGAAGACAGTTCGGAAATTGCAGTTAGTCCAACGGGCGGCAGCCAGACTATTAACTGGAGCTACATACAGGGAGCATACCACCTCCCTGTTATGTCAGCTCCACTGGCTGCCTGTCCACTTCCGAGCTCAATTCAAAGTGCTGGTTTTGACCTTTAAAGCTTTATACGGTTCTGGCCCAGCTTACTTGTCCGAACGCATCTGCCGCTACGTCCCACCTCGTAATTTAAGATCAGCTGGGGAGGCCCTGCTCTCGCTCCCGCCAACTTCTCAAATGCGGTTGGTGGGGACGAGAGAGAGGGCCTTCTCGGTGGTGGCTCCCCGTCTGTGGAATGCGCTCCCAAGCGACATACGATCAACCCCATCCCTCCTGGCATTCAGGAAAAAAGTGAAACCGTGACTCTGGGACCAATGCAGCACTTTGGACTGGAATTGTAATTGGTAAGTTGATGGTTATGGCTTATGTGGTGGACGGAACTTTGTTTTAACTTAAATGTATGTGCATTATGTGTCAATGCTAATTGTATTTTAATCCTGAATATCTATGGTTTTATATTGTATTTATATTGTGTTTCGGCTTCGAATTGTTGCCTTTTGTTAGGCCGCTCTGAGTCCCCCCTCGGGGGTTGAGAAGAGCGGGGTAGAAATGATGTAAATAAATAATAAATAAATAAACTCTCTATCCTTTTTGGCAGTGGCTGGTCATTTGTGTAAATGTTGAACATTGGTGGAACAAGCACGCTCCCCTGAGGCAGGCCGTTCCTCTGTTTTCGCCAAGGTGGGAGAAAGAACTCTAGTCTGTTGGAGGCAGGTGTGAATGTTGCAATTGGCCACTTTGATTAGCAGTTTTCAAGGTCTGGCCTCTTACTGCCTGGGGGAAGCCATTGTTGAGAGCTGATTACTTGTCCCTGGTTGTTTCTTGTCTGGAGCTCCCCTGTCTTGTTTTCCTTTGTCTTGTATATATATTCCACAGATATATAAACCCAATTTTCCTAGTTTCCAACAGACCTCACAACTTCTGAGGATGCCTGCCCTAGATGAACTGGGAATGTGGTGCAGCTGGCTGGGTGTCAGCTGCATAAGATCTCTACTGACCAGAAGGTCATGAGTTCGAGGCCTGCCCAGGTCAGGGTGGGCTCTCGACCTATTGTGTAGCCTGTTGCCGACCTTTGCAACCCAAAAGACAGTTGCATCTGTCAAGTAGGAAATTAAAGGTACCACGTAGTGGGGAGGCTAAATGTAATTGATTTACGAGGCCATAAAAAGATCTCCAGGAAACACGCTGAGGAACGAAGAAGTGCGACAGCTCTCCCTGGTGGCCAGATGTTAAATTGCCTCTGTCTGTCTTGTGTGTTTGTGTGTCTAAATGTAATGTGTACATTGTAATCCGCCCTGAGTCCCCTGCTAGGTGAGAAGGGCGGAATAGAAATGAAGTTAGTTAGTTAGTTAATTAATTAATTAATGCAGGCGAAACATCAGGAGAGAAACATCAGGAACATGGCCAGGCAGCCCGAAAAACTTACAGCAACCCAGAGCGAAATACAGCTTATTTCCTTTCAAGAGCACTGTATAATGGCTTTGAAATGCCATTAAGGAGGGCTATCATGGTTTGCCATCCTTGTGGCATTGGGGCCGCTACAAAGTAGGACTTGCTGCAAGTGGGTCAAGACATGGAGACCTTCCTCACCCGCTGGGCAGCAAACCCTTCCCAGTGGGATGCTGTTGGAGGCATTGTGTTGTCACGTGATCCTCAATGTCTTGCTGTTGGTTTGGTTGGTTGGTTCCGATCCACTCGGCTTAGCCCTTCGTGGCTCCGAAAACAAGGCTGTGGGCCGCTCTTCAGCCTACCGGGTGGCCAGAAAGGTTGTGCAAGTTAGGAGTGTATCCACACTGCGGAGTTGTATCAGGCATGGGCAAAACTTTGACCTTCCCTCCAGGTGTTTTGGACTCCAACTCCCATCATTCCTAACAGCCTCGGGCCCTTTCCTTTTCCCCCTCAGCCACTTAAGTGAGAGAATTGGCCATCTGCAAGGACGTTGCCCAGGGGAGGCTTTTAAATAGAGGCTGGATGGCCATCTGTTGGGGGTGCTTTGAACGTGATTGTCCCTTCTTCTTGGCAGGGGGTTGGACAGGATGGCGCACAAGGTCTCTTCCAACTCTATGATTCTAGGGGGCGTTGCCCGGATGTTTTGATGTTTTGCCACCCTTGTGGGAGGCTTCTCTCGTGTCCCTACATGGGAAGCTGGAGCTGACAGAGGGAGCTCATCCACCCTCTCCATGGATTCGAACCTCCAACCTGACGATCTTCAGTCTTTCTGGCACAAGGGTTTAACTCATTGCACCATCCAATAATAATAATAATAATAATAATATAGGATGGAGCTCCAGGGGCGAAAGGGGTGCCAGTAAATGCTTGACCTCTGGCCGGGATCTGACCCATGTCTTCCTTCTCTTCCACAGGAGCCTTTCCCTTGGAGGGACGTTTCCGCTGCAGCCACTGCCGCAGAGGCTCAGGGGCTCCTCTAGAGTCGCGGCCTGAAGCCTCAGCCATTTCAATGCACCCAGACAATAAACTGACCAGCCATGGAAAGACGACAGGTAACGGCCCGGGCGCCCCCTCCTCCCAGCCCCACCACGTGAGCCACAGCCCCACCTGCAACCTGGGCACCAAGGGTGGTGGAGGCGGCGGAGGAGGCGGCCACGGCGGGGGGGCAGGTGGCCACAGCGGAGGCGCCACCGGAGGCAATGGCGGCAGCAAGGTCGGCAACCCCGGCAGACTGAAAAGCGGCCTGGCCCCCAGCCCCGCCTTTGGGGCCACGAAGGGCAAAGCCAAGCGGGAGAGGAGTGTCTCGGTGGACTCGGGAGAGCGGCGGGAAGCCGGCCCGGCGGCCACCGCACTGGACAAGGAGCCGACAGGTGAGGAGGGGGGCCGGCAGGACACCAGCCCCCCCCCCCCAGGCCTCCCTCCTCCCTCTTTTGCCGCATGGGGGTGGCCCTCGGGACGGCGGTGGCGTGGCCTTCCCTGCTTTGGCTCCCTGTCCACCTCGGCACCCCACTCCCCGTCCCCGCAAGTGCAGAGGGCAGGAAGGTGTCTTAAGGTGGGCCTTCCCTCCCTTCCAGGAGAAGTGGCCCCTCGGAGCAAGCGACGCTGCGTCCTGGAGCGGAAGCAGCCCTACAGTGGGGACGAATGGTGCTCCGGACCGGACAGCGAGGAGGACGAGAAGCCGCTGGGCGGCGGCACCCACAGTGAGTCCCTTGCTGACCGGGCGCTGGGCACAGGCCAAGAGGGCAAGGGCCAGGGGCGGTCCTACCGGTAGGCAAAGGACACCGCTGCGTGGGGCGCCATCTGAGTAAAGGGCGCATTCCCCCGCCCGCCAGACAGCATCCGGCCGATGTTCCGCTTTTGGGCCTTGTGGGCTCCGACGCCGCGCCGTAGCAAACCTCCCTGCGTGCCGAATAGGGAGTGCTGTGTTTACAGGCTTCTGCGCCTGCGCACAGGAGCTTCTGGCCATGCGCAGAGGGGGGGGCAAAATAATGTTTGGGGGCACCAAAATAATGTTCGCTTACGATTTAAAATTACCTTAGACCGCTACTGGCAAGGGCTGCCCCCTGGTGGCGGCGGCTCATTCGCATCCCAAGCAGTGCTTTTGTAGGGATGCTCCTCGCCGAGATGGCAGCGAGTGCGCTTTGGAGATTATCGCACCACGCCGTAAGCCGCTATGTCCAGTTCTTGTGGTATCCCGGGGTTTGTAGTGGAGTGAGGATCTCACTAACTGGGGTGTGTGGTGAAGCAAGGCCCAGAATCTCTCCAACCGATAATTTTGAAGGACTCTCCCCAAACTGCAGATCCCAAGATGCCACAGTTATAGTGGAGTAGCAGCGCTATAACAGTGTCGTGTGATAACTTTTGTACATAATAGAATATCAGAGTAGAATAACTTTATTGTCATTGCACATCGTACAACAAAATTAAATTATATATGTAGAATTATAAAACAAAAAATGCCCATCCTTCCACATTCTTATCACTATTGCGCAACCCGTCCAGAGGCTCCCATAAGTACACCTTGCCAGCCTTGCCCTACTTTCCCCAGCCTTTGCACCAGGGACCCTGCCTTCAGTCGCAGTGGGTTCTTCCATATTCGTGGCAGGCAGATTTTCGAAAGTGTTTTTTTGTGGAGTGGTCTGCCTCCCAGCAGCAAAGACACTCTGTTTTGGGGATTTCTCCTTGCATACTGCCACCTGCTGGATTCCTATAGGAAGACAAACTAGTATTGCTAAGGAATATCGGGATTTGTTGATTTTTGGGTGAAAGGATTGGGTTCTCCACTGTAGAGTTGTAGTCTGCTCTCATGGACTCTCACGGACTTGACGTCCCAGGACTGGGATTAAAATGGCATAACTTTGCAGTGTGGTTCTTGATTCCTATTGGTGGAGAATGCCTGGTTGACCCTCCACATCCCTTTCCCTCCTAGACTGTAACGTAGCAGAGTCGGCAATGAGCGCTGGCTCCCAGCTGGGCCCTGGATCCAACGCTCTGCCAACCCTGAGCGAAGGCAATGCCACCGGCCCAACGCACAGCAGTGGCCCGGGTTTGCGGCCGGACGCCGGCAATGGTGCAGGAAAGCCGCCACTGCAGTTTGTCTATGTCTTCACCACGCACCTGGCCAACACGTAAGCCTTGGCTTCGGGGAACGGGTTCTGTTGGGTTCTGTCTCTCCGTCCCACCCGCATCTTCAGCCACAACTGCATAGTTCTCTTCCTTTTGAGTGACCAAGCAGGTGGGGCAGGAGTCAATCCACAGCCCTTTGTGACACAGCCTTAAATTACCTCTCCCTTCCCCTGTGTGTTGTTTCCTGTGCCCACAGCGCCACAGAGGCTGTCCTTCAAGGCCGAGCGGATTCCATCCTGGGCTACCACCAGCAGCATGTGCCCCGGACAAAGCTGGACCAGGTAGGAGAGGTGGTGGTAGACAAGCTGTAGAGTGGGAACGGCATAGGCTTTGGACTGGAGCTCCTGGCATCCCTGAAGTACTGGGAGCACTGGGTGGGTTGCCTGCCAGAGGGAGCAAGGGAAGTGTAGCCCTCTTCTTTGCACTAACTCTGTTGTCCCTCTTCCCAGCAGGTCCCCCTCCCAAAGGTCCAGCCCACCCCGGAGCCATTGCCCATCACTCCGTCGCCTGCCGGAACCCCCCATGCACCGCCTACCATGCTGCCCAGCAGCCAGGCCCAAGGCCCACCACCACCACCTCCTCCAGGGACGCCTTCCCAGCCCACGTCAGCTCCTGCCCTGCAGACCCTGGGACAAGGGCCCCTCCCCCAGGAAGGTCCTCCTGAGGATGGCTGCCGGGAGCTGACGCCCAACTCCGTGGGGAATGGCAGCAATGGCAGCGCGCCGCCCGGGGGCACCCATCCCAACACGCCCACCGCCCCTGGCCCCTTGCCCTCCGGGGTGGCAGATGGCCTGCTAGGTGAGGGGCCCAACCCTGGGACCCCTTCCACTGGGAACGGACCCCGCAGTGCCCTCAACACTGAGGGACTCTCCAAGGAGCAGCTGGAGCACCGGGAGCGCTCCCTACAGACCCTGCGGGATATTGAACGCCTGCTCTTGCGCAGCACTGAGGCCGAGCCCTTCCTCAAGGGGGGACCTGGGGGTGGTGACGGGGGGGCCCTTCCCCCACAAGGGGGGCCTCCCCCACAGCCTCCCCAGGTGCCCCCTCCGCCACCCCCAGGGCCCGGCCTGAAAAAGTACGAAGAGCCGCTGCAGTCCATGATTTCGCAGACCCAGAGCCTGGGGGGGCCTGGGTTGGAACCAGAGGGGCCACCAGTGCCCCCTGGAGTGGACATGGGGCAGCAGATGAGTATTATGATGCAGCGGCTGGGCCAGGACAGCCTGACGCCGGAGCAGGTAGCCTGGCGCAAGCTGCAGGAGGAGTATTACGAGGAGAAGCGCCGCAAAGAGGAGCAGGTGGGCATACACGGTGGGCGGCCCCTCCCGGACATGATGCTCCCCCAGCCCATGGGGGGCATGATGCTGCGTGGACCCCCGCCCCCCTACCACAGCAAGCCTGGAGAGCAGTGGCTCCTGCGTGGTGTGCCTATGGAGATGCAGGAGCAGATGCAGCTCCGCCCGCCCTTTGCTGGGCCCCGTTTTGCAGGCAACCAGATGCAAAGGGGCTTTGGTGGCATGCAGAACCTGCCTCTCGAATCACTGGGCCCCATGGGCCCCATGCAGCGGCCAGTGAGGCCTGGCATGACCTGGAGCGAAGAGATGCCCCCCATGGCAGGGCCGGGCAACTTTGGCCCAGGGAACTTGCCGTACCCACCACAGGGCGAAGCCGAACGCTTCCTGACGCCGCGTGCAAGAGAGGAGATGCTGCGCCACCAGCTGCTGGAGAAGCGCCAGGGCGGGATGCAGCGCCCGCTGGGGATGGAGATGGAGCGCATGATGCAGACGCACCGGCAGGTGGATCCGGCCATGTTTGCTGGGGAAGGGCTGGCCATGGAGTTTGGGGGATCACGGGCCATGCTGAGCCCTCCCCTGCGAGACATGGAGCCGGGCCTGGGCCCCCCGGGCAATCTCAACATGAACATGAACGTCAACATGAACATGAACATGAACTTGAACGTGCAGATGACTCCTCAGCAGCAGCAAATGCTGATGTCCCAGAAGATGCGTGGCCCGGAGATGATGCCTGCGGAGGAAATGGGTCGGGTGCGGGCCCCGAATGGCACTCAGGCCATGATGGGCGTCCCCCAGAAAATGATGATGGGCTCCCCATTCCCTGGTCAGGGGGGCCCGCCCCAGCCTCAGCCGTCGTCTCAAGGCTTCCCCGCTGTGCAAGGCCCCTACCCTGCTGTTCCGCAGGAGATGGGGGGTGCGCCGGACATGTTTGGCCCAGAGCCAGGCGGCATGGGGAGCACCACGCGGCTCACCCACATCCCGCTGCCCACCGCCTCCGGCGCCCCCTCTGGGAACATGCACCCAGCACCCGTGCGCGGCCTGGGCCGGCGCCCCTCCGACCTGTCCCTCAACATGGGGCAGATGCACTCCCCCGGCATGGGCCGCCTGAAGTCCCCCACCCTCAGCCAGGTCCACTCCCCACTGGGCGCGTCCCCCTCAGCCAGCCTCAAGTCCCCGCAGACGCCCTCCGCCTTGGTTGCGCTGCCACCTACCGGCACTGCCAGCGCCCCGCTGAAGTCGCCCCAGGTGCTTAGCTCCGTGCTCAGCGTCCACTCGCCCACCGGCTCTCCCAGCCACCTCAAGTCCCCGTCCATGGCGGTGCCGTCTCCAGGGTGGGTGCCTTCCCCCAAGAACGCCCTCTCCAGCCCCGGCATCGGGCAGAGCAAGCAGACCCTTGGGATGAGCAACTCTGTGCCCCTGGGCAGCATGGAGCAAGGTAACAGGCACATCTTTACAATGTATTGTAAAGATGCCTTATTAAGGGGAAAGTGATTGCAGATGTTGGCTTGGTGCTAGTTCTAAGAGTGTTTTAGTTCAAAATGAATATGTGTGTGTGATATTTATTTATTTTATTTATTTACAACATTCATATGCCGCCCTTCTCACCCGAAGGGGACTCAGAGCGGCTTACAAGTAAAATGTAAATACAATATATTATATTATTGTCATAGCACAATATTAATATTATATATTACATTGTACTATAACATTATACTGTAATGTTATTAGTAATATTACATGTAATATAAAATATATAATTATAATATCATATTTTTATTAGTAGTAGTAGTAGTATATTGTATTACATTATAATATCAATATTATATGTATATACAATATATTATATTATAAGCACAGTGCAGGAGGCAAGATGGAACTTGCCTCTCTCTTCACTCTGATCTCAGAGCAGCAGTTGGTACTTTTGGGGGGGGCTCCCAACTGATATATCTATCTATCGATCGATCTCCTAGCTTGGGGACCCGGCCCTGCCCAGGTTATTTGAGAAAGGCATTGTGTGCCAAGGCTGGTCCTTATCAGATGTTTACATGGCTCGCAGTGGTCTCAGGAAGTTAGTGAAGGTACTGCGAGTCCCATTGGCTATGGTCCTTCGCTTTGAACCAGGTTATATGAGTGTGGACTCAGGAAACCCAGTTCAAAGCAGATATGGTGGGTTTTTCTGCCTTAACATTTAGGGTGATAGGCCTGTGTGGAAGGTCCCTGAGTGATGTGAGTTCCTTTGCATACATCTGAATAGAATCCCATGCTATGTGCTTTGAACCAGATTATATGAGTGTGGACTCAGAAAACCCAGTTCAAAGCAGATATTGTGTGGTTTTCTGCATTAACATTCAGGGTTATAGGCCTGTTTCTTTGTAATTGACCCCCCTCTGGCAGTTTAGAGTGTCGGAATGTTCATGTTGGCTGGCTAATTAGAGGCGTTATGGAAAATACTCCCTCACTGGCAACCAATCATGTTGTCAGAATGTAGAGGCCGGGAGCCAATCAGAACGCTGCCACATACATACATACAAACATACAAACATTCCGCTTTATTATATATATATAAATATATATATATATATATATAGAGAGAGAGAGAGAGAGAGAGAGAGAGAAAGCATTTTGATATATACATTCCAAAAATTCTATATTTTAAGAACTGGTTAGAAAAAGAACATTTGAGTGCCCAGTGACATGGTAAACCACCAGACAGAAACACTAGGGAGACTCCACGATTGACGGAGCCCCTCTGCTGTTGTCTCTCCTGCTGCAGGTGCCATGCCTCCTGGGCCTCGGAGCAGCTCCTCTGCCCCGCCGAGCAACACCACCGGGCCCCTGAACCCCAACCTGCCTTTTCCTTCCTCCCCAGATCCACCCCCATCCCAGAACCCCTTATCCCTCATGATGTCCCAGATGTCCAAGTATGCCATGCCCAGCTCCACCCCACTCTACCACAACGCCATCAAGACCATCGCCACGTCTGATGACGAAATGCTTCCTGACCGGCCCATGCTTCCACCCGGCACCATGGCAGGTGGGTATCTGGAGGGAAGCTGTTCAGGGAAGGCAGTCGGGGACAATGCAATGTATTACTGGAGGAAGGAGGCACAGCTTATGGGTGGCCATAAGGATGTTCTGGGTGGAGGGGAGATCTCACTGTGGTTAGAGCCAGGTGCTGGGTGGAGAAGCTTCTCTTAAGCTGACTCAATTGGTGGTGGTGCTTGCCCGATCTTGAGCTGGGGACTGATGGGTCTCTTCTCTCCCATTACAGGCTTAGGAAACAGCCAACCGCCCAACCAGATGCACCTCAACTCTGTGGGGCCGCCCCCTTCTCAAAGCCCCATGGGCATGAACCTGCCAGGGCAGCAGCCGCTCTCCCATGAACCCCCGCCCCCCACCATGTCCTCACCGAGTCCCTTGGGTGCCAACCTCTCCATGCACGGCAATGTGCCCCCACAGAACCCAATGATGCTTCCCTCGGGGCCCCAGGAGTCCGGTCCTCCCAGCCAGATGGTCTTCCCTCCGCGCCTCCAGCAACCCCCCAGCAACGGTGGTGTTGGCATGCCCATGGGCCCCGGAGGAGGCGGAGGAAACGGTGGCGGTCCAGAGTTGCCGCAGCACTACCCGCCTGGCCTGGGGCTGCCCCCTGAGGAGCTCCTCCCTCCGCAGCCAGGACAGATCCCCCCTCCGCCACCACAGCCGCAGCAGCGCATGGCCGGGAGGATGCCTGAGCACTACCCACCCTCGGTGCTCCCCGGTGTGGCCTCAGTGCTGAACGACCCAGACCTGAGCGACGTGATCCGCCCGACGCCCACTGGCATCCCCGAGTTTGACCTCTCGCGCATCATCCCTTCAGAGAAGCCCAGCAGCACACTGCAGTACTTCCCCAAAGGAGAGGGCCCTGGGGGGGTGCCCAAGGCCCCACCGCCCCCCTCCAACCTGCACCTCATGAACCTGCAGAACATGATGGCGGAGCAGGTCCCGGCCCGGCCTGGCCCCCAGGGTATGCAGCGCGGCATGGGCCTGTGCCACCCGGGACAGGTGCCTATGCTGGGCAGGACAGGCCTCCCACCGCAGCAGCAACAGGCGGCCATGCTGGGTGGGGGCGGCATGCACCAGGCCATGATGCTGCCCCAGCAGAACCTCCTGGCCCAGCAGAACTTCCTGCTCATGCAGGCCAAGCAGCGGAGCATGTCTGTCTCGGGGGAGATGTACCCGCAGCCGGGCGGGCACATGATGTCCCCGCAAGGCTCGCTCATGGGGCCCCCGCCCCAGCAGAACCTCATGCTCTCCCACCCCATGCGCCAGCGCAGCGTCTCCCTCGATGGCCAAATGGGCTATGGACCGGGCGCCGGCGGCATGGCCAACTTGCCCTTCTGAGCGGGGGCTGGTCGGCGCCTCCCAAGGAACCCTTCTTCTGCCACAGGAACGCATCGTGCCGGCTCCACCGCTGCCCCGGCACGGAGTTTGGTTTGAACCTCTCCTCCGAGTGCCGATTTCTCTCCTCTCTTCCTCTTGTTTTTGAAAAAATGCAACCAAAATGCGCAAGAGGGTTCGGAGCAGCTGTAAATAGCAGGGAGCAACAGCAAAGAGTTGCTGGCTTGGATTTGTTTGTATTTCTGTGTTTTAATAGAAGCCTCAAAATAACCTGTTTTGGGAAGATATGAGCAGACAAAAATGCAACCTGTTGAGAAAGATAAGTTCGGGGAAGCCCCAGGGTCAGAGGGCTCTCGGTGTGGCAAGTTGACAGCCCTTCCCGCCTCCGCCCCATGCCGCCCCAGCACCAGCCCCCGGATTTTGTATGTCTTTGGCCCCAAACCACATTACCACGCCACCCCATTGGCTCCTTTGTTCACAAGGGGTCACCGCAGAAGGTATGCTGTGTGCAAGGGGTTGCCCCTTCTGACACACTTGGGTCGTGGCTGGACTGCTGGTGCTTCTGTAGCCAGCATAACTCACGGTTACGTGTGCATGTGTCTAGTTTTGAATGTGTTTGAGGGGAGGGGTGGAATCGGACCCTCCATGACGGATGCCACGCATTTGAAGGACGAAGGGGACTAAAAAGGTAGAGAAGGAACCTGCCTTTCTGTGGGGGAAAGAGGGATGTGGGGCTCCCCAGGTGTAGGGCAGTGGCTTCTTCAATGCTTGGGCAGTAAATGCCTTCAGCCTTGTCTCCAAGGAGAAAGAAGGAAGCATTACGCTTCGTGCAGAAAGGGAGAAGAGGGGAGGCATGGGTCCAGAGCTTCCCTATTTGGTCTCCAGCTCCCACCCGTCCTCTTAGCGTTTGGGCCTTAATGGCCCCGTTTGAATACACCTTCGCTATCGGGAGGTGTGGCCTGCTCTTCCACCTTCTGCCAGTGCCGCTGGTTCCCAACTTGCACAACTTTGTGTGCTCATCTTAAGAGGCAAAAATAGCAGCGTCCCTCTTGTCGCCTCCTCCTTTCAATTCTCTCTTTCTCTGTCAAGGTTTGTGCCGGCCGGTGGACAACACACTGCTCAGCCCTCTGGCCCGGGAGTCTGCCAAAGTGGGTATTCCTCCAGACCGGGCATGGGCAAACTTGGGCCCTCCAGGTGTTTTGGACGCCAACTCACACCATTCCTAACAGCCTCAGACCCTTTCATTTTCCTTTCCCTGCCGAAGGGGAAAAGGAAAAGGCCTGAGGCTACCGAGGGGCCAAAGGAAAAGGACTGAGATTGCCGAGGGGCGAAAGGAAAGGGACTGAGGCTGTTAGGAATGGTGGGAGTTGGGAGTCCAAAACACCTGGAGGGCCAAAGTTTGCCCATGCCTGCTCCAAACCCATAAGCTGCTGTCCCTGTTAGCAGAAGAAGGCACTTGGAGGTGGCAATGTGCTTGCCTCCACAACTGGTGAGACAGGAGGTGTTGTGGTGGCAGGCGGGAGTTTAGGGTGGTTGTCCCAAAGTCAAAGGAAAGCAAGGGTGGCTGGGCATGACTGTGGCACCTCTTCCAGCCACCTATTGGCTTCACCTTGGTCAGGCAGATGTTGGCTAGGTCCCATGACTCCCCTCCTCTTGCCTTCTTTCCCTCCTTCCCTTGCCTTGCGCTCTGAATGTTGTCCTGTCTCGTGTCTCTTGTACTTTCTTGCTTGGCTCTCTGGCTTGAGTGGCGTCTGCTGAGGTCTGCCCAATCTTCCTCTTCTCCTCCTCGTCTTCCTCTTGTCTCCGGCCGCAATGGCGCTTGCTCCTGGTGGGATTTGGGGCTGCCCTCTCTTCCCGGCGTCTGCGTTTACGCCCCAGCCCACCCTTGCCATCCCACAGAAGGGACAGGGAAAGACCCCTTCCCACCCACCCTCATGCATTTTGTACCATTCTATAAATATTATATATATAAATATAAATATATAAATACAATATGTGAAGACATCTTATTGGTTTTTATTTTGAAATGATTTCTAGGCTTTGTTTTGGTTTTTTTGGGTATCTTGTGCTGCCTGTAACGTATTGATTGACCTGTTTTATAGGTGCCTTTTTATTAAAAAGAGACATTTCAAAAACCTGTGCTGCCCGCCCGGCGCCTTTTTGGGTCTCCTCCAACCCCACCCTCAACGGTTTCAGTGTTATACATTCAAATACATTCAAAGTTTGATGTGGAAGGTCTTTTTATTATTATTAGATTATTATTATTATTATTATTGAAAACGACATAAAGAGAAAAGTATGTAAGCAACATAAATGACTACACCTTAAAGCAGTGTTTTTCAACCTTTTTTGAGCCGTGGCACATTTTTTACATTTACAAAATCCTGGGGCACACCACCAATCAAAATGACACAAAATGACACTCTAACACAGTAATACATATAGTTAATTTGCTTTAAAATGTATTTATACACTCAGTGTGAAACCTGGGCCTGTTTCGATGCACACAACATAGATATGACTTCCTCTCACATATTTATACATGGCTATCATGTCTTCTCTCAGCCTTCTCTTCTTCAGGCTAAACATGCCCAGCTCTTCAAGCCAGTCCTCATAGAGCTTGTTCTCCAGACCTTTGTGAAATTTCACCCTGAATGAAACTTGCTTTCAGTTAACTATGGATGTCATGAAGCTGTTATAAACAGTTGCCCGAGGGGGGACTCTTGAAAAATCCAGTAGAATAGTAAAAAAACAAAAAACATTACAAAGTGGAGAGGCTCAATTTGTTTCTTGGAAACCTGTGAGGGAGCTGCTAGGAGGGGGGAGAGTGCCAATTTCCCACGGCACACCTGATGACCGCTCACGGCACACTGGTTGGGAAACACTGCCTTAAAGAACACTTAAGAGAGCTTTACCTCATATGTCTTAGATCAGGCATGAGCCAACTTGAGCCCTCCAGGTATGTATATACAATATATTATTAGCCGAATAATACCAGCTGTTAGGAATTATGGGAGTTGAAGTCCAAAACACCTGGAGTGCCGAAGTTTGCCCATGGCTGTCTTAGATCGACAGCTTAAGTTGTCTTTGCTGAACTGCAACTGCTTGCTCTCTGTGCTACTATTCAACTACTATACCAAGGAGCCAATTCTACCATTTCAACATCCTATTTCTCTAAAAGCTGGATGTGGGTCTGGAGATACAGGGAACTCGTCATGATTCCTTGTACAGTAGAGTCTTGCTTATCCGACATAAACAGGCTGGCAGAACGTCGGATAAACAAAAATGTCAGAAAATACGAAATTTCCTACTGTTACCTGTCCAATGTGGCGCTAGGCATCCAGCGCCGCGTCAAAGAGTTAAAGCTATGCAACGCCTCGGGACTAGAACGGCCCGGCAGGAAGTGCCCGGGTACGGAAGAGGAGCATGGAAATCATAGAGGAAAGGAGGGAGGGTGCTTCCGCTTCCGGTCCTGCCTCTTTCCCCCCTTTCCTCCCTCCTCTTCCTCCTCCTTGGATTGCCTTTTTCACTTATTGGGAACAGAGAGAGAGTTGGGGGGCGCTCCTCTAATTGAAGGGGAAATGCTGGAGGAAAGGTGACATGTTGGATAAGAGCGTCGGATAAGACGGAATATCGGATAAGCAAAGGTTGGATAAGTGAGACTCTACTGTGTGTGTGCGTGTATGCTGCCCCCCAGTGGTGCAGCGGGTTAAACCACTGAGCTGCTTTCAGTGCTGACCAAAAGGTCATAATGCAGATACAATAGAGTCTCGCTAATCCGACATAAACAGGCCAGCAGAATGTTGGATGAATGAAGATGTCAGATAATTCAGAGTCTCCTACTGTTACCCATGTGATGTGGTGCTAAGCACCTAGAATACTAACAATAGGGAGTCAAAGAGTTAAGGCTAGGCAACGCCTCGGGGCCAGAATGGTACAGCAGGATGCAGAAGAGTGTGGAAATCATAGATGGAAGGACAGAAGATGCTTCCGCTTCTGCCTCTTTTCCAACCCTTTCCTCCCTCCTCGTCTTGCCTTTTTCGCCTATCGGGAATGGAGAGAGAGTTGGGGAGCGCTCCTTTAATTGAAGGGGAAATGCTGGAGGAAAAGAGGCATTGGATAAGAGCCCCAGATAAGACGGAATGTCGGATTAGCGAGACTCTCCTGTACTTGACTCATTGAGAAGCAAGTGGTTTTGCAAAATAGGAACGAGCTGAGCTGCACGTCCCTGTCTTATCTCTTCCTCTGGTGTTTTTTTACCCTGTATTTGACCTATCAAACTCAATACACTGCAGGCCACAATCCGCAAGAGCTAGGAATACATGACCAATATATATGGCATGGAAGATTGCAAATATACAGCGCTGGAAACTTTACAGTTTTTACAAAAGTCTGAGCCTTCGGGAAAAAGCCAGGGCCGACACCTTCCTCTCTGCTCCCTTCTGCTTGAGTTCAGTGAGTGCAAACAACTCCACATTTTGTGGCAAAGGGGGGTAAACCAGGCATGGGCAAACTTGAGCCCTCCAGATGTTTTGGACTCCAACTCCCACCATTCCTAACAGCCTCGGGCCCTTTCCTTTCCCCCCTCAGCCGCTTAAGTGCTATATCTATTTATTGGGACCTGAAGGTAAGCCTCTCTTAAGTCTATCACTATCATCTAGCTTAAGCAGCTGAGGGGCGAAAGGAAGGGGCCCGACGCTGTTAGGAATGGTGGGAGTTGGAGACCAAAACACCTGGAGGGCTTAGGTTTGGCCATGCCTGTTCTAGAGCTTGGGATTGGTTGCTCAGGAAAATACCAATGGGGAAAGCAGAGCAGGTCAAGTTCCCTTTGTATTGCGTTTGCCAACTGTGCAGGTGACTTAGAAAGCAAGGCTGGGGTGGCCCCAAGCAAAGGCAGGTTCCTAAGCCACCTCTGATCATGGATTTCCGGGCCTACGGAGCAAGGATATTGTCTTTCCCACCAGAGAAACTGGACACCTTGGTTCCAGGAAGGCGAAAGGTGAGTCTCGTTCCTAGGCCAAGCTTTGGTCCGGAAGCATTGGCTGGTCTGGGTCTTGGGCGTCAGCACGGAGCCATTGCCCAGTGGCCACTGGAGAAGAAGGCGAGCCCAAAGACGATGGAGTCAAAGGATTCATGGCACAAGGCGAGGCCCCATGGCGGCTGTTGGATCCGGTGGTCTCTGTGGTGCTCTCCATCCCTCGCGAACCCAGTACATTCTGCAAGGCGCCTTGGCTCAGGCAGCCCAAGTCGTGCAAGACCCGGCAGGCGTCATGGCGGAAGCGGGCGCCCACAAAGGCGTAGAGGAACGGGTTGAGGCCACAGTGGCTGTAACCCAAAAGCTCGGTCAGCGCAATGGCCATGGCCAGGCCGTACCCATGTGTGCAGGAGTCAGGTGCCAGCCTGGTCAGCGTGTCCCAGAAGGTGACTATGTGGAAGGGGGCCCAGCAGACCAGGAAGACGCAGGTGACCACGATGGCCACTTTGACGGCTTTCTGTCGCTGTAGACGCTGAGAGCGGCAGAGCAGCCTGACAATGGCTGAGTAGCAGAAACACATGACGGCTGCGGGGAGGAAGAAGCCCACCACATGATAGAGGAAGCGGGTGGCCAACCAGGAGCGCACACCTTGCACACCATACTTCTTGAAGTAGCAGATGCTGAGGTTGCCATTCTCGGGCCAGACCTCTGTGAAGAGCAGGTCTGGCATGGCCAGCAAGATGGACAGCAACCAGACCGTCAGGCAGGTCAGGTGGACGGAGAGAGAGCGCGGCCTCTGGAAGGTGCGCAGTGCATGCACCACGGCCAGGTAGCGGTCCACGCTGATGCAGCCCAGCAGCAGGCTGCTGCTGTAGAAGCTGACCCGGGTGGCAGCACTCAGGCCTTTGCAGAGGACGGTGCCGAAGACCCAGCCAGCCAGGCTCTCAGCTGCCCCGAAGGGGAACATGGCCACTAGCAGCAAGTTGGCCAGCGCAAAGTGGAAGAGGAAGACCTCCGTGGAGGTGCGCGCCCGGCGGTAGCGCCACAGGGTCACCATCACCAGCAGGTTGCCCAGGCCGCCCAGGAGGAAGATCAGCAGGTGGACCACCGGCACCAGGAACTTGAAGAAATGCACCGAAGCCTCGGGTTCCTCCGCACACATGTAGTCGGAGTAGTTCCACTCATTGTCCAGCTCACTATAATTGTACTGGGATGGGAAGGGAGAGAGAAGGGAAGGCATTAATGCTTGGGGCTCTGGGGAAATGTGGGTCAAAAGAACAACCATTAGCATACGTTAGCCTTTCTATAACTTTGATAGAGAAGAATGTTGGTCTTTGCAGGTATCCGTACACATGCTTATACACTTTGTTGTAACTTGAATACCAAAAGGGTTGTGAATCAGTTTTTGGTCAGCTCTCTCTCTCTCTCTCTCTCTCTCTCTATATATGTGTATGTATGTATGTATGTATATATATATATATATGGCATAAGTAAGAAAAGCTTGTTGGTGAAGCAGGAAGACATTTTACTCATTTCTCACGATAGAGAGGCACAAACAAAGAAAGCTCAGCACACTTTCATGCGGTTCCTTTCCACGGCTGCTGGTGACCTGCCTTCACGGAAGTTGACAATATCTCTAAAACAACAAGTCTTTATTCCTTCTGCCATATCTATATACATAGCTATTAGGCCTGGGTAGGTCCGTCGGAATGCTCTTAAAATCGGAATGAATTTGGATTAAATTCACTTTTGAAGTGGGTTTGAAGCGATGTAAGCAACCCGGAAGTGAATTTGCCATTTCGAAGCCACCACCGCCATTTTCTGAAAGGAATCAGCGGAATCCCCTTCCCTGGCCTTCCCTTCTGTGTGTGGCTGTCACCCCAGCTCTGAGAGGAGGGAAGGCACCCGCGTCCAAACTGGGTGTTTAATCCGGTTTGGACGCAGTTGAAGGCATCCACATCCAAGCCGAGTTGAACACCTAGAATGGATGTGGGTGCCTTCTACTCAGAACTGTCGCCCCAGTTCTGAGCAGAGGGAAGGCATCCGCATCAAAATGGGGTGTTTAACCCGGTTTGGTTGCGGATGTCTTTCCCTCCATGTTAGACCTAATGCAGATGGAAAGACATCCCGTTCAAACTGAGTTAAACACCCAGTTTGGACGTGGGTTGCGACGACCTGGCCTTTGGGTCCTTGAGGCAGGGTGGACCTTTCTATTTTAGATCTCACCGCTGCCAACAAAACTGTCACGACGTGGAGGTTTAAGCCACTGGTAACACTGCCACCAACCTAAAATAGTCTTTAGTCTTTAGGATTTTGTAAAGTTAACACACCCACCACACCCACCTTGGCTCTTATACTAACAAGGACTGGGAGGATTACTGAGGTAAAAATCTGCCAAAAAGCTGGAACTGTCACCACACTGGAGCTGTTAATTAACTGCTAGATGGAATGAGGCACAAGAGAGGCTTTTCTTTAAAAGTTAACAATGAAAAGGTTTATTGATGGAACTAACAGCTATAAAAGGCACAGAAGCGTAAGTGGTTGTCAAGAAAGGTACAATAGCTTGGTAAAACATAAAACATGTATCTTTACACTTTGATACAGGACTAGACCGATGGAATGTCTTTTACAGCTTGTCCAAATACTCCCTCACTCTAATCTTGAAACTAGTCATGAGTTTCTTCAACTAACTAATCTTAGTTAATTCCCTGAGAGTCCACTCAGGCTTCGGGCACACACTAACTAACTCCCTACAAGAGCTCCCTAGTTAGTTGTTCCAAAGTGTGAGCCAATCTCTTAACCTAAGAGATCTAAGTCTGCTGTCTGACTCTCTCGGTCAGCTTTCCACAGACTTCTCCTGCCAGCTATCTAAGACACTCCCTGTCTTGCTGACTGCTCACAACGGACTCAGATGTTGCTCTGACAAGAGCCAAGTCCCCTCTGACTGAAAAAGCTACACTTTTTCCCTCCTAAGTCAGCTGGCCCCTCCCCTTCACTCTGAACCACTCCCCTGCAGCTCTCCTCTCCCTCTCTCTCTCTCTCTCTCTCTCTCTCTCTCTCTCTCTCTCTCTCTCTCTGGAGAGGCTCTCTTTGAGCCACTCCCCCTTTCCTAGCTATTATATCTTACCAGGGATGCCAAACTGCTAGCCAGGCCTCGGCCTAGCTAAAATGGGCGAGTCCTTACACGGGTGTTTACCAGTGCTGTTTATTTCCTACTGCCAGTGCTGTTTCTTTCTTATGGCGCATGCGTGTCTGCCGTTAACGAAGCCATCCCACAATTTCCGAAAAATTGGTTAAATTTCCGCAATTTTTTTCAGAAAATTTCGGAAGTCATTCAGATTTGAAGCGCCAGCGCCCCCTACATCCAGAACGAGTTTTGAACCATTTTTTAAAATCACCAGGCCTAATATGTGTGTGTGTGTTACAATAAAGGCTATAAGCATGTCTGTTGACAGGCAAGTCGGGAGCTTATATCAAAGTCAGGGTTACCTGCCTGTGCCTGCGAAAGAGTCTCATCCTTCTCTATCAATGCCACAGCAAGGTGAGTATATAGTAATTATATGCAACATTTAACCATATCTTAAAATAGAGAATTGAAGAGTTGAAATTCAAAACACCTGGAGGGCCGAAGTTGGCCCAGGCCCGTGCTAAAACAATGTTGCATGCATGCACGTGTACGCTTCTAAGTAAATTAGTCCTCCAGAGATGGCAATCAAAAGCCAGAAGTAAAAAACGTGTTTTGGGGCGACGCGCTCTCTGTTCTGATATTCCATCCGGATCCCAGTTTGGTGCCACAGCCTTCTTTCCCGAGACCCACGGCCTTCTTTTCCTCTCGCCGAGCCAAGGTTTTGGCCCGATTTCTTCTTCAGCAAGCCTAAACCGCAACATCCTCTTGGGGAGAAATTTTCTCTCTGTTCGGATATCACTAATCACCCGCTGCCAGGTGTTTGGGAAAAACAAATTGCAAAAGTTTCACTTCCCATTTAGCTACAAATTCACTGCAAGTGGGAAAGAGAAGACGGGCATCCTTTAGTTTTGGAGGACCTCCCTCAGACATTCACCAGAATATGGACCCTCTGCAAATGTGGTCGGTTTGAGCCTGCGGTGATACCAGAATCAAAAGAATTGGATGGGATCCTGGATGTCTTCTATTTATTTATTTATTATTTATTTATTTCCACCATTTCTACCCCGCTTCTTCTCAACCCCCGAGGGGGGACTCAGAGCGGCCTAACAATGGCAACAATTCAATGCCAACAAAGCATACATATAATAGAAACCCAAAAACAGTTAAAATTAAATACATTAAATTACAGCTGGCATTAAAATTCGTTAAAATACAATTAACATTAAAATCATATACATTCACATCAGTTAAAACAGTATTCCGTCCATAATTGAAGCACTGAGTCTTGTCCACCAGTTTGCCATTTCAATCCAATCTAAAGTGCCGTATCGTGCTAATGTGCAAATGCTTGGTCCCATAACCAGGATTTCCCTTTTTTTCTGAATGCCAGGAGGGATGAGGTTGATCGTCTATCCATAGGTAGTGCATTCCACAGATGGGGAGCCACCACCGAGAAGGCCCTGTCTCTCATCGCCACCAACCGCGTTTGAGAAGTAGGCGGGAGCGAGAGCAGGGCCTCCCCAGATGATCTTAAATTACGAGGTGGGACATAGCGGCTGATGCGTTCAGACAAGTAAGCTGGGTCAGAACAAACCTTGCTCCACTATGCAGGAAGACACAATCTAAGCACTCCCGACAGATGGCCATTCAGCCTCTGCTTAAAAACCTCCATAGAAAAGATTCCAACATGCCCGAAAAAACTAATTCCGTTGCTAAACACAAAATAGGTGTCTCCACCATAGAAGCAAATGCAACAAAAATGTACCAATGTTGTTCCTCCTCCTCCTCCTTCCAGAATGGAACAAAATGCTTGCAGTTGATGGAACACAGGAAAAGCAGCATTTTGCACTGCAACATTTTTGTTATGTTTGTTACTGGATTTCAAATCAGTCGCTCCCCACCAACCGCTGGCATTTATTTATTTACAGTATTTATATTCCGCCTTTCTCACCCCGCAGGGGACTTAGGGCGGATTACAATGTACATATTATACATGGCAAATATTCAATGCCGAAGACACACAACATATATAGATAGACACTCAGAGGCTATTTAACATTCCAGCTTCTGGCCACCAGGGGAGCTGTTGCTTCCTCCTTCTTTGCATACTTCCTGGAGATTTTTATAAATCAGTTAAATTAGCCTCCTCACAAAGTGGTACCTAAATTTCCTGTCTTTCGGGCTGCAAAGGTTGACAACAAGCTACACAATTTTGGTCGGGAGCTCACTCCGACCCGGGCTGGCTTCGAACTCATGACCTTTCGGTCAGTAGTATAATGTTCCCATCCTATGACAGTGGTCCCTGGTCAAAGTGGTCCCTGGTCAAGTTCCCTGGACCAAAAAAGGTTGGGAACCACTGGTATATACGAATGGTTGCTCTCTCAAAACCTGTTTCCGGGCTTTGCTCACTTCTTATTTTTGCTAATTGAAATGATGGTATAAGTGAAGTGAAGAAAAGCCTGCCCTTTCCTCTCCCAGGAGACTGGCTTGTGGTCTTCTGGGGTCCTGCGTTCAGCGGAAATCTCACCAAACTCCAAAGTACCAGCCCGACCACTTCTGCAGCAAAGTCTTTCCTGTTGCACATCGACTGCCACATCCGGCCCGCCTCTTCTTCTTCCTTTCAGCCCCATTTCTGCTCACCTGGGGCCCCTTCTGCTTTGCTTTTCCTGACAACCCTTGTATGGGTTAGGGGTCCAGTGCTCAAGGGGTGAGGGCACTGAAACAAGAAACCCCCACACACTCCCCAAATGAACCTTTATCCTTGCTGTGTTTTCATTATTGCCCCGGTCACTTATTAGTCGTAGTATTTGTGTCACGCATTGGCAAATTTGGGCCCTCCCTCCAGGTGTTTTGGACTTCAACTCCCACCATTCCTAACAGCCTCAGGCCCCTTTCTTTTCCCCCTCAACCGCTTATTCAGCTGAGGGGGGAAAGAAAAGGGCCTGAGGCTGCTGAGGGGGGGAAGAAAAGGGTCTGAGGCTGCTGAGGGGGAAAAGAAAAGGGCCTGAGGCTGCTGAGGGGGGAAAGAAAAGGGCCTGAGGCTGCTGAGGGGGAAAAGAAAAGGGCCTGAGGCTGCTGAGGGGGGAAAGAAAAGGGCCTGAGGCTGCTGAGGGGGGAAAGAAAAGGGCCTGAGGATGCTGAGGGGGAAAGAAAAGGGCCTGAGGCTGCTGAGGGGGAAAAGAAAAGGGCCTGAGGCTGCTGAGGGGGAAAAGAAAAGGGCCTGAGGCTGCTGAGGGGGGAAAGAAAAGGGCCTGAGGCTGCTGAGGGGGAAAAGAAAAGGGCCTGAGGCTGCTGAGGGGGGAAAGAAAAGGGCCTGAGGATGCTGAGGGGGGAAAGAAAAGGGCCTGAGGCTGCTGAGGGGGAAAAGAAAAGGGCCTGAGGCTGCTGAGGGGGGAAAGAAAAGGGCCTGAGGCTGCTGAGGGGGAAAGGAAAAGAAAAGGGCCTGAGGCTGTTGGGGGGGAAAGAAAAAGGGCCTGAGGCTGCTGAGGGGAAAGAAAAAGGGCCTGAGGCTGCTGAGGGGAAAAGAAAAGGGCCTGAGGCTGCTGAGGGGAAAAGAAAAAAGGCCTGAGGCTGCTGGGGGGGGGTAAAGAAAGGGCCAGAGGCTGCTGAGGGGGAAAAGAAAAGGGCCTGAGGCTGCTGAGGGGAAAAAGAAAAGGGCCTGAGGCTGCTGAGGCTGGGGGAAAAAAGGGTCTGAGGCTGCTGAGGCTGCTGAGGGGGAAAGAAAAGGGCCTGAGGCTGCTGAGGGGGAAAAGAAAAGGGCCTGAGGCTGCTGAGGGGAAAAGAAAAGGGCCTGAGGCTGCTGAGGGGGGAAAAGAAAAGGGCCTGAGGCTGCTGAGGGGGAAAAGAAAAGGGCCTGAGGCTGCTGAGGGGGAAAGAAAAGGGCCTGAGGCTGCTGGGGGGAAAAGAAAAGGGCCTGAGGCTGCTGAGGGAAAAAGAAAAGGGCCTGAGGCTGCTGAGGGGGGAAAGAAAAGGGCCTGAGGCTGCTGAGGGGGAAAAGAAAAGGGCCTGAGGCTGCTGAGGGGGAAAAGAAAAGGGCCTGAGGCTGCTGAGGGGGAAAAAGAAAAGGGCCTGAGGCTGCTGGGGGAAAAGAAAAGGGCCTGAGGCTGCTGAGGGGGGAAAGAAAAGGGCCTGAGGCTGCTGGGGGAAAAGAAAGGGCCTGAGGCTGCTGAGGGGGAAAAGAAAAAGGGCCTGAGGCTGCTGAGGGGGGATAGAAAAGGGCCTGAGGCTGCTGAGGGGGAAAAGAAAAGGGCCTGAGGCTGCTGAGGGGGGAAAGAAAAGGGCCTGAGGCTGCTGAGGGGGGAAAAGAAAAGGGCCTGAGGCTGCTGAGGGGGAAAGGGAAAAGAAAAGGGGAAAAAGAAAGGGCCCTGAGGGCCTGGGGCTGGGGGAAAAGAAAAGGCTGCCTGAGGGGGGAAAGAAGGCTGCTGAGGAAAAGAGGGCCTAAGGCTGCCGAGGGGGGAAAGGAAAGGGACCGAGGCTGCTGAGGGGGAAAAGGAAAGGGCCCGAGGCTGCCCGGGGGGGGGGGGAGGAAAGGGCCCAAGGCTGTTAGGAATGGTGGGTGTTGCAGTCCAAAACAGCTGGAGGAAGGGCCCAAGTTTGCCCGTGCCTGATTTATATCTTTGTTTCCTTCTTTTCCAAGGATTCAAAGCTTTTCTGGTGAGCCCAACCTGTACTTGCATAGGCTGAGCGGATGTTTTAGGTGATGCCAGATTTTGAGGGAATTAAAAGGAAATTCATTGGGAAAGGAAAGGTTCTCATAAAGGGGGAGGCATTGGTACAGCCTTGCATGGTTGCCATTTTGGGCCAGCGCTGGGCAGAGCTTGGATGGGAGGCTATCGGGAGAGATGTCGGCCAGCATCGGTTCAAAGCCGTGCCCAGAAAGAAGCCCATCTAGCAATAGCAAATGTGGATCCACCACTGACATAGTATCCTGCCTGATGTTCTGCACACATATGCAAGCTACCTTATTAACCCTGGGATGATACAAATGGCATTTCCAGCTGGATTTGGAGGAAGGATTCCGACGCTCAGCATTTGCAAGCTACGACAGCCTATAGCACATTATGGCTCTCCAAACCAGGGAGTTGCTTTTCATACCAAGTTGTGGCTGTTGAGTCTGGCAATGCGTGCCAGAAAGAGGGAGCAGAGCTTGAGGCTTTGGGCAAAGCCAGGGCTCCCTTGACCAAGGCAGAGGCCACACCAGTGGAGGTCCTTGCTTAGCCCCATTTCTCCTAACCCATCAGCACGAACCTCACTGCTTTGGCTGCCAGTTGCACCCATCGTAGTTGGTGGAGATGACTGCATTGGGGAGAGGGCTGCCCTCTCTTTCAGGGGAATAGTTCAGGAGGTTGTCCTCGTCCCCACCCAAAGAGACCCCTGAAGCCAGACAATAGCAGGGAATCCCCACAAGCCCAGCACACACTGCCTTGCACCAGCCCTAAGATGAAGATACTTTCAGCTCAGGGAAACAGGGGTCTTGTGAGAGCCCCCCAAACCCACAAGGTGCTGCCTTGGGCTTGCATGGTTTTGGCTGCAGAGCGGCATCTCCTACAGAAAGATTCCCCATGAGATGCAGAAGGAAGGGCCCCCAAAGACTCTCCTTGAGCCTCGATGGGCCCTTGGGGAGCATTAAGCCCCTTCCCGGTTGCTCCTTTCAAGACCCCAAACATACCGTGTCCATGATGCCCTCCATGATGTCCTCCATGGTGTCCTCCATGGTGATGCTATAGTCGGCCATGGCTTGTGTGGAGCGCCTTGAAGGACTACAAGTGAGGAAGATCCAGATGAGGAACATGCACTACTCAAGCTCATTTGCAAAGCAAATTCGGCCATTTCCATCACCAAAAGAAGACGAAGCAGTGGGTTTCAAAAAAATATCCCATTACTCTTGCTATAAGACAGCATTTCTCAGCCTGGGCATCAAGACCTCTGGGAGGGTCACAAGGGAGTATCAGAGGGGTCACCAATGACAATCAGAAAACAGTATTTTTTTTTTGTTGGTCATGGGGTTCTGTGTGGGAAGTTTGGCCCAATTCTATCATGGCTGCGGTTGAGAATGCTCTTTGATTGTATGTGAACTATAAATCCCAGCAACTATAACTCCCAAAGGTCAACGTCTATTTCCCCAAACTCCACTAGTGATCACATTTGGGCATATTGAGCCTTCGTGCCAAGTTTGGTCCAGATCCATCATTGTTTGAGTCCACAGTGCTATCTGGATGTCGGTGAACTACAACTCCAAAACTGAAGGTCCATGCCCAACAAACCCTTCCAGTATTTTCTGTTGGTCATGGGAGTTTTGTGTGCTAAGTTTGGTTTTGTTCCATCATTGGTGGGGTTCAGAATACTCTTTGATTGTAGGCGAACTATAAATCCCAGCAATTACAACTCCCAAATGACAAAATCAACCCCCCTCCCCAACCCCACCAGTATTCAAATGTGGGCGTATTGGGTATTTGTGCCAAATTTGGTCCAGTGAATGAGAATACACCCTGCATAACAGATATTTACATTATGATTCATAACAGTAGCGAAATTACAATTATGAGGTAGCAGTGAAAATCCACAATATGCGGAAGTTTATTAGGGCAGTGTTTCCCGACCTCTTTTGAGCCGCGGCACACTTTTTACATTTACAAAATCCTGGGGCACACCACCAACCAAAATGACACTCTAACACAGTAATACATATAGTTAATATGATTTTAAATGTATTTATACACTCAGTGTGAAACCTGGGCCTGTTTCGATGAACACAACATAGATATCCTGGCAGGAATGGCAGAAAGACACAAACTTCCCTCACAGAACTCCCATAACCAAGAGAAAATGTTATAAGAGTTTGGTGGGCATTGACCTTGAGCTTTCGAGTTGTAGTTCACCTATATCCAGAGAGCACTGTGGAGTGAAACAATGTTGGATCAGGACCAAACTTGGCATGAATACTCAATATGCCCAAATGTGAACACAGATGGAGTTTGGGAAAAATAGACCTTGACATTTGGGAGTTGCAGTTTCTGGGATTTATAGTTAACACACAATCAAAGAGCATACTGAACTCCACCAATTATGGAATGGAATCAAACTTCCCACAACCAAGAGAAAATACTATAAGAGTTTGGTGGGCATTGACCTTGAGTTTTGGAGTTGTAATTCACCTATATCCAGAGAGCACTGTGCACTCAAACAATGTTGGATCAGGACCAAACTTGGCATGAATACTCAATATGCCCAAATGTGAACACAGATGGAGTTTGGGAAAAATAGACCTTGACATTTGGGAGTTACAGTTTCTGGGATTTATAGTTAACACACAAACAAAGAGCATGCTGAACTCTTGCAACAATGAAATTGAACCAAACTTGGCATATTGAACTCTAATTATCAACAGAAAGTACTGAAAGGGTTTGCTTGGGAATTGACCTTGAGTTTGGAAGTTGTAGTTCACCTACACCCAGAGAGCACTGTGGACTGAAATAATGATGGATCTGGACCACACTTGAAATAAATACTCAATGTGTCCAAATATGAATGCAGATGGAGACCTTGCCATTTGGGAGTTGTAGTTGCTGGGATTTATAGTTCCCATACAATCAAAGAGCATTCTGAACCCCACCAATGATGGAATTGAACCAAACTCGGCACACAGAACTCCCACCACCCCACCAATGATAGAACTGGGCCAAACTTCTCACACAGAACTCCCAGGTGGCTCCCTTCCTGAATGGATCTCTCCCTCTTCCACACCAGAAGGGAAGGCACTCACTCGGTCCGCGGTTGCCTTCCTTCCGTCTTTCCTGCGGTTTGAAAGAAGAAGCTGGTGGGCCGGCCTTGGACTGCACTCCTCACTTCCACTTCCGTTCTCTGCCCTATCTCTATTGGAAGCTGGCTGGCTGGGGAAATGGCCGAAGAAGGCGGCGCCCCGGCCCCTTCTTCTTCTCCGCCGCCTGGCCCTTCCTCCTCCTTCCCCAAGCAGCAGCAGGAGGAGTTCGGCAGGAAGGGGAAGAAATGAGGGAAGAGAGGTTTTCCCGCGGCACACCAGGTGATCGCTCACGGCACACTAGTGTGCCGCGGAACAGCGGTTGGGAAACACTGTATTAAGGGGTCGCGGCATTAGGAAGGTTGAGAACCACGGCTATATAAGACATGGCAAATTCTAGACTGGGTCAAGGAGCTGTAATGTCCCCATTTGTTGGTTTTCTTTTCTTATGGTCAAGATTTTACCAACGTTTCATTCTGCTGGTGAGTTATACGTTAACTCTGTATGGCACCCTATGTATTGTGTTTATGGTGGCTTTATGGACGAGATATCCCCAAGGCACGGGTCTTGCAAAGTCAAGGTATCCATTGATGGAGTGTTATTTTTATTATTATGGACAAAATCACGATCTGTCAACTGCAAAAAGCAGTTGGATTTGCGTGCATCATTCGAAAATACATCAGACAGTCCTAAACGCTTGGGAAGGGTTCAACTTGTGATTTTGAGATACAAACTCCAGCATATAGATCTCGTTTTCTGGGACATACTGTGTTTTTGTGTCAGTAAAATAATTATTATTATTATTAATAATATTTTATTTCTTACCCACCTCTCCTCGGTGGCTCGAGGCGGGTTTACAGCATTATTAAAACACATAAACATTGTAAATATACCACAGATACACCTATTAAGAATGTATTTTATAGAATCATAGAATCATAGAGTAGTCCAACCCCATTCTGCCATGAAGGAAAAGCACAATCAAAGCATCCCCAATAGATGGCCATCCCACCTCTGTTTAAAAGGCTCCAAGGAAGGAGCTTCTACCACACTCTGAGGCAGAGAGTTCCACTGTTGAATAAAAGATACATATTAAAACATATCTGTATCCCTTTGTAATGCAGTCGCTCTATTTTTTCCCGTCTTCATCATCACCAAGCAGTTATTTTATTTTCTTGTTTTCTTATGATGTTGCTGAGCGATTTTGGTATCTGCTAATATCATAGGTCCAGAGCCCTGTGCGCTATGCCAGTGTTTCCTAACCAGTGTGCCAGGGCACACTAGTGTGCCGTGAGCGATCATCAGGTGTGCTGTGGGAAATTGGAACCTCCAATACCCTTTCTTCCCCCTCCTGCCAAACACTTTTTCTTCTCCACTTGGGCTCCCTTCTTCCCAGCCTCGCTCTGCTTGCTTTGCCTTGCCTCGCTTTGCTCAGGGAGGGGGGAGGGAGGAAGATGTGACCCATGCTGGCGCTACTGTGCAGACTCACCCCACGTCTTCCTCCCTCCCCTCCTGAGCATGCTCACGCTGCTCCCTCGGATCAAAATGGCGGCAGCTATTTTGACATTGCTCCCGTTTTCAACCACATACCTGTGTGAGATGAGCTTCTCAAGCTTGACTGCGATAAAAACTAAAAACAGAGAGAGACTGACAGCTGTTGAGCAAGACCTTCGTGTGTGTCTTTCTGCCATTCCTGGCAGGATATCTATGCTGTGTTCATCGAAACAGGCCCAGGTTTCACACTGAATGTATAAATACATTTATAAACATATTAACTATATGTATTACTGTGTTAGAGTGTCATTTTGTGTCATTTTGGTTGGTGGTGTGCCCCAGGATTATGTAAATGTAAAAAGTGTGCAGCGGCTCAAAAAAGGTTGGGAAACACCGCGCTATGCTATATCAGTGGTCAAATCATGACACTAAGTGGGTTGAAGGCAAAAGAACAGAGGCTTATTCTTTCAAGCCCGAAAGGGTGTCAAAATAGAGTCTGCGCTCCAAAAGACTCAACATACCCTACTGGAATATAAAGAGAGTATTTATTCATTTGGACAGCCATTTGGGATACCTATGCCAGCCTCTGATTGGTTGAGAAACAGTATAGCTAGGATCCAGGCTCCCATTGGCTGGGTATTCCCTCTGATGTCATCACTACATGGTGTCACCTCTGGGAAGTTGGTTTGAAGCCTAAGTCCATTTTTTGTTCTGCCTCCAAAAAGGGGTGCGAACCCCAGGAATGCAATATGGTGGCATGTAAATATATTCCTAACTGACTTAATGATTAATTTAATATAAACAGTATTTTAAAAATCCAGTTAAAAGCTATTAAAGCAAATTCAATTTTTTTTAAAAAAAAAAACATTGCAAAAATTTCAATTTTAAAATAGATTCAACTGCCAACTTTTCCCCTCCTTTCTATGAATTAAACTGCACAGAAATTATGTTTAAAACGTTCTTGGTGGTCTAGGGCAGTGTTTCTCAAACAGTGTGCCGTGGCACACTAGTGTGCCGTGAGCTATCATCAAGTGTGCCGTGGGAAATTGGAACCTCCAATACCCTTTCTTCCCCCTCCTGCCCACAATGCTCTCTGGGTGTAGGTGAACTACAACTTCCAGACTCAAGGTCAATTCCCAAGCAAACCCTTTCAGTACTTTCTGTCGGTAATGAGAGTTCAATATGCCAAGTTTGTTTCAATTCCATTGTTGCAAGAGTTCATTATGCTCTTTGATTGTGTGTTAACTATAAATCCCAGAAACTGTAACTCCCAAATGTCAATGTCTATTTCCCCCAAACTCCATCTGTGTTCACATTTGGGCATATGGAGTATTCATGCCAAGTTGGGTCCTGATCCAACATTGTTTGAATCCACAGTGCTCTCTGGATGTAGGTGAACTACAACTCCAAAACACAAGGTCAATGCCCACCAAACTCTTATAACATTTTCTCTTGGTTATGGGAGTTCTGTGTGGGAAGTTTGTGTCTTTCTGCCATTCCTGCCAGGATATCTATGTTGTGTTCATTGAAACAGGCCCAGGTTTCACACTGAGTGTATAAATACATTCAAAAACATATTGACTATATGTATTACTGTGTTAGAGTGTCATTTTGTGTCATTTTGGTTGGTGGTGTGCCCCAGGATTTTGCAAATGTAAAAAATGTGCCGCGGCTCAAAAAAGGTTGAAAAACACTGGTCTAGGGATCCCAATCCCCCCCGCCTGTCTCCCGAGGAATCTGTACAAGGACCAAGTAGCAACAGTCAGAATGGACCATGGAAGACAGAATTAGTTCAAGATTGGGAAAGGCGTATGGTAGGGTTGTAGACCAGTGGTTCCCAAAGTGGGCTGTACCACCCCCTGGTGGGCAGTGGGGCGATCTATGGGGGTGCTGGAAAGCTCAGGAGAATTTGGGGGGCGTTGAACCCCTGTAAGGGGGCGGTGGTGGTGGCGTGAGCCAGGCGACAAGGCTACCATCCATCTTTGTGTGTGTCTCTCTCTCTTCTTCCCTCCTCCTGCTTCCTCCTCCTCCTCTCGCCAAGCAAGGGATAATAATAATAATAATACCTTTGGGGTTCCCTTCCAACTGGTTGATTCTTTGAACAACAATAATAATGTCCTTCAACATATTTAGTGGAACATGGATTCAGTGCGGTAACCAATTTATTAACAAAAAAAAGTAACCGATTTTAAAATAGTCAATCGCGATGATTTGAGATGACTGCTGACGAAAATAGAGCCGAGGATGACTAGATTGGTAGCAGCAGACCAGGTTCATCCTTCTCATTAAGATGATTTCAAATGTTTTAACTTTTTTTTGTATTACCTTTCTATTCTAAGCTCAATAAATAGTTTCATAATTTCAAACTTCAGTGTTTCTAATTTACAACTTTATTATATTTTATGAAAAAGGTAGAAATATTAATACATATATCTTTCTGTTTAATTGCTATTAATTTTTTAAAAAAAATTAATTTCTAGGGGGGCGGTGAATAAATTTTTTTCTGGAAAGGGGGTAGGCCAAAAAAGTTTGGGAACCACTGTTGTAGACTCTCACCCAACCTATTCAATTTGTACGCAGAACACATCATGCATCGTGTGGGGCTTATCAAAGGCAAGGCTGGGGTTAATATTGCTGAACTCAAACAATGATGGATTTAGACCAAAGTTGTCAAGAATATTCATTCTGCCCAAATATGAACACTGGTGGAGTTTGGGAAAAGAGACTTGATATTTGGGAGTTGTAGCTGCTGCGATTTATAGTTCACCTACAATCAAAGAGCATTCTGAACTCCACCAATAGTAGAATTGGGCCAAATTTCTCACACAAGAACCCCCATGGCTAACAGAAAAGACTGGGTTTTCTGGTGGTCTTTGGCGAACCCTCTGACACCCCCCTGGACCCCCAGGTTGAGAAACGCTGCTCTCTCTCGGCATTACTTCATGAACGAAGATTCTTGGGAAAGACTCATCCCATGCTTTTTGCAAGTGCGCCGATGACTAAAAAGGCCAATCTGAGATAGGCAAGTTCGGTTGCAGAAAGCACAGCAGAAAGTCTCCTTGGGTGATGTTGTTTCCAAGTTGCGTTCTTTCTGTGTTGTCGTTTCTCTTCGAGACCCATTCGCCGTGTCTTCTCGAAAGAGGCCGCAGCATTGTGGATAGCGCGTCTCCATGCCTCCCGATGTGAGGCCAGGGTGGACCATTGTTGGTGATCAATCTGGCCGAGCCTGAGATGTTGTTTCAGGGAGTCCTTATATCTCTTTTGGGGGGCACCTCTCTTGCGCTGACCTGTGGCGAGTTCACCATAGAGTAGTATCTTTGGGAGGCGGTGGTCCTCCATCCTAGAGACGTGCCCTGCCCAGCGCAGCTGTGTTCTCAATAGCATGGCCTCAATGCTGGTGATCCCTGCTTGCTCAAGGACAGCAACGTGAGTCACCTAGTCAGTCCAGTGTATATTTAGGATTGTGCGAAGACAGCGCTGATGAAAGCGTTCGAGGAGTCATAGGTGTTGGCAATAGGTGACCCATGTTTCAGACCCATAGAGGAGAATAGACAGTACGATAGCTCTGTACACACTGATTTTGGTGCTTTGCCTCAGGTGTTTGTTGCTCCAGACTCTTTTGTGAAGCCTTCCGAATGCACTCTATGCCTTTGCTAATCAGTGATCTATGTCTTTGTCAATCTTGGCGTCTGAAGAGATGATGCTTCCTAGGTAGGTGAACTGCTGAACGGACTTAAGCACAGATTTGCCTATGCTGACGTGAGGATGATGGTGTTCTTCCTATGGTGCGGGCTGGTAGAGGACTGCACTAAACGAATAGACAACAACAACAACACACTGCCTCCTTTTTTCTCTTTTGTATGAATTCAACTGCAAATCACATTTAAAAATAGATTACATTCCATTCTTATTTCCTTTATTGTATAAATCCAAATACAAAAATAATAATTAAAAAAAACAGCCAACTTTTCCTCTCCCTTCTATGAATTCAACTGCAGGAAGAAGTAAAAAAAAAATCCCATTTCAAAAACAGATGCAACTGGCTCCTCCCTCCCTCCTTCCCTCTCCCTGCTCTGAGTCCCATTGCAACCCAAACAAGCTAGAGGGGGCGTGTCCTGCAGGAGGCCCCGCCCACGGCAGCCCTCACGGGCCAATCAGAGGCGAGCCCCGAGCCGCCCAGGGGCCCCGCCCCCTTTCCGCGACGGGCGCGTGCGCAGTCGGGCGTGGGCGGGGCCTGGGCGAAAGGAAGGACGCAAGGGGAGGAGGAGGAGGAAGAAGGAAGGAGGGAGCGGCCATCTTGTTGTCGCGTCGCTGTTGCCGCCGCCGCCTCCTCAGAGGCCGCCATCGTCCCAAAAGGAGCCAGCGGCCGAGGGCGGAGGCGCGAGAGCGCGAGAGCGAAAGGGGGAAGAGCCGAGGGGCCGCAGCCGGAGGAGCCGCAGCCGGGCGCGGGCGGGTGGGTAAGCTCCGGCCGAGGCTCGAGGCCTTGCTGAAGGGAAGGGAGGCCTTGCTGAGGGGAAGGGAAGGGAAAGGGAAGGGGGGGCTGGGGAAAATGCAAATGGCGCCGCTTCCGGTCGGGGCTCGAAAGGCCTCCTTCCTAGGCCTTGCTCCTGAGTCTCTGTGGGAAGTGCGGCCTAGCGGGGGAGGCGCATCCCCGGCCTCGCGTGGCGCTCTTCCCCGCCCAGCCTGCACCCTGGCTCGGCCTCGCCTTCCCGCCCCCTCCCGCTCCCTTCTTTTCCTCCTATTTTTTTTCTATTCGTCCCCTTTTGGCAAAAGGGGCGTATCCTAATACCATGTACAATACAATATAATACTATTAATAATAATAATACAATAGAATAATAATAAAACTTTGTTTATATTCCGCCCTAAGGGACTCGGGGCGGATTCCAACAAACAAAAAAACATAAGAGGCAAACATTCACTGCCTCCTGCACTGTGCTTATAATATAATAATATATTGTATATACATATGATATTGATGATATTATAATGTAATGCAATATAATACTACTAATAATATATTATAATTATATATTTTTATATTACATGTAATGTAATGTTACTAATAATGTTATATAGTGCAATGTAATATATAATATTAAAATTTTGTGCTATGGCAATGATATAATATATTGTATTTACATTTTACTCGTAAGCCACTCTGAGTCCCCTTTGGGGTGAGAAGGGCGGCAGATAAATATAAATAAATAAATAAAAATAAACATGAACACGTGAAATATTTATTTATTTATGGTATTTGTACCCCGTACAGCTTACATTTGCAGCACTACGGACCGTAATACAATATAAAATACACCATATAATCAACATTATTAAAAAGCATTAAAACATTAAAAAACATTACATTTAAAACCACTATATACAACAATAATTAATTAAAGCCAGCAAGCGGAACACATTGTCAGTCCAGTCCAGTCCAAAGTGTCCATCCAGTCAAATCCAAAGGTACAATTTACACCTGCTGCCCAAAGGCCTGGTCCCAGAACCACGACTTTAGCTTTTTTCTAAAAGTGAGGAGAAATGGAATCAATCTTATTTCGTTTGGGAGTGTGTTCCATAGGCAAGGGGCCACCGCCGAGAAGGCCCTGTCTCTCATCCCCACCAACTTTTGTGATGCTGGCGGGAGCGAGAGCAGGGCCTCCCCAGATGATCTTAAGACTGTGAGATGGGACATAGAGGCAGATGCGTTCGGACAAGTAAGCTGGGCCAGAACCTATAATATTGTATTTAATATGTATTAAATATAGTATATATATTTAATATAATTCATTCTCTCCCCCCTCTCTCTATATAACTATATTTATATCCTGCCTTTCTCCCCATGGGGACTCAAGGCAACTAACATCCACCCACACAAAATTTATATAAATAAAAATGTAATGTTCATTTGTGGGATTAACATAATTTTAAAAACCACTGGACGAATTGACACCAAATTGGGACACAATACATTTATCAGGCCAGCAAGTGACCATCACTCATAAAAACACTGAAAAACACAGCAGAAGAGACGTAAAAAGCCATTCGCACATATATACACACACATATACATACACACAGACTGGGCCGCAGCAATGCGTGGCAGGGGATGGCTAGTTCTTCAATAAAATCTAAAATTGCTCAAACATTTGCACTATAAAATTATATTTAACCGTAAAAACATAAAGTTCTTCCTTACCATCAAAACATGAACCTCAGTTTATAATATAATATTGTAGTATAGTAATACTAATATATTAAATATGATTACTACAAGTAATATAGAATAATATATAATGATACAATGTTTTATTGCGTATTTATATGATTGAAATTGGAATGTTTTTGATTGTGAGCTGCTTTGAGTCTCCGTAAGGAGAGAGAAAGCGGGCTATAAATTTTAAAAAACCCTAAAATTGGGTTTGGGAATGGGGATATGAGTTTTAAAGGCTGATTTAGTGTGTTTGCTGTAGTTTAGTTCTGTTTTTATCACACTGTTAGTATTGGGGTTTTTAAAACTTTTGTATTGCTTTTTAAAAACTTTAGTGTGGATAGATGTTAGCTGCATTGGGTGCCCATGGGGAGAAAGGAGAGATATAAATAAAAATTTTATATTATATATAATATATTGTATTAAACATATGTTATATAATATATATAATATATATATATATATAGAGAGAGAGAGAGAGAGAAAAATATAATGAGGATAGATATTACATGTCCTGAGTCCACATAGGGAGAAAGGCGGGATATGTTAGTCGCCTTGAGTCCTCATGGGGAGAAAAGCAAGATAGAGAGAAACTGAATTATATTTAATATGCATATTATATTTAATATATATTAAATAAATGCAATATTATAGATAGATAGTGTGGATAGATGTTAGCTGCCTTAAGTGTCCATGGGGAGTAAGGCGGGATATAAATAAAAATGTTATATATATGTGTGTGTGTGTGTGTGTAATATTATATTTAATATATATACTTTATTATATATATAATACATATACTTGATATCTGTTACTTAAAATATATTATATTTAATATATACATATTGTATGTAATTTATATGTTATATTTAATATATATATATATATACACATAAATTATATACAGGTAGATAGATATTCAGATTGTTGTTGTTTTTTTATTCAGAAAATATATATGACAAAACAAATACAGTACCAACAAAACCAGATTTCCATCATATAACACCAGGCAAGTTTCTTTTTCTGATACTAATTTTCATTTATGGAATAAAGGCAATACAAAGGAAGCCAGTTTTCTTAACATAAGACTAGATCTTTCAAAACTATGTCTCAAACAACACACAAATTAAACACAAAGCTATTCTACGGGCCTCACCCTCGTCATCTGTTGATTCGGCCTCTATGGAGATAATGCTATATAAACATGCTTCTATTTTTAATAGCAATCCTCTTAATTCACAAATCCCAAGAGGTGATGTTTAGCCCTTTGTTGTTTATGAAAAAGTAACTAACGAGCCCCAATCTTTTTGGATGAGACAGTTCTTAATTCCAGTTCCCATTTAACACTGATTTCCCCTCAAAATGTGTTTTTGCTGTCCTTCCAAGTGTCATCGTGAGTTCCCTACTTGCTCAGGAATTACCTTCAGGATATACGATTTGACTGTTTGTCACACAATTATTATTTCTCTGGGCTTGCCTCCTATTCCCATTACATGGAAAAGGAATAGCTCTTGCTTTTGCTTCTTTTGCAGCAATGTTTCTAGTGGAAAGGAAAAACAAATGAATCAAAACAGAACTGGTCAGGCCTCACGCAAGGCAAAAATGTTGCCTTTTTCAAAAAACAAAATACTCATACCATGGTTTTTGATGGGTTTCTGGCTTTCTTATAAAGGAAGACAATTAGCAATCTTGTGTCTGGTGTCTACAAAAAATTAAATCATGTTAGTCTGTTGCAAGTATGGTAACAAACAGTCTTGAAAACCAACCAGTTATGACGTGTGTGTATATATGTATAGATCGACAGATAGATAGAGAGGATTGATGGATATTCATGGAGTGCAGCCCATTTCATCAGGCTGTTGTAGTTCCTTTGTTTTAGGTGTACATTTTAGCAATGATTTTAAATGCTCTGGTTTCACAAACTTTATTTTTCATTTACCACTTTATGCCTGTGGGAAAAATGGATTATAATACCAAGGAATCGTATTGAGGGGTCCACAAGATTGATGTCAGTCCCTTTGAAAAGATGGAGCCTACACAATCTGCTGCAGATGCTCACAGCATTGTCTTCTCTTTTTTTCCAGATTGAAGTGAATGATTTGGGATAGAACTCAAGTTTGTTAGAAGACTTTTTAAAAAAAGAGTTGTTCCACAGTGCATCAGTGCAAGTGACTGCTTTACTCTTGAGTAACTTTACAGGTGCTTGCCTTCGTTGCAATAAAAGGACTCAACCTATTGAGCAGGACCTAATTTATCTCTTCATCTTGGAGAGCCAAATAAACTATTACAGTTTCCGTACTCAAAAAGGAAAGTTTTGAAGTTGCAAAAGACACTTTGGCAGATCCAAACATGAGTACGGCCAGAACAGAGAACCCTGTTATAATGGGTCTCGCCAGCCAGAACGGACAGCTCCGGGGCCCCGTCAAGCCCAGTGGGGGCCCAGGTGGCGGAGGGGGCACGCAGGGCCAGCCCCAGATCAACCCGCTGAAGATCAACGCCATCAACAACGGCACCCAGCAGCAAGCACAGAGCATGGCCTCCACCATCAAGTGAGTGATGCCACTTCCTGCTCTGCCATCCTAATATCCCTTCTTGGTCATTGTTTTCACCATCGCACAGTTCGGTACATGGTGGGTCCTTAGTTTTCAGTGGTGGCCATGACCTGAGGAAATTCTGCTGAAATGTAGGAATGGGAGTGTATACCAATAGCACTCCAAGCATGAAAAACATGTGCCTGAAACAATACAGACCTGCTGCTGTTGAAGAAGAACATGGAGGGGGTCAAATTCCCACCCTCCATATCCCCCCACTCGCGCCTAGCTTATTGTTGTGACCTAAAGTGCCTCAGGATTGGTTACCTTTGCACCTGGCTCTTTGTGGCTTTGGTGCCTTTTCCTGAAATGTGTATCCTACAGATTTTGGATAAGGGATACTCAACCTTGTTTTTAGAGTCAATCGACAGTTATACCTCAGGTACTGGGCATATTTGAGATTAAGCCCAAGTTCAGCTTGTCGCTGGGGATCCTTCCAGACAGGCCCTGTCTCTTAGGATCTGATCCCAGGTTTTCTACATTAAAACTGGATTATATGGGTCCCTAGAAAACAGATAATATGCTAGATAAACAGATAATATGGGATCAAAGATCCTGAGATAAAGGGCCTGTCTGGAAGGGCCCCTAGAAAACAGTTATTCAATATACTTACATTTTGTTGACCATACATTAATCTATATATATAAAAATTGAGTGGTCGTGCAAAGGACTTTATGCACGGCCAAACTATGCCCCCCAGGAACACCAATACAACGAGACACATTCCCCCAGACCACGAGGTATAACCTTAACACAAAAAAACCACCTACCTACCTTGCAACCCCCCCAAAACAAGCCCCCCAAAACCGCCCATTGCCTCCCGTTCTGCGCTGGCCCCAAGCGCAGAACACAGGGAAAGCTGTCGCGCAGGCGCACTCAAACCCCCTCCCCCAACACACCAACCCATCCCCTCTTCCCCACCCCCCCTCAACCAGAACCTTCGCCACACCGCCAGCGCCCTAACCGCCTCCTGATGCCAGCGTCGTCCCGGGAGGACGGCGCCGCGGTCCCGCCCGCACGACCCTCCACCAGGAGAGCCAACGACACGGCGAGGGAGAACAGCGCACCCACGGAACTACAACTCCCAGAAGGCTCTGCGCCGCTCACTCGGAAAAAGGGCTGAGATAGCACCGGAAACAAGCCACAATGGCCGCGCAGAGCATTCTGGGAGCCGCAGTCCCCTGGCCGGACACGCCTTCTCCGCCATCTCCAACCACTTTCCGGACCACGCTCAAGCGACCGCCGCCATGCCCGCTTCCTCCGCCCTCTCCGCTGCCTCCTCCTGACCTCCCCCGGGGATGGGGCCGGGAGGGAAGCCGCGCCGTCTCGTTCCCTGCGGCCTCCTCTTCGCGGGTAGCGGCGGAGAGACCTCTGCCACCTCTCTTCCGCTGCCCGAGGAGGAGGCCGCAGGGAGAGGGGTTGCCCGGTTCCCCTTCGGCCTCCTCTTCGGGCAGTGGAGGAGAGGCGGCTGAGGGCTCTCCTACGCCGGCCGCCGCCTCCCTTCCGATGCCCGGGGCCGAGGCCGAGGGGGAGCCGCACCGTCTCTCTCCCTGCGGCCTCCTCTTCGGCCAGCGGAAGGGAGGCGGCGGCCGGCGTAGGAGAGCCCTCAACCGCCTCTCCTCCGCTGCACGAGGAGAGGGCCGCGAGGGAGGGAGATCGAGCGGTTCCCCATCGCCCTCCTCTTCGGCCTCCTCCTCTACACACACACACACACACACACACACACACATATACACAACAACATATAAACACAAACATACAAACACATATAACTACACAACCACATACAAACACATATATCTACACACCTATACATACACATCCACACTAATACATACACATATAAACACACATATCAGCACCTCTCCATATATACACATACATACATATACATACACAAACACACATATATATATACACGTACTCACACACAAAAAACCCACAGAAAAATACACACAAATTTATACACACATACCAAGAACTATATACACACACATATATACACACAAATAAACACCAACCAATACCTACACACACACATACACACAAACCCCAAAAAACAAACACATACAACTATACACACACATACACACACATATATATACGCATAACAAACATGCTCACATTTCCACAACTTACATACCCTGACATTCTCACATCACCAACATAGGGCACAGCAACGCGTGCCGGGTACAGCTAGTACATAGTTATATGTCTCCATTTTTATAACCTTTTCTTGCTGTGGATGGCTTCCCAGTTTTCTCTATATATTTTAGAGTGTTACATATACATTTTCTGTGACTTCAGGTGCCTCTTGAATACCCCACAGATGCCTGACTGAGTGCCTATTTAAAGCAGGTTTTTGATCTGCTGTCAGGAGAATTTAGCCTCCATGTAGACAAACAGGTTATCCATTTGAAAGAAGTATCTCCGATGGTGTAGAAAGATGGTTAGATTGGTTGCAGCAATAACTTGTGAGAGCTTCCATAGCACATGTTTTGCAATTACCACAATGCATGGCATAAGTCAGTAGGCCTTTAATGGCATAGCTGCCCCACAAACCTGTTGCTTTTATATCAAATTAACTATCAGCATTGTGTGTCTTTAGGTCATTTCTGAATTATGGCAATCCTAAAATGAACCTATCGGGGAGTTTTACGGCTAATAGTTTTCATACTTAGAGACCTATTGCTGTCTGGGGAGAGGAAATGCCTTTAGCAAGGTTTAAGTTTCACTTTTTTTAGGGCTGTGGTTCCCAACCTGTGGGTCCCCAGGTGTTTTGGCCTACAACTCCCAGAAATCCCAGCCAGTTAACTAGCTGTTAGGATTTCTGGGAGTTGAAGGCCAAAACATCTGGGGACCTACAGGTTGAGAACCACTGCTGTACTTGATTTCTGAGTGGAATCCACTAACTGGATAATGACATTGTTTTCTCCCTTCAGACCTGGCGATGACTGGAAGAAGACTTTAAAACTCCCTCCAAAAGATCTGAGAATCAAAACTTCGGTAAGGGTTCTTGAAGCCGCTATGGGACTGGGTAGGGGCAAGGTTTCCTCTGGTGGGCTGCAAAATCTAAATTTGGGATGAAATTAGCAAAAGACTTTCTATTTCCACTTGGTGATTACTTTGGCCTTGGGAGACAGACCCATAAACTTCTGCATCAGTGCACAAACTATAGTTGGCTGTATTTCTTGCTTCTGATAAGAAATAAGAGTAAGTGAATGTGAGATAATCTAGCTTTGCCTACTGGTCACTTCCTGCATTGGAAATGCCTCTTGTGAAAATATGGAGTGTTACTGACCTCTCTCCATGTTTAGGATGTGACATCCACTAAAGGAAATGAATTTGAAGATTACTGCCTAAAGCGGGAATTGCTGATGGGAATTTTTGAAATGGGCTGGGAGAAACCATCTCCTATTCAGGTGAGTACAGAGTGCTGGTTTTCGAATGGTGTTGGGAGTGCACCAGCCTTTGGGGAGTGGGCATGGAGATGCCAGGAGGCCGCTCTGGATGGATAAAGCATAGCAAGCTTTGTGTTGTTTCACACTGACCCCTGTGGCCCCTTTCAGGAGGAGAGCATCCCCATTGCTTTGTCTGGAAGAGACATCTTGGCTAGAGCTAAGAACGGAACCGGCAAGAGTGGCGCCTACCTCATTCCCTTACTTGAACGGCTGGACTTAAAAAAGGACTACATACAAGGTCAGTTGTAGGAGGCACTCTTTTATCTCTTGACTACTCTAATCGCAGCATTCCTTTGAGGCCTGCCTTTACTGCCAGGAGTCCTCTTCCCCTTTCCTGAGTGATGTCAGGCTGAGAGAGAGAGAGAGAGAGAGAGAGAGAGAGAGAGAGAGAGAGCATTTCTTTTGAGATGCACTGACTTGGTCTTGCAAACCTAGCCAGAACAAAGCCATTAAAAATGCACCCTGTCTACATGGATCTCTTACACATACACAGTCATTTCAGATTACTTGAATTGGGCATCCTTTGGCCACTGCCCTTTTGAGACAGAATGCTGGGCTATATTGTTGTTTGATGTGATTCTGCATGCNCCAACNTAGGNTNTAATTNNTTGGCCCAAAGCTTTGTGCTGTTCGGCCTTGGAATGAGGAAGTTTTGTTTAGTTAAATGTTTTGCATGCATTTACTCTGTCCACTCCTTCCTTGATCTGTACAGCTTGTTGGTAATTTTCTTTTTTCATTTTATTATACGCTAAAAAGACAACAGCAACAACAAAACACACATAAACTCCAAACCAAATAGCCTTACCCTCACCTGCCCCACAATCACATATGAACCACCTCAGAGATTAAGATCATCTGGGGAGGCTCTGCTCTCAGTCCTGCCTCCTTTACAGGTGTAGCTGGTGGGGACAAGAGACAGCCTTCTCAGTGGTGGCCCTCGGCTCTGGAACTCCCTCCCCAGCAACATTAGATCAGCTCCCTCCCTCCTAGCATTCAGAAGGAAAGCAAAAACTTGGCTTTGGGTTCAGGCTTTCGAAGAATAGTGCAGTGCAATAACAGATTTGGAATATGTGCCGCGACCATGGAACGTCTTTGGACTACGATTATTGATGGCGTGTTTTATATTGAATGTAATGTTTTTAAACATTTTAAATGCTTAATATGTATTAATTTTAATGTTTTAAGGAATTGTATGTATTTTAATACATTGAGTAATGGCTAATAGGTAACCACCTTGAGTTCCCTTCAGGGTGAAGAAAGGTGGGGTATAAATAGGACAAATAAATAAATGATAAAAACACAGTGGACTTTCTCCTCATCAAAGTAGTGCAGACATGGGCAAACTTGGGCCCTCCAGGTGTTATGGACTTCAACTCCCACAATTCCTAACAGCCGGTAGTTTGCCCATGCCTGGGATAGTGTGCAGATAGGACATTTCCCCGTCTTCTGAAGTTTGGTTCTTAAAGGTCACAGTGCTACTATCAGGGTCAGAGTGTGTGGCTTCTCTCTTTCAGCAATGGTGATCGTTCCCACACGAGAACTTGCCCTGCAGGTCAGCCAGATCTGTATCCAGGTCAGCAAACACATGGGAGGGGCCAAAGTGATGGCCACCACCGGAGGCACCAACCTGCGTGATGACATCATGCGGCTGGATGACACAGGTGGGCGCCAGGCCGGCTCCTGGAGGGACCTTGGGCTGCTGGGCTTATCCCACTGGGAGAAACTGCTCTACCTCTGTGGTCTTTTCCCTTTGCAGTGCATGTGGTGATCGCCACACCAGGGAGGATTCTGGATCTCATCAAGAAAGGAGTGGCAAAGGTGGATCACATCCAGATGATCGTTCTAGATGAGGTGAGTTGGAGCCTCTGTTCTTCACAAGTTAAAGTTTTCGGCTACTGAGCTACAGATTATATTTCAGGTCTGTGTTAAGGCAGCCCACAAGGGAAGATGTATTATTATTTATTAATATCCTGCTTGCCTTTAAATGTAGAAATTGTATTAAAAATAAACAGCAAAAACCTGAAAATCACTTTAAAACTATTCTTTCTGCATTGAAAGGGGTTATGGCTGCGGGACTCAAATAAATGATCTGTGAAGAAGGGCAGGGTGTTAATGAAAGAGGTAAACAATATGTCTGTTGGTCTTTTCTTCGTTGCAGGCAGACAAATTGCTCTCCCAAGATTTTGTTCAGATAATGGAGGACATTATCCTCACGCTCCCCAAAAACAGGCAGATCTTGCTCTACTCTGCCACATTCCCTCTCAGTGTACAGAAGTTTATGGTGAGTGCATTTGTGGCATTTCTGATAAATCCCCCAAATGTAGGCGGAGGGGCACCTGGGTCCTGGTTCTGTGTTTCCCTACATGCCCGGATGTTTCTTTTTCCAGAATTCCCACTTGCAGAAACCCTATGAGATTAATTTGATGGAGGAGCTGACCCTGAAGGGAGTGACCCAATACTACGCCTACGTGACCGAGCGCCAGAAAGTGCATTGTCTCAACACACTCTTCTCCAGGGTGAGCTGTTGGCTATTCCTCTGTCCATGAAGACTAGGATTTCGGGGGAGGGTATCACAGAGGCAAAGATACTAAGCCATGCACCTACACAGTAGACCAGTTACCACCCACAGAACAAAATGCAATAAAGGTAGATGGCTCGCTGTAGTCTTCGGGAAAAGTATAATCTGCCATCCCCACCGTTCTATGTATTAATTTCACTGTCCTCCAGCCATTGGGAAGAGGCTGCTTTAGAAGATAGGAAGAGAGAAAACTTAACGCCTCTTTTGTGTGCTCGTGTTTAGCTCCAAATCAACCAGTCGATCATCTTCTGCAACTCTTCCCAAAGGGTCGAACTGCTAGCGAAGAAAATCTCCCAGCTGGGATATTCGTGTTTCTACATACATGCAAAGATGAGACAGGTGCGTACAAAGTTCTGAGCTATTGGATGTGAATGGCTACTGACTGAGGTAGAGGAGGAAAGGGCCTCCTCCTTGGGGTCCTTCCTTTGCAGCTGCCAGATTTCCTGAATGTCAGACCACATTTTGGCTCTCTGGTCTGAGGGTGAAGGAGAGACATCCACCTTTAGCAGCAGTGTTGTCTCCTATATTTGGGATCAGTGGGCAGGGGACCCTGTTATTTCCACGGGGGCCTGAGAGACAAGCCTCTGAAGGTTGGATGACTCCATCCAATAACTCTTCCACCCTATTGCCTTTTTCCAGGAGCACCGCAATCGCGTGTTCCATGATTTCCGGAATGGCTTATGCCGCAATCTCGTTTGCACTGGTGAGTCGCCCTTTGTCTTCCCTCTGACCTGCCTTCCCTAATGTGACTTACTTTCCAATGGCCATGCGTGTTTACAGATAATGGGGGCGTCAGGCACTTTTTCACATTTTAGATCTGGCATAGGCCAACTTTGGCCCTCCTCTCCACGTGCTTTGGATTTAAACTCCCACAACTCCCAAGAGCCAGTAGACCGTAAAGTCACACCTTCTGTTCATGTAAAATATGTATAGAGGTTCCTGGAGGGGCTTAGCGTTGGAGGAGCACCGTCTGGACTCAGTCTACTTCTCTAACTCGGGCTGCTTGTCTTTCAGATCTGTTTACCCGAGGTATTGATATCCAAGCTGTGAATGTTGTGATAAACTTTGATTTTCCAAAGCTGGCAGAGACATATCTCCACCGTATTGGCAGATCAGGTGAGGGCCATGGTGCTGTTCGGTTGCCTCATTTTCCTTTTGGGTGGTGATGTCCTTCCCAGTGTTGCTCCTTAGTGAATATGAGAAGCCACTAGATAGCAGTTATAATTGTTCCGCTGTGGGTAATGTGTTAGTTGTGGCATAGCAGTTCGATGTGGCAGTTGTAGGGCGCTTTTTGACAGAACAAGAGTAGTGCTTGAATGTTAGTTGTATAAGAAAGACTGGTTGTAAATATGTACATGTGTTATATATGCGATTATGTGTGTAATATGTGTACTGCGCTACACTGGGTTATACTGAGAACTATACTGGGCCCAAAACCTTTGGTGGGTGAGAGGGTTTATTAACAAAAGACTCTCCTCATAAATGCACAGCAAAGTAACTTATCAGAAGCAGCGTGACCCAGCACCAGTAGCCTAAAGTGGTAAAAAGAACAAAAACACACAGACCAATGTTCTCTCTTCTATTGGAGGCTCTTCATTATAGTAAAATAATATAGGTCTCGGCGGTGGCCAGGGGAGCTTTTGCACAGTTAAGACTCGTGCGCCAGCTGAGCCCGTAACCTTGGGAAGTCTGATCTGGCTACGGTCGTCCACGCTCTGGTCACATCCCGAATAGATTACTGCAACGCACTCTACGTGGGGCTGCCTTTGAAGACAGTTCGGAAATTACAACTAGTCCAACGGGCGGCAGCCAGATTACTAACTGGAGCTACATACAGGGAGCATACCCCCCTGCGGCAGCCAGATTACTAACTGAGCTACATACAGGAGCATACCACACCCCCTGTTGTGTCAGCTCCACTGGCTGCCTATCCACTTCCGAGCTCAATTTAAAGTGCTGGTCTTGACCTTTAAAGCTCTATACGGTTCTGGCCCATCTTACTTGTCCGAACGCATCTGCCGCTACATCCCACCTCGTAATTTAAGATCATCCGGGGAGGCCCTGCTCTCGCTCCCGCCGACTTCTCAAATGCGGCTGGTGGGGACGAGGGAGGTGGCTCCCCAGCTGTGGAATGCGCTTCCTAGTGACATACGATCAATTCCATCCCTCCTGACATTCAGGAAAAAAGTAAAAGCCTGGCTATGGGACCAGGCGTTTGCACACTAGCACAAGGAAGCACTTTTTTTTAACTTAAATGTATGTGTATGATATGTTGATGTAATTGTATTTTAATGTGTAATATTTTGGGGGGTTTTATACTGTGTTTTACTGTGTTGGCATCAAATTGTGCCTTTTTGGAAGCCGCTCTGAGTCCCCCCTCGGGGGTTGAGAAGAGCGGGGTAAAATGCCGGAAATAAATAAATAAAATAAATAAATAAATAATAAATAAAATTATATGGTTGCACTATTGACAAGAACAAGTTTCCAAAACACAAATTAAGTTCTTTATCCTTCCTTTGTTGCTTCCACGCTGGGCTTCTTTCTCATGCAGATAAACTGCTTCTAGCTTTGCTCTCACAAAGCTTCATGTCACACCGAAGTTATGCTGGAGCTTCACACAGCAGCCTCGAGCTTTCCACATGATGGCCTTCAACCTGAGGCTTCCTCTCACTGAAGCTTCTCACACAAGGCCTTCTCAGACTGAGGCCTTTCTCACACTGAGGCCTACAAACACACGGAGGCCCTTCTCCCACAGAGACCTCTCACAGACTGATGGCTAATAATAAGCTACAGGCACACCTGCTTATATTGAACTGCAGCTTTTGCTAGGTCATTGCATCCATTTAATCATTTCAGTGCTTGACTCACATTTTTGTAATTGAAAATACCTAGCTAGTTTTTAATATTTCTGACAGTTTTACATAGCTTTCTTTTATATACATACAAGTATGTTGCATCCATATTCCCTCGTTCATTGTGTACACTATAGTACAATAGATGGTTGAGAATTCTGCTATGAAAGGGGTGTGAAACTCAAGAGGTGCGGCTGGGGGGCACGGAGAAAGCCTCTCCTGGGAATTCATCCCTTTTGAGCACAGCTCATGTGGGATGCGTTCCCCCCCCCCCCCCCTGAGTCTCACTGGCCGGTGTTTCCTCCTCTAAAGGGCGATTCGGCCACCTCGGATTGGCCATCAACTTGATCACCTACGATGATCGATTCAACCTGAAAAGTATTGAAGAGCAGCTGGGGACAGAGATCAAGCCCATCCCCAGCAACATCGACAAGAGCCTGTACGTGGCGGAATACCACAGCGAGCCCGGAGAAGACGGAAAAGCGTAAGGGCTGCGTACGTATCGGGCCCTGTTGGGTGGGCAGGCCAAGGCAGCCGGGTGGTCCCTCCGGGGTGGGCTACCAAAGCCTCCAAAGGTGTGCCCAGGCTCATTGGCAGCAGGGTCGCGTGAGTGCCAGCCTTTGGACTGTGCCAGGGCTCCTCTGCTCTTTGCACTTATTAGCACTAATGCCCTCATTTATCAGGGCAGATAAGAGTTTATTACATGACCCTGTGACGCCCCATGGTTCCCAATGGATTTTGAACTCGGGTGGCTGAGTGCATGTGTGGGTCTCTTCCCAAGAGCTTGGAACTGCACCTCGCTCACAATGCCCAGATATACCATATATACTCGAGAATAAGCAGAGTTTTACAGCCTTTTTTTTAGACTGACACCCCCGGGCTTATTTATTATTTTACGCTGTTATTATAACATTTATTATTTTACTCCATTTATTGTTACATTTAAATTTATTTTACTCTATTATTATTATATTTATTATTTTACTCCATTTATTGTTACATTTATTATTTTACTCTATTCAATTTATTATTTTACTCTTTATTATTATTACATGTATTATTTTTCTCCATTTATTGTTACATTTCCATTATTTTACTCTTATTATTATTGGAAGGATACACAAGCACATTTACATTGACAAAGGTTAGATTAATGGTTTAATCAGAGTTGGACAGTCTTGCCTTTAACAGTTTTCTGTAAATATTCGAAAACATTTAACCTACGGATGCCTCAATTAATGTCATTTTATTGGTATTGATTTTTATTTTTGAAATTTACCTTTAGCTGCTGCATTTCCCACCCTCGGCTTTGACTCGAGTCAATACGTTTTTCCACTTTTTGTGGTAAAATTAGATGCCTCGGCTTATATTCGGGCCATCTTATACTCAAGTATATATGGTATTTTCACTTCATATCAATACACTAATACTGGTGGTTTTAACTCTTTGTATTTGCTTTGTTTTTCATTGTGATTGGATTGTGTGGTTGTGAGCCACCTTGAGTCCGTGTGGGGAGCAAGATGGGGTATAAATAAAGTGAATATTAATAATAATAATGGCTGCCTTTGTCTTCAGGCCCTTTAAGTTCAGTGGGGGAGGCATGGCTTCCCTTGGACTGTCAGGTTGTTCTGAGAAGAGTTATTTGGCCCAAGGCATGGGCCTTCCTTCTGGGCACGTTGGCAAGAAGGTGGAATGGCTTTGCTCAAGGCAGGGCTCTTCCACCTGCAGTCTTCCAAGTGTTTGGGCCTGCAACTCCCAGAAGCCCCGCTTTCCAGCTTGTTTGAGGGCCAGGAATTCTGGGAGCTAAAGTCCAGAATGCCTCGAGGGCCACGGGTTGGCGAGGGCTGCCCCAAAGGGTTGTGCAGGGCCTGTTTGCAGAATAATGGTTGCCTCTCTTTCCTTTCTAGGCTGCGCTTAAACACTCAAGCAAAAAGAGCCCTTTGATCTGGACATGTGATGCATCCTTTCTTTGGGGAAGCCCTTCTCTTTGTGGTTTTTTTTTTCATCTTTATTATGTTTGTTTGTTTGTTTGGAACTATGAAGATTAAAGAGCTGAGATGCCCCTTTTTCCTTTTTTTAAAAAAAAAATTTGGCTGTGAGGACGAAAGCAGAAGACAGGACGGAAATACCTTTTTGTTTTCCCCACACGTTCGTTGCACTGTGTGCCGACTGGACATTGGTTGCACTAACTGCTGGTTTTAATTTCTTTCTTTGTGGCGGAGAAGGAGGAGAAGAAGAAGTAGAAGAAGCCGAACTCTGAGCAGAGGAGACTCCCAAACTCCCCAGACAGAGCTTTCCTTGCGATTCCAGGTCCAACTCCTGAGTGCATTTCAACTTCTCCCCGGCTCCTCATCTGTCTTCTGAGCTAAAGAGCTTGTTACTTATTTGTGCAAAGTGCCTTATGCTACGAGACCATTCAGAATATCACCTTTCAGAGAACAACAGCCCAAGGAGTCCTTTTGGTTCAGGTCAACAGCTCCCCTCTCCGCACCTCCGCCCCTTCCTTCCCTTCCCTTCTGCAGACAAGCCGGGCCCGGAGGCGGCGACCCTTGTCCAAAACACACACACAACCCCTTTTTGCTTTTTCGTTCAACCTTTTTTTTAAAAAGCAAAACACAATGGAGGAGTTGAGACGCAGTTGCCGTTCACCCACTTTGTAAATAACCTGTATTTAAGCGAAGTAACCTGGACCACCTGGGTCGGTGGAGCGGAGGAAAGAGCCACTTGCCAGGAGCTTCGGCCTCGGTGGGAACACTGCCCTCGAACGACTGGTCCCTCCCTCCGAGTCTCCTTTGGCGGCCCTTGCGAGGTAGACTCGTCTCAGAACCGTGGGGGGCAGTCTGTCCTCTCTGAAGTGCGCTCCGCTGAGAATTGGATGTGTATACTTGTATAGACTCTGTAAATAAGTGTTTGTTTTTTTCTCTCTCCCTGTTATGGGTTCATATATAACTTTTTGTTTCTTTTTTTGTTTTTGATTAAGTCTGCTGGGCTTAAAGGGATTTATCGAGAGATCTTGACAGCAGCTAAAGGTGAGAGGGGCTCAGTTTCCTGCAACACTGCTCCGTGCCAAGTTCCCCTTCGCTTTCCCATAGGTTCGGCCTGCTGTAGCGCTCGGTGATGCCTGGAAGAAGAGACCTTGGGCAAAAAGGAAAGCAAGGCTCCTCTCAAGGCACTCATTTAGGTTCCCCACCCCCTTCAAAAAACAACAACAAAGTAAGCGGATAACTCAATTATCAGGGGGAAGAAGAGCTCCTTTGCCTCGGTGCACAGAGAGCGTGGATTTGGGAGGACAAATGGCAAAAGCCACTGGCCGGTTCTGGAGCCCTCACTTCCGCTTTCCTCAAATGACCCCAAAGCAGGCCGGGCCTGAGTGCAGGGCTCTTTCCCCCCCTCAGCATGCCCTCTTCCTCAGTGGGAGGCCCTGCAGTGTTGCCTGAAATTGTGCCCCTCCCAACATATGCTTGATGTTTGGCCTCATCTGCAGGCAAAAGGAGTGAGACAACTCGAACCTGTAAACAAACTTCTTAAGAATTCCCTTTCCAGCCTGACCAGCAACGGGCCGCCAGGAGGCACTGGGAGAGGCATGCAGCCGTCCCCGCCTCCTTCCTCTTGGACGCCACGTCTTCAGGCGTTGCACTTGTGCCCCTTCCTCCCCAGCCTCCTTGTCCTCCGGGGCCGAGGTTCACCTTGGTTCCTCTGGGAGACGGGACAGCTTCCCCACCGACACGTTCGCCGGATCCCATTGTCTCCTGGCAGAGCCCTCTTTCACCATGAAATTGTTTTGTGTCTATGAGTAACTCCACAGGAACGTCGTAGCAGCAGCTGCACTAAAGAGCAACCCCTCTGCTGGGGCGGCAGGCGGGTGCGCGGGCAAGGATTCTCTCTTCAAGATAGGCAAATCTGACCAAAAGTAATGCCTTGCCGTCTGCCGGCTACGGCTGTCTGCCTTCCCAGCAGAGGAGGAGGAGGAGGAAGGGGCAGTTCCAGGGCCTTGGTTGCGAGCACCTGTGTTTGCACACTGCCCCGATAGTGCCATGAGTGGAGGTGGCCCCTTTGCCCCGCAATTCACTCTCGAAGCACAGCATTTTTAAATGGAAAGTATTACTCTCTGTGGGGCCGCCCGTCAGAGGAGCGGCCAACAGCCATTTTGGGTGGCCTTTCCTGGGTCAGAGGGCCACCTGACATTGGCTAGTAGCGGTCCCTCTCTCTGTCTCTATCCAGCGTGCAGGGGGACTATTTCTTAAAGGAAAGATGCTCCAAATGTGGGCTGGGGAGACCCAGCCCCCCTTTTTTCCCCTTGTCCGAAAACACTCAAAACATTTCTAAATTTGTGTTCGAAAATATTCAGCTGAAAAGGAGAAAGGCTAAGATGCCTTTGGGGCTGGTTTGGCCCTTGGTGAAGGTGGATGACATTTCTTCCCCAAATTTGCTGCATTCGAATCTCCCCGGGTGGGGTGGGGGGTGGGTGGGTTCTTGAGTTTTATTTCTTTTCTCTAGAATGAGGTGGGAGCATCTTTCCTCCGGCCTTTTGCCTTTGCGCCCGTCGCTGGGTTTGGGTGCAATCATGGAAGCCGGGCGCAGAGGCGGCAGAGGCTGTTCTTGTCAGGCATCTCATTCTAGTGTCGTTCTTTTACGGGTGGGTGGGTTCACCTGGAGAGGGCTGGCCAGGTGCGGCTAGGTGAGGGAAGGGGGCTTTGTGGGCTCTTGCAGGGTGTCCCTTGGGCCTAGCAGTGTGCTGACCCCTGCTGCTGGGGCCAAGGGGCAGCCAGCATTGCCATTTGAGCTAGAGCCCGCTTTCGAGCCTGGGAAGGGCCAGGAAGGCCAGTGTCATGGGGGCTCCTCCATATTTTCCTGGCCTTGAGGCAAAGCTCCCTTTTGAGCCTGGGAGGGGCCAGGAAAGTTGGGTCTTGGGCACCTCCATCGTTCCCTGGCCTCTATGGCTTCCTCTCAGGCTCTGAAAGGGAGAATGGAGGAAGCATGATCTGCGAGCCCTCTCCAGGTGATTTGGGGGGGGGGGGTGTCTCTAAGATACAGCTTGGCTGTGTTTTAACCAATTTGGGTGGGTGGGTGGGTGGGGGGGTTCTGGGAAACTGAAATATGTCAAAAGATTCCCTTTATTGACAAACTGGAAAACAGAAGAGGGACACACTTCTCTTTTTTTGCGTTGGGTACAAACAACCTACTAATTAGTTGGTCCCCCGACCAGGCCAGTGGGGACCACCATTTGGAAATGGGTGGGTGGGCAGGTGGGGAGGGGGGTAAAGAGGGAAAAGATCCTCTTCTTTTTTTTATTTTAGTGGGAAAACTGGTACCTGGCAAATGTCCAGCAGAGCTCAGTTTTGGTTCAGTGTATTCTCTCTGTACACAAATGATGTATTGAAAATGGCCGGTGGCCGTGTCAGAGGGTGGGAGTGATGAAAGGTGCAACTGGTTTGAAAACAAAAGAGAATTAGCGCAATAAAAGCTCACTGGGACTTAAGCCTTGTCTGGTCGTCATCATTTTCCTGTTGACTGTGGAGTGTGGCCTCTGGCATCATGGGTCCCCTGACTTAGGTTTACAGCAGGTATGGGCAAACTTGTGCCTTTCCTGGTGTTTTGGACTTCAACTCCCACCATTCCTAACAGCCTCAGGCCCTTTCCTTTCCCCCCCCATCCTCAGGCAGCATCCTCAGTCCCTTTCCTTTCCCCTCTCGGCAGCCTCATTCCCTTTTCCTTCTTGGCAGCCTCAGTCCCTTTCCTCTTCCCTCTCGGCAGCCTCATTCCCTTTTTCCCCCTTGGCAGGTCCCTCATTCCCTTTTCCCCCTCGGCAGCCTCGGTCCCTTTCCTTTTCCCTCTCGGCAGCCTTAGGCCATTTCCTTTTGCCCCTCCGCTGCTTAAGCTGAAAAGAATGGGCCTGAGGCTGTTCAGAATCGTGGGAGCCGAAGTCCAAAACATCTGGAGGGCTGAAGTTTGTCCATGCTTGGTTTAAAGAATCCATAGTATTTGGAGGTTAACATTAACATATTTTCACCTCTTTCCCCCAACATCCTATAGCAAAGATTTTTGCCCCATGCCCTATTGACCCAAGTCTTTGGGCTAAACGGCTTCGCCAAAATTGGGGTGCTCATTAGTTTTGAGTAAATGGGGTCACCTTGGTGCTGAGCCAAAGCCAAAGGGGAAACTGTTTCAGCAGCTCTTTAAGGAAACTCGTCTCTAACGTCTTGGCCCTTGCTCAATGGGACATGGGGATTTGTAGTTTGATGAGGCATCAGCTCTCTTAGGCAGAGAAGGCTCAAGGCCTTGTCGAACTACAACCCTCATGATTCCACAGCATTGAACCAAGGCAGTGAAAGTGGGTTCATTCTATAACATAGGTACATCCCCAAGGCTTTTCCATTGCTAGGTTTGCTGTACTAACACTTGTTTTTAAAGGAGGAATTCTAAGCAGGCAGCAACTGTAATGTGCACTTTTGTGGCAAAATTATAAAGTGCATGTTTTGCAGATTACTTTCGACATCAAATCCTTTTTTTTCATTTCAGGATTATGAAAATAGATGTGTGCATTAGATGCGATGGCACATGAGACTCAAGTACAGTGTTCCCTCACCTATTGCGGGTATTGCATTCTAGGGCCACCCGTGAAAAGTGAAAATCCGTGATGTAGGGATGCTATATAAGTTAGGAGAGATTTAAACACCCTGCACAATGCTTTTGTTACCGAAATCTGACTGGGGGCCCTTCCCTCAAGGGGACAGAGCCCAAGCCACCCCTAAACGGCGGGGATCAAGGCCCAAATCTGGATGATCTTCCCAGAACTACAAATCCCAAAGTAACCCAGATCAATGCTCACCCAGACGGAAGAACGCCACTACCGAGAGAAGAATCTAATTCAGCTGAATAGGATGCAATGCCACGCCAAGGTTCCAAGGGCAAAAACATAGTCTTTAATGGAAAAGCAGTCCAATATATAGAAAAGCAGTCATTTACATTTGAATCGGGCGCCTTCCCCTCCCACGTGTAGCTCCAGCTGATTGGCTGCGCTGTCAAAGTCAGCTGGGCCAGGAGGAGACCGGCGCGCTTTAACCAATGGGAGAAGGCGCGCCAAGATTTGAACGAGCCTATCCTGGCTGGCTATGCAAGGCGGGAAAGGACACAAAGGAAAACGGCTGGGTGGAGGAAGTAACTTGTGGCTGAATACCTTGTGGCCAGCGGGCTCCCGATGTGGAAGCCCACCTTCCTGTTTTATTGTTTGTCTTTGAGTACCTTAATGGGAGTCTTTTGTCCTGGCCAAAACTCCTTTGTCTGGGAGTTTCAGTCTAGCGGGGAGCATGGTTTCTCAGTTCAAAATGGCAAAATCATATGTTATTGCAGCTGGTTAGCGGGGGTTCGAAGCCCACTTTGGTCCAGCTATGGGGTGGTCGAGTGACTTGGGGGTGCCAGAGCCCATGAGTCCCTTGGGGTCAAGCTCCGAGGCCAAGGGGGACACGAGCGGGGGGATCCAGGCCCATAATGGCGGAATCTATGTTCCACAGAACACCTGACCTCCCCCCCCCCCATATTGGTGAAAAGCATCATATGGCCAGAAAATGTATTATTTGTTCACCAGGGGAACTCTCCGCAAAGGGAGCCCTGGCTGAGTTTGGAAGCATGGTTGCTTAGTTTAAAATGGTCCTGAGAGGTAGCTATTGGGGCTGGCTGCGAGGGTCCTAAGCTCGCATGAGACAACCATGTTTTGGGTCCTGTTTATATGACCATTACATATTCCCTATCATTGGCCAAGCTCCGAGAATGACAGGGACATATGTGGGGGAGTCTTGGGCATAAAGAGTGGGCCTCACCCCACGAAGAAACCCAACGTCCCTCCCCAAGGTTATTATTTGTGCAAGGCAAAATGGGTAGAAAAGTGGGTTATTGTGCTCTGTTAATCCCTGGAACTCTCTGCTGAGGGCGTTATCTTAGAAGTTACATTGATACAAAAGGGGACACATGAGGGGTACAAAGTAGACAAGACAATACAGAGATCCCCAGCAATTATCCCCAGTACATTCCCATACAGTTCTTGCTCCCAGAGAAATGATCTTAAAAACAGGCAACACAATGCTGCTTTCTTCCTGGGAGTTGTAGTCCTCCACTGTCCTTGGGAACTGTAGAGCCTTTGGGGCTTGGGGTGCAAAGCAGTGGCAAAGTCATTGAGGGTCCATGATGTGAAGGGGGAGAGCAGGAAATGTCCAACTGAAGAAATGTCCTTGTGGAAACTATAAAGTCCGTGATCAGGGGAGAGAGTCTGAGGGTAGGGATCCTGGTTGTGCCCGCTTGTATGGGGCTGAGCTCAGAGCAGTGAGAATAGCAGCAAGATAGAGTCCATGATCAGTGTCCTTGGGTGAACTTCAGGTCCCAGCTTGCACGGACCTGGGTTAGGAGTTCGAGGCCTCCCTACTCGCATAGATCCCTTCCCCTAAACCTCCTGGAGGCGATCCACCGAGGCAAAGGCATCTTTCCTTCCCCCCAAAGTCCATGGGTGTTCCTTTTGGGCCCCTCTGACAGTTTCCAGCCAGAGAAAGGGACCTTGAGTTCGTTCAAGAAAGAAGTGGTCAAAAAGCAGAGAGAAATGAGTTCTGGTACTTGAGCCCCATGCCTCCCCTGTTGGCAGAAGGCTTGGGGTCCCGTTCCCCCTTCAGGATTCCTTATAGTCCAAAACCGTTGATTTGCTGCCGGTTTTGGACTCGCCATTGCTGCAGAGTTGATGGAACTTAATGCGAGAAAAGGTGGGGGCCGATTGTCCTCAGATGAACTGAGCGCGCCAGCGGTAGAGCCAAGCCGCTGATTTGCGAGCGGCTGCTTTCCCGGGCTTCCCCCAGGCCGAGAAGGGAGAACGGGGAGAAGAAAAGAGCGGAGACAAGATAGGAGCAAGGGGCAGAGTGCTTTGGGACGACAACGGGGCAAATCGGGGAAACTTTCAGAATGTGGATACTGAATCCATTGGTTCCTATGGAGATCTCAATTATCCGCGGATCGCTCCGCTCCTCGCCCCCACTCTCGGCAAGGGCCCCCACTTTTCCAAGATGGCGTCGGGGCGGGTGAGGCTGCAGAGGTGCGTCTCGCCCGCGCGGCCCCCCTAGCGGCCAGAAGAGTCGGACCAGTCGGAGAAGGATGGAAAATAAGGTAGGAACGAAGAGGAAGGGTCTTGTTTATTGTTTTGTTTGTTTTGTTAAGTGTTTGGTTTGTTTTGGGATTTTTCTTTTTAGCGGTAGAGGGAGGGACGGGCGTTTCGGCCCTAGTGGTGGGTGGTGGTACTGCAGCGGCCTTGCACAGGCCTGGGTGGAGATTAGCCAGTCTGTTGTGGCTTGGTGGCATGGATGAGAGTTTGTGATTTTCAAACAGGAGTTTGCTTGGTGTGGGACTGTGTGGGCGCTGGGAGAAATGTTCTTTTCTATGGTTTTGCAATGTTATGTGAAGTATTTCTGATGTATGCATTGGTGCTCTGGGGACTTAATGGGAGGGAAAATGTATTTGGCTTTTGTCTTGCTGTGGGCTGTTTGTGGGGTCCAATGTGTTGTTGCCAGGTGTGGGGTTTTGGTGGTGCTGGGGGAAATGTCCTGGTTTTATTGTTATGCTGTTTGATGCTTGCTGTGTGAAGGTGGTGCTGATGGGGCGATGGTGGCAATGGTGGCTGGGTGTACTGGGAGGGACGAAGTTGGGGCAGTGTGATGTATGGAACTGAGTGGGGCAGAAGTGAAAAATAAAAGGTCTGGTACTGGTGCAACTTAGGCCATGGGCCAAGAGGGATATTGGGGACTCTCTGCGGTTAGATCTCCTGGATTTGGGCTTCCTGGTTCGGCCATAAGCTCCATCTCCCTATGTGGGACATGAGAGAAGCCTCCCAGAAGGATGATAAAACAGCAAAATAATGTCCCCTGGGCAACGTCTTTGAAGATGGCCAATTCTCTCACATAAGCGAAATGCAGTTTCTCAAGTCGCTCCCGACACTAAAACAAATGGGCAAACTTGGGTCCTCCGGGTGTTTTGGACATCCACAATTCCTAACAGCCTACCAGCTATTAGTAATTGTGAGAGTTGGAGTACAAAACACCTAGAGGGCCCAAGTTTAACCCTTTGGACAATCTATTGCACGCCCTCTTTTGGTTCATGGACCGGTCCCAAAGGGACACTGAGTCAAAATTATGGAGCTAGGTCCACGGAGCTGCGTGGCCCTTCCCTCTTGTGGCTGTGTCCTGCCTCCCTCTTTGCTGTGCCAAGTCCTTCCCCAATGTGTCCCGGAAGAGCCCTGGGCGGGGAGATGCCTCCTCCAACGCCTATTAATAGCCCTCCCCAGGTGGACTTTGCCTGCAATCCTTCTGTCCTGCTGCTGAGATGACGGTCCCAGTTCTGTGGCTGCTCCTGGCCATCTGCAGTGGTGCGTTTGGGCAGCAGATGATGTCCCCCTGTGACAGGTGAGGAGCCAGTAGTGGGTGGCAGCATTGGGGGAAACTCAAAAGGTTTCACACTGGCTTACTACTGGGAGCCAGGGAGCCAGAACACAATGTGGGTGGGTAGATAGGCACCAGGACAGCGGGACAGCTTGGAAGAACAAGAAAGGAACCTTATACAGTACCTGGAATAAATACCTGATGATGAAGGTGGCAGATGGGTTAGAAGAGAGGTGAGAAGAAGTGTCCCAAGTGTCCACGGAGGAGGACATAAACTAGAAGGCCCAAGAGGTGCTCCTCATGCCCGGCTCTGTTCTGCTTTTCTCAGCCAGATCTACTGCACCGGAGAGCTCCTCAAGCAGGTGCAGCAGGCCAAGCTCTTCCAGGACGACAAGCACTTTGTGGATATGCCCCTGAAGGCCAACCCAGGTGAGGATAGGCTCAGACCGCCAGCCTCCTTGGAAAGGGAGGGGGACCGTTTCCCCTTCACACGGAAACCACACCATGCTTGGTTGGTGGAGGACCAGAATTTCCAGCTTCTGGGTTGTGTCAATCCACCTGGCTGGATTAGTCTGAGGTTTGGAAGGTGCCAACTGGGTGCCACCCATGAGCAGAAGCAGCTGAGGCGTTCCAGGAAGGGCCTGGCAAGCGAGGGGAGGGCCAGGTGGAGGGCAAGATCCCCCTAAACCAGGGCTGTCCAACTTCTACCGGCCCAGGGGCCTGAATTCCAGTCAATGATGACCTGAGGGGCCGAAGGGTCTGCCCCTGCCCCAGCTCCGCCCCTGCCCCGGCTCCGCCCCCACCCTGGCCCCGCCCCCACCCCGCCCCTCCCCCGGCTCCAATTTACTTACAATTCATAAGGGGCATCCATACAATCAAATATAATCTTTTACTAAGGGGAAATGCAGGGTGGGAATTCATAAGAGGCAACCATACAATCAAATATAATCTTTTACTAAGGGGAAATGCAGGGTGGGAATTCATAAGAGACATCCATACAATCAAATATAATCTTTTACTAAGGGGAAATGCAGGGAGGGAATTCATAAGGGGCATCCATACACTCAAATATAATCTTTTACTAAGGGGAAATGCAGGGAGGGAATTCATAAGGGGCATCCATACACAATTACATAATAATAACATAAAGGTTAGCCTACCTTACCAAATGCGCAGGATCCAGGAGTGGCTGGACCACGAGCAGAGGCGACGACCGACTGAGGCAGCAGCCGAGAAGATCCAAATCGCGTCTGCATGGGCCGCAGGGATTAAGTAGCCGAGATTTCGGCAACAGGAGTATCGCGAGACTAAGGAAGCCACACGGGATTTTGCTCTCAATGCAGGCGTGATCTCGCGTTGAGAGCGAAATCCCGTGTGGCTTCCGTAGTCTCACGATACTTGCTCCGGAACCCGGAAGTGGGTAATTTTTTAAAATATTATTATTTAATTTTTTAATTAAAAAGCTTAGGGGGCCGCAGGGAAGGGGCTGGGGGGCCTTATACGGCCCCCGGGCCGCCAGTTGGACAGCCCTGCCCTAAACCATTGGTGCCCTCAAATCATGGGCAGAGTGGGCCTGACCCTTGCCATGATCATGTCTCCTTTCTCCCCCAGAGGAGGTCCTGGACCAGTTCTGGCAGCAGGTGAACGCCACGGCTGGAGGCACGTTGTCCCAAGAGCAGGTGAAGGCGTTCGTGGAGGGGCATTTCTCTCCTCCGGGGCAGGAGCTGGAGAGCTGGTTGCCTCCGGACTGGACGGACAGGTACAGAAAGCTGCCTCCCTAAAGCTGCCCCTGTAGCACAGGTCGATTAAGATGCCCATGCGTGTTTGGGGAGCGCCCTTTGCCGGAGAAACACAAGGAATTTGTTCACCGGAGCATCGCTTGGTCACCATCCTCATCCCCCCACATCCATGTTCCCTTTTCTTTCCTCCCAGCTGCAAAATGCCCCCAAAGGTTGGTACCAGAACAGGCCAAAAGGCCTCCAAAAGATCAAGGAAGCCAGCCTTCCTCTTTGGCAAAAGAGGAAACATTCCTTCTCTGCCCAACCCTTTGATAGTGGGTTTCGGTTAGGTCCCATTGCTCTCCTGTACTTTTCTTTTCCAGCTTGGTTTCCAAAACCAAATTTGTGTTTTTGCTGAAAGTCAGTTGATTACTATTCCAAAATAAGTCTCCTGGCACGATTGGCTTTTAGGTCCTGGATGGGGTTTTTGGGGCGTTTCCAAAAATTGAAACTGAATCCAGACAAGACAGAGGCACTCCTGGTCAGTCGAAAGGCCGAATAGGGCATAGGGTTACAGCCTGTGTTGGACGGGGTTACACTCCCCCTGAAGACCCAGGTTCGCAGTTTGAGTGTGATCCTGAACTCATCGCTGAGCCTGGAACCCCAGGTTTCGGCGGTGACCAGGGGAGCATTCACACAGTTAAAACTTGTGCGCCAACTGCACCCGTACCTTGGGAAGTCTGACTTGGCCATGGTAGTCCACGCTCTGGTTACATCCCGTATAGATTACTGCAACGTTCTCTACGTGGGGCTGCCTTTGAAGACTGCTCGGAAGCTTCAACTGGTCCAACGGACAGCAGCCAGATTGATAACAGAAGCGGCACTCAGGGAGCGCACAACACCTCTGTTGCGCCAGCTCCACTGGCTACCAGTTTGTTACCGGGCACAATTCAAAGTGCTGGCTTTAGCCTTTAAAGCCCTTAACGGTTCTGGTCCAACTTACATGTCCAAACGCATCTCCTACGAACCTTCAAGATGCTTAAGATCATCCGGAAGGGCCCTGCTCTCGGTCCTGCCTGCTTCACGAGCGCGATTGGTGGGGATGAGAGACAGGGCCTTTTCAGTGGTGGCTCCTCAGCTTTGGAACGCCCTTCCTTATGGCATCATATCAGCCCCCTCCCTCCTGACATTTCGCAAGAAGGTCAAGACCTGGATGTTTGACCGGGCATTTGCAGCTGTAGTATGATTACCAAATTGAGACCTACGGTACGACGATAATGCAATTGGAAACCGATTTAATAATGAGACGCTGATATTGTGTTTTTAATGTTAAGTGCTAATTTGTATTTGAGGGAATTGTGTTGATAATTGTTGATATGTTTGTCTTGGGCAGTTCTTGTCATTTGTACACCGCCTCGAGTCGCCTTCGGGCTGGGAGAGGCGGTCTAGAAGCAAATTAAATAAAAATAAATAAAGGGAGCCCCAAAACACAATTGGGGGGGGGGACTGCAAAGGGGACCCCGAGTTTCTGGCCATTTTCTTCCATCCTCGACCCCCCCGCCTTTGGTCTGTGATCCTCTCCTAGCCCCCCAGTTCTGAAGAAGATTTCGGATGGGAGGCTGCGATCCTGGGCCCAGGCCCTCAACGAAAAGTGGAAGCAGCTGGGCAGGAAGGTAGAGCAAACCAGGGGGGGGGGGGGGGAGCTGGAGCATATTTGGGGTTGGGAGGGAGTATGCCAAGGCAGATGCCCATGCCTTCCCTTTGCCCCCAGATGAAGCCGGAGGTCCAAACCAGCCCCGAGCACCACTCCCTGATCTATGTGCCGAACCCACTCATTGTCCCGGGAGGACGGTTCATCGAGTACTACTACTGGTAAAAAAAAAAGAACCTTTCCATACTTGTAGTTCTTTATCTATGGGTCAGCGTGAACCTGGAGGGTTCTGCCTGTTTCTTGGCTCCCGCTAAAGAGGCCCCCCGAATCCCCTGAACACTCAGGACTTCTGTGTGAGAGTGAGGAAAGTCATTTGGTTTCATTCGGTGGGCCAAAGGGAGCATTTTGCTCACTCACAACCCTGGCCTCGCCCTGCAGGGACTCTTTCTGGGTCATCGAAGGCCTTCTGCTCTGCAATATGACCTCCACGGCCCAAGGCATGATCAGGAACTTTCTCCACTTGGTGCAGAAGTGAGTGTCCAGCTGGGGTTCTGTGAAGGGGAGTGGGGCAATTGCACTTGTGCGCATCCCTCTCCAGCCCCTTCTTGAGCCATGCCTTTGCTCCGTTGCCGCTTGTCAACAGGTTTGGGCACATCCCCAACGGGGGCCGAGTCTACTACGTGCGCCGGAGCCAGCCCCCGTTCCTCAGCCTGATGGTGGAGAGGTACCTGGCGCACACCAACGACACTGCCTTCCTCAGGTGAGGCTCCAGAGGCTTCCTCAGAGTGAGTGAGCCATGCAGTCCAGCCCGAGAACAATTAAAGCCCTCCCGAAAGAGGGCCGTCTCCCTGCCCAACCCTTCTCAAAAATGGGTTATGGGTATTTGGGGGGGGGGGCTTTGCAAGGCACAGGCAGCAGGGACTGTCCCCCAGCTTTGGGGCTTCACACCAGCACCTGAGGTCCCTTCCTGCCTTTTTCCAGAGAGAACCTCCCTCTTTTGGAGGCTGAGTATCGCTTCTGGCAAGAGCAGAGGTCCGTCAATGTCTCCATGAGGGGCCGGGACTACGCCTTGAACCGCTACCAGGTGCCCGTGGGGGAGCCCAGGTGAGGCAGGGCACATGCCATTGGTCTGGCCACCAGGGTTCCAATCTGGCCCTCCAAACAACAACACCTTCTACCATCTCTCTCCTCAGACCAGAGTCCTACATGAAGGATGTGGAAGTTGCTGCCGGCTTGGACGAAGGTAGCCCCCACTTGCTGCCCTCCTCATCCTCCTTGCGGGCCGAGGCAGGCACTGGCCCTTCAGCCTTATCATTCTCAGCACCGCCTCTCTCTCCCTCGGATCCCATTGCAGCATCCCAGCGAGCGCTCTGGTCGGAGCTGCACAGCGGCGCAGAGTCCGGCTGGGACTTCTCCTCCCGGTGGTTCCTCCCAGGGCCCCCTCCCCTCCAGGCTGGCCTACAGGATCTCAGGACCAGCGCCGTGGTGCCGGTAGACCTGAACGCCATCCTTTGCCGCGTGGAGGGGCTCCTGGCCTCCTTCCATAGGGCTTTGGGTGAGAAAAACTACTGGGTCTAGGAGTCCCGGGAGTGGATCCTTATCTGGCGGGTGGTAGTCCAAAGGGGCAACCTGGCTTCCTTTCTGGGTTCTGTGATGGTGGGTGCCGCCTCTCTTCCAAAGGGAACACCCAGGCAGCCGGGCAGTTCCAGGCAGCCCGTGAGGTGCGGGAGCAGGCCGTGCGGGCCGTCTTCTGGGACCAAGAGACTGGGACCTGGCTGGACTACAACCTCCTGCGGCGACGGCACAACAAGGCCTTCTACCCCACCAACGTGGCCCCTCTGTGGGCAGAGTGTGGAGCGAGCGATGCTGAAACAGAGAGTGCCTTGCGCTACCTGGAGGTGAGTACAGCTCTGACTCTACTCTCAAATGGTCTTTGTCCTTCAGCAACTCATGACGCAAGAGCACACTCCAACCTCTGTCTCTCTGTCTGCTTCCCTCTGCTTCATTCTAAGCACCTGCACACAGCTCAAGCCTGAAAGGTCCCAAGCTCAGCCAGCTCCCCACACGTTGCCCAGCCAATCAGCTTCTTATTTTACAGTTGACACACACTAACTGATTTCTCACAAGCGCCAACGATCTTCACCTTGCGTGTTAAAGAGAATCAAGCCTGAAGTGTGAGGCCACGGGGCATTCTCTGTCCGACGACTACCCATATCCGCCTGTCTTTCCTCCACAGGGGAATCCGGCCCTCTCCTACCAGAATGGACTGCCCACTTCCTTGGCGGACACAGGGCAACAGTGGGACCTCCCCAACGCCTGGGCCCCGCTCCAGGACATGGTCATTGGAGGTAAAGCACGTCCCTCTCCCCTTATCCCCAGGTATGTGGCCATTGGAGCATGGCCTGTAGAGTGTCCAAATCTGTAGCTTTCTGGTGAAAAAAATGACCTCACAAACAAAGTTGGAAGGCTTTAATTCCAAAAAAAATGCATTAGGGAATGCAACAAAATTCACAAATGAGAGTTTATTTCCCTCACGCCTCACCCTGGCCCCTCCCCTGCATTGCCCCCGTTTCTATGGCAGTCCTCTCACAGATTTCAAAATATACATAGGCCAGGCCTTAGACTAGGCCTGGGCAAACTTCGACCCTCCAGGTGTTTTGGACTCCAACTCCCACAATTCCTAACAGCCTACCGGCTGTTAGGAATTGTGGGAGTTGGAGTCCAAAACACCTGGAGGGCTGAAGTTTGCCCAGGCCTGGTCTAAGGCCTGGCCTAAGTTCCTGGCTTCACACTATACCAGGAAATAAGATCATGACACCGGGAGTTACACTCCCCATTGCACCCTTGCTTCCCTCCTCGTAGGTGTGTGTCAGGGGCAAAGCCTGCAGTTAGACTCCCCATTGCATCTCCCAAAAACCATTTCTTATCATAATTATATATTATATATATATAATAATTATATATTTTATATTACATGTAATATTAATAATTATCTATAATAATGTTATAGAACAATGTAATATATAATATTAATATTGTGCTATGGCAATAATATAATATATTGTATTTACATTTTGCTTGTAAGCCGCTCTGAGTCCCCTTCGGGGTGAGAAGGGTGTCATATAAATGTCGTAAATAAATTTTAAAAATTATTTCGACCTCACCTGCAGCAGCCAAGCAGCAGGTTTAGTGAGGGAAGTGTGGGGTCCCCTCCAGGTTCGGGGCAGCTTAGAAGGCGCTCTCTCTCCAAGGTGCTGGAAGAGCCTGTAGGACAGGGAAGCTCATTAGGTAGATTGCGATCTACTGGTAGATTGCGTAGGGCGTCCTGGTAGATCGCAGGCAGGGCGGGAGGAAGGCTCAGTCCTGCCCCACAGGCTCCCGACACCGCCAAGGTGCAGAAGGTTGGACTGGATGGCCCTTGGAGGTCTCCTCCTATTCTAGGAACCCATTGTTGTTATTATTATTATCAGAGGCTGAATGGCCATCTGTGAGGAATGCTTTGTGTTTTTCCCTTCTGGCAGAAGGAGGTTGGACTGGGTGGCCCTTGGAGGTCTCCTCCTATTCTAGGAACCCATTGTTGTTATTATTATTATCGGAGGCTGAATGGCCATCTGTGAGGAATGCTTTGATAGTGTTTTTCCCTTATGGCAGAAGGAGGTTGGACTGGATGGCCCTTGGAGGTCTCCTTCTACTCTAGGGACCTATTGTTGTTGTTGTTACTATTATTATTAGCAGAGGCTGAATGAATATTATCTTCATCATTTTTATTATTAGGGACTTATTATACTCACATTTAGTTGAATTCAGTCTTAAAATATATTATATGGCGCTCACTGAAATAAATTTCCAAGTATTTTGCTTTTATGGCTCTCCGAGTAGTGGGTAGGTAGATCATTTTGACTTGGTTGTTTTATAAGTAGCTCACATGCTGAAAAAGTGTGAGCACCCCTGCTGTAGGACATGAAGGGAGGTCAAGAGCGCAGCCATGCTCCTAGGCGCGTCCCGACCCAGCCTTTCCTCTTGCCCTCCAGGCCTGGCCAAGTCCTCCTTGCCCCGGGCACAAGAGCTGGCCTTCGCTTTGGCCCAACGCTGGGTGAGAACCAACCTGGCCGTCTACGAGAGGTACCAAGGCATGTTTGAGAAGGTGAGGCACATGGGCGCACCGGCCGTGTCCCAACCTCTTGGAACAAGAAGGGGATGGAAAGAAAAGAGTGGGTGTTCTGGAACCAGGCACAGGCAATCTTTCCCTCTTTCCTCAGTATAACGTGGAAGGGGACGGGAAGCCAGGTGGAGGCGGGGAGTACGCCGTGCAGGTAAGGCAGCCCCTTCCCCATCTGCCGCAAAGGCCAGCAGGGGAGTTTCTACCTTTGGATTCCCAGCAACCTTAGGGTTCCACTCCGTGCATTTGCAGGAGGGCTTCGGATGGACCAACGGAGTGGCCCTGAAGCTGCTGGACCTCTATGGCGGACGCCTCACCTCCTCTGCAGGGTCCTTTCTGCCAAGCGCTTGGACCTGGACCTGCGCCTTCCTCCTGGTCACCTTGGCCTGAGAGAATGTCGCCATCTCAGGCTGGGCTTCGGACCCTTAGAAAGGCACCTTCCGCTGAAGTGTCCAGCCTGCAGAATTCTGGTTGTGCGTTTCCTGCTATGACGGGCTGGGTGGCCATCTGTTGGGATGGCTTTGATTGTGCTTTCTGGCCTAGAAGAAAGGGGTTGGACCGGATAGCTCAGGGATGGGCAAACGGGCCCTCCAGGTGTTTTGGACTTCAACTTCCACAATTCCTAGCAGCCGGTAGGCTGCTAGGAATTGTGGGAGTTGAAGTCCAAAACACCTGGAGTGCCCCAGTTTGCACATGCCTGGGGTAGCCCCTGAAGTCCATACTAAGGCTGGGATTCCATGTTTCCACACATTGCACACAACACTCTTCACCACACATCCCTTGAAGCTGAATGTTGGCGCGTTCACGGCTCCATCGCAGTGTTTGTTTGGGTAGCGAGAGAAAGGAGTGTGCGCTGTCAGGCGTTGTAAATAAAAGGCTTTATTATTCCCCATCCTCTGCCCACGCCGAGTCATTGGTGGCACTAAGGAGAGCAACGCTCGGTGTTTGGCCTTCTGGATTCGAGCACCAGGCAGACTCCCGAAAGAGAGACTCCGGGCAGAACATCCCACTTCCTTTCGGCAGAAGAGAACCGGGCATGCCGAGGCAGAGCGGCGCTTCCAGTCCCTTTGCTGGGAGGAGGGCAGGCTGCGGCCCCCCAAGGCACAAGGTGGCAGTGATGATGGGAGTTGCAATGATGGAGGACACGGCAGAGCATTCCTGCATGCGCCCTCCCTGTCTCTCCCCAGGGAAATCAGCCCTCCCTTTGGAAGGAAGGGAGTAAAGAAGGGAAGGGGATTAAAGGAAGAAAGGAAGGGGAGGGAAGAAGGAAGGAAAGAAGGATGGTGATTAAAGAAAGGAGGGGAAGGACAGAAGAGAGGGAAGGAAGGAGAAAAGAGATGATAGATGAGGAAGAAGAGGTATATGGATGGAAAGAGAGAAGGGAAGGAAAAAGACAGGGAAGAAGGAAGAGGGAGTGAGAAGGAAAGAAGAAAGAAGGATAGAAGGACAGATGAGAGGAAGGAAGGAAGGAGAAAAGAGATGATAGATAGATAGATAGAGGAGGAAGAGGTATATGGATGGAAAGAGAGAAGAGAAGGAAAAAGACAGGAAAGAAGGAAGAAAGGAAGAGGGAGTGAGAGAATGAAAGAAGAAAGAGAAGGATAGAAGGACGGATGAGAGGAAGGAAGGAAGGAGAAAAGAGATGATAGATAGATAAATAGATAGATAGAGGAGGAGGAAGAGGTATATGGATGGAAAGAGAGAAGGGAAGGAAAAAGACAGGAAAGAAGGAAGGAAGAAAGGAAGAAGGAAAGAAGAAAGAGAAGGAAAGAAGGACGGATGAGGAAGGAAGGCAGGAAGGAAGGAGAAAAGAGATGATAGATAGAGGAGGAAGAGGTACAGTATATGGATGGAAAGAGAGAAGGGAAGGAAAAAGACAGGAAAGAAGGAAGAAAGGGGGGAGTGAGAGAAGGAAATAAGAAAGGGAAGGAAAGAAGGCTGGATGAGAGGAAGGAAGGAGAAAGATGATAGATATGGGAGGGAGGGAGGAACATGGATGGAAAGAGAGAAGGGAAGGAAAAAGAAGAAGGAAGGAAGAGGGAGGGAGAGATGGAAGGAGAAAAGAGATGATCGATGTGGGAGGGAGGGAGGAAGAAGAAGTATATGGATGGAAAGAGAAGGGAAGGAAAAAGACAGGAAGGAAGGAAGGAGAAAAGAGATGATCGATGAGGGAGGGAGGAAGAAGAGGTATATGGATGGAAAGAGAGAAGGGAAGGAAGGAAACATATATGGAAACCTACATCCCTGGACATCTGGGGCAGGACTCAACTGAGCTGCTGGCATGGAGCCTTTGGCAGTTTAATGGGCAAACGTGGCATCTCTAGTCCGTGGCTAAGGAGAAGGCGCCTCATTTTGAGGAGCGACATCCCAGAGCCCTTGTTTGTGGATCCCAACAGTCCCATACTGAGTTTTTGGAGAAGCAGAAGCGTCGCTCTGACCAGAAGGAGCCCTGAAGCCGAAGCCGTGTAGCCTTGGGCCCTGTCCCTGCATCCTCCTCCGGCCGCCAAGGGTCCCACTTGGGCTCAGTTCAGGAACTGCGTGTACCCCTCGGCGCCTGTGACGATGACGTCCATCCAGATGCGCATGGTCTCGGCGGAAGGGGCCACCATGTAGTAGAGGCGGTCGTGGGTCTTGACGCAGAAGGTCAGAGCCGGGTTTGGGCTCTGTGAAAAAGCAAAGGGTGGCCTGGTCACTTGACCTGCCCCGTATGCAAGTAGCACCCCCCCCCCAGCCCCCCCATTAGACTGAAGCTGGCGGTTGGGTGGGAAGAGAGAGAGGAAGCGCCGAGACCAACCTCTCCACTGAAGGGAGCAGGGAGGAAGTCTGCTAGGTGCTGGAAGGGAACAGAAAAACAGGAGAGGTTAGAGCAGTCATGGGGACAACTTTGGCCGTCCCTCCAGGTGTTTTGGGATTCAACTCCGGTGGGCTGCTAGGAATTGTGGGAGTTGGGAGTCCAAAACACCTGGAGGGGCGGCCAAAGTTGGCCCATGCCTGAGTTAGAGGCCCAGCCGGCCCAGGGGGAAAGTTAGTATCCACTCAGGGGAGCTGTTAGTTGTTGACAGCACACAATTGGCACACAATTGGCCAATGACCTCTCCAAACTAGGGTTGAGCTCAATGTTTACATGGTTCTGGGAAGGCAGCATTTGGGACCCTTGTCTCATATTTTGAGATGCAAAATAGCCCAAAGTAGAGGTCACACTAGGAGGCTCCGTTAGTAGGAATGAGCAGAGCTGTTATTCGGGGCATGCCAAGGAAACCAATGGCTACCTACACTGGCCAGGCTGAGAGAGAAGGACCTCTTCTGCAGGAGGAGGAGGAGGAAGAGGAGAGAGAAACGTGAAGGAATGAAGGAAGGAGGGGGAAAGAGGACAAGGAAGGGGACCCCAATGCTGCCCACTCCCTGCCACCGCAAAGGGCCCTCCTGCAGTCCTTGCCTCTGGATGCTCTGATCCTTGGCTCACCTTGGCTGCGCTCCGGAGGTGATCGTAATAGACTTCCTCAATGGCCTGGAAGTAGATGAGGCCCTTCAGCTTCGTCTCGTGCTTGTCTGCAAGGCAGAAGGGAGAGAGAGAAGGGTCAGTCCTAGATAAGTCCAAGTGTCTGGGATTCGTCTCTGAATATTGGGCTCTTCCGAAGGGCCTAGGACAGGGCTGCCCAGGAAGTCGATCGTGATCGACTGGTCGATCCCGGGGACCGAAGGAGGTCGATCCCAGCTAGATGGGGCACTTCTAGAGGGGGCGGAGCCAAGCCGCGCCAGGCCCCGCCCCCTCCCCGGCTTCAGCGCTACCACAGCTTCTTCAGCCTTGAGGAGGGTAGTGCCAAGCCAGTAGTGGCTAGTTATGCCACCACTGGCTTGGCACTACCCTCCTCTAGCCTGGAGAAGCTGTGGTAGCACTAAAGCCAGAGGGGTGGGGGCGGAGCCAGGCCACGCCAAGCCCCGCCCCCTCCCCGGCTTCAGCGCTACCACAGCTTCTTCAGCCTTGAGGAGGGTAGTGCCAAGCCAGTAGTGCCTAGTTATGCCACCACTGGCTTGGCACTACCCTCCTCTAGCCTGGAGAAGCTGTGGTAGCGCTAAAGCCAGAGGGGGGACAGGGCGGAGCCAGCCTGCACCAAGCCCCGGCCCCTCCCCCAGCTTTAGCGCTACTACAGCTTATCCAGGTTTGAGGAGGGTAGTGCCAAGCCCGTAGTGGCTAGCTATGCCACCACTGGCTTGGCACTACCCTCCTCAAACCTGGAGAAGCTGTGGTACAGCTAAAGCCAGAGGGGGGCGGAGCCAGGCTGCACCAAGCCCTGCCCCCTCCCTTGTTCCGCTCCTGCTTCTCTCTCAGATCTTTCTGACTTGGTTTTATTATAAGTAGCTCACATGCTGAAAAAGTGTGGGCACTCCTAGGATATTAGATAATCATAAATACTATAATATAGTTTGTTTGCTTTTTGTCATGTCAGGAGCAACTTGAACAACTGCAAGTCGCTTCTGGTATGAGGGAATTGGTTGTCTGCAAGGAGGTTGCCAAGGGGACGCCTGGATGTTTTGATGCGTTACCATCCTATCCTTGTGGGAGGCTTCTCTCATGTCCACGCTATCCCTGGATTCGTCAATGACCATCATCTCTATATAAAAATATTATATTATATTAATTATATTATTATAATTATTATATTATAATATATATTATTATTTTATAATATAATTTTATTATATTATAGTATAATTTATTATTTTATAATATAATTTTATTATATTATAGTATATTTTATTATTTATTACATGGACATAGATAGCAACACAGCACACATGCACATTAGGTCTGAATGTCTGGGATTCGTATCTGAATATCGGGCTCTTCCCAAGAGCCTTAGGATATTAGAGGTCTCTGTGTGTGTATAATTAGTATATTTATTATATTATTATATTATAGTATTTATTATTATTTATTACATGGACATAGCAACACAACACACATGCACGCTTTTGTCTCTGAATATCGGGTTCTTCCCAAGTATGTATAATTGTATTATAGCAATTATTATTATTATTATTATTATTATTATTATTTGAAACACAAAATGAGTCTACAGCAAACAAGATCTCTCTGCTGGCTTTTGCATTTGCTCACACTATGTCATTATTATTATTATTATTATTATTATTACATGTACGTAGCAACAGAGCACACATGCACATTGGATCCAAGTATCTGGGATTTTCCTATGAATATCAGGCTCTTCCCAAGGGTCTAGGATATTACAGGTTATGTTATTATTATTAGAAGGGCCTCTGGTGGTGCAATGAGTTAAACCTTTGTGCCGGCAGGACTGCTGACCACAAAGTTGGCCGTTTGAATTTGGGAAGTGGGGTGAGCTCCCATCTGTCAGCTCCAGCCTCTTATGCAGGGACATGAGAGAAGCCTCCCATAGGATGGCAAAACCCCCGAGTGTTCTCTGGGCAACAAACTTGAATACAGCCAATTCTCTCACATCAGAAGCAACTTGCAGTTATTAGAGATTTATTATTATTAATAATAATAATATTAGAGATTTATGTGTACATAACACCACAGCATATTAGGTCTAAGTGTCTGGGATATTGGGGTGCCCAGAAAGAAACCTATAGGACCCCCACCACCACCTACCGACGTAGTAGGAAAAGGTGCGGCGCAAGCGGTCAAAGACGAACCAGCGCTTCTTCCAGGACTTGATCTTGCCCCCCATCTTGACCAGGTAGCCCTTGCACATCTTCTCGGAGAGGATGATGTGGCTGCAGGTGTCCACGCTGTGGCCCGAGGACTCGATGTGCAGCCGCAGGTCAAAGTCCTCTTTGCGGATGGGTAGGTAGCGGGTCAGGGGCCGCGCCTGGTGGAGCGGGGAGATGAGAGGAAGATCAGCTGTTAGGGATTGTGGGATTGGAAGTCCAAAACACCTGGAGGGAAGGACGAAGTTGGCCCATGCCTGGCCTAGAGGCAAGGCCCGTGCCCACCTGCCCGCCCGGCCCCACCTGGGCAAACTGCTTTTCCCGCATCTTGACCTCCTTCTCAATGAGCTTCTGCCGCCTCGCCGTCTCGTCCTGCAGCCGCCGCTCCAGCTGCTCCCTCCTCCGCCGCTCGTCCTCCAAGGCCTGGCGCCGCAGCTCCGCTTCTTGCTCCTGCAAAGAAAGGAGAGCACCAATTTGCAACCAGGTGGGACCCCTCCTCAATTCCCACAGGTGCAACACCAAGGCTGCCAGGTGGAGGAATGGGCATCACAAAGGTGCAGAGAGATGCCAGGCGGGAGGGAGCGATCTGGCCCAATAAATAAATAAATAAATAAATATTTATTTATTATTATTTATTACTATTTACTAGCTTGGGGACCCAGCGGTGGCCGGGTTATTTGATAAAGGCATTGTGTGCCAAGGTTGTTCCTTATCAGATGTTAATGTGGCTCACAGTGGTCTCAGGAACTTAGTGAAGTTACTGCAAGTCCCATCGGCCATGGTCCTTCCCCCTCCAAACAGCACCAGGGTGTAGAGTGGGTCAAGGGGACTCTGTGTGCTAATTTTGGTTTGAGGTCATTGGGTGAGGGTTGTGTTGTGAAGTGGGCAAGTTTGGTCCTGATCCGTCACTGCTGTGGGCTGCAGTGTCTGACTGCCTGAGGTCTTTCCTTTTCTTTCTGTGTCACCTTAGAATGTTGGAATGTGGATGGCCAATCGGAGTCCTTTATGCAATTACCATTTCAGTGGCAACTAATCCCCTCTGTCTGGGGCCGTAGAATCTTGGAATTCTGAGGCTGCCCAATCAGAATCCTTTATGCAAATAATCCCATAGTGGCAACCTATCAAAACGCTGTCACTTAGTCCTTGGCACCTTCGTAACCTCCCAGAAAATGAACATTCCATTTCCAACTGAAAAAAACCTATTATTTGGCTAACTCAAGCATGCAGCTGCATTCTGTTTTGCTGGCCAATCAGAGTCCTTTATGCAAATTGTCTCTCAGTGGCAACCAATGCCCTCTGTCTGGTGCCTTAGAGTGTCGGAGTTCTGAGGCTGGCCAATCAGTGTCCTTTAAGCAAATAATCCCACAGTGGCAACCAATTGAAACGCTGGCACATATTCCTCCCTCTGCACCACCGCACCGCCGCAAACACTGACTTTTATTATATATATAGATATAGATAGATAGAAGATAGATAGATTAGTTGTAGGCACCAGTAGTCACACAAATCTCGATAATGACATTCCACTTCCATTTTCACTCAATCTAATATTTACGTCACCACACTTGTCAACAACTTGTGTCCAGCAGTCTTAATTTCTCTCCCCCTTCCCCCCACCCTCCAGGAACAGCTGTATCTTCAATTTGAGTATTATTTTGCTTCTTCAATCCTGAAAAGCTGCTTCTGATTGCAGTTAATGGGACAAACAGCGGCAAGGAGAAGCAGGGAGCCAGAGCCTTTCCTTGGATGCAACAAGGAGTGGCCGTGATCACAGCACCAGTTTTCAGAATAGAATAGAATTAACTATATTGTCATTGTACCTCACACAACAAAATTAAATGCCACCCCAATCACATTTTGGCCTAGGGGCGCAAGCTGAGGGGGGCACAATTCACGGACCAAAAAAAAAAGTTACTTTTTTTAAACCCTCCGTGGCCAGCTCTTGGGAATGGTGGGAGTTGAAGCACAAAGGCCCCGGAGGGAGGGCCGAGCCTGGTCTCAAGGCAGGACACGCAGGGCGAGAAGCAGCAGCAGCAGCAGCTTCCCTCCCTTCCTCCTCCCCGCTACTCAGCCGGGGGCGGGGTCTCCCAGGGTGACATCACTCCCTCCCTCCTCCGCCAGGCCCGCCTTCCTTGTTTGCTCCGTTGCCTCCCAGGGTGACGTCACTCCTTCCCAGGGAGGGAGGGAGGGAGGCGGGAGTGGGCAGGTCCAGGAGTGAGTCCTCCGAGCTCGCCTCCTGGCCCCGCCTCCCGCCTTGTGACACCCATCGATCAAAGCTGAAGAGCGACAGCCGGCCAATCGGGGAGCCTCCCTTACTGCCGGGTGGGCGTGGCTCCGCGGACCCGGCCAATAGGAAGGCGAGGGCCTGCTTGGAGGCGGAAGTCCATGGAGGGGGGTTCTCCCTGAGCCACGGATTGCAACTGAGGAGGAGGAGCAGCAGTGGCCCTGAAGGAGACGGACACGGGTGGGTGTCCGTCTCCTTCAGGGAAGGAAGGCCCCCCAGGCCTCTCCCCACTACCCTCCCTCTCTGGGGCACGGGGATCCTAATCAGCCCCGGCAGATGGCCACCCCACCACGGCCCCCAAGCCCCCGGGCGAGGAAGGAAAGGCAGGCGCGGCTTGGGCCCCACCCTCCTTTCCCGGATCCCAAACAACAACTTTCGGTGCCGGTAGTAAAGGCGGCATAATTCCAAAGTGTGGCCTAAGGCGCAAAAAGTTGTTAATCCGGGCCTGAGCCTGGGTTTGAGCAATGGGGCTAAGGAAGCATGCGCTGCGTGCTCCCAAACAGAAGGGAAGAAGCCGCGCCTGGCAGCTACATGGAGGGCCATTTCGGATGAGCTCTTACTGTTACGGCCAATCCGAACAAGCTGGGTTGGTCAAAGGAAACCGACCAATCTGAATCTGTGCACAAGCCGAGTACAAAGTACCGCTTGCTTGCAGCAGGCGGTTGAGAATGAGTGCTCACCCGGGACTCCATCAGGCGCGACTTCTCCGCGTGGGCCTCTCTCAGCATCTTCTCCATCTCCTCGATCTTCCCCGCGTCGGCCCCGCTGGCGCTGCACGACAAAAGCCACGGTGTCACTGGCCCGGCCGCTCCCATGCATGCCCTCCTTCCCCCGGACCCTGTGGATGGTTCTGTGGAGCCAGTGGGCTATAATTCCCAGAGACCCCCTTCGTGGAAAGGTGTCCGCTTTGCAACCACAGAAGAGCGGAAGTCGTAATGGAAGAAATGGCAGGTGGATGGAGAGAGGCATACTCACCACAACCAGGGGATTGGAGGACCAGCAGTGGCGAGGAAACCTCCCTGCTAGGACTTCTTGCTGAGGGGCTCCCACAAAGTTTAGGGGGAGAGGAAGCCAAGGAGAACGGGAGGAAAAGATAGGTCCCCGCTTATTTCCCTGCCGTACCTGGAGACATTGTCCGGGGAGCAGGCGGAATTCCCGCTGTTGGAGAAATTGGTCTCGAGGCTGTCGGAGCTCTCCAGGCTGAGGGTGTCGTAGGGGCGCTGGTGGGGCTGGGAGTCGTCCAGCCCCCTGCCCGCCGCGTGGTGAGGGTGGTGGTGATGGAGGATGGAGTGGTGCATGAGGGGGGAGGAGTAGGGGGGCAAGAGCGGGGGCGCCCCTCCCCCACGCAGGGCCTCCCACTGCGACTGGGCCTCAGCCGCCGCCTTCTGCTTCAGGTCGGCCAGGCGCCGCCGCTGCTCCTCAATCACCTGCTGCCCTGTGGAAACGAGGCCGGCCGAGGGAGGGAGGGAGGGCCGCTCAGCGCTGGGTCCAGACCCCCACCGAGGCCTCCCACCCACCCGCCCACTTGTTTACTCACCCTTTTGCTGCAGGGCCAGCTGGCGCTTGCTCTCGATGTCCTGGAGGGTGTTGGCCAGGTTGCGAGGGAGGCTGCCGGTCCCGCCGTTCTGGGCAGCCAAGGTGTTCTGCCGCAGGAAGGAAGAGGATTAGATGTTATATGTTTATGTGTTATATGTTCTAGAGCAGTTTCCCAATCAGTGTGCCGGGGCACACTAGTGTGCCGTGAGTGATCATCAGGTCTGCCGTGGGAAATTGGAACCTCCAATATCCTTTCTTCCCCCTCCTGCCGAACCCTTTTTCTTCTCCACTCGGGCTCCCTTCTTCCCAGCCTCGCTTCTGCCACCATTTTGATCCGGGGAAGAAAGGGCGCAAAGGGGGAGGAAGAGTTCTCTGACGAAAGCTGGCATGGGCAAACTTGGACCTTCCAAGTGTTTTGGACTCCAACTCCCACCATTCCTAGCAGCCTCAGGCCCTTTTCCTTTCCCCCCTCAGCCACTTAAGCAGGAAAGGGCCTCAGGCTATTAGGAATGATGGGAGTTGAAGTCCAAAGCACCCAGAGGGCCGAAGTTTTCCCATGCCTGTTTTAGGGTCCTTAAAGTGGTGAGCCTCCTTCCAGCATTGTGATTCTGAGAGAGAGAAACTGACAGCTGTTGAGAAAGACCTTCGTGTGTGTCTTTTATTTATTTATTTATTTATTTATTGGGGCTTCTTCGCCGCCGACTCCCAGGGGCTCGCGGCGGCTCACAGAGCCAATGGCACATCGCCAATGGTTAAAACATAAGAACAGTTAAAAACAATTAAAAACAGCAAAATACAATATAACAATTAAGCAGCAGCAATATCGCAGCCCAGAGGGTATAGACGAGGCCTATTAATCGCCAAAGGCCTGCCTAAACAAATAAGTTTTGCAGGCCCGTCTAAATGGCAGCAGATCTCTCAGGGCTCTGGCTTCGGCCGGGAGGGCGTTCCATAGTGTGGGAGCTATAACGGAGAACGCCCTCCTTTCTGCCATTCCTGCCAGGATATCTATGTTGTGTTCATCGAAACAGGCCCAGGTTTCACACTGAGTGTATAAATACATTTAAACACATATTAACTATATGTATTACTGTCTTAGAGTGTCATTTTGGTTGGTGGTGTGCCCCAGGATTCTGTAAATGTAAAAAATGTGTCACGGCTCAAAAATGGTTGGGAAACACTGTTCTAGAGGGCAGATTCAACTGTAATGCATGTGCTGTTTATTTATGTGGTCCATAAAGGTGACAGACTGAGGTTAGTATCCCCATTACTAACCTCATCAGGTGGCCTGCAAGAACTTTAAACTGGTGCCTGAGTTATTTCCTGTCTGGTCTTGACAGAAGGGTAATGGAGCAGGTGGGCAAATTTGTATATATAAGTCAACCAACACAATACAATATTCGTAAAGGTAAGATAAAGGTTTCCTTTGACATTAAGTCTAGTCGTGTCTGACTCTGGGACTCTGGTGCTCATCTCCATTCCTAAGCCGAAGAGACGGCGTTTTCCGTAGACACCTCCAAGGTGCGGCCGACATGACTGCACAGAGCACTGTTACCTCCTCACCAGAGTGGTACCTATTGATCTACTCACATTTGCATGTTTTCTAACTGCTAGGTTGGCAGAAGCTGGGGCTAACAGCGGAAGCTCACCTTGCTTCCTGGATTCGAACCACTGACCTTTTGGTCAGCAAGTTCAGCAGTTTAACCCACTGCGCTACCAGGGGGCTCACAATATTTGTACATCTATACATATTCCTATTTGGCTATACCCTCCCTCCCACCCCTCCCATTTTGGTGACTTGTTGCGTGTTTTTAAATAAGACGCATGTACTTTGGATATGAGATATGATAGTATTATATTGTATTACATTACATTATTATTATCTATATCAGTGCTGTCCAACTTCTACGGGGTCCAGGGCCGGATAAGAGGTCACTGATGACCTAGGGGGCCGCTCGGCCCCGCCCCAGGCCCCGCCCCTCCTAAAACGGCCGAAAAAAGGGCAGAAGGCGGCGCCAAGAGCAGCGCGTCACAGGCCTGGCGTGACGCGCTGCCCCTGGCACCGCCTACGCGGCGCCTCCTTCCTAGGGCGGAGGGGCGCGAAAAAGGAGGAGTAGGCGGCGCCAAGAGCAGCGTGTCACGCCAGGCCTGTGACGCTCTGCTCTTGGCGCCGCCTACTCCTCCTTTCGCCCCCTCCGCCCTAGGAAGGGGGAGGGGGAGCAAGGGCAGAAGGCGGCGCCAAGGGGCAGCGTGTCACGCCAGGCCTGTGACGCGCTGCTCTTGGCGCCGCCTTCTGCCCTTTTCGGCGGCTCCCCCGCCCTAGGTAGGGAGGGGGCGGCGGAGGGTAGGCGGCGCCAAGAGCAGCGCGTCACGCCAGGCCTGTGACGCGCTGCTCTTGGCGCCGCCTTCTGCCCTTTCGCGGCTCCCCCGCCCTAGGTAGGGAGGGGGCCCGAAAAGGAGAGGGGGCGGCGCCAAGAGCAGCGCGTCACGCCAGGCCTGTGACGCGCTGCTCTGGCGCCGCCTTCTGCCCTTTTGGCGGCTCCCCGCCCTAGGTAGGTAGGGGCGCCGAAAAGGAGGAGGAGCTAGCTCTCTTCCTCCTCCCTGCCCCGCCTCCCCTCCCCCGGCCGCCATTTTTTAAAAAAATTGATTTTTTTAAAATTTAAAAATGGCGGCTGAGGGCATAGGTGGGCCGTGTCCAACAGGCTACGGGGCCGGATCCGGCCCCGGGGCCGCCAGTTGGACAGCCCTGATCTATATATATAGATAGATAACACAATATTAGCATTTTACATTGTTATATTGAACTATACCACTATACTGTAATATTATTCTTAATATTACATGTTATATACAATATATTATTATATTGTATTATTAGTACAGTAGTAGTAGTATTATATGGTATTACATTATAATATTATTATCAATATTATATGTATATACAATATATTATATTATTAGCATAATAATACCAGCTGTTAGGAATTGTGGGGAATTGTGAAGTCCAAAACACCTGGAGGGAGGGCCGAAGTTGGCCCATGCCTGTGTCCGACCAATTGAGAGAGACCTACCTTTGGCGAGGGGCTGCGTCCGAGGCTGGCGAGGCTGAGCTGGGAGGAAGAAGCAGACGCCCCTGCTTTGGACCAGGCCAGGCTGCCATCCATCTTGGAGCGATAGACCTGGCCGAGAGAGAGACGCAAAGAGAGGCAGCTTCAAGGAGAGATGCAGAAGAATGTGGACTGGGAGCAGAAGAGGAGGAATAGGAAGGCAGAAGAAGGCAAGTGGAAAACTCAGCTACAGTGGCAGGCCACCTCTCTTTCTCTCTCTCTCTTGCCACAAGGAGATACCTGAAGCCCCCTGCCCTGTCCTGAGGCAACGGTCCACTATTCCTGGAGGAAGCGGTCAAGGAAAGGGCAACAAGGAAGCAAGGCTGCGGGAGGAGCACAAACCTGGGAAGAGGAGAGCGGCGCTGGCAGGGCGGAAGCGGCAGGAGCAGAGGGGCCGGGGGCGTGGGCCAGCCCTACGGCCGCCCGGACGCTCCCCAGGATCACCGCCAGCTGGTCAGTGGTCACATACTGGACAGACGGAGAGGAGAGGTGGCGTGAGAGAGGAAAGCAGGGAGGCAGCTGAGGGGTCACTGCGGGTGGCCTCCCTCCGAGACCCCCAAAAGGACAGAACCAGGCCTCCACTCAGTCGGAGAAGGCAGTACCTCATAGCTAGGAGGCAGCAGAAGTGGGGGGCCGGTGGGGGAAACACTAGCGTCTGGAGCGTGGCTGCAGGGCCCGGAAACAGCAGGCAGACCCCAATCCCCCTAGAAGCAGCCAACAGAGAGGTTAGGCAAGGAGATGCCACCACTGTGTGTATTCGCATGCACAAACACATGCTCCAAGGGGGACCAAAGACACAGCACCACCAGCTGCGGACTCATGCACATGTGGACTCAAAGCCACCTAGGTCATGTCCGCCCCAGATTGCAATGCAGAAGTACCCACAACTCAAAACAAAGAGCTTAAGGTGTGCATGAGTGAGTGTGTGCTGGAGGTGGCATCAAGGCACACTCGTCTCTGCACTTGTGGGATTCGGAGGGGAGCCTCTTGCAGGGGGAAGGCTCAGTTTCAGGTGCAAAGCACAAGAGGGGCCACCCAAGCAGGCATGCAGGCATGCAGGCATCCCAATCGCAGGGCATGCAGCATGCAGGGAGCCAGGCATTACCTCTGGCGCCGCTGGGCAGGGCTGGGAGGAGGGAGCCAATGCGCAAGAGGGGCCCGCAAAGCCGGCCCCCTCCGCCTCCAGCTCAGAGAAAGCAAGCGCCTCCTGTTTGGACGGGAAAAGCCGTGAGGGGTAGGGAACGCCAGGAAATTGGAACAGAAGCACCAAGAGGGAGGAGAAGGGGACGAAGACCAGGCTAGGTTTGCTAGGATGCTCGTCAGGAGCCAGGAGTTAAACCTGGAGCCCTTTACAGCCTCGGAAGAGGGAAGTGCGGACACAATGGACTGCAAAAGGAGGCCCCACACAACAGAGACACATTGCTAGCTGGCTGGAAAGAAGGCTGGAACCATGGAGTCCCATCATATAATCCTATAGTTGGAAGAGACCTGGTGGGCCATCATTCAGCACAACTCCATTCTGCCAAGAAGCAGGACAATCACATTCAAAACACCCCCGACGGATGGCCTCCAGCCTCTGTTTCATAGCCTCCAAAGAAGGAGCCTCCTTCAACCACACTCCCTCCGGGGCAGAGAGTTCCACTGCTGAACGACTCTCTCACACAGTTAGGAAGTTCTTCCTCAGGTTCAGGTGGAATCTCTGGGATTTTGGCCTGTATCAAGAGGAGTCTAGTGCCTAGATCAGTGTTTCCCAACCTTTTTTGAGCCGCGGCACAGTTTTAACATTAAAAAAATCTGGGGGCACACCACCAACCAAAATGACACAAAATGACATTCTAACACAGTAAAGAACGGCTGGGGGATGGTGGCCTGCTGGGAGTGCTCCTCGAAGCAGGGGGGGGCAGTGCCAGCACAAGGCACTGCCCCCTCCATGCCCCAGGCATGCCATGCCCCGCCCCCTTCCCCCTGGCTTCCTCCTCCGCACAGCTTCAGTGAGCGAGGGGCGAGAGTCATGGCGGGAGTCATGGCGGATTGGAGCCTGGCTGGGGAAACGGCCAAAGGAGGCGGCGCCTCTGCCCCTCGTTCTTTTTCTTCGCCGCCGCCCGGTCCTTCCTCCTCCTCCCCCAAGCAGCAGGAGGAGGGAGGAAGGAAGTGGGGCGGAGCTTTTCTCGCAGCACAGCAGGAGGTCCATCGCGGCACAGTAGTTGGGAAACAGCGGTTGGGAAACACTGGCCTGGATCCAGGGAAGTCATGCTTCCCATGCTCTATTCTGCCTTGGTCTGACCACACCTGGAATCACACTGTGTCCAATTCTGGGTGCCACAATTGAAGGGAGATGTTGACGCTAAGCTGGAATGTGTCCAGAGGAGGGAAACTAAAAGGATCAAGCGTCTGGAGAACAAGCCCTATGAGGAGTGGCTGAAAGAGCTGGGCATAATGTGAGGGGAAGTCCTAGGGAAGAGGAGGGAACAGGCTTGGTTTCTGCTGTCATGGAGACTAGGACGCAATGGAAGAATGGCTTCAAACTACAAGAAAGGAGATTCCACCTGAACATGAGGAAGAACTTCCTGACTGTGTGAGCTGTTCAGCAGTGGAACTCTCTGCCCCTGAGGGAGTGTGGTGGAGGCTCCTTATTTGGAGGCTTTGAAACAGAGGCTGGATGGTCATCTGTTGGGGGTGCTTTGAACGCGATTGTCCTGCTTCTTGGCAGAATGGGGTTGGACTGGATGATGGCCCACCATATCTCTTCCAACTCCAGGATTCTATGTTTTGAGAGATGGAAGCCAGAGAGAGAAGAGCAAAGGAGCAAAGGGTTCAGTTGGGAAGAAACCCCACAGGAATCAGGACGGAGAAAGAAGGCGTAATGCAGCCCCTCATTTGCACCCAGCCCCCAGAAGACGGACCCCTCACCTCTCGGAGGGCCGGGGAGGCCTTGGGGAAGCCCGACCCCCCAGTCAGCGCACGGTACTGCCGCTCCAGGGCCAGGAGGGTCTCCTTCTCCTGGAGGGAAAGAGCAGGGGAAACGCCGTCAGAGGGGCTGCAGCGCCAGCCAACGAGCCCTTGACCAGGACACTTTGGAGGACCCCTCCCGTCCCCAGCTGCCCTGCTTGGCCGCACCTTCTGCAGCATCTGCAAAGTGAGGCTCTGCTCCTTGCCCAGCCGCTCGGCCTCCTGCGCCGCCTGCATCCGGATCTGGTTGGCCTGGCTCTCGAGTGCCGCCACGCGTTCCTAAGCGGGGAGGAGATTGGGATCCAAGTGACTGCCATGGGGCCAGGACTGACACACACATAGACACACTGCCGGAGCCAGGCCCTGCTGACCTTCCTCCTGGCCAGGTTGCGGTGCCCCTCGGCCGTCCCTTGGAGCAACTGCCGGCTGATCTCTTCGCGCTCCTCCTCCAGCCGGCTCTCTCTCTCCAGCTGCTGGAACTCCAGGTCCTCAAAGAGCTTGCTCTCCGTCTCCAGCGCCTCCGCTTCCTGCAGGGAAGAAAGAGGCGGCATCTCAAGGACGGCAAATGAGGGGACAGCATTGCACCCTGGGCACCCCATGGCACTCGGTTGCCTAACTGGCCAGAGCTTACGGGAAAGAGGAGGCTCCTGCGAAAAGCACACAGCAATGCTTCCCGGTGTTCCCAGGTGTCCCACCTTTCTTGTTGCAGATTTGCATAATTTATACAAGCTGAGGGGCGGGGCTACTCCAAGAGGAGGCCGACCCACAGAGGGAAGACCTACCCAAACTTTCTGGAACGACACCCTCCAGCTCGGCCCGTTTTGTTCCTTGCCATTCCCCAATCCCTCCCTGCAGAGTGTCCAAAAGGAGAGCAGCAAGGGGTCCCTCCTTACCGTCAGCCTGATTCTCAGATGTGGGGAGGGGGCTCCCCTTTGTGGGGCAGGGTTTTGGGGTTGGGACGCACTGACCCTTTGCACCTGGTCCTGCAGCTGCTCCCTCATGGACTCAGGGCAGTTATCTAGCTGGGTCCTGAGCTCCGAGCAGAGCGCCCGCAGCCTCTCCAGCGCCTTCCTTTCCGCATCAACCTTTGCCCTCTCCTGAATCCGGAAGAAAACAACACACACGGGGGAAGAGAAGGAGAGAAAGAGAAAGAGAGAAGGAGAGAGAGAGAGGAGAGAGAGAAAACACACTTCTCAAGAGCAGGCCATGCAAAGCTGGAGGTTAGGGGGTTACGGCATTGGGGAACGGGGGGTCTTCTTGGGTCTCAAAGCCACCCGGGCTCTCACTGACCTGGGTGGCTGCTGAGATGCCGGCGTTCAAGGTACGGCCCCCGCCCCTCCTCAGCCCCCCAGCTGGCCCCAGACATGTTTGCGCGACATTGGAGACACAGAACAAGGACCCAACCTGCCAGAGCAATTCACCCCCCTTCCCCCCCAAAAAGGGCTCTGGTAGGTTTGGGGTTCCCATCAGTGAGTTAGTAACAATGAGGAGACCAGGACGATGCACCACCTGACGTGGACACTGTGTTGGGGTAGAGCCACCGAGGAACCTCAGCCTGCCCCTGATGGAAGGACTACACCCCTGTTTATTTTGCAATTTCGTTCCATCTGGCCCTTCTGCTGAATTGAGACTCAGAAACAGCACGTGGTGTAATGGGTTAAACTCTTGTGCTGGTAGGACTGCTGACTGATAGGTTGGCAGTTCGAATTTAGGGAGCGGGTTGAGCTCCCTCAGTCAGCTCTAGCTCCCCATACGGGGATATGAGAGAAGCCTCTTGCAGGATGGTAAAACATCCGGGTGTCCCCTGGGCAACGTCCCTGCAGATGGCCAATTCTCTCACAACAGTAGTTTCTCAAGTCGCTCCTCACACAGACACACACAGCATTTCTGGAAACTCCTGCCAAGATTTCTCCGAACGGAGGAAAGTCCCTCCTGAATGCTTTCCCTCCCCAGGACAGTACAATTAGCCATGCAAGAGAGTTCAAAGCTAATTATGCAAAACCTGATTTTTTTAAAAAGATGCAGATTTGCATAATGCACACAAGCTGCAGGAGTGTGGGTTGGCGGGCACGGAGTCTAGGCTTCACCAACCGAGCTCAAGGGAAAGCCCAGGACTCACGGTCACATAGAGGCTTGCTTGAAAGGAGGCAAGCGCTTGCCTTTCACCAGCTGCAGCCGGAGGAGGGACGCGGAAGAAACCGACCCAGGTAAGTTGGCGGCCATGAACTGTTTTCTGTAGGGAGGATGCTACCACATTCCGCTTTCCCTGCTCCCTCACTTGCCAATGAGAACGGAAGACCTCCACCCTTGCAGAAGCCCACCTGAAGCCCTGCCTCTTGACCAACAAGCCTGAGCGACTGGGCATCCCCCCCAACATGGGAGATGGAGGAACAGCGGCACCTGGGCCATACTCTCCCTGTTGCAGGCAAGGTGGCATCACATTAGTGAGAAAGAGAGAAAGAGAAGGAGAGGAGAGAGTGCGTGGCACGGGGGTTAGAGTGGTTAGTGCAGGCGGGCAGTTAGTGGCCTCCGTGCGTGTGCTTCCCTCGGGCTCCCGCCGGAGAGCAAAGGTGGGAGGCAGGCGGCCGGGTACGAAACCCACGATCCGGGAGAAGGCGGCCTGCGGAGGGGAGGTAGCCGGACATTGCTGAGCCACAGAACTACCCACTTCAAGAGCAGTTCTCATCCGGAGAGGAGCGGCAAGAGTTGGTCTCCCAGCAAAGGTCAAGGCAAAGAAGGGGCAAACGATGCTCGCTTCCCCACTGAGCAGAGCCCCGAAAACCACTGCAGCCCCTTCTTCCACCAAGAAAGGGCATCCTGGCAGTTTCCCAAAAGCAGAGAAACAGGAAGCCGGGGTAGCTGGAATCATCGGCCATCTTGAACGACCTATTGGGATGCATAGGAGCTGCTCACCATGTCCCGGTCCCGGCGGATGGAGGCGTCCAGCCCAGAGAGCCTCTCCTGCAGGTGCTGGACGGCCTTCTGCTCCTGCTGCATCTGGATCAGCTCTGCCTCGCGCTCCCCTTGCAGGAGGGCCCTCTCCATCTCCGCCTGGCAAAGGAGGGCAGGAGGGGAGAATGGGCGTCGGTGCCTTTCTGACCCCGGAGGATGCCCACCACTCGCCCAAGCACTCACCTCTCGAGCCGTCTCCTGCAGCTGCTGCTCCAGCTCCTTGGCGCGGCTCTTGAGGCGGTCGGCGGAGGCCAAGACGCGGGCGCGCTCCTCCTCCAGCAGCGCCGCCTGCGCCGCCTCCCGACTACCCCAGCCGCCATGGGGCTCCTCATGCTGCGGGAGAAACAGAGGAGTGCTATGCCTTTTGTTCAGACATGGGCCAACTTCAGCTCTCCCTCAAGGTATTTTGAACTCTAACTTCCACCATTCCTAACAGCCTCAGGCCCCTTCCTTTCCCCCGTCAGCCGCTTAAGCGGCTGACGGGGGAAAGAAAGGGCCTGAGGCTGTTAGGAATGGTGGAAATCCAAAACACTTGGAGGGAAGGCCAACGTTGGCCCATGCGTACTCTAGCCTCACCCCTCTGGCTCTAGCACTCCTTCTCCCTTGTGCTCTGTGTCCATTTGAGATGAAAGACTGCCTTGCCAAGAGAAAGGAGTATTTTGGCACCCAGCTTCTAAACCACCCTTCTTCCCTCTTGAGATGGAGCTGTTCGATGGAAAGAGGAGATTATTGGAAGCAGTACATAACTCAATAGAGGAGTTATGTACCGGCCCTCACCCCTCCAGGGCCGGAGGGGTGAGGGCCGAAGTTGGCATATCCTTTCATTACTCCTACATTGCTGCCTAACCCTGGAAGAACTGCTGCCCGACAATGGGCCACCGGCCCTCTGACCTATGCTTTTGGGGACAGAGCAACACCTGGCCCAATATAGTAGCCAGGCCCGGATTACCCATAGGGCCAACAAGGCCATGGCCTAGGGGCACGAGCCAAGGGGGGCGCAGATCACAGCCCCAAAAAATACTAATTTTTTTAATATATACAGTATATATAAAAATTGTGCCGCGATTGGCTCCTGCCGCCTGGTACTCAAAAGGAAGGAAGGGAGGGGGGATGAAGGAAGGGGGGGGGGCTCCCTCCTCGGCGCCCTGCAGACAATACAGCCGGGAGCCAGCCCCCAAGTGACCCAGCAGAGGGTGCACCACGTGACCAGGGCTCCGCATGAGGTGGAAGAGGAGAAGCATGCCCCTGCTGCTGCTGCTGCCTCATGAGGAGGAAGAGTAGGAGCATCGCGACCAGCATGGGCTGAACGAAGAGGCCTCCTCCGAGGAAAAGACTCCGAGGAGGTCTCTTCCTTCAGCCCACGCTGGTCGCGATTGGCTCCTGAGGCGGGGGAAGGCTTCGACTCTCTGCAGCCGCTGCCTTCCGCGCACCTAGTGCAAGGCCGCAGAGACGCCTTCGAGGCCGTGGGGGCTGCCGGGATGCGGCGGCGGCGCCAGCCTCTCAGCCACAGGGCATGCTGGGACCCATAGTTCTTTGGGATCGCCAGGCGCGCGTTTCCGGCACGGTGAGGAGCCTCAGCGGTGAGTTGATGGATGTCAGGGGAGAAGAGGAGGAAGGTCTGAGGGGGAGGGGGGGATGGGAATAGGCCTCTCTAATGTGGCAGCGCGAGGCAGGGGGCGTAATTCCAAACTGTGGCCTAGGGCGCCAAAAGGTGTTGATCCGGGCCTGATAGTAGCCCGATATCCCACCTCGTGTCCTGCGCTCTCGGTGCTGCTGCTCTCCTCCTCCTTGAGGTGGTCCTCCTCGCAGCGCTCCAGCCCTTCTCTTTCTTTCGGGGTTCCCCCCAACCGCTCTTCCTTGGGGCGTCCAAGGCTCGGGGGGCTCACGCAGGGCCGCCTCTTCCTCTGCAGCGGCTGCACCTCGGCTCCGCTGGGGAAGGGGCAGCGCTCGCGGGAAGGATGGTCAACGCCGTCATCACCCTCGTCACCCCGCGTGTATTCGGCACACAAGCTGAGGATGGTCTCCAAGCGCTGGCGTTCCTGGGTTAGGGAAAGGAGATAGTGCGCAAACAGGAAAGACTGCTCTAGCTTGGGATGCAGTGCTTTCACAGTAAGAAAGTAAGAAGGGACCCCTGGACAGGATCAAATAAAGACACCCTCAAGAGCCAACGGAAGACAATGCCCACTGCTATAGGCCGTTTCAGTGGCTCAAGGGGACATCAACAAACACACAACACTTTGCCCAAAAAAATTATTATTATTATTATATTTACATGTAGATAACAACAGTGTTTCCCAACCGCTGTGCCGCGGCACACTAGTGTTCCGTGAGAGATCAGCTGGTGTGCTCTCCCCCCCCCCACACTTTTTTTCCCCCTCCTGAGAGAGGTTTTCCCGCGGCACACCTGCGGATCGCGGAGCGCAGTTTGGAAACACGACCCTCTCTAGGACCTAGAGAGGCAGGGGGGGCTCAGGAGGGGAGGGGCCGGGCGACGCTCTCCTCCTCCTCCGGAAGTGAGCCCACAGGATAGAGTCTATCCTGTGGGCTCACTTCCGGAGGAGGAGGAGGCAGGAACCTGGGCACTTCGGGGAGCCTTTCTCCTGGTTCGCAGCTCCGCCGAGCCTGGTGGAGTCGCGAACTGGGAGAACGGCTCCCCGCAGGGCCCAGGCCCTGCCTGGGAGCCGAGTTTGTCCAGCTTGCGTCTTCTCGCAAGACCGGCGGGAGACATGGCCCGGCCAAACCTGGCTCCCAGGCAGGGCCTGTTCCTTGCGGGGAGCCTTTCTCCTGGTTCGCGGCTCCGCCAAGCCTGGCAAAGCCGCAAACCGGGAGAACAGCTCGCTGCAGGGCCCCGCCCCTTCCTCCTCCCCGGTGCGCGGGAAACCGCTCTCGGCCTCCCTCCGACTCCCTGCCCGCCACAGCGGCGCCTTCCTTCCTGTCTAACTTTGCCGGTCCCAAGTCCAGAGTGCTCTCTGAATGTACTGTAGGTGAACTACAACTCCAAAACTCAAGGTAAATTCCTATTACCTATATGTATTACTGTGTTACAGTGTCATTTTGGTTGGTGGTGTGCCCCCGGATTTTGGAAATGTAAGAAAGTGTGCCGTGGCTCAAAAAAGGTTGGGAAACACTGGATAACAACACAGCACACATGCATATTGGGTCTGAGTGTCTGGGGTTCGTCTCTGAATATCAGGCTCTTCCCAAGGGCCTAGGATATTAGAGGGATTATTATTATTATTATCAGATGATGATTATGATTATAATTATTATATTTACATGTACATAACAACACATCTCTAATAATATATCTCTAATAATAATGAGATAATCTCTAATATCCTAGGCCTTGGAAAGAGCCTGATATTCAGAGATGAATCCCTGACACTCAGACCTAATGTGCATGTGTCTTACTATGTACATGTAATAAATACTACTACTAGTAGTACTAATATCCTAGTCCCTTGGGAAGAACCTAATATTCATAGATGACCCCAGACACTATGTACATGTAATAAATAACAATAAATAAAATAATAATAATAATACCTCTAATATCCTGACCTTGGCCTGCACTTTAAAAAAATCACTGCTGACAAAATCACTCTCTGCCAGCTGCAAAAGGCCACCCTGCTCAGATCTGAACAAATTATTCACCAATACTTCTCACTTAAGACACTTGGGAAGGGTCCGACGTGTGATCCAATACAACAGCCAGCAGAGTGATCTTGTTTGCTGCGGACTCATCTTTTTGTATATCAAATAATAATAATAATAATAATAATACATATCTCTTGGCACAAGCCAGTAAAAGTGGTCCCAGTGGTGATCGGCATACTGGGTGCAGTACCTAAAGACCTTGGCCTGCACTTAAAAACAATCGGCGCTGACAAAATTACCCTCTGTCAGCTGCAAAAAGCCACCCTACTGGGATCTGCGCACATTATTCGCCCATTCATCACACAGTCCCAGACACTTGGGAAGTGTCTGACGTGTGATCCAGTACAACAGCCAGCAGAGTGACCTTGTCTGCTGTGCACTCATCTTGTTGTGTTACAAATAATAATAAATATTTCTAATTTCCTAGGCTCCTAGGAAGAGCCCAATATTCAGAGACGAATCCCAGACACTTGGACCTAATGTGCATGTCTGTTGTGTTGCTATGAACACGTAACAAATAATAATAAATATTATAATATAATATAATAAAACAAATATAATAACAATATAACAACGACAAAAATAAATATCTCTAATTTCCTAAGCCCTTGGAAACAGCCTGATATTCAAAGATGAATCCCAGACACTTAGACGAAATGGGCATGTGTGCTGTGATCTTATGTACACATAACAAATAATAATAGTAGTATGGGAGAAGCAGCAGCAAAGACAAAGGCAGACCCCGCTCCCAGCCGGGCCACCTCTGAGCACAGAGTGAATAAGCAGGGGGAATTCCCAGGGAGGGAAACCAAGACAGCCCCCTCCCAAGACGGCACCATAGTATCCCAGAGTTGGAAGAGAACCCCATTCCTTCTGCCATTATGCAGGAAAAGCACAATCAAAGCACCCTTGACAGATGGCCAACAAACCTCTGTTTCCATCCGCAAAACTGTCCCTGAGTTTCCTGCCCTCCCTGCAAGCCTCTCGCCCTGCAAGGCACCGTTTTGCCTGTTGCCTTCGGTGAACTTCCCTGACTTTTGAGAGCAAACCTCCCCCTACGGACTCACGGTTCTGTATCCGCCGCTGCTGTCCTGAGTGGCCCCCATTGCCTGGCTTCTCCCCAAGGAAAGCCAACCGCCGAAGCCTTCCCCCTCCTTCCCTCTTGGTGGGCGCCAGAGCCACGTGACCAAGAGGCAGCCAGACGGCTAATGGCAGGGTGCGGGCCCCACTGTGAGCGCACACAGACACACACACACACCCCACCCGACAGCCTATTTCTGGTCCGTGAATCACACAAGCTGTGCAAACAAGACACACATGTGAGTCAGTGCCTGGCCGTCCACTGGCACAAGGCAGCCTTGCTCCACCCTGGACAGACAAAGGCTCCCTCTTGGCAAAGATGCATGTGCAAAAGCAGTACGTAAAGTATGCATGGGCATACTCTAGGTGTTTGGGACTTCAACTCCAACCATTCCTAACAGCCTCAGGAACTTTCCTTTAATAACATGGTCGCACTATTTACAAAAAGGTTTCCATAACACAAATATACAAACACATAGTAGCTTTACACACAGCAGCCTTCACACTGGAGCTTTCTCACATGAGGCTTCTCTCACACTGAGGTTTGCCCCACAAAAGGAAAGGGCCTGAGGCAGTTAGGAATGGTGGGAGTTGAAGTCCAAAACACCTGGAGGGCCCAAGTTGGCCCATGCCCGATGTAAACACTCCAACTGACCACAAGATACAGATCTCCCTTACGCCGTATTGTTGGCCCCACTCACCAGTCGCTCCATCTCCTGCTCCCGCATCCGCTCCTGCCGCTGCCAACGGTGGTACTCCAGCAGCTCTCCCTCGTTGCCGCTCAGTTCCGAGATGCTCTGCTTGCGCTCTCGCATGGGAAATCCTGCCACTTGCGTCTCCCCGCAGGACATCTTGCGGTGCAGGCGAGGGCTGTGGCACGGCGAGGAGGATGACGACGACGGTAGCGCCAGTGAGCCCAGGCTGGCCGCTGGACTCAGGCCGGGCCTCAGGCGACTCTTCTGCTGGGAGGGTGATGGGCTGCGGGCACGGAGTCCACCGGAAAAGTCTTCGTGGGCCTCTCTCCGCCATGCGACGGGGCTCTCACTGACCCTGGAGGGCACAGAAGGGCTGCTGCGGGCGTTAGCGGCTGGGGAGGCTGCCCGTCGGGAGAGGGCCGGGCTGACAGGGGGAAGCTTGCCCTCCAAGGTGCGACGGCCCAGGCGTGGGCTTTCTGGGGGCAGCAGCACACGGACCGAGGGCTCTGCAGATCCAAGGGGCCTCCGGGAAGGACTGGGTGGCCTCTCCTGCAAGGTCCGTGGAGCCTGGAACTTGGGGGCCAGGCGGGGGCTACCAGGGGGCTGTGCTTCTGTGTGCTGGCTGGGCCGGGGGCTCTCAGTCAATGGCCGGCCCTTGGGGCTACGGGGTCCCTCCTGTGTGGCCCGTGGTCTGCCCAGGTCCGTCGGGGGCACTCCGCGGGGTGTCAGCATGGTGTGGTTGAAGCTGGAAGAGCGAGCGGGCACCACAGGGGGGCCCTGCTCCTGGCCGGCGGGTGAATGGCTGGCACAGCTGCTGCTGCTGGCCGGGGAGGAGAGGGGCGAGAAAGGCGGCGAGGCGTTCTCATAGCTGGAGCCCACTGACATGGCGCTGGGGCTCTGGGGTGGGGAGAGCAGCAAGCGGGGCCCCCGTTGCCCCCCATTGGCTGTGGAGGGGTCCGGTGAGGGCAGAGCGGGGGCCCCCTCATCCTCCAGTGCCAAGGAGTCCATGATGTCTTGCAAGTCCCGCTCAATGGAGCTCACCAGGAGGCTGTGGCTGGCGCCTCGGGAGTTCTTGCCCGACTCCGGGTTGCCATTCACTGCAAGACAGGGAGGAGGAAACACGTCACATTATTATTATTATTATTATTATACACATAACAAGATTAGTACACAGCAAACAAGATCACTCTGCTGGCTGTTGTATTGGCTCACACGTCGGACACTTCCCAAGTGTCTAGGATGGTGAAGTAGCAGCGAATAATGCGTGCAGATCCGAGCACGGTAGCCTTCTGCAACTGGCTGATGGTAATTTTTAAGTGCAGGCCAAGGTCTTTAGGCACTGCGCCCAATGTGCCGATCACCACTAGGACCCCCTTGACTGGCATGTGCCAGTCTTTGTGTTCTCTTTAAATCCTCATATCGTATAAGCTTTTCCAGTTGCTTCTTGTCAATTCTGCTGTCACTCAGGATTGCATTATTATCATTATTGTTATTATTACACTATGTAATATGATTTTTGCTTCTTGTCAATCCTGCTTTCTGTCACCTGGGATTGCAACATCGATGATCCATACTTGCATTTTTAATACGATTGTGAGGTCAGGAATCTTGTGATCCAAAACTCTGTCAGTCTGACAGTTGCGTTGAGGAAAAACAACAGGAAAAAACTCAGCCATTTTCAGGACCTCAAAATCGAACTGCAAAGAAAGGCTCTGGCATCAACCAGTACAGGTTGTCCCAGTGGTAATGGGCACACTGGGTGCCGTGCCAAAAGATCTCAGCCGGCATTTGGAAACAATCAACACTGACCAAATCATGATCTCTCAATCTTGGATCTGCGCGCATCATTCGAAAATACACCACACAGTCCTAGATGCTTGGGAAGTGTTCAACTTGTGATTTTTTGATACAAAATCCAGCATATAGATCTCGTTGGCTGTGACATATTTGTGTTTCTGTGTCAGTCGAATAATAATAATAACTTTATTTATATCCCGCCACCATCTCCCAAAAGGGACTTGGGGCGGCTTACAAAAGCAAACCCCGAGTTGGACGGGGTTACACTCCCCCTGAAGACGCAGGTTCGCAGCCTGGGTGTGATCCTGGACTCATCGCTGAGCCTGGAACCCCAGGTTTCGGCAGTGACCAGAGGAGCATTCGCACAATTAAAACTTGTGTGACAGCTGCGCCTGTACCTTGGGAAGTCTGACTTGGCCACGGTAGTCCATGCTCTGGTTACATCCCGTATAGATTACTGCAACGCTCTCTACGTGGGGCTGCCTTTGAAGACTGCTCGGAAGCTTCAATTGGTTCAACGGACAGCAGCCAGGTTGATAACAGGAGCGGCACTCAGGAGCGGCACCTGTTGTGCCAGCTCCACTGGCTACCAGTTTGCTACCGGGCACAATTCAAAGTGCTGGTTTTGGCCTTTAAAGCTCTAAACGGTTCTGGTCCAACTTACTTGTCCAAACGCATCTCTCCCTATGAACCATCGAGATGCTTAAGATCATCCGGAGAGGCCCTGCTCTCGGTCCCGCCTGCTTTGCAGGTGCGCCTGGTGGGGACGCGAGACAGGGCCTTCTCAGTGGTGGCTCCTCGGCTTTGGAACTCCCTTCCTAGTGACATCAGATCGGCCCCCTCCCTCCTGACATTTCGTAAGAAAGTCAAGACTTGGCTGTTCGCAGGCGAACTTTAATTAATCAAGATCAAAGGATTAATATGACGACGAAACAGAAACCAATTTTAAGATTGTGGAGCTGAGATTTGTATTTTGTAGTTTCAATTGTTAATTTATATGGTTTTATATGATTGTTTTTATCTTATTATGATGTGTTGTATGTGGGCACTTGTTGCCGCTTGTTCACCGCCTCGAGTCGCCTTCGGGCTGAGAGAGGCGGTATAGAAGCATAGCAAATAAATAAATAAATAGTGCAATAGAATACACGATGTACAGTAAAATACATATAACAGTGTCAATTTACATAAAACTAATATAAATAAAAACAGCATATAAAAACCTTTCTAACTTAAATAAAATCCTCAATAATTTACAGTAATTTATAACCAGGGTGGGGTAGCTGAAAGAGTAATAATAAAGCACAGGCTTCTCTGTTAGAGCTGTTGTTGTTGTTGTTGTCAGAGTGTTGTGCTGTTGGAGATGGAGATCCTAAGTTTGAAGGATTAATGAAGAAAACCAGAGAGAAGCTAATACTATGGAGAAGATGTGAACGGACTGGGAGTGCTGGAAAGAAGGGCTAGAGAAGAGTCAAGAGCACCTGCTAGATCAGGCAATGGGCAAAGGTGTTTTGGACTTCCACTCCCACTGTCCCAAAGAGACTCCTCACCTGCCAGGAGCCCAAAAGGGGAAGCCGGACTTCGGCCCCCGACCGGAATCATGCTTTTCATCCACTTTGCTTCCGCTGGGTGATTGAAACGGAGGAAGGTCGACTGGCCCAGGCAGATCATGCACCCTGCAAGAGAGAGAAAGAGAGATGGAAGGAATGAAGGGATGACAAAAGGAGCATCGAGCAACAGCAGGAACTTCGGGTGGCAGAGAGTGTGCTTATGGCAGCTTGTTGTTATGGTGGGAAGAAATGGCACTGTTTCTCAAATAGTTCCATTTTCCAAGTCACTTTTTCTTTACCACTGAATATTTTGTATCACTATAATGGATGGGTTTTTATTTTTGGAATTGTTTAGGTTTTAAGGCAAAATAAACCACTTTTAGGAGAAGCACCTGGCTCCGATGGATATAAGTACAGGAAATGTTGCCAATTGCATTTTGTATTGAAACAGAAATAAATATCGAAAATGTTGCCAATCGAATTTAGTATTGAAATAGAAATAAATATCAAAAATGTTGCCAATTGCATTTTGTATTGAAGTAGAAATAAATATTTAAAATGTTGCCAATTGAATTTAGTATTGAAATAGAAATAAATACAGAAAATGTTGCCATTTGCATTTTGTATGGAAATAGAAATAAATATTAAAATGTTGCTAATTGCATTTTATATTGAATTTTGTATTGAAATAGAAATAAATATCGGAAATGTTGCCAATTGAATTTAATATTGAAATAGAAATAAATATCGAAAATGTTGCCATTTGCATTTTGTATGGAAATAGAAATAAATATTAAAATGTTGCTAATTGCATTTTATATTGAATTTTGTATTGAAATAGAAATAAATATTGGAAATGTTGCCAATTGAATTTTGTATGGAAATAGAAATAAATATCGAAAATGTTGCCATTTGCATTTTGTATGGAAATAGAAATAAATATTAAAATGTTGCTAATTGCATTTTATATTGAATTTTGTATTGAAATAGAAATAAATATAATGAATGGGTTGCCAATTGAATTTTGTATGGTTTTAGAAATAAATATCGAAAATGTTGCCATTTGCATTTTGTATGGAAATAGAAATAAATATTAAAATGTTGCTAATTGCATTTTATATTGAATTTTGTATTGAAACAGAAATAAATATCGAAAAATGTTGCCAATTGAATTTAATATTGAAATAGAAATAAATATCGAAAAATGTTGCCAATTGCATTTTGTATGGAAATAGAAATAAATATTGAAAATGTTGCCATTTGCATTTTGTATGGAAATAGAAATAAAATAAATATTAAAATGTTGAAATAGAAATAAATTGAAAATTTATATTGAATTTTGTATTGAAATAGAAATAAATATTGAAAATGTTGCTAATTGCATTTTATATTTTGTATTGAAATAGAAATAAATATTTAAAATGTTGCCAATTGAACTTTGTATGGAAATAGAAATAAATATTAAAATGTTGCTAATTGCATTTTATATTGTGTTTTGTATTGAAATAGAAATAAATATCGAAAATGTTGCCAATTGCATTTTGTATTGAAATAGAAATAAAATTTTAAAATGTTGCTAATCGTATTTTGTATTGAATTTTGTATTGAAATAGAAATAAATATTAAACATGTTGCCGATTGCATTTTGTATTGAAATAGAAATAAATATTTAAAATGTTGCCAATCGAATTTTGTATGGAAATAGAAATAAATATCAAAAGTGTTGCCCATTGCATTTTGTATTGAAGTAGAAATAAACAAACTAAAAGAAGCCAGCCATTGGATCATTGGAGGGAAGACCCTCGCAGCCGAATGCAGGGACCCCATCTTCCTTGATTCAATGCAAAGGGATCAGACCAAGAAGGGGCCCTGGGGGTGCCAAAGGGAGCCTGCAATCTACTTGAAGCCCATTCCATTGGGGGCAGGATGCAAAGGCCCCCACTGACTGTCTCTGGGGCAGGGCTTGCCTGCACTGGGGCCAAATGCAGCTTGCAGCGCCTGAAGGAGGGACGATCTTGGATGCCTGACAAGCCCATACTGGCCTCATATGCCATTCAATGACACTCTATGCTCTGGGTGCCTCCAGGCTAAATGTTGACCCCCCCCTCAAAATAACCTCACACACACACACACAAAACGCACACTCACACACAGAAGGGACTGGCACCGCCAGGCGAAGAGTGTGGCAGTCCCTTCTTATGCAAGGCCTGGATGGAATCCAGGGACCTCCAGACCCCACATCTTCTTGGTGGCAGAGCAAAGCAGGATGGTTCTCTGTCCAAAGGGATTTGATGATGCCTTCCTGCCGGTTAAAAAGGGTTTGCTCTGGATGGCCCTTGGGGTCGCTTCCTAGCATTTCAGGCAGGAAGGCACTATCCAAGCCCTCCCAACAGAAGGCCATCCAGCCCGTCATAGCATTATGGAATCTTAGGATCTTAACATTAGAGGAGACCCCAAGGGCCATTCAGTCGTACCCCCTTCTGCCAGGCAGGAAGGCACAATCAGAGTCCTCTTGACAGATGGCCATCCAGCCTGTCATAGAATTATGGAATCTTAGGATCCTAGCGTTGGACGAGACCCCAAAGGCCATCAGTCCATCATAGTATTATGAAGTCTAAGGATACTAGTATTGGAAGAGACCTCCAAGGGACCGGGTCACGCTTGAGGTCTACAATTCTATTATGGACTGGATGGCCATCTGTCGGGAAGGATTTGATTGTGCCTTCCTGGCAGAAGGGCATTGGACTGGATGGCCCTTGGGGGTCTTCGCCAATGCTAGGAGCCTAAGACTCTATAATGATATGAGGGGTTGCATGGCCATCTGTCAGGAGGGCTTTGATGGTGCCTTCCCGCTTGGCAGAAGGGGGCTGGACTGCATAGCCCTTGAGGTCTCTTCCAACATTAGGATCCTAAGAGTCCATAATGGTGCGGTGGACTGGATGACCTTTAGGGACCTCTCCAACGCTAGGATCCTAAGATTCCATAATTCTATTATGGACTTGATGACCATCTGTTGGGAGAGTTTTGATTGTGACTTCCTGGCAGAAGGGCATTGGACTTGATGGACCTTGGGGGTCTTCTCCAATGCTAGGATCCTAAGACTCTATATTGCAATGAGAGGTTGCATGGCCATCTGTCGTGAAGGCTTTGATTGTGCCTTCCTGCTTGCCAGAAAGGAGTTGGACTGGATGGCCTTTAGGGTCTCTTCCAACGCTAAGATCATAAGATTCTGTAATTATTTTATGGACTAGATGGCCATCTGTCGGGAGGGGTTTGATGGTGCCTTCCTGCTTGGCAGAAGAGGGTTGCACTGGGTGGCCCTTGGGGTTCCTTCCAATGCTAGGATCCTGATTATATAATGATACGATGGATTGGATGGCCATCTGCGCCTCCTTTCCCGGCAAAAAAAGGATAGGACTGGATGACCTTTGGGGTCTTCTCCAACGCTACAATCCTAAGACTCCATAATGCTATGACGGGCTGGATGGCCATTTGTCGGGAAGGCTTTGATGGTGCCGTCCTGCTTGACAGAAGAGGGTTGGACTGGATGGCTCTTGGGGGTCCCTTCCAATGCTAAGGTTCTTCGGTTCTGTGAAGGGCGGAGATGGGCGAAACCCTAGGCCAGCCGCTGCAACCCACCCTTCAAGGGCATGATGGGCGAGACTCACAACGTTGGTTGTGGAGGGAGGAGGAATGTGCTCCGGCGCCGCCGCGCTGGCACCGCTCCCCCTTTCGCATCTCAAGGCAAACAGGGGAAATTGGTGCTTACTAAAAACAGAAAGCGGGCCGGCCCCCTCCTCGCTCCAGACACAGCCAGGAACTCCCTCGAGGGGGCTGTTAGGGTTGTGCGTCTTCCAGAGAGAAAGCAGCCTCGCGTCTGGATCCACACTCTTGACAAGATGTGTCAAGCTGGCTTAGTAGCAGCCGTGGCAGAATGGGGGCACCTCTCACCCCATTGGCACAGATAGCATGCAAACGTCTGTCTGCAGAGACCGGCACCTCCCAATCCTTATTGGAAAGACCTCCAAACATGCACATGAAGGGTTTGTTTGGGGCACAATCCCTCCTTTCGGGGTCTGGTTTGGAATTACATGGCATTGTTTTTTTGTTGTGAGCCGCTTTGAGTCTTGGGATGCACATAATAATAACTATTACGAGGGTTGAATGAAAAGTAACGCCTCCACCTCCGTGACTTGGGTTTGGATGGGAATATTTTGATAAATCAAACGCAGAAATAATCCTTAGAACGTGCTCTTTAACTGCCACTATTCACTTTCCCACATCATCACCAGACAATGGGATACATTTCTGCCAACAATGAACAAGTTTTCTGAAGCCGTCGCGGAAGGAGTCTGTGCGCTTTCATTTCAGGCGTCAGCATCCTGGGTACCCGTCGTGCACAGATCTTCCGATATTTATTTATATCATTTATATTCCGCCTTTCTCACCCCGCAGGGGACTCAGGGCAGATCACAATGCACATATTTATTATTTATTTATTTATTCACACTTGTTTGCCGCCCTTCCCCAAAGGCTCGGGGCGGCTAACAGCATTTTCATAAAAAACAATCAGCATGACAGAATTAAAATTACGATTAAAACACATCTAAAAACACAGTACACAGCATAATAGCCACATGCTGGACACAATGTGCCATAAGATAAAACAGATGAATACATGTGGCGACATGAGACCGAAACTGCAGCTCATCCAGCCCCAAACGCCTGCTGGAAATGGGAGGATGTTCTGCATGGCGCGAACGTCAGCAGGCAACGGGTTCCAGAGTGTTGGGGCCACTATTGAAAAAGCCCACCGACGGTTTGCCATCAGGCGATACGTTTTAGGGGAGGGAATGACCAAGAGGTTCTGTTCCTCAGAGCGCAATGATCTGGCGGGACACTAAGGGATGAGGCGGTCCCGCAGGTACACTGGCCCCAGACCACGTAAGGCCTTAAAAGTTAAAACTAACACTTTGAAGGTGATCTGACATTCTACCGGTAGCCAGTGCAGTTTGCGCAGGATGGGCGTGATGTGAGCGCTCACCGCACTCCCCGTAAGGAGCCGGGCTGCAGCGTTCTGCACCAACTTGAGTTTCCGGATCACCGACAGAGGAAGGCCAATGTACAGAGTGTTACAGTAGTCTAGCCTTGAGATGACCGTAGCTTGGATCACTGTGGCTAGGTCTCAGCGGGACAGATAGGGGGCCAGCTTCCTTGCCTGGCGAAGATGGAAAAATGCCACTCTGCTGATGGTGGAGACATTTGCCTCCATCGACAACAGAGGGTCCAGGGTTACCCCGAGACTCTTGAAAGAAAACGACGGAAATAAGGTCACGCTGTCCAGGGTCGGAAGCTGAACATCCCCACCGACCAAGCTACATGATCTCCGTCTTAGCCGGATTCACCTTCAACCTACTGGCTCGCAGCCATCCAGTAACAGCCTCAAGGCAACGATGGAAATTATCGGGTACGGATTCGGCCCGGCCATCCATCCTCAGAATGAGCTGGGTGTCATCAGCGTACTGATGGCACCCGAGCCCAAAGCTACGCACCAGCTGGGCAAGTGGTCGCATGTAGATGTCAAATAACAGAGGGGAGAGGATTGCCCCCTGAGGGACCCCGCAATGAAGCGGGGAACCCTCGGAGACAACATCACCCCTCCTCACTCGCTGCAGCCGGTTCCGGAGGAAGGAGGACACCCAGTTAAGGGCAATCCCCGGCAAGGGTCAATAGATCGTAATCGACAGTGTCAAATGCTGCTGTGAGGTCCAATAACACAAGCAGCACCGACCCACCTTGATCCAGCTGGCAACGCAACTCATCTGAGATGGAGAACAGGACCGTCTCCGTCCCATGCCCAAAATGGAAGCCGGACTGGAAGGGGTCTAGCCAGGTTGCGTCATCTAGGAATGACTGCAACTGCTCCACTGCTGCCCTCTCAACTACCTTGCCCAGAAACAACAAGTTTGAGACTGGGCGGTAGTTGGAAGGAACCGTTGGATCTAATCCCGGCTTCTTCAGCAATGGGGAGACCACTGCCCCTTTTAAACCCTCTGGAAATACTCCTTGCTCAAGGGACATATACAGGCAAACATTCAATACCATTTGACATACAACATATAATTAGACAAAGAGGCAATTTAACATTCGAGCTTCTGGACAGGAGGAGCTGTCACATTCCTTCATTCTTTTTGTGTGTATTTCCTGGAGATGTATGGCCTCGTAAATCAGATAAATTTAGCCTCCCCACACAAGTGATACCTAAATTTCCTATTTGACAGATGTAACTGTCTTTCAGGTTGCACAGGTCGACAATGAGCTACACAATTGGTCGAGAGCTCACCCCGGCACCGGGCAGGCCTCGAACTCATGACCTTCTGGTCAGTAGAGATCTTCTGCAGCTGACACCCAGCCAGCTACGCCACATTCCCAATAGCCCAGCAAAGCAATAATACAGGGGTGCCCACACTTTTTCAGCATGAGAGCTACTTATAATAAAACCGAGTCAGAAAGATCTACCCACCTCCTCAAGGCTGGAGAGGGGAGGGGCGGGGACTTGGCACGGCCTGGCTCCACCCCCTCTGGCTTCCACTCTACCAGGAGCTTCTCCAGGCTTGAGGATGGCAATGCCAAGCCAGCCTTGTGCTATAGCTATGCCACCACTGACTTGGCATTGCCATCCTCAAGCCTGGAGAAGCTGCTGGTAGAGCGGAAGCCAGAGGGGGGCGGAGCCAAGCCGTGCCAAGCCCCGCCCCCTCCCATCTGGCTTTGGAGCACCCAGCAACTTCTTTCGCCTTGAGGAGGGCAGTGCCAAGCCAGCCTTGTGCTAGCTATGCCACCACTGGCTTGGCACTGCCATCCTCAAGCCTAAAGAAGTTGCTGGGAGTGCTGAAGCCAGGGAGGGGCGGGGCTTTGGCGTGACCTGGCTCCGTCCCCCTCTGAGAAGCACCCCATCCGGCTGGGATCGACCTCCTTCGGTCCCGGGATCGACTGGTCGATCACAATCGACTTCCTGGGCAGCCCTGCAATAATGTGACCCACACGTTCTTGTGAAATGCTGGTTATGCTTGAAATTTCTCTCCGAGTGATCGTCTTGAATCAATCTGTCGCATTGACTGACCGTCTGCACAGGGTTCAATACTTCGCACTTTAACAACACAACAATTCAATGCGAAGGCTTCCTGCCAAAATGGAGCTGTAAAGGAGAGTCTCCTGTACAAGCCAGTACCTGCCGCATACCAGTACTGCCATCTGTTGAGGAGTTACCAAGGCGGAGGCATTACTTTTCATTCAACCCTCGTATATTCTTTTGAGAAGAATCCTAGGATCCTTGAGTGAAAAGGCACCCCAAAGGCCATCCAGCCTAACCCCCCTTCCAGCCAGGAAGGGAACGCACAGCCAAAGCACCTGATAAGGCAGCCCTGAAGAGGGTCAAAAGAAACCCTTCTTCTTTTCTGCCGGTTTGTCTGTTTTTGCCCGGAGGCTGCAAATGAATCTCGCCAATGGAGGAAAACATCCAGGACAAAGTGTTCAAGGCCAAGCACCAGGCCTGGCTTGGCCTTGAGAGACCTCCTCCTCCTCATTTCAGGAACACAGCCCCAAAGCAACATGAGAAGTAACAAAGAAATGGCAGGACAAAGCTTTCTGCTCTCCTCTATTTGTCTAGATTTGGGTCCAATACTGGTGCCAATGTCCCTATCTATTACTGGAATGCCCTGTACCTATATCCCAATAGGTAATGGTAAAGGTTTTTTCCCTGACATTAATAATAATAATAATAATAATAATAAAACCTTTATTTATACCCCGCCCCATCTCCCCAATGGGGGACTCGGGACGGCTCACACAAGGCCAAACCCACACAATCAAATTACAATAAAATCAAATCAAAACACCAACAATGAACACAATAAAAAATATACATACATATAAATAAAAACAATTAAGTCCAGTCTAGGCGTTGGTGCTCATCCCCATTTCTAAGCCGAAGAGCCGGCGTTGTCCAAAGACACCTCCAAGGTCATGTGGCCACTGGCATGACTGCATGGAGTGCCGTTACCTTCCTGCCGGAGCGGTACCTATTGATCTACTCACATTTGCATGTTTTCAAACTGCTAGGTTGGCAGAAGCTGGGGCTGATAGCCGGAGTTCATGCCGCTCCCTGGATTCGAACCTGCGACCTTTTGGTCAGCAAGTTCAGTAGCTCAGCAGTTTAACCCGCTGCATCACCGAGGGCTCCCAATACGTCTCTATATGTTATTGGAGTGCCCTTTGCCTATGTGCCAGTGTCCTAATATATGATTGTAGTGCCCTTTGACTATGTGTCAATGTCCATATATATCATTGGAGTAGGCTTTGCTTATGTGCCATTGTCCCCATATATTATTGGCGTGCCCTTTGCCTATGTGCTCACGTCACTATACATTATTGGAATGGTCTGTGCCTATATCCCAGGTATGGACAAACTTTCTAACTTGGGGGAAGCATGCTAGCACTTCCTGCTAGGAGGACTGGCTGCCTGGCGATGGATGGAAGGAAGGAAGGAAGGAAGGAAGGAAGGAAGGAAGGAAGGAAGGAAGGAAAAGGTAGAAGGAGAAATTGGGAGGTAAGGGAGGGAGGAAGGTAAGGAGGAAGGAAAGATAGAAGGAAGGAAAGAGAAAGGAAAAAGGAAGGAAAGAGAAGGATGAAAGGGTGGAAGGGAATGGAGGGAGGGATAAAGAAGGAGGGAATGAAGTTAAGGGAAGGAGGAAAGACAAAAGGGAAGGAAGGGAGGAAGGAAGGAGAGGGAGAGAGGGAAGGAGAGAGGAAAGAGGGAGGGATGAAAGGGTGGAAGGGAAGAATGGAAGTAAGGGAAGGAGGAAGGAAAAAGAAGGAGGGAAGAAAGGGAGGAAGAGAAAGGAAGAAAGGATAAAAGGGTGGAAGGGAATGGAGGGAGGAATAAAGGAGGAGGGAAGGAAGTTAGGGAGGGAGGAAAGAGAAAAGAGGAAAGACAAAAGGGAAGGGAGGGAGGGAGGAAGGAAGAAGGAAGGGAAGAAGGAAGGAGAGAAGGAAGGAAGGACAAAAGGGTGGAAGGGAATGGAGGGAGGGATAAAGAAGGAGGGAAGGAAAGAAGGGAGGGAGGAAAGAGATGGGAGAAAGACAAAAGGGAAGGAAGGAAGGAGAGAAGGAGAGAGGAAAGAGCGAAGGAAGGATGAAAAGGTGAAAGGGAAGGAAGGAGGGAGGGAGGGAAGGATAAAGAGGGAGGAAAGGAAGGAAGGTAAGGAGGAAGGAAATAGAGAAGGAAGGAAGGATTTGATGAGAGAGAAGAGGGTCTGGGAAAAGAGCCCAAGGGGCCATACCCACCCCCCGTCCCCCAGGCCCATACCTGCTATATCCCAATTTCCCCTGTGCCTCTATATAGATTATTGGCATGCCCTTTGCCTGTGCGCCAATGTCTCTCTGCCTTAGTGGAGTGCTCTTTGTCCCTATACATTATTGGAATGGCCTGGGCCTATATCCCAATGTTCCAATGCCTCTAGAGCAGGCATGGGCCAACTTGGGCCTGCCCTCCCTCCCTCCAGGTGTTTTGGACTCCAACTCCCACAATTGTGGGAGTTGAAGTTCAAAACACCTAGAAGGAGGGCCCAAGTTGGCCCATGCCTGCTCTATATAGATTATTGGAGTGCCCTTTGCATATGTGCCAATGTCTCTAGATATTCCTGTATTATATTACCTGTCCCTCTGATGGATGGGGTGCCACACATTAGAACAGGGGTAGGGAACCTATGGCTCGGGAGCCAGATGTGGCTCTTTTCATGATTGCATCTGGCTCTCCAGAGCAGCCTGGGCCTCGGTTTCCCAGCATGAGGCGGGGGAGAAGTGACGGAAATGTTCTCTCTCTTTTTCTTTCATTCTTTTTCCTCCCTCTCTCCCTACCTTCCTTCCTCCCTCCCTCTTTGTTCCTTTCTGCCTCTTCCATTCTTTCCTTCTCTCCTTCCTTTTCCCTCCCTCTCTCCCCTTCTTTCTTTCCTCCATTCTCCCTCTCCCTCCCTTCCTTTCTTTCTCCCCTTCGCCCTTTCCTTCTCCTTCTCTCCTTCCTTTTCCCTCCCTCTCCCCTTCCTTCTTTCCTCCATTCTCCTTCTTCCTTCCTCTTCCTTCATTTCTTTCTCCCCTTCACCCTTTCCTTCTCTCCTTCCTTTTCCCTCCCTCTCCCCCCTTCCTTCTTTCCTCCATTCTCTCCCTTCCTTCCTTCCTCTTCTATTCTTTTTCCCCAAGTCTTTCTTTCCTTCTCTTTCCTTTCTTTTCACTTCCCTCTCTCCCCCTTCTTTCTTTTCTTCTTTTCCTTTCATTATTTTACTTTTTCCTCACTCCCTTTCCTTTCTTTTCCCCACCCTTTCCTTTCCTCCCTTCCCATTTCCTTCTTTCTTTCCCCCTCCTTGTGCCTCTCCTGCTTTTCTTTTCTTCCTTTTCCATAGTTCGTTCTTCTTTTCGTTCTTCCTCCCCCCTTCCTTCCTTTATTTCCTCTGTTTTTCTTTCTCCCTTCCTTCCATCTTCTCTTCCTTCCCAGAGTCCTGAGCATGCCTTTTGCAGAGCCAGGTCTGAAGTGTCCCATCATTCTGCCGGGGGAATCCTTTTCTCATCGTATTTATTTATTTATTTGCCCTGCTTCTATACCGCCTCTCTCAGCCCGAAGGCGACTCGAGGCGGTGAACAAGCGACAACAAGTGCTCATATACAATGCATCACAAGATAATAACAGTCATATAAAAACATATAAAATTAACTGTTAAAAACTACAAAATACAAATCTCAGCTCCACAATCTTAAAATCGGTTTCCGTTTCGTCGTCATAGAATCCTTGACCTCGATTAAAGTTCATCTGTGAATGCTTACTCGAAAAGCCAAGTCTTGACTTTCTTACGAAATGTCAGGAGGGAGGGGGCCAATCTGATGTCACTAGGAAGGGAGCCACCACTGAGAAGGCCGTGTCTCTCGTCCCCACCAAGCACGCCTGCGAAGCAGGCGGGACCGAGAGCAGGACCTCTCCGGATGATCTTAAGCATCTTAATAGTTCATAGGGAGAGATGCATTCGGACAGGTAAGTTGGACCAGAACCGTTTAGAGCTTTAAGGGCCAAAACAGCACTTTGAATTGTGCCCGGTAGCAAACTGGTAGCCAGTGGAGCTGGCACAACAGAAGAGTTGTACGCTCCCTGAGTGCCGCTCCTGTTATCAACCTGGCTGCTGTCCGTTGAACCAATTGAAGCTTCCGAGCAGTCTTCAAAGGCAGCCCCACGTAGAGAGCGTTGCAGTAATCTATACGGGATGTAACCAGAGCATGGACTACCGTGGCCAAGTCAGACTTCCCACATACTCACATTTAGTTGAATTCAGTCTTAAAATATGTTATATATATATATATATATATATATGTGTGTGTGTGTGTGTGTGTGTGTGTGTGTGTATATATATCTGTATCTGTATACCTTTATAAAACGGAATGTTTGTATGTGTGTATGCGGAGGGCGGGAGGGCAGAAGGGCGGAAGCAGCCACTTTCACAGGCCACAGCGACCAGCGCGGGTGATGGACCTGCACCAAACTTGGTACACATAACCCCCCTAACCCCCTTTATGTCCTGGCACGGGTCGGGGGACATGACCCACGGATTATGGGATTTGTAGTACTTTCCAACACTTTGGTTCCCACAGACCACTGAGGCCACCAAAAAGGACCAATACAGACCACACTCAGCACACACAGCCCCCATGACCCACTCTACGTTCTGGTGCAGTTCGGAGGAGGGTGGACCATGGATGATGGGACTTGAAGTGCCTCTACTCACTTCCCAAGTCCGCTGCAACCCTCATCCAATCACTGATCGAGACCAAACTTGGCACACATAACCCCCATGACTGCCTTCACGTCCTGGTGAGGTTTGGGGGAGGACTGACAATGGATGATGGGATTTGTAGTACTTTTACACCCCTCTGTTCCCACAGACCACTGTGGCCCCCAACAAACACTGATAAAGACCACACTTGGCGCACACAGCCCCAGTGACCCAGTCCACATCCTACTGAAGTTTGGAGGGGGACAGAACATGGATGATGGGTCTTGCAGTACCTTCCCTCACTTCCCAATCCTGCTACAAACCTAATCCAATGACTGATCAACACCAAATCTGGCACACAGAGCCCTCATGACCCACTCTACAGCCTGGTGCAGTTTACTGTGAGACGGACCACGTATGATGGGACTTGAAGTACCATCACTCACTTCCGAAAAAGAATGCATCCCTCATCCATTCACCAATACAGACCAAACTTAGCACACAGAGCCCCCATGACCCAATCTACATCCTACTACACTTTGGGGGGGGGGACAGAGATGATGGGACTTGCACTACCTTCAGTAATTTCATGATACCACTGCAACTCCCAATAATGATGGATCAAGACCATCCTGCTGCGCTTCACAAATAGCCCGGGCAGGGCCGGGTCCCCAAGCTAGTATATATATATAAAATGGCTCTCACTGAAATAAATTTCCAAATATCTTGCTTTCATGGCTCTCTGAGTCAAAAAGGTTCCCGAACCCTGAGTTAGAAGGAAGTCCAGGTGGCATGTGCAGGTCTCCGAAGGGGAGGAGATGCCTGCCAAGCAGGGGCACCATCACCATAAAACGGGCTCCCGGCAGGCCTTGCTAGGTTGACTTTCCCTGCCGACAGTTGGACTCTCACACCCAGGCAATGATGATGACACACCTACAGAGAAAGGTGGCACCTTGCCAGGGAGGAGTCGGGAGTCCAAAACACCTGGCGGGAGGGACGGAGGGCCCGAGTTGGCCCAGGCCTGGTTCTGATCCAGTTTGGAGAGGGGACCAAATTGGGAGGGGTTGCTAATACTCCAGAGAGCAGGGTCAGGATGCAAAAGGAACACCCCTGCCCGCAGAGTAGAAGGAAGTGGGCACTAAGGGGAAGGATGCAAACAGAGGCAAGAGAGGAATGGATAGTTACTATCCATTTGTGGATACTATAGATGTGCAAGGAAACAGTATGTCTGCTGTAAATATTACATGTATCACAATTGTACTAACCCACTGTATGCACAATTATATTATATTACATTATATATAACAGGAAAAGGAAAGGAAATTGAGCTCCCCCAATAAAAGGGTCCTTTCTCTGAGGCCAGGGCCCCGCCCTCCCAGAGCCACGTTGCTTCTGCCTAAAAATAGCCCCCGAGGCGCCGACAAGACGGACAGCAGACAGTTTGGGGGGCGGGGGCTGGGTTTGACCCGGGAGACCCCCTCCCCTCCTCGCAGACCCCACTCACTCACTCTCCCTCACTCACTCACCCACCGCCTCCTCCTCCTCCTCTGCTGCGGGCGGGGTCTCCCTCCTTCTCTTTCTCTCTCTCTCTCTCTCTTTCCTTTCCCCCCTCCTCTCTTCTTCGGGGGCGTGGCCAAGGCAGGCCCCGCCCAAGCGGAATCCCCCCCCCCGCCCGCCCTGGAGAAGAAAGAAAAGGAGGGAGGGAGGGTCTCTTCTTCTCTCCACCTTTCTTCCCTCCCCTATTTTCCTCCCTCTTTCTTTTTTTTCTCCGTCCCTCCTTCTTTCCTTTCTAATCCATTTTTGCTTTCCTTCCCATCCTTTCCCTTTCTTTTCTTCCTTCCCTCTCTTCCCCTCCTTTCCTTTCTTTTCCTTCTCTCCCTCTTGCTTTCTTTTTCTTCCCTTCCCCCTTCCTTTCCTTTTGCTTCACTCCCCATCCTTCTCTTCCTTTCCTTCTCTCCCCTTCCTTTTCTTCCCACCCTCCTTCTTTTCTATTATTTTAGCTTTCTTTCCGTTGCTTTGTTTCTCTTCCTCTTCTTTTCTTTACCCTCTCTCCCCTTTCTTCCCTCCCTCCTTCCTTCTCTTCTATTCCCTTGACTTCCCTTCCCATCCTTTCCCTGTCTTCCTTCTTTCATTTCCTTGCCTCCCTCCCCTTCCTTTCTCTCCCTATCCTTCTTTTCCTCCTCTCCCCATCCTACCCCTCCTTTCCTTACTTTTCCTTTTCTTCTCTCTCTTCCTTTCTTTCCCTTTTCTTCCCTTCCCTCCTTCCTTCTGTTCTATTCCCTTGACTTTCCTTCCCATCAGGCATGTAGCCAGGGGGGGGGCTAAGGGGGCTTCAGCCCCCCCCCGAAATTCTCAGGGTGGTCCGCGAAAAGGCCTTACTGGTACATTATTTAAACTGTTATGTTTATTCATATCATGATCTGATCACCATGCTCATTATATCCCACATTAATGGGGTTATTGGGATAACAATACAAAAGATTTGCTAGGGTAGACCCTCTTCCACCCAGTCTCAGCCCCCCCCCCAACCAAACTCAGCCCCCTCCGAAACAAAATCCTGGCTACGGCCCTCCTTCCCATCCTTTCCCTTCCTTCCTTCCCTCTCTCCTTCCTACCCTTTATTTTCCTTTCTTTCTCTCCCTCTCTTTCTTTTCCTCCCCTCCCCATTCTCCCCTCCCTTTCCTTCTCTCTCTTCCTTCCTTTTCCTTTTCTTCCCCCTTCTTTCCTTTCCTTCCCTCCTTCATTCTATTCCCTTGACTTTTCTTCCCTTCCCTTCCTTCCTTCCTTTCCTTGCCTCTCTCTCCTTCCTTCCCTTTATTTTCCTTTCTTTCTCTCCCTCTCTTTCTTTTCCTTCCCTCCCCATTCTCCCCTTCCTTTCCTTCTCTCTCTTCCTTTCTTTTCCTTATCTTCCCCTTCTTTCCTTTCTTTCCCTCCCTCCTTCTTTTGCTTTCCCCCCATTCCTTCCTTTCTTTCCTTCCCTCACTTCCCTTTCTTTCATTCTTTCCCCCTTCTATCCTCCCCTCCCCTTCCTTCCTGCCTTCCTATCCCTCCTTTCCTGTTTCCCCCTCCCTTCCCTTCCTCCTTGGGCCCCCTCCTCAGGTTAAGAGCCACATCCTATTCGGTTCTTGTGTGTGAATTTCTTGTATCAATTCATTTATTTTGTAATTGTATTTCTTTAAAAAATATTATTTCTGATGTATTTTGTTTTGTCTCTTGTATTTTACTGTGTTGTATTTTAGAAGGGCTTGGCCTCATGTTGGCCACCCCGAGTCCCCATTGGGGAGATGGTGGCGGGGTATAACACTATGGGCCTGAAACATGGGTCACCTATCGCCAACACCTACGACTCCTCGAACGCTTTCATCAGCGCTGTCTTCGCACAATCCTGAATATACACCGGACCAACTATGTGACGAGTGTTGCTGTCTTTGAGCAAGCAGGGATCACCAGCGTTGAGGCCATGCTATTGAGAACACAGCTGCGCTGGGCAGGGCACGTCTCTAGGATGGAGGACCACCGCCTCCCAAAGATACTACTCTATGGTGAACTCGCCACGGGTCAGTGCAAGAGAGGCGCCCCCCAAAAGAGATATAAGAACTCCCTGAAACAACATCTCAGGCTCGGCCAGATTGATCACCAACAATGGTCCACCCTGGCCTCACATCGGAAGGCATGGAGATGCACTATCCACAATGCTGCGGCCTCTTTCGAGAAGACACGCCGAATGGGTCTCGAAGAGAAACGACAAGGCAGAAAGAACCACAACTTGGAAACAACATCACCCAAGGAGACTTTCTGCTGTGCTTTCTGCAACTGAACATGCCTACCTCAGATTGGCCTTTTTAGTCATCAACGCACTTGTAAAAAGCGTGGGATGAGTCCTTCCTAAGAATCTTCGTTCGCGAAGTAATGCCGAGAGAGATTATTATTATTATTATTATTATTAGTCAGTCAGTCAGTCAATAGCCTTTATTTTGGTCAACAAAACAAAAGTTTGGGTAAGTTGTATTATTATTATTATTATTATTATTATTATTATCAAGAGGGCCTGAAAGAGAGAGGCCTGCCCATAGCCGGACAGATGGCTCTCCCACGACACAGTCTTCCTTGAAGGGTTGTTGCCTGGAGAGCGCGATGGAGACCCTCCCCACAGTGCGGGTGAAGTGTCCCCTGCCTGGCCAGGCCCCTCCCCAGGCATCAGGGCTGTTTCTGCCCTCAAGCTTCCCCATGGGCATCAGAATAAAACCAGGACTCCAGATCCAAAACAAAACCAGCCAATGCCAGCTTTCCCAAGCCATTTCCAAAGCCTGTTCCCATTTCCTTTGGCCATATTGCCGCCACAAGACCTTGCAAAAAGAGAAGGGGAAAGGAAGACCCTCCGCTCCCCAATATATCCCACTGGTGGGCTTTGACCCAGGAAGCGGAAGTGAGGCAGACCCCCCTCCCTCCCTTCCTCTCTGATGGGCAGCTGCAGCTGCTTGTCTCCACCCCCCCCAGGTCACTCACAGCATATGGGGTGGGGGCTCAATGGAGGGGTAATCCCTCTGAGCACATCTGCCTCTCTTCTCTTTTTCCCCTTTGTGCCCCACTTGGCTTTGGGAAGCGCCCTGCCAACAGCATTCCTTTCCTCACTTTTTCCCCCTTCTCCTTTGCCAGGGTTTGGAGGATGGGATGGAAATGTGTGAATCAGGCTGGGAACATGGGCAGGAGGCGCTGGAAAATCTGAGCCTGTGGCTGCCTTGGAAGGAAAGGAGACCGGGAGTCAAAGGAGGGGTCAGGTCTGGCATTTCTGGGACCCTCGTGGTTGGCAGGCAGGGGGCCCAATAAGAGGAAGTGTTGGCGCAGCCCAGGGATGGGCAAGCTTGGGCCTACTGGCGGTTAGGAGTTGTGGGAGTTGCAGTCCAAAATACCTGGAGGGCTGAAGATTGCCCACCTTTTCCTCCTTCCCATCCCCTCCCTTGCCTCCTGGGTTGCCAAAGAGGGCTCCTGGTTAGCGATTAGGGTCACAACCTAAAGATCCGCAGAGACACATTGGCTTCCACTCACAACATTCAAACAAAGACTTCAGTCCAGCACCAGCATTAAAGCAGGGTGGAAATAAATATTTCACATTTAATGTAATGTTTGTTTGTGGGATTAACATAATTGAAAAACCACTGGACGAATTGCCACCAAATTTGGACACAAGACACCTACTAACCAAGGAGTCACTCTAAAAATTGATTCCGTCATTTGGGAGTTGTAGTTGCTGCGATGTTTAGTTCACCTACAATCAAAGAGCATTCTGAACTCCACCAATGATGGAATTGAACCAAACGTGGCACACAGGACTCCCATAACCAACAGAAAACACTAGAAGGGCTTGGTGGGCATTGACCTTGAGTTTGGGAGTTGTAGTTCACCTACAACCAGAGAGCACTGTGGAGTCAAACGATGATGTATCTGGACCAAACTTGACACAAATACTCAATATGCCCAAATATGAACACAGATGGAGTTTGGCGGACATTTGGGAGTTGTAGTTACTGGAATGTTTAGTTGACCTACAATCAAAGAGCATTCTGAACTCCACCAATGATAGAATTGAACCAAACGAGGCACACACGACTCCCATGACCAACAAAAAACACTAGAAGGGCTTGGTGGGCATTGACCTTGAGTTTGGGAATTGTAGTTCACCGACACACAGAGAGCACAGTGGACTCAAACGATGATGGATCTGGACCAAACTTGGCACGAATGCTCAATATGCCCAAATACGAACACAGATGGAGTTTGGTGGACATTTGGGAGTTGTAGTTACTGGAATGTTTAGTTCACCTACAACTAAAGTGCATTCTGAACCCCACAAATGACAAAATTGGGGCAAACTTCCCACAGAACCCCCATGACCAACAGAAAATACTTAAGGCCATGCAATGCAACTCCCTTCACCAGGGCAAGAAAACATAATCAAAGCCCTCGTGACAAAGAGCCATCCAGCCATAGATAGAGATATATGATTCACACACACACATATAATATCCTAGATTTGAAAGGGACCCCTAAAGAAGGACAATGATATGTTGCCTGTTCCAGAGTAGGCAAACCAGGCAATCTCCACATCAACACTGACAAAGAAACAACAAGAAATACTGTTTACCCACAAGCATCAAGAAATTAGATATATTAGAAAGCAACACTTTCTCATTACTTTATTTCCCAGATCACCAGACCGGGCCACACCAATGCCTGGCAGGCGATGGCTAGTGTGTGTGTGTGTGTGTGTGTGTGTGTGTGTGTGTATATATATAGAGAGAGAGATCCATGCAGTCATGAAAGTGGCCACATGACCTTGGAGGTGTCTACAGACAATGCTAGCTCTTTGGCTTAGAAATAGGGATGAGCACCAGAATCCTAGAGTCGGACTCGACTTCTTGTCCCTTGATATATGGCACAACAGAAATGGCCATATACCAAGTGACATGAGGCCTCTAGGACAAAGCCCTAGCCTAGCCAAATGTGACAACAAACCCCTTCCATGCTGCCCATGGCTCCTATTAGCACCACCACCACCATCATTATTACTATCATCAAGTTCAAATTTCAAAGGGGGCTTATAACAACCAAAGCACACACAGTTTAAAAGCTCCCAGTTAAATGTAACTATCTGAAAACTAGGCAAGAATTACAATGTAAACCGTCTCTGTTGCGTGACTTTGCTTCCGTTTTTGCCTTTTGCATGATTCCCATAGACCAGGGCTGCCCAGGAAGTCGATTGTGATTGACCAGTCGATCCCGGGACCGAAGGAGGTCAATCCCAGCCGGATGGGGTGCTTCTCACAGTGGGCGGAGCCAGGCCGCGCCAAGCCCTGCCCCCTCCCCTGGCTTCGGCACTCCCAGCAGCTGCTCCAGGCTTGAGGATGGCAATGCCAAGCCAGCCTTGTGCTAGCTATGCCACCACTGGCTTGGCATTTGCCATCCTCAAGCCTGGAGAAGCTGCTGGGAGCAAAGCCAGAGGGGGGGCGGGGCGCGGCCTGGCTCCACCCTCTGGCTTCCGCTCTACCAGCAGCTTCTCCAGGTTTGAGGATGAAAATGCCAAGCCAGTGGTGGCATAGCTAGCACAAGGCTCGCTTGGCACTGCCATCCTCAAGCCTGGAGAAGCTGCTGGTAGAGCGGAACCCAGAGGGGGCGAAGCCAGGCCGTGCCAAGCCCCGCCCCCACCCCTCCCCTCCAGCCTTGAGGAGGTAGGTAGATCTTTCTGACTTGGTTTTATTATAAGTAGCTCGCGTGCTGAAAAAGTGTGGGCACCCCTGCCATAGACAAAGGGACTCCCCAGGAGGATTCCCTCGCACCCCCAAGGTAAAGCCCCCCATCAAGTAATTGGGCTGCGGGGACACAATAGGTTCACCCCTTGTGCAGCTGAACTGCTAACCTGAAGGTTGGCAGTTCGAATCCGTGGGAGGGAGCTCCCGCTGTTAGCTGTAGCTCCTGCCAACCTAGCAGTTAAAAAACATTCAAATGAGAGTAGATCAATAAGTACCGCCTCAGCAGGAAAAGGCAAAAAGATGCTCTATGTAATTATGCCAGCCGTGCAACCGGGAGGTGTTTACGGTCAACGCAGGCTCCTCGGCTTGGAAATGGAGAAGAGCACCTCTCCCAGAGCCAGAGAGGAGCACTGCCTCCAGAGCCGGAAATGAAAGGAGAAGCCTTTGTATGTTTGTGTCTCATTGTATGTCATTGCAACAAGGCATTGAATGTTTGCCTGTGTCTGTTTATATGCTGTTACCTGATCTGACTCCCCTCAGGGAGAATGTAAATAAAGTGTTGTTGTTGTTGTTATTTTACAACTTAAACTATTAAAAACGAATCCCGCCTATTAATGGGCTTGTGACTTCTATTGTTGTATTTTGCAGGATTCCCAAAGGAGCTCCCCAGGAAGACTCCCTCACATCCCCATGGTAAAGCCCCCCATCAGAGTGCCATATCCCCCCCCCCCAAGCTACCATTGCATCCTCTTTTCGGGGACCAATACACCCACCTGGCACTTGGCTACTGCCAGGGGCGGATTTTGACAGTATGCAAAGTAAGCGGCTGCTTACGGGCGCCACGTGGCCAGGGGCGCATTTGGCCGTGGTCGCCAGGTTTAGCGCATGCCACGCCATTGATGCGGGCCGGCGTACGGGCGCGACTCCAGGTGAATGGTGACGCAAAATGCACTCCATGAGGCCAAAAAGGAGGATGTTTTGCAGCCGGAGGCGGGAGGCTCCGCCCCGGCTGCTAAACGTCCTCCTTTTTGGCCTCCTGGAGTGCGTTTCGTGTCACCATCCACTTGGTGTTGCGCTCGCGCCAATGGCGCATGCGCCAAACTAGCTAGCCCTGCGCATGCGCAGAAGTAGCTGGGCTGCGCATGCGCACACCAGCGCACGAAGAGCGAGGGGGCACCAAAAGAAGGTTTGCGTACCATATGAAATTACCTTCGTCCAGTCCTGGCTACTGCAATCAGGGTCCCACCAGCCCCCTGTTGTTGTTGTTATTGTTATATTTATTTCTACCCCTCTTTATCTCCCGCAAAGGGGACTCCAAGCACAATTGCCCCTCCTTCCTCAGGTCCTGCTTACCTTGGGAGAGGCGCGTGGGGCGAGAGACCGCCAGGCCGTCGATGGCGCAAGGGCTGCCGCAGGGGTGAAGGGTGAGGGTCCCGCGCACGTTCTCGATGAAGCAGTGCTGGGGGGCCACGCCGGGGCCTTGCAATACGATGTCGCTTGCCGCCGCCGAGCCCAGCACTGTCCTACCTGGAAGGAGAGAAGGGAGGAGAGCTCAGCATCGGCAGAAGGAGATGCATGTGTTCTCCTGCTCCAACCACAGCAAAGGTGTCCAACCCAGAAAGTGCTCAAAACAGTCTTGTGGCTGTTAACTGCAGGGAGTTATTTGACCCATAGACAACATATCTCACTACCATTTCCCTGAAGGGACTAAGGGTGGCTTACATGACAACAACAAAAATGCAATACAAAACTCACAAAACACAACAAAGGTTTTGCCCAAATCAACGAGCAACACCAAATAACATAAAATAACAACTTACAATAATAAACAGAATACAACTCAAATTCCAATAAAAAGGGGTCGCGGGTGGCACAAAGGGTTAAACCAGTGTTTTTCAACCTTTTTTGAGCTGCAGCACATTTTTTTACCTTTACAAAATCCTGGGGCAACCACCAACCCAAATGACACAAAATGACACTCTAACACAGTAATACATATAGTTAATATGTTTTTAAATGTATTTATACACTCAGTGTGAAACCTGGGCCTGTTTCGATGAACACAACATATATATGACTTCCTCTCACATATTTATACATGGCTATCATGTCTTTTCTCAGCCTTCTCTTCTTCTGGCTAAACATGCCCAGCTCTTCAAGCCGCTCCTCATAGAGCTTGTTCTCCAGACCTTTGTGAAATTTCACCCTGAGTGAAACCTGCTTCCAGTTAACTATGGATGTCATGAAGCTGTTATAAACTGTTCCTTGGGGGGGGGGGCAACTCTCGAAAAATCCAGTAAAATAGTAAAAAAAAAACATTTCCAAGCGGAGAGGCTCAATTTGTTTCTTGGAAACCTGTGAGGGGGCTGCTAGGAGGGGGGAGAGTTCCACTTTCCCACGGCACACCTGGTGATCGCTCACGGCACACTGGTTGGGAAGCACTGGGTTAAACCCTTCTGCTGCAGAACTGCTGACCTGAGGGTTGGCACTTCGAATCCACGGGATGGGGTGAGCTCCTGCCATTAGCCCTAGCTCCTGCTAATCTAGCAGTTCGAAAACATGCAAATGTGATTAGATCAATAGTTATCGCTTTGGTAGGAAAAGACATAAAGATGCTCCAAGCGGTCATGCCAGCCACATGGCCAGGAGGTGTCTATGGACAATGCAGGCTCCTTGGCTCAGAAATGGAGAAGAGCACCTCTCCCAGAGCCAGAGATGAGCATCGCCTCCAGAGCCGGAAATGAAAGGAAAAGCCTTTGCCTTTGTCTGCATGTTTGTGTCTCATTGTATGTCATTGTAATAAGGCATTGAATGTTTGCCTGTGTCTGCTTATATTCTGTAATCTGGGCGGTGGTGGAGAATATAAATAAAGTATTACTATGATGATGATCCATTCCCACAGATTTTATCATCATCATATATGAAGCCATGTAGATTGACTCCGTAATATTATGGACTTTCTGATTTTAATGTTATAAATTTCTGGTCTTCATGCCAACACTTATGTGTTATGTTTTTAATATTTTAAAGTTTTACACTCTTGGTCTGTGACTGTGATAATAACATGCAATTCAATCCAACACAGACAGTGCTAGAAGCCCACTCCCATTTTGTGAAACATTGAAAAGACCCTGGCTCTTACCCTCCTCGAGCGGCAGGAGCGTGATGGCGGTGCTGAGGCGCCCGCTGCCCAGGCTGACCAGGTGAGGCTTCTCCGCTTGCACCTTCAGCCCTTTGCCCGTCTCCGTCAGGTCCAGCAGGCTGTTCTGTTGCAGAGGAAGAAGAGGAAAAAGGCTGTCACAACGTTGTGTGTATTACGCCACAACATTGTGTGTGTTACACCAGCTCTAGTGGCTGCCAGTTTGCTACCGGGCACAATTCAAACTGCTGGCCTTGACCTATAAAACCCAAAACTGTTCCAGCCCAGCTTACCTGTCCGAATGTATCTCCCTCTACAAACCCCCAAGGACCTTAAGATCGCCTGGAGAGGCCCTGCTCTTGGTCCCACAGCCATCGCAGTCGCACTTGGTGGGAACGAGAGACAGGGCCTTCTCGGTGGTGGCCCCTCCCTCGGCTGTGAAACTCCCTCATGAGATCAGATCTGCCCTCTCCCTCTTGACCTTCCGGAAGAAGCTCAAACCCTGGTTATGGGATCAAGCGTTCGCAGAATAGATGGTTTTAAGGGACTCTTTTTAGCTGACGCCAATGGATTGATTTGGAAGACGACGTGAGACGGCGAACTTTTTAAATGTATTGATAATTGTTTTTAATGCATGCTAAATGTATATTATGCTTTGTTTCTATTGTTCGGCACCAAATGGTGCCTGTTGGTAGCCGTCCCGAGTCGCTCTTCAGGGGTGAGAAGGACGGGATAGAAATACTCCTAATCAAATAAATAATAAATTTATTTATTTATTTATTATTTGGATTTGTACGCCGCCACTCCCCGAGGGTTCGGAGCGGCTCACAATCATATAAAAACACAACAAGAGTAAAAAACAACAGATTAAGCTAGTAAGTAGGGTTATCTAATTTAGGAATCAAAAGCTAGCCGGAAAAGGTGGGTCTTGCAGGCCTTGCGGAAAGATGGTAGATCTTGTAAGGCCCGCACTTCGTTTGGAAGAGCATTCCAGATCGAAGGCGCTATCACAGAGGAGGTTCAGATCTTCAGAGCGGAGTCACCTCTGGGGTTGGTAAGGGGTGAGACGATCCCTCAGATACAACGGCCCCAGACCATGCAAGGCCTTGAAAGTTAACACCATCACCTTGAAGGTGATCTGCTGCTCGACCGGAAGCCAGTGGAGCTGCTGGAGGATGGGAGTTATGTGACATCTCACTGGAGTCCCAGTGAGAAATCGCGCAGCGGCGTTCTGGACGAGATTAAGTTTCCGGATCACGGCAGGCCCGGATTACCCATAAGGCCAACCTAGGCCATGGTCTAGGGGCGCAAGCCGAGGGGGGCGCAGATCACGGACCAAAAAAAAGTTAAAACAAATAAAAATGCCATGGAGATGAGGAAAGGGGCCTTGGAGACCAAGGTGGCGGGGGGGGGGGGGAGTCCTGGGCCTTCTACTGCTTCTGGAATTGTCCTCAAGGTGGAAGAGACCCCGCGGGCCCTGTTGCTGCTGCCGCCACCACTTTCCTGCAGGAAAGACCTACCCACCTCCTTGGCCTTGGCAAGGAGTGTTGTGACCCCATGTCTGTGCAGGGGGGGAGGGGGGAGGCCTGCCTGGAGCCCCTGCCCCCTCCTTCCCGCCCAGCTTCGGCTCTATCCCCCCCCCCCCCCCAGACCTGCGTTCCGTGCCCGCAATAATAAATGCAGCAGAATAATTTGACCTGCAGGTCGAAGCATGGGTGTTCTCCCCCCCCCCCAGGCTCCCTCCCTGCCCCCCTTGCTGTGACAACTAGGATTTGCAAGGCACTTCCGCGCACCGGGCCAGCCAGGGTCTTCCCTTCCGGGCTGCTTTGGGACGACCCCTGCCTGTGAGGGAGGGGCGGGCCTTCACTAGCCAGCGAGCCAGAGGCGGCACCTGGTCACCCACTGCTGCCAAATTCCCTGCGCGGCGGCAACCTTTGCTCTCCTCAGTCATGGCCTTCCTTCATGGTGCAAAACCCTGCTCGTGGCAAGAAGGGTGCTCTCTTTTTCTAGGGGGGTGGGGCCTCTTCCCTTTCGTTGGCCGAAACCCATCACCAGCACTCCTGCCCTGGTTTGCCCATTCTATTGGAGAGAGAGTCTCCTTCCAGCCCTCCAGTGGCTTGGGTTCGGGCTCCTCTTGCAGAGGCCTGTCGGGGGCTTGGGCACATGATGTGATGTGTGTGTGTGGGGGGGGGGGGGTAGAGGTTGGCTTAAAGGGGGTGTAATTCCAAAGTGTGGCCTAGGGTGCAAAACGGTGTTAATCTGGGCCTGGATCACGGACAAGGGCAAGCCAATGTAAAGGGCATTACAGTAGTCTAGTCTCGAGATGACCGTGGCTTGGAGCACCGTGACCAGGTCGTCTCTGGACAGGTAGGGGGCCAGCCGCCTAATTTACCGCAAATGGAAAAAAGCGGTTTTGCTCACTGTGGAAACCTGGGCTTCCATCAACAGCAAAGGGTCTTAGACAACCCCAAGGCTCTTTAAAGCATAAAGCCTCGCCATCCAAGATAGGCAGCCAGACCTCCCCGCCCACTGGGCGCCCTAGCCACAGTATCTCCGTCTTTGCTGGATTCACCCTCAATCTTCTGGCTCGCAGCCATCCATATTAAATAAATATTAAAAACACCGATTTCTCTTAAAACCTACCACACTTCCATACTGACTAATTGTGCCCATCAAATTTGATATACCCTTTACAGCAGGCATGGGCAAACTTCAGCCCTCCAGGTGTTTTGGACTTCAACTAGGCTGCTAGAAATTGTGGGAGTTGAAGTCCAAAACACCTGGAGGGCCCCAATTTGCCCATCCCTGGGCTATCCGGTCCAACCCCTTTCTTCTAGGCCAGAAGGCACAATCAAAGCCATCCCAACAGATGGCCACCCAGCCCATCATAGCAGGAAATGCACAACCAGAGTTCTGCAGGCTGGACAATTCGGCAGAAGGTGCCTTTCTAAGGGTCCGAAGCCCAGCCTGAGATGGCGACATTCTGCTAGGAATTGTGAGAGTTGAAGTCCAAAACACCTGGAGGGCCCAAGTTTGCCCAAAGCTGCTCTATCCTTTTTTTGGGATGAGGACCGCATGTGTATGTGTGGGGAGGGGGGGGGAGGTCCTCCTATGCACCCAAAGGGGAGGGAGGGGAAGCCCTGGGCCCAGAAGTCCAAGCTCTTGGCTCTGTCTAATGGGATCAGCAGGCAAACCAATTAGGCCAAAAGGATTGGCGGGCGATCCCCTTGATCTGCAAAGTGCTGGAGACACAGGGAGCAAAAGGAGGTGGCCTTTCCCCTTTCTTTGGAGACCCCCAAAGAGGAGGAAGAGGCAATTGGAGGGGGGGGGGGGAAGCACCCAAGTCTCACCCTAAGGCTCACTCCCAGCTTCTTCCCCACTCCCAATGTATTTACATGCCAATTGTTCTATGCAGAAGTGTCCCTCTTTGGGGATCTACAACTCCATAAGTCAGCCTGCAGTCGGCCTGGTGGATGTCAACTTTGGGAAACCCGTTCCCCCCGAAAATTCTTCTTCCAGAACACAAGAAATAAATAGGTTGCTTTTTGCTCTGCAAGACAAGTTTGGGAAACCTGTTCCCCCAAAACCAACTTCCCAAAAATCTGCTTCCAGAGCACCAAAAATTAAATAGTGTGCCTTTTGCAAGACCCTGGCCCTAATAGGTGGGCCTCCCTGAAGCCAATGCCTTCCTGACTCCCTTGCCCGCAACCTGGCTCACTGGCATCAGTCGTGCAAACTCCCTCCCTTGGATTGCCAGTTCCTTGTTTGCAGGATCTGTTTATCCATTGCATCCCCCCCCCCCAACAAAGCCCTTTCTTACCTGTAGGGAGCTCTGCCCAGAGCAAGGAGGGCTGCTCACTTTGCGGCTGCAGCTCTCCATGGCTGCCCACCTGGGCCTCCTCCTTCTTCAGCTTCTCCTGCAGGAAAGAAGAAGTGCATCAGGTTCCCTGCAAAGCTCACACCTGGGAGACCCTTCTTCCCCTCCCTTCTCTTTCCTCTCCAGGGCCCCTTTCCCCGACCCTTGGCTCCCAGCCTTTGCTTCCAACCAAGCCTAGACAGCGATGATGCGCAGGCGTGGAATGCGCCCTGCTCCCTCCGGCTGTGTTTCTTGGGGCTTGAAGAAGGGATCACGCTGGATTTGGGGATTACAAAGAGCCGCCCGCCCCCATCCCTGCATCTGCTCACCTCCGCCCGCCCCCCTTCCCCAGCTGCAGCCCAGATTACATGCATTAGCAGGGAGGTCCACGAATGCGGTTGTGGATGTGCGAAGCATGTGCTGCCCCGCCGGGCATGGACGTGGGCACACAAAGAGCGGCACTGTGTTAGTACCTAGCCTCACCCCTCCAGCCCTGGTGCTTCTCCTCTATTGAGCTCTGTGCTGCTACCCATCATAGGACATCTCCATCACAAGAGGGCAGAAAGGCTGCTTAGAAGCTGGGTGCCAAAATACTCCTTCCTCTGGGCATGGCAACCTTTCATCTCACATGGACGCAGAGCGCAAGGGAGTAGGAGTGCCAGAGCTGGAGAGGTGAGGCTCGACTACGTATGGGCCAACTTGGGCCTTCTCTCCAAGTGTTTTGAACTTCCATCATTCCTAACACCCTCAAGGCCTTTCCTTTTTACCCTCAGCTGCTTAAGCTGTTTGGAATGGTGAGAGTCCAAAACACTTGTAGGGAAGGCCAAAGTTGGCCCATGCGTAGTCTAGCCTCACACCCAGGCCAGGATTACCCATAAGGCCAACCTAGGCCATGGCCTAGGGGTGCAAGCCGAGGGGGGCGCAGATCACGGACCAAAAAAAATTGTTGAAACAAATAAAAACGCAACGCGCATGGAGATGAGGAAGGAAGGATACCGGAGGTCCTCCTTTTCGGCGCCGTCCCTGCCCCTTCCTGCCTCTGCTATTGTTGCGCAGACGGCGTATGCACAGGGGCTCTCGACACTGGCAGCGGCATCAACAGGAGGAACAATTAACTCCCTGATGCCGACAGCATCCACTTGCTGGCTCCTTCAGTGCAAGTACAGGAAACTCCATTGCGCAGTCTGCGCATGCCCTTACACCATGAAAGCTGGTATTCCTCCTCCAACACAAGGAGGAGACTCCTCCTTAATGGAGAGAGAAGCGCAACTGCCGGCTACGGCACATGCGCAAACCCCAGTGCAGGAGAGAAGCCCAATGCGACAAGCTCCAGTATTGGGGAGAAGCGCGGCATCGGTACAGTTGCTGACTACAACGCATGCGCAATCCCCGATACCGGCTAGGAGTCAAGTGCCTCAAGCCACGGCATCGAGGAGGAGGCTTCTCCCCCCCCCCCCCCATGCCTGCATCCATAGTGCCTGCCGAGAGGGAAACTCCTGTGGCGGACCTAGTGGGGCCACACCGGGAGAGCTGGATGTGGGGCCCTAAGGGGGACGAGAGGATGAAAGGATGGGGGGGGCAGTAGAGGTTGGCTTAAAGGGGGCGTAATTCCAAAGTGTGGCCTAGGGCGCAAAAAGGTGTTAATCCGGGCCTGCTCACACCTCCAGCTCTGGCACTCCCTTGTGCTTTGTGTCCATGTGCGCCATGCCCAGAGGAAGGAGTATTTTGGCATCCAGCTTCTAAACCGCCCTTCTGCCCTCTTGGGATGGAGCTGTTCTATGGAAGGAGGAGATGATTGGAAGCAGGCGGCACAGAGCTCAAAAGAGGGGAAGCACCAGGGCCGGATGGGTGAGGGCCAACGTTGGCGCATCTTTTCCTTGCTCCTCCATTGCTGGAAGAAGAGGAGCTGAGGGGGGAAAGAAAGGGGTCTGAGGCTGTTAGGAACAGTGGAAGTCCAAAACACTTGGGCGGAAGGCCAAATATTGTACATCCATGGGCTAGATGTGCTCTGGATATAGCACACTGCTGCTCTTTGTGCCCTCGCCTCCATCCCCAGTGGGGCAGCACATGTTTCACTTAGCCGATTGGAGTCTCCTTAGTGGAGAGAAAAAGCAGAGTATAAATAAACAATAATAATAACAACGACAACCTCACACAGCAGAGGAATGCCTTCCATTCCCCAAAGTCCACCCCCTTGGCCACCCTCTGCCCCGGCGGGTTAACGAAAGCCGGACAAGCGGCCTCTGTTCTGGGAGCGAGTGGGGGGAGCGCCCCACCTTGCCAGCCACAAGGCCGCCTTTCTTCTCTGTCCCTCTGGCCGGAGAAAGAGGCGCTTGTCTGTGCACGGAAAGAGAGGCCCGGCAGGCAATGCCAGCAGGTCAGCTCTCCGGCTGCAAGAGGCCTCCCTCCCTCGCCTGCGTTTTGGGAAATTTTGGGGAGAAAGGGGACTCCCACTGTCCTTAACTCCCTGGGCTGCTGGTCCTGGGAATTGTGGGGGCGGCTGCAGTGTCCAGCGGCGGCCCATCCCGAACTGGGCCCATCCCAGGACGCCCACAGCAGCTGGACTCTCCATCAGAGATTCTGACGCAGGAGGCAAAGGAGGAAGGGATGAGCCCAGGAAACCCACAAACACCACCCCTAGTCTGGACTCTCCAGATGCTTCAAGCATCCCGTTCCCATTATCAGAGAATCATACAATTGGAAGAGACTCCATGTGCCATCTAGTCCAACCTGCTGCCATGCAGGAAAAGCACAATCAAAACATCCCTGACAGATGACCATCCAGCCACAATAATAATAGAGTTGGAAGAGAGCACAAAAGCCATATAGTCCAAACCCTTTGCCTTGCAGGAAAAGCACACTCAAAGCATCCCTGACAGATGGCCATCCGGTAATAATAATAATAATGATGATGATGATAGAATCCTAGAGTTGGAAGAGACCCCAAGGGCCATCTAGTCCAACCACCTGCCACGCAGGAAAAGCACACTCAAAGCATCCCTGACAGATAGCCATCTGGTAATAATAATAATAATAGAATCCTAGAGTTGGAAGAGACCCCAAGGGCCATCTAGTTCAACCACCTGCCACGCAGGAAAAGCACAATCAAAGTATCCCTGACAGACAGCCATCCAAACTCTGGGTTGCTGTGAGTTTTCTATGTTGTTTGGCCATGTTGCAGAAGCATTCTCTCCTGATGTTTCAGCCACATCTATGGCAGACATCCTCAAAGGTTGTGAGGCTGGATGGCCATCTCATAACCTCACAACCTCTGAGGGTTCCAGCCATAGATGTGGGTGAAACATCAGGAGAGAATGCCTCTGGAACATGGCCAAACAGCTCAGGAAAACTCTCAGCAAGCCAGTGATTCTAGCCATGAAGGCCTTCGACAACACATCCAGGAAAGGAAGGAGACTCCGAGGCAGAGAGTTCCACTGCTGAACAGCTTATACAGTCAGGAAGTTTTTCCTAATTTATATATTTTATTTATTTAAATAATAATAATATTAATATTAATTTAATAATAATAATAAAATAATAAAGAAATATTTATATATTTATCTCATGCCTCCTGCCAGCCTTCTCTTCTGCAGGCTAAACAGACATAGTTCTTGAAGGCACATCGGCACCGTGGCCTCCTTGCCAGGTCCAGCTGGGCAGAGGTACGCCCTGACCCCATTGCCAGCCCCATGAACTTACCAAGGGAAGAAAGGGAGACCCAGGAGGTGTCCCTGACCCCTTCCCGAGCAGCAGGGCTTCCACTCCAAAGGCCCTCCTGGCTTGAAGAATGGCTCCTGGAGGCCATTCGATAGCCACCAGCAGATAGGGCTTGCCTCCTGCCAGTTCCCCTCCGGAGCGCCTGAGTCACTGGGAGGAAGCAGCCCTTCCTGTCCCAGGACAAAGGCGGAGGGAGGAAGCAGGGCCTGTGGGGTCACCGGTTGTCAAGACGACAGGCACACAACAACCCACGCCATCAGAGGGACCCCAAGGACCGCCTGGCCTCTCCCAATCCTGGTCGGACTTCATAAAACACTAAATACAAATACCGTATCGGCCATCTAGGACCCAGCACAGACCAAAATATACCTGCTGCATATACCAAATTGAACCCACATATATACCAAATGATAACATACAACCTAAATTAATTATATATTATCTAGTACAGTGTTTCCCAACCAGTGTGCCGCGGCACACTAGTGTGCCGTGAGCGATCATCTGGTGTGCCGTGGGAAATTGGAACCTCCAATACCCTTTCTTCCCACTCCTGCTGAACGCTTTTTCTTCTCCACTCGGGCTCCCTTCAGGAGGGGAGGGGGAGAGAAGAAGACATGGGGCGAGTCTGCGCAGTAGCGCCCGCACGGGTGATGTCTTCCTCCTTCCCCCCTTCCCCCCTGAAGAAGGGAGCCCGAGTGGAGAAGAAAAAGTAAGTGTTCGGCAGGAGAGGGAAGGGGAGGAAGAGGTCTCTTTCGAAAGCTGGCCTGGGCAAACATGGACCTTCCAGGTGTTTTGGACTCCAACTCCCACCATTCCTAGCAGCCTCAAGCTCTTTTCCTTTTCCCCCCTGAGCCACTTAAGCAGGAAAGAGCCTCAGGCTGTTAGGAATGGTGGGAGTTGAAGTCCAAAGCACCCAGAGGGCCCAAGTTTTCCCATGCCTGTTTTAGGGACCTTAAAGAGGTGAGCCTCCTTCCAACATTGTGATTCTGGATAGAAAACAAACAACAACATAACATAACATTGTTTGAGTCCACAGTGCTCTCTGGGTGTAGGTGAACTACAACTTCCAAACTCAAGTTCAATTCCCAAGCAAACCCTTTCAGTACTTTCTGTTGGTAATGAGAGTTCAATGTGCCAAGTTTGGTTCGGTTCCATTGTTGCAAGAGTTCAGGATGCTCTTTGATTGTGTGTTAACTATAAATCCCAGAAACTGTAACTCCCAAATGTCAAGATCTATTTTCCCCAAACTCCATCTGTGTTCACATTGGGGCATATTGAGTATTCATGCCAAGTTTGGTCCTGATCCAACATTGTTTGAGTCCACAGTGCTCTCTGGATGTCGGTGAACTACAACTCCAAAACTCAAGGCTAATGCCCACCAAACCCTTCCAGTATTTTCTGTGGGTCTATTTTGACATTGCTCCCATTTTCAACCACATATCTGTGTGAGATGAGCTTCTCTAGCTTAACTGCGATAAAAACTAAACACAGAGCGAGACTGACAGCTTTTGAACAAGACCTTCATGTGTGACGTTCTGCCATTCCTGCCAGGATATCTATGTTGTGTTCATCGAAACAGGCCTAGATTTCACACAGAGTGTATAAATACATTTCAAAACATATTAACTATATGTATTACTGTGTTAGAGTGTCATTTTGTGTCATTTTGGTTGGTGGTGTGCCCCAGGATTTTGTAAATGTAAAAAATGTGCCGCGGCTCAAAAAAGGTTGAAAAACACTGATCTAGTATAATATAATGTCTTTTCAATCCTCAAACTCTTGGATAGGAAGACAGATGGGCATTGAGAGTAAACCACGCACCCAAAAGCGACCCCAGCCCTGAAAGGGGCCCTTGCAATAGACGATCACTCCCAGCATCGTCCATCAACAGCCCAATGGGAGATAGGGTCCAAACAGATCACAACCCTATTCCTGCAAATAGGGGTTCCAAGCAGGGACCTGGTTTCCCAAAGGCCGCCTTTCCCCTTCCTTACTTGCCTTGAACTGTTATGACCCATCTAAATCCATACAGGCAATGGGCTTTGGGCCCAAACTCCACTCCGGAGGCTCAACGGAGAGACTTCTGAATCTGAATCTTGGAGAAAAGTGCCGGAGAAAGGAGAGCAAACATGGGGTTGAGACATTTCCTTTCAGAAGAACTCTGGACTTGAATAGCCAGGTCCTGAAAAGTGGCCTCATTGCCCGACTATCAAGAGGCCCCTTCACTTCCTACACCAGTGTTTTTCAACATTTTTTGAGCCGCGGCACATTTTTTACATTTACAAAATCCAGGGGGACACCACCAACCAAAATGACACAAAATGACACTCTAAGACAGTAATACATATAGTTAATATGTTTTTAAATGTATTTATACACTCAGTGTGAAACCTGGGCTTGTTTCGATGAACACAGCATAGATATCCTGGCAGGAATGGCAGAAAGACACAAACTTCCCACACAGAACTCCCATAACCAAGAGAAAATACTATAAGAGTTTGGTGAGCATTGACCTTGGGTTTTGGAGTTGTAGTTCACCTATATCCAGAGAGAACTGTGGACTGAAACAATGTTGGATCAGGACCAAACTTGGCATGAATACTCAAAATGCCCAAATGTGAACACAGATGGAGTTTGGGGAAAATAGACCTTGACATTTGGGAGTTACAGTTTCTGGGATTTATGGTTAACCCACAATCAAAGAGCATCATGAACTCTTGCAACAATAGAATTGAACCAAACTTGGCATATTGAACTCTCATTACCAACAGAAAGTACTGAAAGTGTTTGCTTGGGAATTGACCTTGAGTTTGGAAGTTGTAGTTCACCTACACCCAGAGAGCACTGTGGGCAGGAGGGGGAAGAAAGGGTATTGGAGGTTCCAATTTCCCATGGCACACCTGATCATCTCTTACGGCACACTGGTTGGGAAACACTGTCCTAGACACTTGACATCCCAGGCGTCGGGGCTGGAAGAAGCCCAGAAGAGAGGCCAAGAAGGGGACGTGGCTGGGCCTCCCTTCTGAAGGATGCACCCAAGAGAAGTAGCTGAAGGACGCAAGGAAGGTGAGGGAGACAGAGCAAGAAGGCTACCCTGCCTATTGTCCAGTGGGGCACTCCCAGCAGCACCTCAACTCTGCCATGGAGCCTTATTGAACTCCATTGGCCCCATTCACCTCCTCTCCAGACCCAAAGAGTGAAAAGAGGACCCACCAAACAAGGGCCCTTCTGGGTTGTTGTGAGTTTTCCAAGCTGCCTGGCCAGAAGCGCCTGCTTCATGGCTAAAGCAGATCTCGAACAGTTCTCCAGTAGAGATGTTCAATGTACTGTCGAAGGCTTTCATGGCTGGAATCACTGGGTTGCATCTATGGCTAAAGGCATCCTCAGAGGTTGTGAGGTCTGTCTCGGAACAGTTACTCCCAGTAGAGATGTTCAATGTACTGTTGAAGACTTTCATGGCTGGAATCACTGGGTTGTTGTGAGTTTTCCGGGCTTCCTCGCCATGTTCCAGAAGCATTCTCTCCTGACGTTTCACCAGCATCTATGGTCTCGCAACCTCTGAGGATACCTGCCACAGATGCAGGCAAAACGTCAGGAGAGAGTGCTTCTGGAACATGGCCAGGCAGCCCGGAAAACTCACAGCAAGCCATGAAAGCCATCGAGAATACAAGGGTCCTTCTCCTGTCGCCTTCTTGGTCCCATCCATGCAAGAGGATGGGACCACTAAGTGGGGGTTGAAATGGGGGGCTCCCTCCTTCTCTCATTCCCCCCCTCCCACCTGAATCCCAAGACCCCAAAGTTACCCTCCCCTCTTTGGCAGGTGCCAGAGACCCCCTGAGGGAATCACAGCAGCCAGGCAAAGAGGGGCTTCCTTCCCTTTGCAGGTGGATGGTGCTCCTTCCCCCTTCCCCCACCCCCCTTCCCCCCTTTCCCCACCCCTCCCTCCTTCCAGGGCCCCCTCCGAGCAGAAGACGGGACAGGACGGACTGCGGGGAGAACTATGCCCGGAATGCCAGGAATGTGCCACGTCCCAGAAAAGGAAGAAGGAGGGAAAGAAAGAAGGAAGGGGGGAAGGAGAGAGGAAGGGAGGGAAGAAGGAAGGAAAGAGGGAAGGATGGAAAGAAGGAAGGAAGGGAGAAGGAGGAAGAGAGGGAGAGAGAGAAGAAAAGAAGAAGGAAAGAAGGAAGGAAAAATAAAGGAAGAGAGAAGGCAGGAAAGAACGAGGGAGAGGGACAAGAAAGAAGGAAGGAAAAAAGAGAGAAGGATGGAAAGAAAGAGGAAGGGAAGGAAAGAATAAGAGGGAGAGAAGGAAGGAAAAAGGGAAGGAAGGAGAGGGAGTGAGGGAGGAAAGAAGGCAGGAAAAAGGGAAGGAAGAAGTGAGAAAGGCTAGGAAGGCGGGAGGAAAGAGGGAAGGAAAGGAAGGAAAGAAGGGAGGAAGGATAGGAGGAGGAAAAGGAGGGAAGGAAGAGGGAACGATGGAGAGAAGGAAGAAAGGGGGAGGGGGATGGAGGGAGAAAAGAAGAGAAGAAGAAACGAAGGAAAGAGGGAAGAAAGAGGGAAGAAGGGTTGGAAAGAAAGAGGGGGAGAAGGTGGAGGGAAGAAGGAAGGAAAGAGGGAAGGAAAGAAAAACGGAAGGATGTAAAGAAAGAGGGAGGAAATGAAAGAATGAAAGGAGGGAGTGAAGGAAAGAATGAAGGGAAGGAAGGGAGGAGGGAGGGAGAAGGGAAAGAATGAAGGAAAGGGAGCAGAGAGGGGGGAGGAAGGAGAGGAGAAAGAGGGAAGGAAGGAGGGGGAGAGAAGGGGTAAGAAGGAAGGAAAGAGAGAAGGAAGGGAGGGAGGTGGTGGGAGGAAGGAGAGAGAGAGAGAAGAAAAGAAAAAGGAAGGAAAGAGGGGGAGAGGGGAAGGAGTGAAGAAGGAAGGAGAGAGGGAAGGAGGGAAGGGAAGAAGGAAGGAGAAATGTTGGGATGGGGGAGGAAAGAGGGAAGGAAGGAAAGGAAGAAAAGAAGGGAGGAAGGATAGGAGGAAAAGGAGGGAAGGAAGAAGGAAGGATGGAGAGGAGGAAGAAAGGGGGAGGGGGATGGAGGGAGAAAAGAAGGGAATGAAGGAACGAAGGAAAGAGGGAAGAAGGGTTGGAAAGAAAGAGGGAGAGAAGGTGGAGGGAAGAAAGAAAAGAGGGAAGGAAAGAAAAATGGAAGGATGTAAAGAAGGAGGGAGTGAAGGAAAGAATGAAGGAAAGGAGGGAAGCAGAGGGAGGGAAGGAGAGGGGAAAGAAGGAAGGAAGGAGGGGAGAGAAGGCGTAAGAAGGAAGGAAAGAGGGAAGGAAGGAAAGAGGGAAGGTGGTGGGAGGAAAGGGAGAGGGGGAGAAGAAAAAAGAAGGAAGGAGGGAAGGAAGGAGGGAAGGAAGGAAGGAAAGAGGGGAGGGAGGGAAGAAGGAAGGTGGTGGGAAGGGAAGACAGGCGGAAGGATGGAAAGAAAGAGGGGGGAAGGAGGAAGGAGAGAGGGAAGAAGGAAGGAAGGAGAAAGGCTGGGATGTGGAGGAAAGAGGGATGGAAGGAAAGGAAGAAAAGAAGAGAGGAAGGATAGGAGGAGGAAAAGGAGGGAAGGAAGTGGGAAGGATGGAGAGAAGGAAGAAAGGGGAGGGGGATAGAGGGAGAAAAGAAGGGAACAAAGGGAAGAGGGAAGAAAGAGGGAAGAAAGGTTGGAAAGAGGGAGAGAAGGTGGAGGGAAGAAGGAAGGAAAGAAGGAAGGAAAGAAAAACGGAAGGATGTAAAGAAAGAGGGAAGGAAGGAAAGAATTAAGGAAAGGAGGGAAGCAGAGAGAGGGAGGGAGGGAAGGAAGGAAGGGGGAGAGAGTGGGTAAGAAGGAAGGAAAGAGGGAAGGAAGGAAAGAAGGAAGGTGGTGGGAGGAAGGGGAGAGAGAGAGAAGAAAAGAAGAAGGAAGGAGAGAAGGAAAGACAGGGAGAGAGGGGAGGGAAGAAGGAAGGAAGGTGGTGGGAAGGAAAGACAGGCGGAAGAATGGAAAGAAAGAGGCAGGGAAAGAGGAAGGAGAGAGGGAAGGGAAGAAGGAGAAAGGCTGGGATGTGGAGAAAAGAGGGAAGGAAAGGAAGAAAAAAAAGATAGAAGGCGGAAAGAGAGGGAAGGAAAAAGGACGAGGGGGGAGAGAGAAGAATGAGGAAGGAGGAAAAGAAAGAGAGGAGGAAGGAGGGTGAAAGGAATGAAGGAAAGAAAGAGAGAGGGAAGAAAGAAGGAAGGAAAGAAAGAGGAAGGAGAGGCGGTGGAAAGGAAGGAATGGAGGGATGCCTGGCCCCCGGCAGACAGGGACAAAGACAGGGACAGGTGGAAAGGGAAGAGGGGTCTCCGGTGGGCCCTTCTCCTGGGGTGGCCGGGAGGGAGGGGGGGGGTACCTGCCAATGCTCCGCGCTGCGTCCCTCCTTGCCTTCCCTCCGAGCGGCGCCGGAAAGAAGAAAGGAGGTGGTGAAGAGCGGAGCGGAGGAGAGCCGCCCGCCCTTCGCCGGGGCCTGAGGCCAGGCAGAGGAGGAGCAGGAGCCCCGCCCACCGGGCAGCCCCTCCCTCTCCCCCCTCCCTGGAAAAGGGGGCGGGGCTCCGTGGCATTGTGGCCACTCTTTGGCCACCCGGGGATGGAGCTCAACCAGACAGGTGCAAAAGGAAAACTATTGACTCCTGGCACTAGTAGGCTTGTGCGCTCCTGGCTTGGATTGAATGGATTGAGACTCTATCCAGGCCTGGGCCAACTTGGTCCTTCCTTCCTTCCTTCCTTCCTTCCTCCTTCCTTCCTTCCTTCCTTCCTTCCTTCCTTCCTTCCTTCCTTCCTTCCTTCTGCTTTGGACTCCAACTCCCACCATTCCTCTACGGGGAACACCATTGCTTTGACTATGTGGGTCTTCGTGGCCAGGGTGATGTCTCCACTCAGCTCCTCCTTGCTTTCTCCTCCTCCCTTTCGGCCATTACAGTGGCTTGGCACTGTCCCCTCAAGGCTGGAGCAGCTGTTGGGAATGCCAAAGCCAGGAGGGGGAGGAGCCAGGCTGTGCCATGCCCCTCCCCCCAGCTTCAGCTCTCCCAGCAGCTGCTCCAGCCTTGAGGGGGCAGTGCCAAGCCAGCGGTGGCAGAGCCAGCACAAAGCCGGGACGGGGAGGAGCCAGGCTGTGCCATGCCCCACCCCCTCCCCCTGGCTTCAGCTCTCCCAGCAGCTGCTCCAGCCTTGAAGGGGCAGTGCCAAGCCAGTGGTGGCAGAGCCAGCACAATGCTGGCTTGGCACCATGCCCCCCCTCAAGGCTGGAGCAGCTGCTGGAAGTGCCAAAAGCCAGGAGGGGTGGAGCCAGGCAGCACCAGGCCCCACCCCTCCCCAGCTTCAACTCTCCCAGCAGCTGCTCCAGCTTTGAAGGGCAGTGCCAAGCCAGCGGTGGCAGAGCCAGCACAATGCTGGCTTGGCACTGTTCCCTCAAGGCTGGAGCAGCTGCTGGGAGTGCCAAAGCCAGGAGGGGGTGGAGCCAGGCTGCGCCATGCCCCGCCCCTCCCCCCAGCTTTGGCTCTCCCACAGAGGAGGAGCCTGAGCGGTGGACGGGCTTCAGTGGGCAGGGCTCCTCCTCTGTGCGGCTTCAGCAAGCAAGGGGCGAGAGTCATGGCGGGAGTCATGGCGGATTGGAGGCTGGCTGGGGAAGCGGCCAAAGGAGGCAGCGCCCCGGCCCTTCTTCCTCCTCTCCCAAGCAGCAGGAGTTCGGCAGGAGGAGGGGGGAAGGAAGGGGACAGAGAGCTTTTCTCGCAGCACAGCAGGAGGTCTATCACGGCACACTAGTGTGCCGTGTCACAGCGGTTGGGAAACACTGTGCTAGACAGCCGTAAGGCCATCCAGGGCATAGGGTTACAGCCTGTGCTGGACAGGGTTACACTCCCCTGAAGACGCAGGTTCGCAGCTTGGGAGTAATCCTGGACTCTTCACTGAGCCTAGAACCCCAGGTTTCGGCAGTGACCGGGATAGCATTTGCACAATTAAAACTTATGCACCAGCTGCGCCCATACCTTGGGAAGCCTGACTTGGCCACGGTAGCCCATGCTCTGGTTATATCCCGTATAGATTACTGCAACGTTCTCTACGTGGGGTTGCCTTTTAAGACTGTCCAGAAGCTTCAAATGGTCCAACGGGCAGCAGCCAGGATACTAACAGGAGTGGCACTCAGGGAGCACACAACTCCTCTGTTGCGCCAGCTCCACTGGCTGCCAGTCTGCTACCGGGCACAATTCAAAGTGTTGGCTTTAGCCTATAAAGCCCTAAATGGTTCTGGACCAACCTACGTGTCTGAACGCATCCCCCCTTATGAACCATCTAGGACGTTAAGATCGTCTGGGGAGGCCCTGCTCTTGACTCTGTCTACATCACAAATACGTTTGGCAGGGACGAGAGACAGGGCCTTCTCAGCAGTGGCCCCTCAGCTAGGGAACGACCTTCCCAGGGACATTAGATCAGCCCCCTCCCCTTTGACCTTCCGGAAAAAAAAGTCAAAACCTGGCTATTCGAGCAGGCATTTGAAAAGAAAGTGTAACAGACATAGAAATATGGATGATGAGATTGGATCTTGATTTTATCCAAGAGATGCTAATGAAATGTTTTATTGATTTTGTAATGATTGTTTATTATGCTATTATTTTAAGTGTTTTTAACTGTTCTATGATGTTTTGAGCATTGAATTTTGCTACTGTAAACTGCTTTGAGTCGCCCGAGGGCTGAGAAAAGCAGCATATAAATATAGTAAATAAATGAATGAATGAATGAATGCATCCCACCAAGAACTTGTCACCATTTATTACGATCCACACAGTTCAAGGAGTCGAGCACACCTCTCTCGGGCTTTGCCTGGCCCTGCCTGGTTAAAGGGCCACCATTCAAGGCTGATACACGGCATGTAAATAACAGATGGCTGCTTTTGGGATGGTATCTGGGTCAAGGGAAGCCGGAGGGCTTTTCTGGTCTGCTTTGGGGCGCCCGTCTCTGAGTCAGGAGGGCTTTGGCGGCCTTGGAGGCCTCCGGCACGAGGAGACCCAGATGGCCAGTGGTCTGGAAAACACCAAATCCTCTGGGCGGGGGTCACAGAGGATCAAGGCACCTTCCATGAGGAGGCATTGGAAACCATTTTCTCAGAGTTTTCTATGACAGCCTACCTCAGCACATTTCGCTCTAGTTTCTCAATGCATATCTGATAGACGGACCAACTTGGACTCCAACTCCCAGCATTTTTCAAAACCTCAGGCCTTCCTTCCTCCCCCAGCTGCTGTAAGCGAGGAAATTCCTGAGCGTGCCTTGGACCACAAGAAGATCCAACCAGTCCACCCTCCAGGAAATAAAGCCTGGCTGCTCACAGAAGGCAAGGAGATGAGAGGCAACAATGAAGCACTTTGGCCACATCATGAGAAGACAGGAAAGCTTGGAGAAGAGAAGCGTGAAGTGACTGAACAAATAAACAACAAACTTACATTTCTCCCTGTTGCAATTAATTGTGTGAGTCTTGGCCAATCAACCCTCCAGTCGTTGGATCCTGATCCCCATCCTTCCCATTCTACATCAGTGTTTCCCAATCGATGTTCCGCGGCACACTAGTGTTCCGTGAGCGATCACCTGGCGTGTCGCGGAAAAACCTCTCTTCCCCCTTCTTCCCCCTCCTGCCTGCTGCTGCTTGGGGGAGGAGGAGGAGGAAGGGCCGGGCAGTGGCGAAGAAGAAGGGGTTGGGGCGCCACCTCCTTCGTTCCCTCCGCACACCAGCCAGCCGGCCCATCCTGGCTGAATGGGAAGGCTTGGGCACCTCGGGGAGCCTCGCCCATCCTGCATCTTCCGTCGGGCTGGGCGGAGCCACGAATCGGGAGAAAAGCTCCCTGAGGTGCCCAGGCCCTCCTGGTTTGCGGCTCCGCCGAGTCCGGCGGGAGACGCGAGCTGGCCAAACCCGGCTCCCAGGCAGAGCTGTAAATAAATAAATAATAAAGATGGGCTCAAAGCCTAGCTTAAAAACTGTGGCATTGACATTAAGAGAACTGGGAAGACCTGGCCCTTCAGCGCTCTAGCTGGAGGTCAGCTGTGACCAGCAGTGCTGTAGAATTTGAAGAGGTACGAATGGAGGGCGAGAGAGAGAAATATGCCAAGAGTAAGGCACGTCAAGCCAACCCTGATTAGGACTGCCTTCCATCGGGAAACTGATGTGGGAGAAGATGTGGGTCAATAGGGCTTCACAGCGACCTAGGGACCCATCACCAAGACACCACATCTGGAAGACCCTCATCCTCGAACTATGAGGAATCTCCTAAGTGAGCTTATATAACACTCTGTGACATGGTTTTCATTCCTGGGTTAGAAATGTCATTTCCTAATTGGGTCTATTATTAAAAACATGGGGAAAGTTTATTAAATTGCAAAAACATTGTGTGTGTTTTTTTGGTGGTCGGTCTAAAAGGAGTAGAAGGACTACTTTCAAAGTAAGGACCGCGGCATTAAACAGGAAATAACACTTTCAAAGCAGGGACAGAACATTTGGTGACATTTGTTTGGTGCCGGTGAAGAAAGGGCCCAGGAGCCTGGATCTGGCCCCCAGAGGCAGCAGGGACCGGGCGGAGGTTCAATCTAACCTAGCCTTTCCCCTTTTCCCACAACTCGATGCAACATCTGGAGCCCATTACCAGCGAGGCCGTGCAGCTGTGACCCCGCGACTCCTTTCCAAAACCGAGAAAGACAAGGCAAGGCAGTTGTGTTCCTGGATCCTCTTCCAGGAAAGGCATGAGCAGCCAGGGCAAGCACTGTATTCAGGCTGTAGGCTAGGCATGGGCTAACTTCGGCCCTCCAAGCATTTTGGACTCCAACTCCCACCATTCCAAATTGCACCAGGCCCTTTCCTTTTCCCTGGCTGAAGCGACTGGGAGGGAAAAGGAAAGGCTGAGCCTGTTAGGACGGGTGGGAGTTGAAGTCCAAAACACCTGGAGGGCCCATGTTGGCCCATGCCCCCCCCCCCCCAAGATTCTAATAAACCACAACGGCTCCCCAAGTCCTGCTTTAGGTCAAAGCCATGGCTGCCTGTCAAGGCCACTTTGACCTTTTGGAATGAGGACAAATCCCATGCACACGCCCACCAAGGGCGTCATGGCAAAGGGAGACGGCCCTAGAGGCAAATCAAGAGGGTCAGATTGAAAGGGGCGCCGGAGGGAAGCTTTGCCATTGCGTAGATGCCCCCCTGGCCTTGTGAATGGGTGCCCGTCTCTTCCCAGAAGGATCTTCTCCCTCCCTGGGCCCGAACTAGGCAGAGCCATGTCCACACGGCGCTCTTGAAAAGAGGTATTGACAAGCTGGAATGTGTCCAGAGGAGGGCAACTCAAATGCTCAAGGCTCTGGAGAACAAGCCCTATGAGGAGCGGCTTAAAGAGCTGGGCATGTTTAGTCTGAAGAAGAGAAGCTGAAAGGAGACATGATGAGGTCCATGTATAATTAAGTCATAGGGAGGAGCGGGGAGCAAGCTTGTTTTCGGCTGCCCTGAAGACAAGGACGCAATGGAGCAATGGCTTCAAACTACAGCAGCGTTTCTCAACCTGGGGGTCGGGACCCCTAGAGGGGTCGCGAGTGGGTGTCAAAGGGGTCACCAAAGACCATCAGAAAACACAGTATTTTCTGTTGATCATGGGGGGTGGGGGGTTCTGTGTGGGAAGTTTGGCCCAGTTCTATCATTTGTAGGGTTCAGAATGCTCTTTGATTGTAGGTAAACTGTAAATCCCAGCAACTACAACTCTCAAATGTCATGGTCTATTTTCCCCAAACTCCACCAGTGTTTACATTTGGGCAGACTGAGTATTCCTGCCAAGTTTGGTCTAGATCCATCACTGTTTGAGTCCACAGTGCTCTCTGGATGTAGGTGAACTACAACTCCCAAACTCAAGGTCAATGCCCACCAAACCCTTCCAATGTTTTCTGTCGGTTATAGAAGTTCTGTGTGCCAAGTCTGGTTCAATTCCATCATTGGTGGAGTTCAGAATGCTCTTTGATTGTAGGTGAACTATAAATCCCTGCAACTACAACTCCCAAATTACAAAATCAACCCCCCCCCCAACCCAACCAGTATTCAAATTTGGGTGTACCAGGCATTTGTACCCAACTTGGTCCAGTGAATGAAAATACATCCTGCATATCAGATATTTACATTACGATTCATAACAGTAGCAAAGTTACAATTGTGAAGTAGATACAAAAATAATTTTATGGTTGTGGGTCACCACAACATGAGGAACTGTATTAAGGGGGTCACGGCATTAGGAAGGTTGAGAACCACTGAACTACAGGAAAGTATATTCCACCTGAACATGAGGAGGAACTTCCTGACCATGAGAGCTGTTCAGCAGTGGAACTCTCTGCCCGCTGTGGAGTGTGGTGGAGGCTCCTTCTTTGGAAGCTTTGAAAGAGAGGCTGGATGGCCATCTGTCGGGAGTGCTTTGAATGTAATTTTCCTGCTTCTTGGCAGAATGGGGTTAGCAGGAAGCCTGGCCGCTCTCCCAGGCCCACGCAGGACTCCTGGCCATTTTCCAGTGGAAAGAAATGCGTCCCGTCACCACGCTATAATGGGACATGACATCACCCAAAGCGGATGTGTGTGTGGAGGGCGTCCACTGGCCGTTCTCCCCCTCCTTGGCCCTTTTGGCTGTGGAAGGAGAAGTCAAACCGTCAAACATCTCCAGAGGTCCCATAACTGTGGAGAGCATGTTGAAGGGGACCAGAGTGTTGCTGCCTGCAAAATGGGACAGAGAGCAGGACCTGGTTGCCTAAACAGAGATGCTAATGGCTCGTTTCCCTGGATCAGTGTTTCTCAACCTTCCCAATGCCGCGACCCCTTAATACAGTTCCTCATGTTGTGGTGACCCCCAACCATAACATTATTTTTGGACCAAAATTGGCACAAATACCCGATACACCCAAATTTGAATACTAGTGGGGCTGGAGGGGAGATTGATTTTGTCATTTGGGAATTGTAGTTGCTGGGATTTATAGCCCACCTACAATCACAGAGCATCCTGAGCTCCATCAACAATGGAACTGAACCAATCTTGACACACAGAACTCCCACGACCAACTTAAAAACTCTAGAATAGACACCAAGAACTGGGAAGCCCTTGAGCACTCTAACTGGAGGTCAGCTGTGACCAGCAGTGCTGCAGAATTCAATGAGGCATGAAAGGAGGGCAAAAGGAAGAAACATGCCAAGAGGAAGGTACGTCAAGACAACCCTGACCAGGACCGCCTTCTGTCTGGAAACCAATGTCCTCACTGCGGAAGGGAGAACATGCAGAAGAATAGGGCTCCACAACCACCTACGGACCCAGCGCCAAGGCAATACGCTTGGAAGAACATCATCCTTGGGCTATGAAGGATTGCCTAAATAAGTAAAGTACTGGTTTGGTGGGCATTGACCTTGAGTTTTGGAGTTGTAGTTCACCAACATCCAGAGAGCACTGTGGACTCAAACAATGTTGGATCAGGACCAAACTTGGCATGAATACTTAATATGCCCAAATGTGAACACAGATGGAGTTTGGGGAAAATAGACCTTGACATTTGGGAGTTACAGTTTCTGGGATTTATAGTTAACACACAATCAAAGAGCATCCTGAACTCTTGCAATAATGGAATTGAACCAAACTTGGCATATTTAACTTTCCTTACCAAGAGAAAGTACTGAAAGGGTTTGCTTGGGAATTGACCTTGAGTTTGGAAGTTGTAGTTCACCTACACCCAGAGAGCACCGTGGACTCAGAAAATGATGGATCTGGACCAAACTTGGTACAAATACTCAATATGTCCAAATATGAACAGTGGGGAAAATAGACTTTGCCATTTGGGAGTTGTTGGGATTTATAGCTCACCTACAATAAAAAAGCATTCTGAACAGCATTGATAAAATTGGGACAACCTTCCTACACAGAACCCCCATGCCTTGAAGGGAGCCTCCCTCCAGCCTTGCATGCTCTCCCTCGCCCCCACATGCACTTTCCTGCAGTTCAAGCTACTTCCTTGCAGTGCACGACACCTTTCCCAGCCTTTCTGCAGTCCTTCCCTTCCTCATCCTGTCACAAGTCAAGGTGCAACTCCAACTGGAAAGCACAGAAGGGGATTTCTGCTTCAGCGCAAGGAGACATGCCCAGACTCGCGATGGGGGCTCCTTGCCTCATTTGAAGATGCAGCACTCTTGATGCCTGGGGCACTACTCAAGAGCAAGCTTTGGGCCTGTGGCGGCAGTAGGGGGAAGCAGCCCTGGCCACTGTGGGCCACAGGATTGCTCAGGTGGGGGCAAGGTTCACATCCCACCAAACCTGTGGGCCTGTTCCCAACTACCAAGTACATAGACCACTTGATGTGAGAAGCCTAGTGTGAGAAAGCTCCAGTGTGAAGGCTGCTATGTCGTTCTGAGTGTGAGGTAAACCTCAGTGTGAGAGAAGCCTCGTGTGAGACAGCTACAGTATGAAGGCCGCTGAGGAGTGTGAGGTAAGCCCCAGTGTGAGAGAAGCCTATTGTGAGAAAGCTAGTGTGAGAAAGCTCCAGTGCGACGGCTGCTATGTCGTCCCGAGTATGAAGTAAACCTCAGTGTAAGAAAAGTCTCGTGAGACAGCTCCAGTATGAAGGCCACTGAGTGTGACGTAAACCCCAGTGTGAGAGAAGCCTAGAGTGAGAAAGCTCCAGTGCGAAGGCTGCTATGTCGTCCCGAGTATGAGGTAAACCTCAGTGTGAGAGAAGACTCGTGTGAGACAGCTCCAATATAAAGGCCACTGAGGTGTGTGAGGTAAACCCCAGTGTGAGAGAAGCCTAGTGTGAGAAAGTTCCAGTGCGAAGGCTGCTATGTCGTCCCGAGTATTTATTTTATTTATTTGTCACGTTTCTATACCGCCCCTCTCAGCCCGAAGGCGACTCGGGACGGTTTACACAGGCAGTCTCTGCCCTCAATATAACACAGCAACAAGACAAACCCTTCCCCCCAAAACATAACACATATAACAATTTAACAATTAAAAACATACAATTGCAGCCTCAGCGTCATGTTGAAATCAGTTTCCATCGCATCGTCGTCATTCCATATATTCAATTAAGCCTTATATTTCATCAACAAATGCCTGCTCAAATAGCCAGGTCTTGACTTTCTTGCGAAACGTCAGGAGGGAAGGGGCCAATCTGATGTCTTTAGGGAGGCGTTTCCAAAGCCGAGGAGCCACCACTGAAAAGGCCCTGTCCCTTGTCCCCGCCAGTCGCGCCTGCGAAGGCGGGACCGAGAGCAGGGCCTCTCCAGATGATCTTAAACATCTCGATGGTTCATAGGGAGAGATGCGTTCGGACAGGTAAGTAGGACCCGAACCACTTAGGGCTTTAAAGGCTAAAGCCAGCACTTTGAATTCTGCCCGGTAGCAAACTGGCAGCCAGTGGAGCTGGCACAACAGAGGAGTTGTGCGCTCTCTGAATGCCGCTCCTGTTATCAACCTGGCTGCTGTCCGTTGGACTAGTTGCAGCTTCCGAACAGTCTTCAAAGGCAACCCCATGTAGAGAGCATTGCTGTAATCTATACGGGATGTAACCAGAGCATGGACCACCGTGGCCAAGTCAGACTTCTCAAGGTACGGGCGCAGCTGGCGCACAAGTTTTAACTGTGCAAATGCTCTCCTGGTCACCGCCGAAACCTGGGGTTCCAGGCTCAGCGATGAGTCCAGGATCACACCCAAACTGCGAACCTGCATCTTCAGGGGGAGTGTAACCCCGTCTAACACAGGCTGTAACCCTATGCCCTGTTCAGCCTTTCGACTGACCAGGAGTGCCTCTGTCTTGTCTGGATTCAATTTCAATTTGTTCGCCCTCATCCAGTCCGACACAGCGGCCAAGCACCGGTTCAGGACCTGAACAGCCTCCTTAGTAGCAGGTGGGAAGGGTGACAGAGTTGGACATCATCTGCGTACAGATGACACTGCACTCCGAAACTCCGGATGACCTCCCAGCGGCTTCATGTAGATGTTAAACAACATGGGGGAGATAGTATTGAGCCCTGAGGAACCCCACAAGACAATGGTTGTGGGGTTGAACAGGTATCTCCAATAACACCTTCTGAGATCGGCCCTCCAGAAAGGACCGGAGCCACTGCAAGACAGTACCTCCAAGCCCCATATCTGCGAGGAGTCTCAGAAGGATACCGTGGTCAACGGTATCGAAGGCCGCTGAGAGGTCCAGCAAAACCAACAGGGACACACTCCCCGTCAAGCTCCCGGCATAGATCATCCACTAAGGCGACCAAGGCTGTCTCGGTACCATGTCCCAGCCTAAAACCAGACTGTGCCGGATCCAGATAATCCGTGTCTTCCAAGAATACCTGGAGTTGTGAGGCCACCACACGTTCCAGGACTTTGCCCAAGAAGAGAAGATTGGAAACAGGCCGATAGTTGACTTAATTGAGTGGGGTCCAGTGATGGTTTCTTCAACAGCGGTTTTAGAACAGCTTGTTTTAAGCTCGCTGGAATGTTGCCTTCCCGGAGGGAGGCATTGACCACCACCTTCACCCACTCGGCCAATCCCCTCTGGCCTCCTTTAGAAGCCAGGATGGGCAGGGGTCTAGGATGCATGTGGTCGCTCTCATTCCTCCAAGTATCTTGTCCACATCCTCGGGTTTCACCAATTGAAATTGATCCATCAAAATTGGACAAGCAGGTGCTCCAGCTACATCCTCAGAGACTGCCGTTAACATGGTGTCCAGGCCGGAACGGATCAAAGCGACTTTATCCGCAAAGAACTTTGCAAATGCTTCACAGCGTGCTGCCGAGTTGTTAGGGCTTCCATCCTGGATGGCAGGATGCAATAGGCCTCTGACAACTCGAAACAGCTCCGCTGTACGGTTCTTTGCGGATGCAATATTGGCTGCCAGAAAGGATTTCTTTGCAGCCTTTATTGCCGCGCCATATGCCCTTAGATACGCATCAAGGAGTGTTCGATTTGGCCCGCTCGGATCTGAACACCACACGCTCTCTAGGTCCCTCTTCCTTCGCTTCATTGCTGCCAACTCCTTGTTAAACCAAGGAGCTGGTTTAGCTCGGCTACTTGAGAGGGGCCGTTCCGGAGCAATCGTGTCTATTGCCCTAGTCATCTCCCCGTTCCAGAGAGTGACCAGAGCATCGACAGAATCACCTACCGAGGTGGCGGGAAATTCCCCAAGAGCCGTCAGGAATCCATCAGGATCCATAAGCCTCCTAGGGCGGACTGGGTCCTCCACCCCTGCAGAGGTTGGAGGGTGCGGAAAGTCTAAACCTGATCAGAGTATGAAGTAAACCTCAGTGTGAGAGAAGCCTCGTGTGAGACAGCTCCAGTATGAAGGCCACTGAGGAGTGTGAGGTAAACCCCAGTGTGAGAAAGCTCCAGTGTGAAGGCGACTGAGGAGTGTGAGGTAAACCCGTGTGAGAAAGCTCCAGTATGAAGGCCACTGAGGAGTGTGAGGTAAACCCGAGTGTGAGAAAGCTCCAGTGTGAAGGCTGCTATGTCGTCCTGAGTGTGAGGTAAACCTCTGTGTGAGAGAAAGCTTGTATGAGAAAGCTCCAGTCTATTTGTTTATTTGTGTTATGGAAACCTAGTTCTTGTAAATAGTGCAACCATATTATTTTACTACAAAAAAGCCTCCTATGAAAGAGAGAACATTGGTCTGCGTGTCTGATGTTCTTTTTATCACTTTGCGCTCCTGGTTCTGCGTCACGCTGCTCCCACTCAGCTACTCTGCTGTACATTTATGGGGAGGGCCTTTTGTTAGTAAGCCCACTCGCCCAACAAGAGCCCCCTTTGCCCTGGTGCCCTCAGCCCAACCTCCCTCCCTGATGAAGGAAACCCAGCCCCCCCCCTCGAGCCATGGACCGCTCCGTGTGTCTCCTTGCAGAATATTCTTTATTGGATTCAGGGGCAGGGACTCTCTCTGTGTGTACACTGGAATGTGTTATAAGGCCTAAACGCATTATTTGACAGGGTTACAAAATCTCCTTTAAATATCACACCCCCCGAAAAAAAGACCCCCTAAATTTGATGGTGGAACTATGCTTTTTTAAAAATTCAGACAGACAGCTGGATGAGTAAGATTCACGGAGACTCCTCTCTGGGACTGAGCGAGACCCCTTTCCCTTTCCCTCCCCTTCCCCATCCCAGGACACTTTGGAAAGAGTCACTTGAGCAGCCAGGCAACGCGGGAGGAGAGGCCGGGACTCTCTTAGCAGGAGCACCAATGGGCATGTGCCAAGCGCCAGCGGCTGGCCCCTTCCCAGAGCTCTGGGGAGATCAGATATGGGTTAACGTTGAGAGAACAAGGGAAGGGGGCCCTCAGGTGGTGATGCCAGGATATCCTCCCCCAAACACACACACTCACACCAGGGCCAGGTTGGCCAGTAAGGGCTCCATGGCACCCAGAAGAGAAGTGCCAGCGCCTAGCCCTGGAAAGGGCTAGTTGCCATGTTGGTGCTTGCGCAATCCCACACTAACCAAAGGGAAGAGGTGCCTCAGTAAGGAGGGGGCCCTGGAGTTGGGGGCTGCTGGGAATGAAAGCACAGGAGGAGTGGGCTCAAGGATGGAGGAGGGGAGGAAGGGGCCCAGGGGCCGCGCCAGAGGAGCAAGCAGTCTCTCCCTGCCCGGCTGTGCCCTTGAGAAGATCGGTGGGCAAAGCAACAGCTCCGTGTCTCCCGACAACGTGGAAAAGCCGCTGCCTGTTTTTCCCCCCGAAAGACTCCAATCTTGGTCGCTCCTTCCTGGCGGCGACGGCTACAGGATCTCGTACTTGTCCACCAGGAAAGTGGTCTCCGTGGAGAACCTCACGGGGCTGTTCCCATCCACCTGGGTCACTTTGGTAACCTGTGAGAAAGGGAGAGGGAGGGGGGCAAGGGTCAGCCAGGGAAGGGACTCATCTCCCTATGGAAAGGGGGCGGGGGTATGGATTGGAATTCAACCCCACACTACCCAAGTCTCAAGTCCTCATCGAGGATTAGTTAGTTCAGTATAGACTAAGGGTTTCTTCTTCATATGGGCTGTGGCGCAGTTGTCTAGGAGTCAGCTGCATTAATTCACCACTGACCGAAAGGTCACGAGTTTGAAGCCAGCCCAATTGGAGTAAGCTCCCAACCATTTGTCTAGCTTGCTGTCGACCTCTGCAGCCCGAAAGACAGCTGCATCTGTCAAGTAGGAAATTTCGGTACCGCTTATGTGAGGAGGCAAATTTAAATAATTTACGACGCCATTAAAATCTCCAGCAGAGTGTGAAAGAATGAGGAAGTCCTCCACCAAGGACTCGTTGTCACAAGTGGACCGTGAAGCGACAGCTCCCCTGGTGGTCGGAATTCAAGCATACCCTCATGAAGCTTAAATTGCCTCTGTGTTTGTCTATATATGTTCTGTGTCTATGGCTTTGAATGTTTGCCATGTATATGTGCATTGTAATCCGCCCTGAGTCTCCTGTGGGGTGAGAAGGGCAGAATATAAATACTGTATATGAATAAATAAAGTCTCCTGAATGACAGTTGTATCCTTGTTTGTTTTTGGATGCTCTGCTGTATATTTTAGGGCAGTTTTCCCTGACATTGCCTACCTGGATGTTGCAGTAGTTCTTCTTGGAGATGAAGGAGACGTGGACAGGGAAGAAGTCGTTGGGCTGCCCGGCGATGCTGAACTCCAGGCTGCCGCTCTTGGTTTTGGCATCGATGACCGGCAAGCACCACTCCAGCAGGTTCCTCCGGCCGTCGTGGCGGTAGTCCCCGTCAATTTCCCCGATCACAGGGGCGCCCACCCCAGGCCTAGGCAAACATACAGGAATGTGGGCAGTCAGCACCCAATCCCTCTATCTCCCAATCTCTTAAACATAAAACACACTCAAAATACACAAGGCTAGAGATGGAAATGGAGATGGTTTGGGATGATACAAATCAGACATTTGTTATTGTTCTCATGTCAATGCGACTATACATTTAAAGAGTCAGTATATGGAATAAGTTTTAGTATTTATATTGGAAAGTGCTTATTGTATTTTTAAAGGTTGTATATTATTTAATATGCCTCCTCCCCAGTGGTGCAGCAGATTAAACTGCTGAGTTGCTGAAATTGCTGACAGAAAGGCTGGTGGCTCTAACCTGGGGAGTGAGGTGAGCTCCCACTGTTAGCATCAGCTTCTGCCAACCTAGCAGTTTATTTATTATTCATTTACTTCATTTCTACCTCGCCTTTCTCGACCCGAGAAGGGGCTCAAGGCAGCTTGCAAATTTGGAAATGATGTTACTTAAGGTCTTGGGAACTGATCTTGAGTTTGGAAGTTGTAGTTCACCTACACCCAGAGAGCACTCTGGACTCAAACAATGTTGGATCAGGACCAAACTTGGCATGAATACTGAATATGCCCAAATGTGAACACAGATGGAGTTTGGGAAAATAGACCTTGACATTTGGGAGTTACAGTTTCTGGGATTTATAGTTAACACGCAAGGAGCATCCTGAACTCTTGCAACAATGGAATTGAACCAAACTTGGCATATTGAACTCTCATTACCAACAGAAAGTACTGGTAACCGGTGCCCAAGTACAGGGATGTCTGGGGAGCTGAGTAGAGAGCATAGGGTGGCAATGGTGCTGGAGCTTGAAAGTTTAGAAAGCCCTTTCCAGGTGGTTCCCCCTGCCTCTTTTGCTGCTTTTTTATTTATATAGATTCATTATTATATGTAATTTTATACTCAGGGTATTAAAATAATAAAAATAATAAATATTATTTATATAAATAATATTAATTTATTATAATATTTATTATTATTTAATACCATGGGTATAAAATTACATATAATAATAATACAACTATATAAATACAAATGTAATGTTCGTTTGTGGGAGTAAATATTATAAGAATAAATCTAGGCCTTACCTGCCTCCCCCTCGCCCTCTTCCCTTCCCCGAGGAGGCTCCTGGGAGTTGGAGTCCTGAAGGTGAGGCCTACAGGCACGCCAAAGCCTTGGGCTCGCCCTCTTCCCTTCCCCGAGGGCCTTCTGGCTCCATTGCTTCTCCCTCCTCACTGCTCTTCCTCGGCCTGAATGAAGGGAAGGGTCCTTCCATGCGCCCTTCCCCTCCCACTCCCATGGAGAAAACGGCGAGTAGGAGGGCGAGGCGGGCATGCTGCCTCCGCCGACCCTGGCTTCGGCCGGCCCTTGGCGCCTCCGGAGGACGGAGAGCAAGGAGGACCCTTCCCTTCATTCAGGCGGAGGGTAGCAGCGAGGAGGTAGAAGCAACGGAGCCTGAAGGCCCTCAGGGAAGGGAAGAGGGCGAGCCCGAGGCTTTGGCGTGCCTGTAGGCCTCGCCTTCCGGACTCCAACTCCCAGGAGCCTCCGCTGCGTTGGGCAACAGTCCGGCACCGGAGCGAGTTGGAGGACTCCGAGGGCGACTCGCTGCCGTCTCCGTGCCCTTCCCTGGCTTAGTCTCCCGTGCGCGTGAGGCGGCGGTTGGAGGGAGGGGGGTAGAGTGGGAGGGGGTGGAGAGGGCCAGGCCAGGGGAAGGGGGTGGATTGTTTGTGGGGATGGCAGGAAGCGGCGCCAGCATTTTGTGTAGGCCGGTCGGCCAATGGGATTCGCTGGCGGCCGCGGAGGACACTGGGAAATGTAGGTTTTTTTGTTTCGTTGTTTTGGGGGGAAAGTTTCTTTGCTAAAAACCTTCCTTGCCTGAGGCCTATTTCTGTTGCCAAGTTTGGTGTCTCTGCCATGGATGGTTTCTCTGTCTGTGGCAGTCGTTAGACGACGGGACCTCCTTTATATATATAGATAACCTGGCCTATGGTTGGTACAATAAACAATTCATTCACTCAAAACACAAGGAACCTCAAACTCACGGCAGCGGGATGGTGATCACCACGTCGTTCAGCTCCAGGCCCTCCTCCTGCAACTCGTACTCGATGTTGACATCGCAGCCGCTCCCGCTCTCCGAGGGCCAGCAGTTAACTAAGGCAAGACAGGGCCCCAGTTAGCTACCTGGGAACTATGGAGGCCTGCAGGGGACTGTCTCTGTAACCCCGCCCCCAGTTATTGGCCCCGCCCCTCGTACTCACTGGTCAGCGGGATGAAAGACTCCTCTGTCGTCTGCAGCCGCCACTTCAGCACTCCCACGTCGCTGTTGATGGGAAAAGATTTCTCCGGGTTCTTCAGGCCGATCAGAGACTCCGCTGTGAAAAGCTTCTTGTCCACATTGGGGTGGGTCTGGAGGGAAAGAACAGTGGAAAGAGATTGGCTGCAAATGCCCAGAAGCCATACATTCCTTGGCCCTCCCCACAAACCCTAGAGCAGAGCTGTCCAATCAGTATGTTTTGTGACCTTGCAGCATGTAGGAAGCGACAAGAAACCTCTGAGTCTATGTGAAGCCAAAAACTAGATAGATATATAAATGAAAGGTTTTCAAAGTCCAATATGGCTCCAGTCCAGGTGATCAGAAGGACTGCGTCTCTTTCTATAAACCTGGGAGACATCTACGATCTATTGGGGAGGGCCTGCTTTTGGTCCCATCACCCATTCAAGCACGCTAGCTGGGCACACAGGAGGCAGTCTTTTCGGTGGCTGCTCCCAGGCTGTGGAACTCCCTCTCAAGAGAAACCAGAATGGCTCCATCCCTGCTGGCCTTCCTTCCACAAGCAGGTCAAGACCTTTCTCTGCCAACAGGCTTTTGGGGAAGGACAAGGGGAGGCTTTGGGGAGTGTGGGTGGGATTTGGGGGGCGAGGGAGGTGGCATATGAAAGGCCATTTGAATGTATTTGCTGTATTTTAATTCTGTTTCTACCACACTGTTATTACTTGTTTTTTTACCTTTTTTCCCCGCCATGGGGAAGAAGGTGGGATATAAATAAAGGAAAAAAGGTTTCCCTTTGACATTAAGTCTAGTCGTGTCCGACTCTGAGGGGTGGTACAATATATATAAAAATTATTATATTGCGTTTATCATACTATATCATGCTATTACAATACACAATTATACTGTTATATCACTAAATATTACTATCATGTACTATATTATCATTATAGCAAACTATATTACAATGCTACTTTATTATAGTGTGTCACTACTATGTTATAATTAGTATAGTAAATTAATGTTACATTATTTATATTATTATAGTTACTATTACACTATATCCTGTATTATTATAGCAAATTATAATATTATGTTACATTGTTATATTACTATGTATATATTACTATATTGCATTACTATACTATGTCACATAGTAACTTATGTTATATTGTGTTATTCTTATACAATATCATACTATTATACTACCTAATATTGTAATACTATTATACTGTTAAAATATCGGTACCATCGATTGCTATCTACAGCCGTCACTTTGCCCGGTCGCCAGCTCCTCCCGGCCTCCTCCAGTGACGTGGATTCACCGTGACGCGGCAAGGATCTATTTATCGGCCATCTACACTTCTGGCCCGGAGCATCCGAGCCTTCGATACAGCGGCTCACGATCTAGGAGTACTTTTGCACGGTACTCTATTCATTTCCACCAGGTCACCCAGACAGAGCGGTTTATTACAATATTGTTGTATAGGGAGTCATATTTGCTTTAATCACTCACTGCCACTGTCTACAGCCTGGCCACCCCCTAGGGGTCTGTACCTGCTTACCATATACAAGCGCGGGGATTGTCTCTTCTTTCTGGGACTGTTTGAAGCTTGTATATCTTCAGTTGGATTGGATATTATTGGTTTATTCCACTGCTTATGACTTACTGCCTTTGCATTTTTGTATGTTGTACAATTATGCTGTGCTTTTTCATCCGTGGGTTCATTACCCTATATACGGGCTCGAAGTGCTACACAGGATTTATGGTCATTTGAACCTTTATACTTGTAGGATTTTATATATCAGGCTTGGCCTTCTGTTCTTGTTACTTTATTATCACTATCATAACTATTATTACATCAGATTATATTATACGGGAGATTAGCACAGCGGTTAAGACAGCAGCTGTTAGCTGCAAGCTGTAAAGATCCGAACGTGACAAGTTCGAATCCCGGGCTGACCTGCGCAAGTCAGCTGTAAGCCTGCCCCTGTTGACCTAAGCAGTCGAAAGCTAGCACAACTAGATAAATTAGGTACTGCATAAGCAGGGGAATAATCCTAAAGGACTTTTTAACTTCAATAAATATTGAAGACAACTACTGGATTCCGCTGGCTGGCAGGCTCTTCGTCAAGAAGAAGGAGGTAGCAAGGAGGATGGAACAACAGTGCCCCCCTGTGACGGAATGGAGCAGCAGCACCCAGTGACAAATATAACAACAATGAAAATAACAAGTGTCCCATTGGAGACCAGGGGAGCTAGGCTCAGTCCAGGGGATCTTCCTGTTATATGTTATTGTATGTATTGTACATCTAAAAACGGCAGGGATTGTCTGCATGGAGCGCTGTTACCTTCCTGCCAGAGTGGTACATATAGATCTACTCACATTTGCATGTTTTGAACTGTTAGGTTGGCAGGAACTGGGGCTAGCAACGAGAGCTCACCCTGCTCCTCAGATTATAACGACTGACCTTTCGGTCAGCAAGTTCAGCAGTTCAGTGGTTTAACCTGCTGCGCCACGAGGGGTTCCTGGGATATAAATAAAGATAATGTGTTGTGTTCCTATATACTTCCTTATTCATCTGCTTATGTCTCTATAAGGGGTAGGCTTAAGCTTTGGTTTGCTAGTAAAAATTGGAATGGCTGTGTTGCAAAATGATGCCAGTCTATAAAGTGTGTCATCAACATGAAATGTCTGGAAAGCTCTGGCCTGGAGTGATGGCTTGCTTCCATTTGGTTCTCTCCTCTTCCTCTAGGCAAAAGCAGAGCCCTGGACCTTCCTCCCAAAGTGGACAACCAATTCCTAAACTGATCCTCTGACCACAGGCCAGTTTTAGCATCGAGTGAGACTGGAATTTCCCTGGGAGTGGAACAGAGCTAGGAGGGCTCAGCCTTTGGAGGATGGACGGCAGGCCAAAGCCTTGGGATTCTGACTAGGAGTTACACCTACCTGGAGCTGCACCCCTTTCTTGTCCTCGTTGTCAACATGGATACGAATCCGGGCAAACTTTTCGTCCAGGATCCGCAGCATGATCATGCCATGCAGCTCCATGTTCTGGAGGCCCCCATCTCTGCCACAGGTCAGGGAGATTTTCTCTTCTATTTTCATGTGCACGCTGAGGAGGGGAGCAGCAGTCACAACAGTCCCTTCGGTTCGGCAGCAACGTAGCCGTGCCCAGGACAGCAAGAAGGTGCCCCAGGCCTCCCTCCCATAAGCCACCCCAAAGCCCCTCCTTGCTTGGCTGCCCAGGGCTCCATGCTCCTCACCTCTCCATGTTAACGGGCGGAGCAAGGACCGCGGCTGCGTCCGAAGAGCGTTTCCCGATTGAAGAGGCAATGATGTTCTCTCCTTCAGATTTCAGCTTGTCCACAAAATTATCCACTTCCTTCCCTTTGGCACCAAGCTTGAGTGCCTTGTTGGAGCTAGATGGCCTATGACACAGGAAAAAGCAGAGTCCTTTGGAAGAGGTCCTTGCTTCCCAGCAAGGAGCCAAAAAAAGCCCTTCCTGCCACCTTCTCCTTCTTCCCATGCCTTAAAGCGGTCCCACTGAGAAAGTGAAACCACACCAACAAATGATCTAAATCAATGATTTTCAACCAGTGTACCGCGGAACACTAGTGTGCTGCGAGAGATCAGGTGTGCCGTGGGAAATTATTTTCGAACTTCATTCATATATAAGGCGCATCTATCCCTTTAAGAAATGGAACCATAGCACTCTCACGTCACCTAAGAAGTGACGCGAGAGTGCTATGGTCGCGCCATCTTGGATTCGCTCAGACGAGTTCCCCATTCTGACATTGCTCCTGTTTTCAACCACATATCTGTGTGAGATGAGCTTCTCAAGCTTGACTGCGATAAAAACTAAAAACAGAGCGAGACTGACAGCTGTTGAGCAAGACCTTTTGTGTGCGTCTTTCTACCATTCCTGCCAGGATATCTATTTTGTGTTCATCGAAACAGGCCCAGGTTTCACACTAAGTGAGTGTATAAATACACTTAAAAACATATTATCTATATGTATTACTGTGTTAGAGTGTCATTTTGGTTGGTGGTGTGCCCCAGGATTTTGTAAATGTAAAAAATGTGCCACAACTCAAAAAAGGTTGAAAACCACTGATCTAAATGAAAGCCTCTCTGCAGACTGGTTGAAGGGAAGAGCTGGCACCTTCCTTGGAGGCTTTTAAACAGAGGCTGGATGGCCATCTGTCAGGAGTACTTTGATTATGCTTTCCCAACATAGCAGGGGGTTAGACTTCATGGCCCATGTGGTCTCCTCCAACTCTATTATTCAATGATTTAGTTCCCTCCAAAACCATTTTGCTTCTACTAGGAATCTGGCACTTTCGTACCTGGATGGGATCGGAGTCACTTTGGGCTTTTCGGTCTCAATGATGGTCTCTGTGATCATGGCGGCTGTGGTCCCTCCCGAGACAGCAGAGCTGCCAAACCCCCCAAATCCTGGAGCTTTGGTACCCCGGCGTTCAGCGTCCCGGCGCGCCTGCTGCAGCTCCTTGGCTTTCCGCCGCATTTCGGCCTTGGCTTCGCGCTCCTGTGTCTGAACATCAGAACAAGACAGAAAAGGGCACTTAGTTGATTCTCAATACGCCCAGAACACAGCAGTACACCCTTGTCAAACGCGACGTCAGGAAAGAAAACCTAGTGGAGTGAAAGGGAGACACAGAGGAAGAAGCCCTGGGCCTACCTCCCGGACGGCTCTGAAGACCTTCTCCTCGTGGGAGTCCATCTCAGTAAAAGTGCGGATCTGGGCCAGGTTGACGTTCTCTCGGTAGCCGAGGGCCACGATCTCATCAAAGGCAAATATTAGGTCAAAGCAATGATCCGAGATCTCGTTCTCTTCTAGTGCTCTGCAGTATTCAGGGATCTGAGTGGAAGCAAAGAAAGAGTCAGAGCATTCCTCTTTTTTAGGAGACTGTCTTCAAGAGAAATGATAGAACAAAATATCACATTCAAGAGGCTTGTGTTCAATTACCCTCTGCCTGGGACACTTGGAACAGTATCCCTCTGGAAGATCGGCCAGATCAATTGAATGAACCCTGACAATCACAGCTGGATTGCCCCAGCTACAAATGCACATACCTAACAGTAATTTTATTTATTTATTTTATTTACAACATTTTTACCCTGCCCTTCTCAATCCCCAAGGTGGGACTCATTGTGGCTAACACTGGCAACGATTCCATGCCACAGTATCACAATAAAACAACAATATAAAACCATAAATATACACTAGATTAAAACAGTAACATTAATTATACAATCATAACCATTTCCATTATCCAAAGTGCAGTTATGCCTGCCCATCAAACGGCTGGTTCCAAAACCAGAGTTTTCTTCATAAAGCAATGAGGGAGGACGCCAATCTAATCTCGCTGGGGAGCAAATTCCACAAGTCGGGGGTCACCACCGAGAAGGCCCTGTCCCTCGTCCCCACCAGACGTGTTTGAGAGGCCGGCGGGACCGAGAGCAGGGCCTCCCCGGTGGATCTTAAACTACGAGGCGGAACGTAGAGGGAGATACCTTCGGACAATTTTAACACAAGCAGAAATGGGTATGAATACAAACAAGCTGTTTATTGTGTTTCAATTTTCCTCTCACATATTTTAATATGCATATGTTTTGATACACGCTTTTATGGATTAACAGGGTGCCCATAAAGTCTCTTTACCATTTAAATCTAAATATTTATTTATTTATTAGATTTATCAACCGCCACTCCCAATGGCTCGGGGCGGTTGACTCAAAACAAAGCAGTACAATAAAAGCAATAAAATAGTTACAATAAAATACAATTTAATCTGTGTATTAGGACTTGAAAGCCTGCTTGAACAGAGCGGTAAAAAGTAAAAAGTAAAAGGACTATATGGACACCCTGTATTTTAACTACGTTTCAATATGCGTTTGTACAGTGCATTTCAGTTGTGCCCTGCCTCAAACTGAAAAGAAAAGTGAATAATAAATAAAAATTATTATGGGGCTGTTGTGAGTTTCCGGGCTGTATGGCCATGTTTCAGAAGCATTCTCTCCTGAAGTTTTGCCCACATATAAGGCAGGCACCCTCACAACCTCTGAGGTGGACGTACAGCCTGGAAAACTCAAAGCAACCCACTGATTATGGCCACGAAAACCTTCGACAACACACAAAACTGGCGATTTTAATATTTTCTAAATTTTGGTGTATTTATAATTATTTTAATTGTCGGTTAGTGTTTAATTGTTAGTACTATGTCCGGCATCTAATGGATGCTTTCTGTAAGCTGCCCTGAGCCCCCCCCCTTCCTGAGGTATAAATGCTTGAAATAAATAAATATTTCAACACCATCAAAACAAACACTACCTTTTCTTAAACTCTAAAAAAAAGAAAACATCCTCAATTTTCCTTTCCCTTCTATAACCCTCACTACAGAAACCAACATCATGTATGAATCCACAACAGAGTTTCCTTCTCATTAAACAGAGGTAGAATGGCTGCCTTCTCCGCATTGATTCCCTGCCAAGTCCCCAAACGCAGCAGATATCAGCAGGAAGTTCCTCTGGAGCAGAACGGCCTAAAGATCAGCCCCAGGGACATTGGTTCCTCCCCACCGTTTGAATGAACCTCGGCCGACCCCTTGCTTCCCCCAACCCTTACCACTCGGGAGAAGAGCCGCAGCGTCTCCAGGTCCTCCAGGATGTTGCTGTTCTTGGTGGTGATGAGCACCATGTAGAGTTTCTCCATGGGCTGGTAGACGTAGCGCACGCTCTCCGTCTCCACGAAGGTGTGCTGCTTCCCGGTGTTCATGAGTTTGGGGAAGGCCGCCAGCAGCCCCTCGATGCGCGTCCGGGTCATCTCCACAAACTGGCGCGAGACAATGGCCTTCCCGGCCTTGGTGCAGACGGCAGCAGCCAAGAGCACCTGCGGGAGGGAAGAGGAAGAAGACCCTTCCATCACAGATTCATGGCATAATAATGTGAGTTGGAAGGGACCTCAAAGAGGGCCCTCCTTCTGCCAGACAGGAAAAGCACAATCAAAGCATCCCCAATAGATGACCACCCTCTGCTTAAAAGCCTCCAAAGAAGAACATTCCACTAGACTCCGAGGCAGAGAGTTCCACTGCTGAACAGTTCTTCTTAGTCAGGAAGTTCAGATGGAATTTCCTTTCCTATCCTTTGAGCCCATGGCTTCATTGAGTCCTAGTTTTCACTGGCAGCAGAAAACAAGACCAGTTCCATCTTTCTTATGGCCTCCTATCCAATATTTAAACATGGCTAAGACCTACCTTTCACAGAGCTGAATAAAATCCCACATTTTCTGCTTTGAATTGGGATACATGGCAATGTAGGCTCAGATAACCCAGTTCAGAGCAGATATTGTGGGATTTTCTGCCTTGCTATTTTGGGTTATATGGCTGTGTGGAAGGGCCCAGACTGACACGGCATCTTTCAAAATACAGTTTTTGCAAGCAGGAACCAGTGGAAAATCGCCACTACTGATTCAACTAATGTTACCCTCAAAAGGACAAACACATGTAAACAGATTGTTTTGTTTAAAACCTAAGAGCAACACAAAAATCAATCCTCCTTTCTTCCAAAGAAGTCCTTAGAAACTACTGACTGTTGAAAGCACGGAAATATCAATCAGGAAGTTTGGAGGCAACAACCATTAAGGCTTTCAACGTTAGAACGAGATTGTGTTAGGATTTAAAATGGCTGCAGCCCTATCTCTCTCTCTCTGTGCATATATATAATTTCAGTGATTTAATTACCCACTTAAAATATGCAAATTACCTGTGGACTGTCTGCAATTTGAAAGCCATTTATCCAATGATACAAGAGTAAGAGTGATAGAATACTTGTTTCAATATACAATATATCCTGGAACCTAACCCCAACAATAAGTGAGGGAACACTGTACAATATATAAATAAAAATAAAATATTTTGGAAGCTGCTGAGTCCCCTCCGGAGTTGAGAAAAGCGGGATATAAATACAGTAAACAAACAATATATTTTGTAAGCCACTCTGAGTCTTCTTCGGGGTTGAGAAGAACGGGATAAATACAGCAAATAAATACATACATAATATATTTTGTAAGCCGCTCTGAGTCCCCTTCGGGGTTGAGAAGAACAGGATATAATCTCTCGGAATTACTTCGCGAACGAAGATTCTTAGGAAGGACTCATCCCACGCTTTTTACAAGCACGTTGAGGACTAAAAAGGCCAATCTGAGATAGGCAAGTTCAGTTGCAGAAAGCACAGCAGCCTTCGAGCCTGTGCAATGGACCTTTTTGGTGGAGCGCAGCGTGCACAGAACTGGCCTCACCCTTTAAACCAAAGGTTCATCTGCCGGGACCTAGGAAGTTTGGATGGTGGCAGCGAGGTCCTCAGGTCGTAGGTTTGGTTCGAGTTTCCTTCTCTTAGATGGTTGACCTTACAGGGTTAGACGAGCACCATCTACCCGGGTTTGAAATCAGAGTTTTCCTTCTCCTAGGATGGTTGCCACAAGGCTAAAGAGCCCATCCTGCCCTTTGATGCTCTTTGTCAAACCCTTTGGTTGTGACCTGTCTGGCATGGGAGGCCCTACCGTTGGCTATTATGCCACCGCCAAAACTAACAAATGAAATAGGCTGACCCACCAATAGCATACACAAGAGAAGTATCCCAAGGGAAAGAAAGATATACCAGCAATATAAACATCAAAGAGTACAAGATCTCAGGTTCCAATCAACATTTATCTATTATACTTAGTATACTTTATACAAACAATATCCTGTAGTGAAACTTATGCATACATGCTGTCTTTTAATACATCCATACACAGCAGATACGGGCGGTAAGCTCACATGCAAGTGAGTAGACGTCGTAAAAAGGCGGAAAGGAGTTCCTGCGTCATCAGAGAGGGACACAGTCCCGGATGTCTCCCAACAGATAATAAAGAATTGTAAATAATAGTCAAGTCCCGGACAAAAATGCCAATCTATATGGTATTCATGTATTAATGGGGAGACAGTCCATGGTCGACGAAACCAATATTGATGCGCGCCTTCGTTTCGCCCCCGAAGGGGGCTTCCTCAGGACCAGTGGGCGTGGCCTAGGTAGCGTTGTCTACAGACGTCGTAAGACAGGAACCGCACAATGCATGGAGAAACGCGAGCACCGCAAGTGCTGACAATATCGCTAGGATATCGGGCAGGAGGCCTCATCAATATTGGAGAGGAATATAAATACAGTAAATACAGTAAACAAATAAATAATATATTTTGTAAGCCACTCTGAGTCCTCTTTGGGTTGAGAAGAGCGGGATATAAATACAGTAAATAAACAAACGATTTTGGAAGCCGCGCTGAGTCCCCTTCGGGGTTCAGAAGAGCGGCATATAAATGTAGTAAATTAATAACTGATATTGTCCAAAGTCCTGGTCCCAAAACCATGTTTTGAGCTTCCTTCTAAAAAAGATAAGCCAGTTCAAAGCAGATCCTGTGGGCTGTTCTGCCTTGATATTCGGGGCTATATGGCTGTGTGGACGGGTCCAGAGTCCATACGCCCACGGGCTCTTCCGCACAGCCCTGTATCTCAGAAGATCAAGGCAGAACATCCCACATTATTGGAGTGTGGACTCGGATAACCCGGTTCAAAGCAGATATTGTGTGTGGGATTGTATGCCTTGACATACTGGGATCAAAGGCTGCGTGGAAGGGCCCCAAATCACCCAGTTCAGCTGTGTGGAAGGGGCCTCAGGGCTGAAGCCAGGCCTTTCCCATTCTGGGGAGCATGGGAGCTGTAGTCCAAACCCTACACAGCCTCTCAGGACAGGCCTGGGCAAACTTGGGCCCTCCAGGTGTTTTGGACTCCAACTCCCACCATTCCTAACAGCCTGTCGGCTGTTAGGAATGGTGGGAGTTGGAGTCCAAAACACCTGGAGGGCCAGCAACACATCCCTTTTTTCCCTTTATCTCTGAGTTGGACTCCAACTCCCAGAAGCCTCCGCCGCCTGGCCCGACGGTCAGGGATTCTGGGAAACCGAGTCCAAAGCCTTGGAAGGCCCATTTCCTCACAGTGAGTCGCCCCCAAAGGCTGGGACGCAGGCCCAAGGCGGAGGGAAGCGTGGGGAAGAGGCAGGCGGGCTTCCCCGAGGCCTTTGAGGGCTCCCCCCGCTCACCATGGCGTCGGCGTGTCCCTCGTCGCCTTCCCCTTCCAGCAACTGCTTCGTCCTCCTGCCACAGAAGATGGCGGCCCCGAGCCACGTCGACCGAAGCGGAAGTGGCGTCACCGCGCAAGGAGAGGGAGCGAGCGAGCGAGCGCGCGCAGACCCCGCCCCTTCCTCTCAGCCGCGCTCCGACGCCACTTCCTTGGCAACGCGGCCCACTTCCGGGGAGCCGTTGAGGGCGGGCGTTGCCATGGCGGCGCCGGGGCCTCGTCCAGCTTCAGGGCCGGAGCCCGGGCTGCAGACGCGGTTGGTGGAGAACCAGCCTTACGACGAGAGCCTGGACGTGCCCGAGGCGGAGGAGGTGGCCAGTATCTACGCGCCCAGCCCGCCGCAGCCAGGTCTCAATAGCCAGCAATAGCCTCCAACAGGCCTGGCTCAGTTTGGGCCTTCCCGCCAGGGCTTTTGAACTCCAACTCCCACCCTCAGCCGCTTAAGCGAAAAGGAAAGGGCCCGAGGCTGTTGGGAATGGTGGGAGTTGGAGTCCAAAACACCTAGAGGCCGGGGGAGGAAAGGAAAGGGCCCGAGGCTGTTGGGAATGGTGGGAGTTGGAGTCCAAAACACCTAGAGGCCGGGGGAGGAAAGGAAAGGGCCCTATGCTGTTAGGAATGGTGGGAGTTGGAGTCCAAAACACCTAGAGGCCGGGGGAGGAAAGGAAAGGGCCCGAGGCTGTTAGGAATGGTGGGAGTTGGAGTCCAAAACACCTAGAGGCCGGGGGAGGAAAGGAAAGGGCCCGAGGCTGTTAGGAATGGTGGGAGTTGGAGTCCAAAACACCTAGAGGCCGGGGGAGGAAAGGAAAGGGCCCTAGGCTGTTAGGAATGGTGGGAGTTGGAGTCCAAAACACCTAGAGGCCGGGGGAGGAAAGGGCCCGAGGGAGAGAGGAATGGTGGGAATTGGAGTCCAAAACACCTAGAGGCCGGGGAAAAAGGAAAGGGCCCGAGGCTGTTAGGGAATAGTCCAAAACACCTAGAGGGAGAGTGGGAGTTGGTTCCAAAAACACCTAGAGGCCGGGAGGAGGAAAGGAAAGGGCCCGAGGCTGTTGGGAATGGTGGGAGTTGGAGTCCAAAACACCTAGAGGGCGGGGAGGAAAGGAAAGGGCCCGAGGCTGTTGGGAATGGTGGGAGTTGGAGTCCAAAACACCTAGAGGGCGGGGGAGGAAAGGAAAGGGCCCGAGGCTGTTGGGAATGGTGGGAGTTGGAGTCCAAAACACCTAGAGGCGGGGGGAGGAAAGGAAAGGGCCCGAGGCTGTTGGGAATGGTGGGAGTTGGAGTCCAAAAAACACCGGGGAGGAAAGGAAAGGGCCCGAGGCTGTTGGGAAGAGTCCAAAACACCTAGGCGGGGAGGAAAGGGGGGAAAGGAAAAGGGCCTGAGGCTGTTGGGAATGGTGAGAGTTGGAGTCCCACCTAGAGGAAAGGGCCCGAGGCTGTTAGGAATGGTGGGAGTTGAAGTCCAAAGGAAAGGGCCCGAGGCTGTTAGGAATGGTGGGAGTTGGAGTCCAAAACACCTAGAGTCCAAAACACCTAGAGGGGGAGGAAAGGAAAGGGCCCGAGGCTGTTGGGAATGGTGGGAGTTGGAGTCCATACCAACTTGAGGCCGGGGGAGGAAAGGAAAGGGCCCGAGGCTGTTAGGAATGGTGGGAGTTGGACTCCAAAACACCTAGAGGCAAAACACCTAGAGGGGGGAGGAAAGGAAAGGGCCCGAGGCTGTTGGGAATGGTGGGAGTTGGAGTCCAAAACACCTAGAGGCCGGGGGAGGAAAGGAAAGGGCCCGAGGCTGTTGGGAATGGTGGGAGTTGGAGTCCAAAACACCTAGAGGCCGGGGGAGGAAAGGAAAGGGCCCGAGGCTGTTGGGAATGGTGGGAGTTGGAGTCCAAAACACCTGGAGGGCGGGGGAGGAAAGGAAAGGGCCCGAGGCTGTTGGGAATGGTGGGAGTTGGAGTCCAAAACACCTAGAGGCCGGGGGAGAAAAGGAAAAGGCCCGAGGCTGTTGGGAATGGTGGGAGTTGGAGTCCAAAACACCTAGGGAGGCCGGGGGAGGAAAGGAAAGGGCCCGAGGCTGTTGGGAATGGTGGGAGTTGGAGTCCAAAACACCTAGAGGCCGGGGGAGAAAAGGAAGGGCCAAGGGCCCGAGGCTGTTGGGAATGGTGGGAGTTGGAGTCCAAAACACCTGGAGGCCGGGGGAGGAAAGGAAAGGGCCCGAGGCTGTTGGGAATGGTGGGAGTTGGAGTCCAAAACACCTAGAGGCCGGGGGAGGAAAGGAAAGGGCCCGAGGCTGTTGGGAATGGTGGGAGTTGGAGTCCAAAACACCTGGAGGCTGGAGGAGGAAAGGAAAGGGCCCGAGGCTGTTGGGAATGGTGGGAGTTGGAGTCCAAAACACCTAGAGGCCGGGGGAGAAAAGGAAAAGGCCCGAGGCTGTTGGGAATGGTGGGAGTTGGAGTCCAAAACACCTGGAGGGCGGGGGAGGAAAGGAAAGGGCCCGAGGATGTTAGGAATGGTGGGAGTTGGAATCCAAAACACCTAAGGGAAAGGAAAGGGCCCGAGGCTGTTGGGAATGGTGGGAGTTGGAGTCCAAAACACCTGGAGGGTGGGGGAGGAAAGGAAAGGGCCCGAGGCTGTTGGGAATGGTGGGAGTTGGAGTCCAAAACACCTAGAGGCCGGGGGGGAGGAAAGGAAAGGCCCGAGGCTGTTGGGAATGGTGGGAGTTGGAGTCCAAAACACCTGGAGGGCGGGGGAGGAAAGGAAAGGGCCCGAGGCTGTTGGGAATGGTGGGAGTTGGAGTCCAAAACACCTAGAGGGCGGGGGAGGAAAGGAAAGGGCCCGAGGCTGTTGGGAATGGTGGGAGTTGGAGTCCAAAACACCTGGAGGCTGGAGGAGGAAAGGAAAGGGCCCGAGGCTGTTGGGAATGGTGGGAGTTGGAGTCCAAAACACCTAGAGGCCGGGGGGAGGAAAGGAAAGGGCCCGAGGCTGTTGGGAATGGTGGGAGTTGGAGTCCAAAACACCTAGAGGCCAGGGAGGAGGAAAGGAAAGGGCCGAGGCTGTTGGGAATGGTGGGAGTTGGAGTCCAAAACACCTAGAGGCCGGGGGGAGGAAAGGAAAGGGCCCGAGGCTGTTGGGAATGGTGGGAGTTGGAGTCCAAAACACCTGGAGGCTGGGGGAGGAAAGGAAAGGGCCCGAGGCTGTTGGGAATGGTGGGAGTTGGAGTCCAAAACACCTAGAGGCCGGGGGAGGAAAGGAAAGGGCCCGAGGCTGTTGGGAATGGTGGGAGTTGGAGTCCAAAACACCTAGAGGCTGGGGGAGGAAAGGAACGGGCCCGAGGCTGTTGGGAATGGTGGGAGTTGGAGTCCAAAACACCTAGAGGCCGGGGGAGGAAAGGAAAGGGCCCGAGGCTGTTGGGAATGGTGGGAGTTGGAGTCCAAAACACCTAGAGGCCGGGGGAGGAAAGGAAAGGGCCCGAGGCTGTTGGGAATGGTGGGAGTTGGAGTCCAAAACACCTAGAGGACGGGGGAGGAAAGGAAAGGGCCCGAGGCTGTTGGGAATGGTGGGAGTTGGAGTCCAAAACACCTAGAGGCCAGGGGAGAAAAGGAAAGGGCCCGAGGCTGTTGGGAATGGTGGGAGTTGGAGTCCAAAACACCTAGAGGCCGGGGGAGGAAGGAAAGGGCCCGAGGCTGTTGGGAATGGTGGGAGTTGGAGTCCAAAACACCTGGAGGCTGGAGGAGGAAAGGAAAGGGCCCGAGGCTGTTGGGAATGGTGGGAGTTGGAGTCCAAAACACCTAGAGGCCAGTCAAAACACTGTTATGGTGGGAGTTGGGGGAAAGGAAAGGGCCCGAGGCTGTTGGGAATGGTGGGAGTTGGAGTCCAAAACACCTAGAGGCCAGGGGAGGAAAGGAAAGGGCCCGAGGCTGTTGGGAATGGTGGGAGTTGGTGTCCAAAAACACCTAGAGGCGGGGGAGGAAAGGAAAGGGCCCGAGGCTGTTGGGAATGGTGGGAGTTGGAGTCCAAAACACCTAGAGGCCGGGGGAGGAAAGGAAAGGGCCCGAGGCTGTTGGGAATGGTGGGAGTTGGAGTCCAAAACACCTGGAGGGCGGGGGAGGAAAGGAAAGGGCCCGAGGCTGTTGGGAATGGTGGGAGTTGGAGTCCAAAACACCTGGAGGCTGGAGGAGGAAAGGAAAGGGCCCGAGGCTGTTGGGAATGGTGGGAGTTGGAGTCCAAAACACCTAGAGGCCGGGGGAGGAAAGGAAAGGGCCCGAGGCTGTTGGGAATAGTATATCCTTAGTTGAATTATAATATGAGAATTGTACTTTTACGACATAGTAATACAGCATGAAGTAACTTACTCTGAGGCATAGTTTTGTGAGTCACACACATTGTTGTTTTGTTGGTTATTGCCATAGATATCTGTGCATTACACACCAAGGTAATAACCCCATCCTGTGTTGGATGGGGTTACACTCCCCCTGAAGACGCAGGTTCGCAGTCTGGGAGTGATCCTGGACTCATCGCTGAACCTGGAACCCCAGGTCTCAGCGGTGGCCAAGGGGACCTTTTGCACAGTTAAGACTCGTGCGCCAGCTGCGCCCGTACCTTGGGAAGTCTGACTTGGCCACGGTGGTCCACGCTCTGATTTCATCCCGAATAGACTACTGCAACGCAGTCTACGTGGGGTTGCCTTTGAAAACAGTTCGGAAACTTCAGTTGATCCAACGGGCGGCAGCTAGAATGCTAACTGGGGCGACATACAGGGAGCTGACACCCCCCTGCTGTGTCAGCTCCACTGGTTGCCTGTCCATCTCCGAGCCCAATTCAGAGTGCTGGTATTGATCTATAAAGCTCTATACGGTTCTGACCCAGCTTACTTGTCCGAACGCATCTGCCTCTATGTCCCATCTCACAGTCTAAGATCATCTGGGGAGTCCCTGCTCTCACTCCCACCAGCATCGCAAATGCGGCTTGTGGGGACGAGAGACAGGGCCTTCTCGGCGGTGGCTCATCGCCTATGGAACGCACTCCCAAATGAAGTAAGATCAACTCCATCTCTCCTCGCTCTAAAGTCGTGGTTCTGGGACCAGGCCTTTGGGCAGTAGATGTAAATTGTACCTTTGGATTTGACTGGATTGACATTTTGGACTTGACTGGACTGACAATGTGTTCCGCTTGATGGCTTTAATTATTGTTGTATGTCGTGGTTTTTAATGTAATGTTTTTTAATGCTTTTTAATAACATTATATGGTGTATTTTAAATTGTATTGTGGTGTTGCGGCCTGTAGTGCTGCAAATGTAAGCCGTGCTGAGTCCCCCTGCGGGGGTGAGAAGCTACGGGATACAAATACCATAAATAAATAAAAGAAATAAGGTGGCCCAGTCCTGTCCTAAAGGTTTCAAGGCCTTCCCCTTCCTCAGCCTTACTTTAGGCCCTTTCTGTTTCTAGGTCCACGCCCTGCTCGCCCCCAACACAATGACCTGGCTCCGGGCAGCAGCGACGATGATGACGAGGAGGAGGACCACGATGCAGCGCGCAAGGTCCGTCCCGGATTGCCACCTGTGTTGTAGCCCGAGTGCTCAAAAGACAAGAAGGGGATGCTGGGATAGATTCGGAGAGATCTAAATCACTGAGTACTGGGTTCACAATGAACACAAAAATAGTACAAGACTGGGATATAAAAGTATCTTTCATATTGATATAAACAGCATTGGGAAATACAGATGTAACAATCATTATTCAGGACATGTCATATACAAAGTATCGCAGGGAGACGCATAATAGAAATGCAACTCCCCAAAAAAGTAATAGTGTGACTGTCACACTATTACTTTTTTGGGGAGTTGCGTTTCTATTATGATTTATAGCCATTGTTCTATTGCGAATAGTGCGTCTCCCTGCGATACTTTGTATATGACATGTCCTGAATAATGATTGTTACATCTGTATTTCCCAATGCTGTTTATATCAATATGAAATATATACTTTTATATCCCAGTCTTGTACTATTTTTGTGTTCATAGATTCGGAGAGCCCAGAGGGGGATAGAAGTGGTCTAGAGAGAGTTGTTTTGGAATCTTTTCTCAGTTCCCGCGAGACCAGAGAAATCATGGGACCTGCCAGAAGTGCAGGCTGAGAGAAATATTTATTATTATTTATTTACTATATTTAGAAATGTGGGTGATTAAGGTTTGTCTATGTTAAGGAGCTTGGAATTGCAGAGACAGGGCATGCAATAGAGATAATTAGAAATAAGGAGAGAGGGAAAGCAGGTGCATGCTAAATGATGTCATGGGAGAGATGGAGGCCTTTTAAAGTGGCTCCTGCCTGTACAATCCTTTGTGAGAGCAACATTGTAATCAGGTGAACAGCTCTTCTTCTTTTTTTTTGGTCCCATGTTCCTAGAATGTATGTTTGTTCTTGCTCCTAGTTCCTGTGTGGCATAGGTTGCCCACCTTGGAATCATGCTATCTTGTTTATGGATATCTCTGTGGATTGACTCTGGTGACTATATTTGAGGGAAATTTTGGGGCCCTTCCACACGGCCTAGAACATCAAGGCAGAAAATTCCACAATATCTGCGTTGAACTGGGTTATCCGAGTCCACACTGCCATATATTCCAATTCAAAGCAGATATTATGGGATTTTCTGCCCAAAGACTCTTGGAAATAACCTTTTGAACTTTGATTCTATTTTTTTGAATTTGCTTATTCTTTATATATACTCTTCTTTAGATAAACCTCTACTTATTGGATTACCCGAGCAGAATGTGGTTTGTGGTGAAAATGTGTTTCAGAGCTCTAGGGCAACAATTTGTCGGGAATGTTTCACCCCAGAGCCTCCCTCTTGTTCTTTCCTCTTCATTCCTCCCCGCAGGAGAAAAAGGGCCCCCAGCGCCACTTCAGCGGGAATGAGGTGGAGGACGAAGATGAGGATGACTCTGAGACCGACTCCGAGGATGAGGATGATGAGGATGAGGAGCACGGGGCGCCTGTGGAGGGGTATCGCTTGCACGAAGAGACCCCCCAAAGCCACCCAGTCCAACTCCCATATCTCTGCCAAGCAGGACAACATCCAAAAGTCATAGAATCCCAGAGTAGCAAGACACCCCTAAGGCCATCCAGTCCAACCCCCTTCTCTCTGCTAGGAAGGAAGGCACAATACAAATCTTGACGGCTGGCCATCCAGCCTGTTACAGAATCATAGAGTTGGAAGGGCCCTGAAAGACCATTCTTGCCAAGCAGGATGACGCCATCCAAGATCTCCTTACAGACAGCCATCCAGTCTCTGCTTTGAAACCTTAAAAGGAGGAGACACCGGGGCCTTTTCTGTTTATCCCAGATTATCTGGCAGTGGGGACTCCTATGATCTAGTTCAGGGGTGCCCACACTTTTTCAGCATGCGATCTACTTATAATAAAACCAAGTCAGAAAGATCTACCTACCTCCTCAAGGCTGGAGAGGGGCAGGGCGGGGCTTGATGCAAGGGCTTCGTGGCCCTTGTCTCACGGCTGGCTCTTTCCTCAGGGCTTACAACTCCGCGGACTACGACTACCTGACTGTCTCCAGTGAGGTCAAGGACCTTTTCCAGTACATTCGGAGGTGAGCAGGAGCACAGTAAGGGGAGAATTGTGCCTCTTAGGGGCCTCTCCTTACTGGGCCCCCTCCCTCCCTCCCCAGATATTCCGTCCAGATGATTGACCTGGAGCACAAGCTGAAGCCTTTCATTCCTGACTTTATCCCTGCTGTCGGAGACATCGATGCCTTCTTAAAGGTACAGTGTCCCTTCCTTTCATTCCTGACTTCATTACTGCGGTCGGGGACATGGACACATACGATAGCCTTCAACCTGTGGCTTCCTCTCAACGAAGCTTCTCACACCTAGGCCTTTCTAGCACCTCACTGATGCCTTCTCACACTTAAAATACGTAGTTAATTTTTACTATTTCTGACATGGGCTGCTGCTTTCAGGTTCCCCGCCCGGATGGGAAGCCAGACAACCTGGGCCTGCTGATGCTGGATGAGCCCTCCACAAAGCAGTCTGACCCCACGGTGCTCTCCCTCTGGCTGACGGAGAATTCCAAGCAGCACAGCATGGCTGTAAGCCGGGCAAAGAGGGAGGGAGCGAGGGGGCTATTTGGTGGGGTGGCAGCAGGGGAAGGGGGCAGGCAGGCCTCGGATTACATCACAGCGGATATTGGGACCAGCGCCTGTTTTTAGCAGCAAGTCAAAGTGAAGAGCCTGGAGAATGCGGAGAAGAACCCCAAGGCCATCGACAACTGGATTGAGAGCATCAGTGAGCTCCACCGCTGCAAGCCCCCTGCCACTGTCCACTACACCAGGTGGGCAAAAGAAGGGTGCAGCCTCCCACTTGGGCCAGAGTGAGGGCTCCCGCAGGGCCTTTGGGACTCAGGCGCCATGCTTCTTTCTCCCTTCCAGGCCCATGCCGGACATTGACACGCTGATGCAAGAGTGGCCCCCTGAGTTTGAAGAGTTGCTGGGAAAGGTACGGGCGCACATCCTTCCATCTGACCTTGACTCCTCGGGGAGGCGCATCTGCACGTAACTTAAGGCATATATATGGAACTCAAGGCCTGCGGGCTGAATCCAGCCCTCCATGTCATTTGACTCCAATTCCTGTAGTACTCCTCATTCCAGCTGATGGGAAATGTTATACAGAGTAATCTGGAAGGATGCATTTTGTTTTGTTTAATCCAGAGAGTGAGGTTTGGATTTGGAATCATAGAATCCTAGAGTTGGAAGAGACCACATGGGCCATCTAGTCCAACCCCCTATCACGCTGGAAAATACACATACCTTTAGGTACAAGGCTTGTGAATAGGATGCCTGACTTTCTCCAACCTCAGAGCCACAAGGGCTGTTGGTTGCAATTCCCTTTTTTTCCCATGTCAACTGCAAGTCTCTTCTGGTGTGAGATAATTGGCCATTTGCAAGGGTGCTGCCCAGGGGACACCTGGATGTTTTACCATCCTGTAGAAGGCTTGGGAGGCATGGAAAGCTGGGGCTGACAGATGGGAGCTCCCCCCCCCCGATTCAAACCACCTAGCTTTTGGTCAGCAGTCTCGCTGGCACAAAGGTTTAACTCTTTGTGCTACCGAGGCTCCTGCAATTCCTATTGTCAAAAGTGATGGGAGTTGTCATTCAATAACATTGGGTAAAACTAATGATCGCTATGTAAACAAACTGAGAGTTGGCCCTCTCTGTGTCTCCACGTATTCTCTGCCCATGGATCCAATGGTCCTCTGAGGGCAACCACAAGATTGATGGGGCCCTCCATGGAAATGGGTTTGGCAGCCCTGACATCGACCTCAGAGGAGCTGGTGTCCCCCGCAGGAGTCCCCGAGCCTCTGTTTTCTGCCTTTCAGGTGAGCCTTCCCACTGCAGACATTGATGCCAGCCTTGCTGAATACACGGACATGGTCTGCGGTGAGTACTAAAGCCCAGGTTTCCTCCCCAGCCTGACTGCCAGCCCAACCTGGCCAAGCACCAAGCAGAGTTTCCCTGTTTGCTAGTAGCCAATCTTCCTTGGGCAGCACAGCGGGTTAAAATGCTCAGCTGCAGAACTTGCTGACCAAAAGGTCGGCAGTTCGAATCCTGGAGTGGTATGAGCCCCCTCAGTTATCCCCGGCTTCTGTCAACCTAGCAGTTTGAAAACATGCAAGTGCAAGTAGATACTGCCTTGGAGGGAATAGGTACCACCTTGGTGGGAAGATAACAGTGCTGCTTGCAGTCATGCTGGCCAGATGACCTTGGAGGTGTCTATAGACAACCCCAGCTCTTCAGCTTAGAAATGGAAATGAGCCCCCACCCCCCAGTGTTGGACACAACTAGACTTCATGTCAGGGGAAACCTTCACCTTAATCTTCCTTGGCTTGCCCCCAACTCAAAATGCCCTGTTACGCCTGTTCCCTCAGGTGTTCTGGACATTCCTGTCTACAAGAGCCGCATCCAGTCCTTGCACACACTCTTCTCTCTCTACTCGGAGTTCAGGAATTTACAGGTAGGTGGGGCAACTCTCAAGAGAGGCTGATGCTCTGGTCTGGTACCCAGAGGGCTTTTTTGGAGCTGGGAGCCATCCGTTTGTGCAAGGACCTCCCATCCTCCTGCTCCTCCTTTCCTTTAGCACTTCAAGGCCCTGGCGGAGGGCAAGAAGACGGCCAGCCCTCCTTCCAATCCGGCCTCCCAGGCTGGAGAGCCAGACGTCCTGAGCTTCAACTGAGGAGGGGAGAACCTGAGGAAGAAGCCTTGTTTGCTTGGAGAGCAACCAGAGAAACCATTCATGGGATGGAGGCAACAGTGCAGCAGGCCCAGGATACCAGGTGGAAGGGAGCGGTCTCACCTGAAGCCTCGAACATCTGGGTTGGGGCTAGAAGACAGTCCACATCTCATGTGCTTTGCATGGCCTTTGGGAGAGGGAGCTGTTTTAATAAAGTTTTGCTCTTGGTCCTGCTTTGACCTTGAACTTCAGGGTTACTGACCCAGCTCAGCCGCAGTTCGTTCTCACCTGAGGGGCCAAGGATATCTTTGGGGGAAACTTGAACCACTTCCCACATCTTAGGGATGAGAACATCTCTCTCTGCTCGAAGCTGCGAGGGTTCGTGACTAATGAAACCCGGCCTCGCTGTGCCTGTTGATATGCAACCAAACACTACACACCTGTGATCCTTCTGTCACCCGCATAATTTATTCATTGTGATGTATAAACATGATTAGACATCTGGTTGAGTCCTGGTTCTCACCATTGGCCCTGCCCAGGCCAGAGCGGGGGATGAAGCTCACCTGTTCAGCAAGAGCCCGGGATGTGCATAGAAGCAAAGGGGCCACAGCCCTTCATTGGGGAAAGTGCAAAAGCGGCAATCCACGTGCGTCAGAGGATGAGCAGCAGCACAGGGCTGAACTGGGGGCCAGAGAGAGGAAGAAGCAGCCATGCGGAGGGAGAAGGGTGTCTACAATCACAGTACTGGTGCTGCCAATGTGCCCTCACCCATAGCACACCACAGCTATGGCCCGGCCTGGCCCTTCCTGCCCAGGAGCCCAGCCCCGGGGACTCCCTGAAGCCCTTTGCAATGTCCTGCTCCGGAGGGACGAGCACCTTCTTGGCGCCCCATTCATCGCCTTGGGCCTTGAGGGGTCTTTGCACCCGTCGGCAGGGGTGGGAGTCATAGCCAGATCTCATCGCTGCTCATGCTGGAGGCTCGGTAGATGTACCCCACCATGGGGAAGTGGCCCAAGCCTGCAGGGGCAGAGGAGCAGGGTCAAGTTGCTGGTGGAACAGGAGGTTCTGGGACACTTGCATTTGGCACAGAGATGGGTCCAGGCAACCCCCATCCCCTCAGCATGGGGGAAGAGTCCTTGCAGAGACGAGGGTGCCCGCTTCCCAATTCCCATGCACTGCCCCAAGACTCAACAAAGAGCTTTCTCCTCTGGCTTTCTCTAGAAAATGATTATCCTTCCTTTGAAAGAGGGGCCACCTTCGCCTGGCGAATAAAGTCACATCTGAACTATACACAAACTCCCACCAACCCACTTTCCAGTGTGGCACCACATCCCACAGCATGCAGTGCTTTGTCAACTGGAAGGATGACCCCCAGTGGGCCAGCTTTTCCCACCCTACGCTGCTACAGCCAACACCCCGCTGTGCCGCATGGTGCCCCACTCACCTCTCTCCAACAGGACCAAGCGGTTCTCTGGCTCCGAGACGGCCCGCTCCTCCTCCTCTTCTGGGGGGGCTTCCCCTGGGGAGAGAAAGAGGGGTGGGGCAGGGAAAAGTCTGCACCCACATGCCCTCCCCAAAGCAGACCTCCCCACTCACCTGCCCTCCTGGCTGTGAGGTCGTTCAGCTGCAGGTTGGCCGGGAGAGAGATGTTCGCCCGCGGCATGCGAGGGACCTGGGGCTTGTGGTTGTTGGAGTCACTGTGTGGAAAGAGCAGAGGCCATAAGCCATGGCAAGGGGTTACGGGTGATGTGCAGGTGTCCCTCGCATAAAGGGGTCCCCTGCCCACCACCCCTTTTGCCCGGTTCTGCTTGGAGATCCAGTCAGTACCCAGGCGTACCAAGAGGACAGTGGGCAGAGAATGCTCCTCAGCCCCAAATGAAGCCGCCATGGCTGAGGAGGTTACCTGGAAGGTAGTGGAACGACCGCTGGAAAAGAGAGTCCTGGAGGGAGGAAAGAGAAGGAAGCAGGCTGTGTCAAGCCAGCCAGGTAGCAGGCAGGGGCCCCACTCATTTACTCCCTCACCTGCCTCCTTTCCCTTGCGGCAGAGCAGGCAGCTGAGCAGCGCCCCCAGGCACAGGAAGGCCCCCAGGGCCAAGGCGGACCCCACCACCAGCGCCAGAAGAGGCAGCTCGATCCGCAGGCCCAACAGACCTGGAGAAGAAGCAGAGACATGGGCCATAGGCACTCGAAAGGGAGCAAGGGGTCAGTGGCTGCAGCAGGGTTGTCGTCAAGTGAGTGTCTGCCCCTGGTGAGGCTTCCTTGGGGGGTACCTGGAGGTCCACAGAGCCCCCAAAGCTGGGCTGGAGAACAGTCATAATCAAAGGGTGCGTTTCCTCTTCTCCCTTACCGGTCTGGAGGACGGAGGCATTGGCGACACTGCTGGGCTCTTCTGCCCAGAGGGAGCGGTTGCCCACCAGGCCGCGCAGCTGGAGGCGGAGGCCGCGGCCATCGTATGCATCGCTGGGCCAGGGGAAGGTCTTGGCCTCTACGATGAGGAAGTGGGAGGTGTTGACGGAGGTCTGCCCCTCGGGGTCTACCCAGGTGATCTGGGCTGGCGGGTGAGCCTCCACTAGTACCATCACCACCAGAAGGAGTCCCGGGCTCTCGCTGTGGTGTGCCTCCAGCCGGACCAGCTCCGGATGGACTGCAGGGGGAGAGAGAAGCTGGAGTTGGACTAGATCAGGCATGGGCCAACTTTCCTCCAGGTGTTTTGGACTTTGACTACCACCATTCCGAACATTCTTAGGCCCCTTGCTTTTCCCTATCAGCCCCTCAGCTTAAGCGGATGAGGGGGGAAAGGAAAGGGACCGAGGCTGCCAAGGGGGAAAAGGAACGGGACCGACGCTGCCGAGGGGGAAAAGAAACGGGACTGAGGCTGCCGGGGGGGAAAGGAACGGGACCGACCGGGACCGAGGCTGCCGAGGGGGGGGAAGGACCGAGGCTGGAGGGGGAAAGGAAGGCTGCCGGGGGGGAGGACTGAGGCTGCCGAGGGTGAAAAGGAACGGGACCGAGGCTGTCGAGGGGGGGGGAACGGGACCGAGGCTGCTGAGGGGGAAAAGGAACGGTACCGAGGCTGCCGAGGGGGGGAATGGGAAGGCTGCCGAGGGGGAAAAGGAACGGGACCGAGGCTGCGGGGGAGGAACGGGACCGAGGCTGCCGAGGGGGGAAAGGAACGGGACCGAGGACGCCGAAGGGAAAAGGAAAGGGACCAAGGATGCCGAGGGGGGGAAAGGAAAGGGACCGAGGATGCCGATGGGGGGAAAGGAATGGGACCGAGGCTGCCGAGTAGGAAAAGGAACGGGACCGAGGACGCCGAAGGGGAGGAAAGGAAAGGGACCGAGGATGCCAAGGGGGGAAAGGAAAGGGACTGAGGCTGCCAAGGGGGAAAAGGAAAGGGCCTGAGGATGTTCGGAATTGTGGGAGTCAAAATCCAAAACACCTGGAGGCAAGGCCCAAGTTGCCCCATGTTTGCACTAGATGGCCCAATTCTAGGATTCCACATTTGGGACCAGACTCACACTGGACGTTGAGGAGGACAGCAGCGCTAGAGGCTTGTCCCGTGGCCAAGTCAATGGCGGAACAGTTGAGCGGGCGCTCCATGCGCCGAGGCTGGGCTGTGAAGGGTCCATGTCCGCCTTCCTCAAAGGCCCCACTGCCACTGACCTCGTCCCCGGGGTCAGAGGTCTCGAGGAGGCCGGACCCCCTGCCCTTGAGGTACCAGGAGAGGGAGGGTGCTGCCGCCAAGCAGGAGAGGCCCGTGCCCTTTGATCCTGGGGTCTCTCCGTTGTCGCTGGGTTCTGCCACACCTGCCAAGGAGAGCCACGCACAACAGCAAGGTCAACACCGCAAGCAAAGCAAAGCAAATTGGGAGGAGGTCTGGGTAGCAAGAGCTGTTGGACAGGAGCGGGGCATCATGGGGGATGTATGGTGGAGGCTTTAAGTGGTGGGCTGTCCCCCTCAGCTAAGGCTGAGTGGCCATCTGGCTGGAGGGCTTGGATGGGGCTTTTCCTGCCTGGGGATCAGACTGGATGGCCTTTGGAGGGTCCCTTTGCAGTCTAGCAGAATGTGGACTATCCTTCCCGGGAGGTTTCTAATAAAAGACTGGATGGGCATCTGCCGGAAAGGTTTTGATGGTGCTTCTCCTACCTGGCAGAAAGAAGTGGGCTGGACTGGATGGCCTTTGGAGTTCCCTTCCAAGTCTAGGACTCTGTAGTTCTATTATTAATATTACTACTACTACTAAGCAAAGGCTGGATAACCATCTGTCGGGAGGGTTTTAGTGGTGCTTTTCCTGTTTGACAGAAAGGGGAGGGTTGGCCTGGATGGCCTTTGGGGGTCCCTTCCAAGTCTAGTTTTACTACTACTACTAAGCAAAGGCCAGGTGGCCATCTGTAGGGAGGGATTTGATGGTTCTTCTACCTGGCAGAAAAAAAGTTCTATTATTATTATTATTACTACTACTACTACCGGTACTACAGTCTCTCGGCATTACTTCGCGAACGAAGATTCTTAGGAAGGACTCATTCCATGCTTTTTACAAGCGCGCTGATAACTAAAAGGCCAAACTGAGATAGGCAAGTTCGGTTGCAGAAAGCACAGCAGAAAGTCTCCTTGGGTGATGTTTTTTCCAAGTTGCGGTTCTTTCTGCGTTGTCGTTTCTCTTCAAGACCCATTCGGCGTGTCTTCTCGAAAGAGGCCGCAGCATTGTGGATAGTGTGTCTCCATGCCTCCCGATGTGAGGCCAGGGTGGACCATTGTTGGTGATCAATCTGGCCGAGCCTGAGATGTTGTTTCAGGGAGTCCTTATATCTCTTCTTTGGGGTGCCTCTCTTGCGCTGACCCGTGGCGAGTTCACCATAGAGTAGTATCTTTGGTGGCAGTGGTCCTCCATCCTAGAGATGTGCCCTGCCCAGCGCAACTGTGTTCTCAATAGCATGGCCTCAATGCTGGTGATCCCTGCTTGCTCAAGGACAGCAACATTAGTCACATAGTCGGTCCGGTGTATATTTAGGATTGTGCAAAGACAGCGCTGATGAAAGCGTTCGAGGAGTCGTAGGTGTTGGCGATAGGTGACCCATGTTTCAGACCCATAGAGGAGAACAGACAGTACAATAGCTATGTGCACACTGATTTTGGTGCTTTGCCTCAGGTGCTTGTTGCTCCAGACTCTTTTGTGAAGCCTTCCAAATGCACTATATGCCTTTGCTAATCTGTGATCTATCTCTTTATCAATCTTGGCGTCTGAAGAGATGATGCTTCCCAGGGAAGTGAACTGCTGAACGAACATAAGCACCGATTTGCCTATGCTGACGTGGGGATGATGGTGTTCTTCCTGTGGTGCGGGCTGGTAGAGGACTTCCGTTTTCTTCAGGCTGACTTCCAGCCCAAAGAGCTCTGCAGCTGCTGCAAAGCAGGATCTTAGACGCTGCAGAGCTGCTTCTGAATGGGCGACAAGGGCAGCATCATCAGCAAAAAGCAGCTCACGGACTAGATAGTTTAGACTAGAGGCTTAGTGCGAGCCCTCAGACGGCTTAAGTTGAACAAGCTACCATCAGTACGATAGCGTATATACTGTATATGCCGTCTTCTTCTTCGAGGTCTGCCATAGCCCTTTGAAGCATCATGCTGGAGAAGATTGTAAATAGGGTTGTTGCAAGAACACCACCTTGCTTCACTCCTACTACTCCTTCACTACTACTACTACTGTAACTATTACTAAGCAAGGACTGGATGTCCATCTGTCAGCAGAGATTTGATGGTGCTTGTCTTGCCTGGCAGAAACAAGGTGGTTGGACTGGATGGCCTTTGGGAGTCCCTTCCAAGACTAGAATTCTGTAGTACTATTATTATTACTACTAGGCTACTACTAAGTAAAGATTGGATGGCCATCTGTCGAAACGGATTTGATGGTGCTTGCCTGGCAGAAAGAAGGGGATTGGACTGGATAGCTTTTGGGGATCCCTTCCAAGTTTAGGACTCTGTAGTTCTTTTGTCCTACTACTAAGCAAGGGCTGGATGGCCATCTGTAGGGAGGGATTTGGTGGTGCTTTCCCTGCCTAGCAGAAAGGAAGGGGTGAGAATGGATGGCCTTTAGGGACTCCCTTCCAAATCTGCCTGGGAGCATGGTCCTCTCTTCTGCAGGGAGGGAGGGCAGGAAGAAGAGGGGTCCGGCTGGATGGCCTTTGGGGCCCCCTCTCTTCCTGGCGGCTGTTCTCATCCTGTGCCCCCCCCTTCCCCTTGCCCCCTCCCCAAATCCGCACTCACTTGGCGAGGCCGAGAGGAGCAGCATCGGGAGCAGAGGGAAGCCCGCCATCCTGCCTCCTTCCTTCCTCCTTCCTTTCCCGGTAATGATCAGCCCCCCATCAAGGAGGAAAAGGAGGCCATCCTCTTGCCTGCCTTCCTGCCTTCCTCTGCGGCAATGCGTGCATCTGGCCCCGCCCACAGGCCCTTAGCCCCGCCCACATATTTCCATAGACACACCAGGTATGGGCTAACTTGGGTCCTCCCTCCCTTCCTTCCTCCAGGTGTTTTGGACTTCTGTTAGGAATGGTGGGAGGAATGGTGGGCTGTTAGGAATGGTGGGAGTTGAAGTCCAAAACACCTGGAGGAAGGGAGGGCCCAAGTTGATGTGTTAGTTGGGAGGCTTCTCTCATGTCCACTCAAGCTAGAGCTGACAGGCGGGAGCTCACCCCGTCTCCTGGATTCGAATCGGCAACCTTCAGGTCAGCAACCCAACCTCCAGCTCTCACGTCCACACAAGCTAGAGCTGACTGGCAGGAGCTCACCCTGTCTCCCGGATTCGAATCGGCAACCTTCAGGTCAGCAACCCAACCTTCAGTTCTCATGTCCACGCAAGCTAGAGCTGACGGGGCCAAAGCTCACCCCCGTCTCCCAGATTCTCATCTGCAACCTTCAGCTCTCATGTCCACGCAAGCTAGAGCTGACAGGCCGGAGCTCACCCCCGTCTCCCAGATTCTCATCTGCAACCTTCAGCTCTCATGTCCACGCAAGCTAGAGCTGACGGGGCCGAAGCTCACCCCCGTCTCCCAGATTCTCATCTGCAACCTTCAGCTCTCATGTCCACGCAAGCTAGAGCTGAGAGCTGACGCAACCTGGGTCAGCAACCCAACCTTCTCACCCCGTCTCCCAGATTCTCATCTGCAACCTTCAGCTCTCATGTCCACACAAGCTAGAGCTGACTGGCGGGAGCTCACCCCCATCTCCCAGATTCTCATCTGCAACCGTCAGCTCTCATGTCCACGCAAGCTAGAGCTGACTGGCGGGAGCTTACCCCCGTCTCCCAGATTCGAATCGGCAACCTTCAGGTCAGCAACCCAACCTCCAGTTCAGCAGTTCAGCCGGCACAAGGGGGTTTAACCCATTGCACCACCACAACTCACTATAACGTATGTCCCTATATATTATAGGAATAGCCTTTTCCAATGTGCCGGTGTCCCTATACATTAATGGAGTGCCCTTTGCTTACGTGCCAGTGTCCCTAGATATTGGAATGGCCTTTGCACATGTTCCAGTGTCCCTATATATTATAGGAGTAGCCTTTGCCTGCATGCCAATGGCTCCATACATTATTGGAGTTGCCTTGGCCTATGTGCCCACGCATGAATTTCCATGTGTACTTATAGGACTGATTCCTGCCAATGTCCACAGACATGATTGGAGCGATCTTTGCCTATGTGCCATTGTCCCTGTATATTATTGGACTGGCTTCTGCTGATGTGCCAGTGTCCCTATCCATGATTGGAGTGCCCTTGGCCTATGTGCCAACGCCCCCTCCCCATATAAACAAGGGTCTGTCATCATTGCAACAAGCGGCCAAGGCCTCTGTTTATTCAAGCCGCGGTGCCATTGGAGAGGGGTCCTTCTCCCCCCTCGGGGCCCCTCTCCCCTGGGGGGCCGAGGGGCCCCTGCAGCTGCTTCATGACCTCGGAGAGCATCTGGTTGCAGAGGGCGGCGTAGGGGTTCATCCGCACCAGTTGCTGCCGGGCAAATGGGCTCCCCAGGCGGGCCGCCTCCGCAAAGTCGCCACGGGCCGCTTCCTCCTGGCCCCGCAAGAGCCGGATCAGGCCCCGCTGCACAAAGCCCTGCCGGGCCGCCGGGCCCCTTCCTTGGCTCAGGCTCAGCGCCATGTCCAGGTCTCGCAGTGCGCCTGGAGGAGGAGAGACCCCGTGAGTTCCCGCCCGCACAGAGCATGAGACCCTAACACTATGTTTTTAATATATTGGGTTTTTAACATTTTTGTTTGTTTACCGATGTAAGGAGCCCCTTGTGGTGCAGTGGGTTAAACTGCTGAGCTGCTGAACTTGCTGACTGAAAGGTCGCAAGTTCAAATCCGGGGAGTGGCATGAGCCTCCACTATTAGCCCCAGCTCCTGCCAACCTAGCAGTTGAGTAATTAATAGGTACCGCTCCAGCAGGAAGGTAACAGTGTTTCATGCAGTCATGAGCATGACCTTGGAGGTGTCTACGGACAATGCCGGCTCTTTGGCTTAGAAATGGAGATGAGCACCAGGGTCGGATACGACTGGACTTCATGTCAAGGGGAAAGCTTTACCTTTACCTAATACATGGCATTGAATTGTTGACTTTGTAAGGCCGCCCTGAGTTGAGAAAGTCAGGATAGGTAAAAGTTTCGCCTTGACATTAAGTCTAGTTGTGTCCGACCCTGGGACTCTGGTGCTCATCTCCATTTCTAAACCAAAGAGCCGGCGTTGTCCGTAGACACCTCCAAGTTGTGGCTGGCATGACCGCATAGAGCACTGTTTACGTTCTTACTGAAGCAGAACTTATTTATCTACTCACAGTAGCATGTTTTCGAACTGCCTGTTTGGCAGAAGCTGGGGCTAACAGCAGGAGCTCACCCCAGCTCCCTGGATTTCAACCGCTGACCTTTTGGTCAGCAAGCAGAGGCTGGATGGCCATCTGTCAGAGGTGCTTTGAATGCGATTTTCCTGCTTCTTGGCAGAATGGGGTTGGACAGAATGGCCCACGAGGTCTCTTCCAACTCTAGGTCATGTGGCCACTGGTATGACTGCATGGAGTGCCGTTACCTTCCTGCCTGAGCGGTACCTATTGATCTACTCACATTTGCATGTTTTCGAACTGCTAGGTTGCCAGAAGCTAGGGCTGATAGCAGGAGTTCATGCCCCCCCCCCCCGGATTCGAACCTGCGACCTTTCGGTCAGTAAGTTCAGCAGCTCAGCAGTTTAACCCACCGCACAATGGGGGCTCCAGCAGGATATACTGTAAATGCGGTAAGTAAATAGTTTCCAACAGACCTCTCAACCTCGGAGGATGCCTGCCATAGATGCAGGCGAAACGTCAGGAGAGAATGCTTCTGGAACATGGCCAGACAGCCACACAAATGAGAGGAAGATGGCGAAGGCGTAGGGGAAATGCATCGGGCAGCTCTCCAAAGAACAGCCCTTGCAGGCCGCCTCAAGGGATCTGTGGCACGGCCCGCTTACCCTCTGTGTCGCCCTTGAGCCGCAGGGCCTGGGCCCGGTTGTTGTAGGCCGAGGCTCGCATGGGGAGCAGCAGAACGGCTTCTCTGAAGGCCTCCAGGGCCGCCTCCAGGTCTCCAGCTTCTGCCCAAGCGACTCCTTGGACCTCCAGGTCAGTGGCCTGCTTCAGCAGCTCTGGGTCGAAGGCGCCTTCTGCTGCCCCAAGAGAGGAGAGAGAAAGGCTTGACCAAAGGGCTCCAGACCTGAGCAGAAGGGGTTCTGACCCAGGCCTTGCAGAATGGCCCAAACCACAGCACCCTGAGGCTGGATCCCCCTTTCCCTTGTGCCATGGCTCTGCTTCTCAGTTATAAGAAAGGGGCTACAACTCTATTCAATACACCATGATAGGATTAATATCCCATATAAACATCAATATATCACACAATGCAATGAGAAAATGTCTGCAATATCCAGTCAAACCCTGGATCTGGACAGGGCTCTGCTCTGGCTCCCAGCTCACCTTCCTCTGGGGCCTCTGTCTCTTCATCCTCAGGCTCGTCAAAGGGGGTGTTGGGGTTCAAGATGCTCTGCAGGATGGCCCTGTCCTTGGCGCTGGCCATTGCTGAGCCTCAGGTGCGAGCAGGCAGGAAGGGACTTCTGCAAACAAAGGGAGGAAGCCACCCCCGGAAGCAGCCAATGGCAGGAAGAGACATGTCCATGCCCCATGGAGGAGGAGGAGTCCCTTGGGCCTGGAGCTAGAAGGCATGTGGGTGTCCCATCCCGTGGCCGCCCTGCACCCACCCTGCAGACTGCAAGGGCCCGGACTTTGGACCCTCCTCACCTCTCCAAAAGGTGGCGAAGAGCCTTTCCTTTTTGGAAGCCCACGCAGGGACATAGGGATGAATGACCTTTTGCCATGTTTTCAGGTGAAGCCACAGTGGCACATTGTGCCTACAGGACTGAAGACCGACAGGTCGCAGGTTCGAATCTGTCAGCTCCAGCTACCCATGCACAGACAGGAGAGAAGCCTCCCACCAGGGTGGTAAAACATTATTAACATCCCCTGGCCAACGTCCTTGCAGACAGCCAATTTTCTCACAGCAAAAGTGACTTGCAGTTTCTCAAGTCACTCCTGATAATGTCAGGTCAAAATGCTGCTAGGTCACAGTAATACGGCCCAGAATCACAGAACACCCCAGTGATTCCGGCCATCAAAACCATCTCGCAATTCAGCTCTGCACAGAAGGGCCTCTTTGTCCCCATTTTGAGGGTGGAAACCAGTTGCCCTAAAGCAGACATGGGCCAACTTGGGCCCTCCCTCCAGGTGTTTTGGACTCCCAACTCCCAACATTCCTAACAGCCTCAGGCCCCTTCCTTTCCCCCCTCAGCCACTTCAGCACCTGAGAGGGGGAAAAGGAAAGGGACTGAGGCTGCCAAGGGGGAAAAGGAAAGGGACTGAGGCTGCCGAGGGGAAAAGGAAAGGGACTGAGGCTGCCGAGGGGAAAAGGAAAGGGACTGAGGCTGCCGAGGGGAAAAGGAAAGGGACTGAGGCTGCCGAGGGGAAAAGGAAAGGGACTGAGGCTGCCGAGGGGAAAAGGAAAGGGACTGAGGCTGCCAAGGGGGAAAAGGAAAGGGACTGAGGCTGCCAAGGGGGAAAAGGAAAGGGACTGAGGCTGCCTAGGGGGAAAGGGAAAGGGAATGAGGCTGCCGGGGGGGAAACGGAAAGGGACTGAGGCTGCCAAGGGGGAAAAGGAAAGGGACTGAGGCTGCCAAGGGGGAAAAGGAAAGGGACTGAGGCTGCCTGGGGGAAAAGGAAAGGGACTGAGGCTGCCAAGGGGGAAAAGGAAAGGGACTGAGGCTGCCAAGGGGAAAAGGAAAGGGACTGAGGCTGCCAGGGGGAAAAGGAAAGGGACTGAGGCTGCCAAGGGGAAAAGGAAAGGGACTGAGGCTGCCAAGGGGGAAAAGGAAAGGGACTGAGGCTGCCAAGGGGGAAAAGGAAAGGGACTGAGGCTGCCAAGGGGGAAAAGGAAAGGGACTGAGGCTGCCGAGGGGAAAAGGAAAGGGGACTGAGGCTGCCAAGGGGGAAACGGAAAGGGACTGAGGCTGCCAAGGGGGAAAGGAAAGGGACTGAGGCTGCCAAGGGGGAAAAGGAAAGGGACTGAGGCTGCCAAGGGGGAAAAGGAAAGGGACTGAGGCTGCCGAGGGGAAAAGGAAAGGGACTGAGGCTGCCAAGGGGGAAAAGGAAAGGGACTGAGGCTGCCGAGGGGAAAACTGCCAAGGGAAAGGGGGAAAAGGAAAGGACTGAGGCCAAGGGGAAAAGGAAAGGGACTGAGGCTGCCAAGGGGAAAAGGAAAGGGACTGAGGCTGCCAAGGGGGAAAGGCTGCCAAGGGGGACAAGGAAAGGGACTGAGGCTGCAAGGGGGAAAAGGAAAGGGAAGGCTGCCAAGGGGAAACGGAAAGGGACTGAGGCTGCCACGGGGGAAAAGGAAAGGGACTGAGGCTGCTGCCGAGGGGAAAAGGAAAGGGACTGAGGCTGCCGAGGGGAAACGGAAAGGGACTGAGGCTGCCAAGGGGAAAAGGAAAGGGACTGAGGCTGCCGAGGGGAAAAGGAAAGGGACTGAGGCTGCCAAGGGGGAAAGGAAAGGGACTGAGGCTGCCAAGGGGGAAAAGGAAAGGGACTGAGGCTGCCGAGGGGAAAAGGAACGGGACTGAGGCTGCCGAGGGGAAACGGAAAGGGACTGAGGCTGCCGAGAAAGGGACTGAGGGAGGGGGAAAAGGAAAGGGACTGAGGCTGCCGAGGGGAAAAGGAAAGGGACTGAGGCTGCCAAGGGGGAAAAGGAAAGGGACTGAGGCTGCCAAGGGGGAAAAGGAAAGGGACTGAGGCTGCCGAGGGGGAAAAGGAAAGGGACTGAGGCTGCCAAGGGGGAAAAGGAAAGGGACTGAGGCTGCCGAGGGGAAAAGGAAAGGGACTGAGGCTGCCGAGGGGAAACGGAAAGGGACTGAGGCTGCCAAGGGGAAAATGAAAGGGGAGGCTGCCAAGGGGAAAAGGAAAGGGACTGAGGCTGGAAAGGGGGGAAAGGGAAAGGGACTGAGGGCTGCCAAAGGGGGAAAGGGGAAAGGGACTGAGGCTGCCAAGGGGGGAGGAAGGGACTGAGGCTGCCAAGGGGAAACGGAAAGGGACTGAGGCTGCCAAGGGGAAACGGAAAGGGACTGAGGCTGCCAAGGGGGAAACGGAAAGGGACTGAGGCTGGGGAAAAGGAAAGGGACTGAGGCTGCCAAGGGGGAAAAGGAAAGGGACTGAGGCTGCCAAGGGGGAAAAGGAAAGGGACTGAGGCTGCCAAGGGGGAAAAGGAAAGGGACTGAGGCTGCCAAGGGGGAAAAGGAAAGGGACTGAGGCTGCCAAGAGGGGAAACGGAAAGGGACTGAGGCTGCCAAGAGGGAAAAGGAAAGGGACTGAGGCTGCCGAGGGGGAAAAGGATAGGAACTGCCGAGGGGAAACAGAAAGGGACTGAGGCTGCCGAGGGGAAAAGGAAAGGGACTGAGGCTGCCAAGGGGAAAAGGACAGGCACCAAGGTTGTTAAGATAGGTGGGAATTGGGAGTCCAAAACACTTGGAAGGCCAAAGTACACCCAACCTTCATCACAGTGTGGACTTAGCTGTTCTCCCATCAACAAATGCAAAGACCAGCCTCTGAAGCAATAAACTTGACATGTTTATTTAATTAAACTATCACTTAAATAAAAAAGTGCATAGAAAATAAACATGTTTAAAAACTCCTTTTTTTGTACAACTATATACACTTTTGCTTTGTTTTTTATTATTTTTACATTCAGTCTTTCAGTAATTCCTCAAAAACTATTTTGAAAGTACTTCCTTCTTCATTCCCTGCGCGCGAGGGGCAGGGAATTAACACTGATGCAGCACGAGACGCATTTCCTCTTTTGGAAAAAAGAAAATAACCAAAAAACCCCGCAAAAAACAAACAAAACAGAAACCCAAAACAGATTGGAAGAACACAAGTCGAGAAGAAGAGAGAAGAGAGAGAAGAGAGAGCAATTGCTTGTACATGATAAGTTGTATTTGTCTCGGAATGGAACCCTGTGATGCGTACGTAGCGTTGGCGCGGCAGGAGACGAGAACAATTCACGACCGGCGGCTATTGAGACGGAACCAAAGGGACACCACGAGCGCCGAGTGCGGCGGCGACGGGCAAAGCTGCAGGGACACGGCACGGTTGTTTCACGCCATCAACGGAACCCAAGGGACGGAAAGAGAAGCAAAGGCGGCAAGGAGACGCTCGTCTCTCTGCATGTAGGGCCAAAAGAGCCCCCTTCGCCCCCCTCCCATTGACCTCCCCGGAGCCCTTGCCTGCCTTCGGAGACACTGGGACACAGCTGTTGTTTCTAAACTGTTAAAGAGAATTCAAAGCCAGGCTTCAAGACACGGCAGAGGCGGCAGCGCAGCGGAGGATGATGAGTATTTAGTTCCTATATATACCATTATTTATAACTGCAAAGGGTTGCAGGTGAGTGAGAGGAGGAGGAAGAAGGGGCTGCAGAGGAGAGCCCAACGGTCAATCCATGATTCTGCGCAAGAGAGGAACCCGGTATTGTTTTGCCACAAACTGAAGGGGGAACGGAGGAGAGGAGGCGGCCGAGGAGATTTCAGCCCAGCCCTTTTGCAGCAGCGAGGGACCCGCTTGGCCTTTGGGAAAGTAAACCCTGCGAGAGGTGGACTCTGTGGAGCCTCAGGCATCGTCATCATCATCATGATTATGGTCAGTTCTGAGAAGTAACATCCCTACGGACCCACTGGTTGAGTCTCAGTCAGAAGTTGGGGGGTGGCGGGGACCCGTCCCAAAGGAGCTACTCGGTGGTTCGCTAACCAATTGGTCACCCAGACGTTGGCCAATCAGGTCAGACACAGCTCAGGAAGGAGCAGCAGTGGTCATTCTTGTACCCAGGGCCTGTTCTGCCTGGCCCTGCAAAGGCAGAGGCCATGGAGGAAGAAGAGGTCCAGGAGCAACTGTTGGGATGCGGCCCCTCTTTCCTCTGAAATGGAAAGCCTGGACCACACTAAATGTCAAACCAAGGTGGGGGCCAGGAGGAGGAAGAAGAGGAAGGCTGGACTGAGCCTTGGCTTTGAGAGCTAGCTGCCGCTCTTGACCCAGAAGGACCCTATCACAGGAGGCATTTGAGGTGGACCCTGGCGGGAAGAGTGCCATGGGCTGGAAGGGAGGAAGAGGCAGCTCTGCTGCCCCACCACTCTCCCCACACTCCCTCTAAAGCCCTGGGACCCCCGGAAAGCCCCTGACTCCATTGCTCTCCGCCCGAGGCCCCTCCCTTTCAGAGAAAGAGGTCTCGAGTAACTGATCTCATAGACGCCACAATTGGGGAGAAGGAAAGAAAAATAGTTTCATTTTAAGTGCTCTTCCCTACGAAGTGCTGCTTTCTCATAGAAAAATATACAAAATATATTTACATTTACAAAAAACCTTAAATACGCAAGCTGTAAACAGAACTGAGTGAGATCCAATGACGCACAGGAGAAGGGAGGAAGGCGCAACTCAAAAGGGGCGGAAAGGGAGTTGTGCTGAATGGGGAACAGGGCCTCTCTGGGAAAAAAGGGGGTGCCTCTTCCTCTCCCTCCCAGTGCAAACCCACAGCACCCCCCACTCCCGCCCCCAACAAGTGCTGGGCGAAACCCTCGGAGGGGCCCCCCTTCCCATTTCGGAAGCTGTGGTTTCCAAGAAGGCTTTGCCAACAACATGGCTGCCCTGAAGTCCGCTCTGGAGGCAGGACGGCAGGCAAAAAGCGCCTGGTGCCCCCCTCCCCCCAGACACAGAAGGGACCCTGAATTCATGGAAGCTGCCCGAAACAAGGCCAGGGCTGGCCTCAGCGATCTCCCTTTTCTGGCCTGAGGAATCAATGGAAGAGTGGAAGGGACCCCCCTCCCTCTTTCCGCAAAGCCCACCCAAAGGGGGATTGGTGGGTGGGTCGGCCTCTTGGGCAGGAAGCTCAGTTGAGGAACCGGCGGCATTTCTTGGCGCCGCAGTTGCAGGGCAGCTTGTTGCTGGCGTCCTCGATGGGGAACTTGTAGTCGTAGGTGAGCTCCTCCCCACGGAAGATCTTGCGCATGGCGAAGATAACAATGTGCTTCTGCCCATCGATGTTGATGACCCGGGAGAAGCAGTTGGGCTCGCAGGAGTGGTTGATGAAGCGGGCCGCGTTCCCATGCATGGTGGCATCCACCACCTCTGCGTCATCAATGCGGAACATATAGCAGCCGATGTCCTGCGAGAGGGAGAGGGAGGAAGAGACAGGGAGGGAAGGGGTCAGATCCCAAGGAGCAAACACGTGGCGAAGGCCAAACGGGGGGAGGGAGACGCCTGTTGAGAGGGCCTCACCTTGCCATCGTAGTACTTCTCCCGCTTGTCAGTGAGAATGGAGCGGATGACGTTGCCGGCGTATTCGATCACCATCTCGCCGGCGTCGATGTTCCTCTTGCAGAACAGGCCTCGGCCGTGGATGGGGGACCTGTGACAAGAGGGTGGGCCAAAGTGCCACTAATCAGTGCAATTTGCTGGCCAACTTACTTCTTATCATCCAGTTAACTGACTTCAGACACAGTTATTTCTGCTTCGGTAGCGGCTCTTATCTTTACATTTCATTCCTTGCAATATCACTTACTGGTTAGCACGGTCAGATGCGAGGGAGAAGAGCCAAGAGAAAGAACAAAATGGCGCCTGCTCTACATATACCCCACTGTTATCAGCTCATTAATTAAGTGTCCAGCCTGCTAGTCTATTGAAATATTTACCTTGTCTGTTCCACACATGCTTCATAATGCTTCACAACTTAACTCTTTCACAGCTAGTAGCATGGAGATTTTAAACCGGGGGGGGGGGGGGCTGGCCTTCTCCCATCCGCTCTCCCGCCCCACTGACCTGTAGACGCCGACGGCCTCCTTGGAAGTCTTCTTCAGGTGCCGGAAGCGCATGGGCATGGGGAGGTCCATGCTGGTGGCTCTCCTGCAGAAGGAAGGGGAGGAAGAAGGCTGCTTGAGAACCCGCTGCAGCAGAGCTCCTTGCCGGGTGGGTGCCCAAGGGAGGGTCGGACAGCTCTTATTTGGCCCTTTCTCCATGCCCCTTGGCACCCCACCCACAGACAAGGTCAAGAAGGTGCGGCCTTTGAGCCCCCCCACCAACTCGCCTCCGCACCCGCTATGTACCGGGCAGACTTCAGCTGCACCTCCTCCTCCTCCTCTTCGTTGGGGTGGTACTCGGGCGGCTGGCGGTGCTTGGAGGCCAGGAAGTTGAACATGTCAAAGGCAGACTTCCTGTAAGGCAAGCCGGGGGGTTGGGGGTTAGTGGTCGTCAGGAAACCAAGCTTTGACCCCTGCCACTTCATCTGCCCCTCAGGTGACTCATGGAGCCCTTTCTTGCACCACCATCCCCACCACTGTTCTCGGATAGGGCTCTGCATTGGTTCCCACAGGTTTAGGGTCAACTCCTTGTGCCCTTCTCAACTCCCAGTGAGGAAACGGGCCGAGTGCCGATCCAGCTGGTGCTGCGCAATGGGTGCTGCCGAGAGAAAGGCAGGGCCTGAAGAACAGAGTGCCGAAGCGCGCCCATCTCCAGGAGGCCCTGCATTGCCTCAGCCCCTCCAGGTCCTGCAGAACCCTGGGTGCCACTTGCCTGAGGTGCACTTCGGCCCTGGCAGAGCCGTGGGGGTTGACAGGGGGCTCCTTGGCCTCCTCCGGTTTGTGGAAGCGGAACTTGTAGTTGTGGCAGTGCTTGGCACCGTAGAGCTGCTCCACCAGGAAGACCACAGCGTCGTGGAGAAGGCCCAACATCCGCAGCCCGCTCACACCTGCGCCGGGAGGAAGAGGAGGGAAGACCAGGGCAGCAGGAAGTGTGCACCCCCCGCTCCGCTTGGCTCCTCCCATCTTGAGGTCACAAGTGGCTCAGGCAGGAAGCCCCTTAGGAGTGTTGGGATTCAACCCCACACTGCCCGAGTCTCGTCCTCAATGAGGAACAGTTTAGTTGGTTCAGAATAGTCTGAGGGTTTCTCTTCCCCCGTGTCTCCTGTATGACAGTTGGAATGTATCTAAATTCTTCTCTCCTCTCTGCTCTCATTCCGATCCGCAAGCTTTTTTGAATCTGCCTTCTGCCTTATACACTTGAGTATGAAGAGTATGTGCTGTGTGCTTTGAGATCTCTCTCCGCTTGTGAGTCAGGAGATGTTGTGATTTGAGTTTTCCCCTCTCTTGAAACCTTAGGAGATGGGTGTTAGAGGAGCTCAGGCCCAGTTCTGTACCACGAAGAAACATAGCTAGTTCTTTAGGTAAAGGTAGTTTTCCCCCGACATTAAGTCCAGTCATGCCTGACTCTGGGGCTCATCTCCATTTCTAAGCCGAAGAGCCAGCGTTGTCCATAGACACCTCCAAGGTCATGTGGCCACTGGCATGACTGCATGGACCACCATTAACTTCCAGTCAGAGTGGTACCTATTGATTTACTCACATTTGCATGTTTTCGAACTGCTAATTTGGCAGAAGCTGGGGCTGGCAGTGGAAGCTCACGCCGCCCCCCGTAATCGAACCTGTGACCTTTCGGTCAACAAGCTCAGCACTTTAACCCATTGCTAGTTCTTTATTAAATTGTAAACAAACCTATTGCGTTTTTTACAAGATTGGACTCTGCATGTTTTCCTCCTAAGCTCCGAATTCTTTATAGCCACATCACACAATGCTTCACGCTTTGCTCGCTCGTGAGCTGATGCTCAACTTTTTGTATCCTGTTTGATTTTTGGATGCTCTGCTACATGTTAGGGTAGTTTTCCCTACCAAGGAAGTGAGGCCACGGGTCACAGCAATGGTTCTCGGGCCCCAGACTGCGAGTAATGGTGCAGGGAAATCCAAGCGTCACCCCTGTTGCTCCAGCCGGCAAGGAGGGGCACACCCAGGAGATTGCCCCAAAGGAAGACATGCATTTGGGGCAAACCCAAGACGACTCACCTGCAAAGGAGAGCTGCTTCAAGCGGGCGTTAGACCGTGCCTCCTGGACTTTGTCAGTCAGGGATTTCCAGGCCTCTGAGATTGAGAGAAGAGGAAGAGATTAAGGAGAAGGGGGGACCCCCAATGCCCCTTCCCAATCCACACCTCGGGATGCTCCAGGGACTCTAAATCCCAGCATGCCTCAGCCAGGCCTCTCCTGTGGCCAACTGATATTGGGTACAAGACACCGGGTGGGTGCTGCAAACTCCCATGTCCCGCTACACCTTGCCCACCTTCAATACTTTCTGCACAGATCTGAAAACCATCATCGCTGGAGATCTCAAAGACCAGCCCCTTCTTGGGCTTCCTCTCCACAACCCCTTCCTTCCTCTTCTGCTCCTGCTGCAGCCAGAACATGAGTGGGGAGCTGAAGGTGCCCTCTTCCTCCTCTTCCTCCTCCTCAAGGGCCTTGGGGTCTGGAAGGAAAAGAGGAGCTGCTTGTCTCCCACACAACAAACAATGAACACAAGAGAGGAAAGCAGGGCACCCAGGGCCTCCCTGTTTGCACCCTGCTCACCTGCCGGCTCTGGTTCGCTTGGCGTGCTCTGCGCTGGCTGGGCTTCGGGGAGAGAGGCGGGTTGTCTGGGGAGAAAAAGACAGTCAGTGCCCATGGGAAATGCCACTCCTCTCTGGCAGCCATCTTACCTCAATTCCACTAATGAGCCATAGGCACTCTGGACATGCAGGCTGATCAGGGGGTGGCCCAAGAGAGCATGCCCCCCCCCATTGGCTACTAGGTTGGCTGCAACAAGAGATGAGGCAGGAAGCCTCCAAAGAGATTCTCTCAGGGAACCACCAGATAGAATTGAGGCACAAGAGATGAGAGGCTGGGCTGACTTACCCTGCCGCCTTTGGGGCTGGAGGGTCTAGGCTTGTGGCCTCCTCCGGCTGCACCTTTGGGGCAGGGAACCTAGGACAGGTAGACACAGAAAGAGATTTTGGACTCCCTGCAGGATCAGCAAAACCTGCCAATGCTCTTCTTTGTCAGGATAGAGAAGCAGGAGAGACCGGTCTTCTCATCGTATCACCTCCCAGCAGGCCATCTCTTACCTGTCGCCTGCCTCCTGGGCTGATGCACCCCTTGTGCTTCGCTGGCCAGCCTCCTTCTCCAGGGATCCGGTCCAGAGTGGAGTGGCTTTGTGCTTCTTTGCAGGTGCCTTGCTGTCCAAGGAGGGCTGGAGCCGCTTGGCTTTGAGTTTGGCCTTCATGGCACTCGTGGGCCCCTGTTCTGCAGGTAGGGCCCCCCCAGGAGAAGCAGCAGCAGCCGTGGAGGTGGAACGCATAGTGGCTACGGAAACAGAGGGCTTGCTTTGCTCCAAGACAGAGGCAGCAGCTGAGTCTGTTGCATCCACTGCTAGAGGGAAGCGGGTTAGCGGAGGGGCTTCTGATAGTGGCGCCATGGCCCCGCTTTTGCCAGACAGGAGCTGGGTCAGAGGGGGGCCTGGCTGGAAGGGGCTGTCTGAATCAGGAGCCAGGCCTAGAGCCTGGGGAGAGGGCAAGGCGCACATGCTGGGCAATGCCACAGAGGGTGTGCCCTGAGCTGCTATGGGGGCTTCGGCCAGCGGGGCATACATCCCAGAGGGGGCGGAGGGTGGAGAGGCAGCCGGGTGAGGTTCAGGAAGGGCCAGGCCATGCTGGGAGGCCTTGATGAGGAGGCTTCCCAGTGGCCCCAGGTCTGAGGAGGCGCCGGGCATTGCGTGGCCCCTCCCTATCGTGTGGCCAGGAACCGATGGAGATGGGCCGGACAGGGGTTGCATGGGCACCACGTTCAGCACGGGAGGAGGGGAGGCTGGGCCAGAGGCTAGGCGGCCTGCCTCAGGCCCGGCCCCGCTGGACGGTGTTCCAATTGCTGACCCCGGGGACAAGAGAGGCGGCTGCTCAAAGTACATCACCCCTCCGGCCTTGGAGCGCTTGATGATGTTGGGGAGGGCCCTGTGGGAGGTGGAAGTGCCGACCGCTCCCCCCAGGTCCAGGAGGCCCGTGTGAGAGGGCAGTTGGGATGGAGCGAAGTTGACTAGGGCCATGCCGGAGGGAGCCATGTCGGATGGGGCAAGCTTCTTGCTCTTCCGTGACTGCAGCCGTGCAATGGGGCGCTTCTTGCTGAGGGCAGAGGGCGGGGTCCCAGGTGAAGCTGAGGGGCCCAGCTCACCCCTCTGGCCAGCCTCAGGGTCCGGCGGCTGCTGTACGCCGATCAGGAGGCCCGAGGATGGCCCGGGGCTGGCCAAGGCTGGCGGGAAGCCGCTCTGGGGGCCAGTAGAGAAGGGGTGCAGGTGCTGGTGGTGGGCCATGGGCAGCAACCCTTTGCCAGAGGAAGGGAAAAGTGGCTGAGAGGAGGAGGGCAGGCCGGGACTGAGTCCTGCAGCCAGTGCCAGCTCCGCCGTGCCCATTGGCCCCATGGCCTCCATGACCCCCGGTGCGGATCCGACAGAGGAGGTCAGCTGGATCTTCTGCGTGACACCATTGGGTAGCGTCTGCAGGACGTACAGGGGCTGCATGTTCTGGTTTACCACCAAGAGCTTCTCGGCACCGGCCTTAAGGTGGAGGGGGGCGGTCTGCACTGCTGTGTTGGTGATTTGGGAGGGGCCAGGGTTCTCCACAGCATTGGGCCCGTACTTGGCGCCCTGAAGCGGGAGGGTGGGCGAGACAGGGACCTGGAGGCCAGGTGTCCCGCTGCTCCGGGCTAGGTCCTGCTCTGGGGGTCCACAGGAAGGGCTGGTGATGTGCTCTGGCTCCATGTGGCCCTGGATGAAGGGGTCCGGGGTGAGGGGTCCGTCGGGGTTGGGGTCCACTTGGGGGCTCAAGAGCGGTGGCTCCCCTTCGCTGGGTGCAGGCTTTTCAGTGACGGTGACCCTCTTCTCGGCAGCCTCAGCAGAAGGCAAGGCCAGCATGGGCCTCTCCCTGGAGGAGAGGGAGGCCTCGGAAATGGTGGCAAGCCGGCTGTGGTTCTGGCTGGGCACCGTGGGGCTGCGTGTGGTCAAGACAGAGAGGTCGGACGGGAGCTCTAAGGGCAGCTCAAACTGTTCCTCGGCCGAGATGGAGGACGAGACGCTGCTGTCCACTGGCTCAGCGCTGGGCAGCTGCTGCGAGAAGACCTCGAAGAGACCCATGTCCTTGCCCCGGTTGCTGTCCAGGCCCAGGCCATCCCCCAATGTCAGCAGTTCTGAGGAAGACGACTCAGGGCTCTCTCCCAGGGCTTGCATCGAGGGGGTGTTCTTCAGCACAAAGTCCATGATGTCAGAAGGGAGGATGTTTCCGCAGTCGTCGCTGTTGTTGTTGTCCGAGTCAGACTTGAGCAGCTCGGTGCTGAAGGTATCCAGGAGGTTCTTTTCCGGAGGCTCTGCGGAGGCTCGGGTTCGTCGGCCTGCGGCTTCCAGGGAGCTCAGCTGGGCCTCCAAGGGATCCTGGCTCTGAGCCTTGACCCGACAGTTCTCCATCTTGGACTCGGCTGCTTTGTGCCTCGCTGAGCCCTTGGTCATTTGGGCCTTCTCCCCACTGCTCTCCTTCAGGCTCTCGGTTCCGTTCTCCTTGCTGCTGCTCCTCTTGGCCACCGGGTTGCCCTTCCGGGTGGTCACAGTGATGCTGGTGTCACTCTCTGTCCCATCATCTATGCCATCCAGCTGGGAGATCTTCGGAGGGAGGCTGATGTTCTCCTCTTCGCGGAACAAGCTGTGAGGAGCCAGGTGCTCCTCTCCGCTGGAGACCACTGTCCGAGTGAAGTTGTAGTAGTAGAGATCATCCTCATCGGAGGTGCTGAGGTCATCCGCTCCGTCCACCTGCCCTTCGGCCGACCTCTTCCCACGCTTCTTGCCAGTGGAGTTGCTGTAGAAGGGGATGTCCTCCTCGCCATAGGACCTCACTCCGTACAAGGGTGTCAGCCCAAAGAACATGTTGGACCTGGCCCTGGCACTGCGTCGGGGGTACCGCCGCTTGTAGGCCCCGTCCTCCTGGGCCTTGGTCCCGTCCTGGATCATCAAGCCGCTCTGCACTGGGAGGCTGGGGTAGCCCTCCCCGGGCGCCTCAGAAGAAGAAGCAGTATTCTGGTCCTCTGGAAGAACGCAGCCGTTGCCAGACTGAGCCCTGGAGGAGTCCAGCTTGCTCTCCTTGTTCTGTGGCTCTGAGTCGCTCTCTCTCTGGATATTCTTGCTCTCCCCTTCCATTTTGAGAGGCGTCAGGGTCACCTTCACGGTGCGCTTCTGGGAAGCTTGCATCTCCTTCAATGGGGCGGCGTCCCCCTGGAAGGGAGCCTTGGGTGCCCTCTGGCTCAGAAGACCGCTCTCATCTGGAGCCTTCTCTGGGGCCAAAGTGCTATTGCAGAGCTTCGGGGGAACTGGCTCAAGGGTCGCAGAGCACAGAACCAACTCGGGCCCTGTGCTTTCTTGGTTGCCAGCTGGGAGACTTGTGAGAGGCTTGCTGGGATGCCTCTCCTTGGCTCCCCTCCTGGCCTTCTGCCGTCTCTCTCTGCCCACAGAAGACGCCAAGGGGTCGCTGATGGACGGGGGCGGGAGACTTTCTCCCGGAGGCTTGGAGGCCTTGGCATCGAGATCCTGGACAGAGCCGCTCTTTTCCACCTGGGGGGGATCCACCTGCTGCTGGTCTTGCTCCTTCTTTGGTGCTCTCTGATGCACAGGCAGAAAAGCCGCTGGCTCTTTGGGAAGAAAGGGCTCCGAAGGGGCTTCAGGGAGCTTTCCTGCTCGGCCGGGGTTTGCCTCCACTCCAGGCAAGCTTTGTCCCGGATGGAGCGCTTTTGGATTCCCAGGGGAGGAGAGGAAGTCCTTGGGGCCCAGCAGCTTGCCCTTCTCTCCCGCTGAAGCTGCTTCTGATGACAGGCCGGTTCCCTCAGAGGGAGGACTGCCTTCGTCTCCACCACCCACTGTTTGCTTTGGGGAAGTGGGAGACGGGGGGCTGTTCTGGACAGAGGGGCCTGGGGCTCCTGGGCCCAGAGGGTGCTCTGGAGGCTTGGTGCTCGAAGAATCCTGCTCTGGGGCAGGAGAGAGGCTGGGTCCTAAAGAGAGGCTGGGCCTGGGGCCATGGTGGGGGGCTCCTGTCCGGTTGGGAGGCACCGCCCAGGACCTCAGCTGCTGGGGAGACAGCGGAGAGGTGCTGGGCCGCCGGGAGCCAATGCTCCTCAGTCCAGAAGAGAGCAGCGGGTCTCCCACCGTCACAATTTCGTGCGTCACAGGAGTAGGGCTCCCTAGGAAGAAAGAGAAAGAGGGACAGGGACAGAAGGGGGTGTTCATTTTATAGATCTCAGCCCAGGATGCAAATATCCAGACTATTATTATTATTATTATTATTATACCCTGCTTTATCCCTCCTGAAGGAGAGGTCAAAGCGGCTTAAAATAGAAGCATTAGCATACAATTTAAAATATGCAAATATGCATATTAAAACAGAATTAAATATAAACAGTATTAAAAATCACAGTTAGAATCCATTAAAACATATTAAAAGTTAACGAAGGCAAGGGCAGAGAGATCCACAGGGTCAGAGCCAAATGCTACCAAGCTCTATCTGCCTTGCTCTGCCTTAGGCCTCTCCCAACAGGTCCTGATGTTCAGAGGATCAGTGTCATGAACTCTCAGTCATGCCATCCAACTAAGTCCTAACATAGAGCACATTGCATTTGGAGAAAAGGAAGGGCAGGACACTGCAAGGACATATGAACCCATTATAAAAGTCAATTGCCCCGGGGTGTGTGGAGAGAAAGTGGGCTCTGGAATGTGACAAAAGGGCAAGCACCAGGATTCTTGGGTTATTTATAACAGTGTTTCCCAACCAGCGTGCCGCGGCACACAAGTGTGCCGTGAGCGATCATCAGGTGTGCCATGGGAAATTGGAACCTCCAATACCCTTTCTTCCCCCAAACTTGGACAAACTTGAACCTTCCAGGTGGTTTGGACTCCAACTCCCACCATTCCTAGCAGCCTCAGGCTCTTTTCCTTTCCCCCCTCAGCTACAAGCAGGAAAGGGCCTCAGACTGTTAGGAATGGTGAGAGTTGAAGTCCAAAGCACCCAGAGGGCCGAAGTTTTCCCATGCCTGTTTTAGGGACCTTAAAGTGGTGACCTTAAAGCCTCCTTCCAACATTGTGATTCTGGATAGAAAACAAACAACAACATAACATTGTTTTGAGTCCACAGTGCTCTCTGGGTGTAGGTGAACTACAACTTTCAAACTCAAGGTCAATTCCCAAGCAAACCCTTTCAGTACTTTCTGTTGGTAATGAGGGTTCAATATGCCAAGTTTGGTTCAATTCCATTGTTGCAAGAGTTCAGGATGCTCTTTGTTTGTGTGTTAACTATAAATCCCAGAAACTGTAACTCCCAAATGTCAAGGTCTATTTTCCCCAAACTCCATCTGTGTTCACATTTGGGCATATTGAGTATTCATGCCAAGTTTGGTCTTGATCCAACATTGTTTCAGTCCACAGTGCTCTCTGGATATAGGTGAACTACAACTCCAAAACCCAAGGTCAATGCCTACCAAACTCTTATAGTATTTTCTCTTGGTTATGGGAGTTCTGTGTGGGAAATTTGTGTCTTTCTGCCATTCCTGCCAGGATATTTATGTTGTGTTAATCGAAACAGGTCCAGGTTTCACACTGAGTGTATAAATACATTTAAAAACATATTAACTATATGTATTACTGTGTTAGAGTGTCATTTTGTGTCATTTTGGTTGGTGGTGTGCCCCGGGATTTTGTAAGTGTAAAAAATGTGCCGCGGCTCAAAAAAGGTTGAAAAACACTGATTTATGACATTGTAGTTAGGTCTAGATAGACGGCATCAGTGGTCGACTCTTGTATTCCAAACAACAAAGATGCATGGTCACTTTAGCCGCTGTGTGTCCTGGCATATTCTTTCCAGTGAAGACTAAACCCATAGCAGCACAGTTGGAGCGAAGAACCCTCACAATCAGTTGCCCCTTTTCCTGGAGTTCTCAGAAAACTCCAATAAGGCAACATCTGGAGGCCTCCACTCCAAAACGCCAGCACCCCCTTCCTCACCAAGGCCATGCCTGCCGACTGAAACACTGTGAGTCAAAGGAGGCACTGAGGTCCTGAATGCGCACGCAAGCTAACACAAGCCACTGAAGGGAGCTTGGACAAAACACTGGGCGCAGAAAAGAAGTCAAGTCACACAATGTAGAGCAGTCGCAGGCAGAAAAGAAGGAGGGGACAGACCTGCGGAAGGCAAGGGGCGCGAACCGGGCGACCTCTGGGCAGGGGGAAAGCCCGGTGTCCTGATGCGCAGAGCCTTGCAGTGCGGAGGGTGCAGAGGAAGGTCGGCGGAGGGGGCTCTCAGGATGGGCGGCAACCCCCGGCCCTCCCTGGCTGGGATTTCTGCTGCAGGAGAAAAAGAGAAGCCGGGGGCTCTTGCTGGGTGCAGAACAAAGAAGGGGTGCAGCAAGGAAACACACCCAATTGGGCAACCCAGGATGCATGGATGCAGCCTTGGCTGGGGCAGGGTCTGGCTCTGCCCACCGGGAAAGCACTTCCCAGACTCACCCGGAAGCAGGGCCAGGCTGTGAGCGATCGTCCTGTTGTCGCTGTGCTCCACCGTGCTGTTGATGTCTGGCTCCAGGGCTGGAGGGCGGCACTCCATGATCTTGCAGGTGTAGACGCAGCGCTTCCGGGCGTCCATCGTGCTCCAGTAAACCCGGGAGCACCTGGAGAGACACCCCAAAGGCATGGCAAAGAGGCGCACAGGGCCGCGGCAACAGGACAGGGTCCTGCTGGGGTAACACCTGCCCAAGCTTTATTTGTTGGAAACAGCAACCTCCCCAGCCTTTCACTATTGATTTCTTAATGTATATGTTTGCTAACCTGTCTTCTATGTGTATGTTGATTTGTGTATGCAGCTTCTCCAGGCTTGAGGATGGCAATGCCAAGCCAGCCTTGTGCTAGCTATGTCACCACTGGCTTGGCATTGCCATCCTCAGGCCTGGAGAAGCTGCTGGGAGTGCTGAAGCCAGAAGGGGGCGGAGCCAGGCCACACCAAGCCCCTCCCCCTTCCCCAGCTTCGGCACTCCCAGCAGCTGCTCCAGGCTTGAGGATGGCAATGCCAAGCCAGCCTTGTGCTAGCTATGTCACCACTGGCTTAGCATTGCCATCCTCAGGCCTGGAGAAGCTACTGGGAGTGCCAAAGCCAGAAGGGGGCAGAGCCAGGCCGCCCCAAGCCCCTCCCCCAGCTTCGGCACTCCCAGCAGCTGCTCCAGGCTTGAGGATGGCAATGCCAAGCCAGCCTTGTGCTAGCTATGTCACCACGGGCTTGGCATTGCCATCCTCAGGCCTGGAGAAGCTACTGGGAGTGCCAATGCCAGAAGGGGGCAGAGCCAGGCCGCCCCAAGCCCTGCCCTCGCCCCTCCCCTCTCCAGCCTTGAGGAGGTAGGTAGTTCTTTCTGACTTGGTTTTCTTATAAGTAGCTCACATCCTGAAAAAGTGTGGGCACCCCTGCTATAGACTATTAAGAATATCCTGTGTACTCAACACAGAGAAGAAACTACATCTTATTTATAACGAAACTTCAATAAGAAATGTGCCTGTACAAGTTGTTTATGAGTAAACAAGAGAAGTTATTTTTCAAAGAAGGCTTAGTTTTTTTAAATCTCTGAGTACATATTTTAACTAAGAGGTTTCAAGGGAGTGTATATCTTTTGGGTAACTGCAATTTCATCTTCAAGGAAACAACCATCCTCTGCTAACCCAATATATTTTTGTAGTGGCAAGTCTTTATCCTTGGCAGTTTAAAGACATGGTTCATCAGTCTAACAGCTGAGTTACCTGTGTGCCATTACATGAATACTTATGAATATTACTTGTTCAAAGAGTTTACTTGTTCAAAGGGTTTACTTTACTTTACCCATCATCACACTGTTCTTGACTAGTGGTTTTCAAAAGGTGGTCTCCACATGTTCATGGAGATTCACATTTGCCAAATGGATGTGACCTCATTTTTACTTTTCGATTAGGTTACTGTGCACTTATTTCCTATAGGTTATGGAATTTCCAATATTATTTGGGTGGGTGGGTGATTGGGGAGCTCAGGGCCCCTTTGGGAAAGAGTCCAGCACTTTCTTGGGGACAAGCCTGTACTTACTGGTAGCCAATGGGGAAGAGCTTGTCTTCACAATCCGAGAGGTCGTTCAGGATCCCGAGGCAGTCGATGGTCATGGAGCCTGCATGGAAATGGCCCCGGAGAGATTACAGCAGGGCTGGGGAAGGGGCCTTGTGCCCCCCGCAGCCCTCACCAGGGACCATGGCCTTACCAATCATCATGTGGATGTTCTCTGGCTGCAGGCCGTTCAGAAACCGCCGCCTTAAACTGATCCCTTCAAAATCCACAAAGACTCTTCTCAGGACCTCAAAGCCATTCTCTGGCACCACCTACAGGGTTAGGCAGAGAAGAGAAGTCCGGAGAGTTCAAGAGAAGGCTGGGCAAAGGGGTCCAGACAGAGCGCGCTTGCCAAGGGCAATAACGGGGCGCTCGCTCACCTCCCCTTTGATCAGGTCCCGGTGGCGCTGGCAGTACACTTTCTTGTCCTCCAGGAAGATGCAGTTCTTGGCCCGGGAGCACATGAAGTGGTAGTTGCTGGTGCAGGAGGTCAGGCAGCAGCCCACCGTGGCCCCCGGCCTCTGGCAGAACTCACACCTCTGCAAGACAGGTTTTAGCGTTAAGGCCATGGGGGAAAGAAATGCTGTGGTGGAAAGTGCACAGTGAGCAAAAGGAGCAGGCGGTATGACTGTCTGCTCCAAATGGTTTCCTGTGCCATTGCAACAAAGGAATCAGCCAATGGCCAAGCGAGAGAAGGGCTACTGCACAGCAGGAGCCTGGGGATCCCTTCTTCTTTTGATCTTACATTTGGAGACTCAAGAAACACAAAGCACATGCATCCCCACCTCTGTCCAATATGAGCCGGCTGGGGAGAGTTTTTGCAAAACCTTTTTAACCAATGGGAAAGGGGCCTACTGTTGCTGCTTTGGAAATTCATGCCCTGCGTGACCATTATTCCCACCAAATCTCCTCCACCCACCAGCTGCTTTCCGCGGATCAGGGCCATGTGCACGTTCTTCAAGGAGCCGCCGTCATCCTCAAACACCTCTGCTGACCACAGGGCGCAGTTCACGTGGATCCACTCATTCTGGCCGACGTAGAGGAGGCGTCCTGCGTCCTGAAGGAGACATGGAAGAGCCTGGGTCAGCTGGCAGCGAAGGCCAGGCCTTGGGACATCTTGGCCTCTTCCCAAAAGGGGTTGCGTCGCTCGCCAGCCCACAGACTCCTTTCCTGGCACGGCGCCACTTACGTTTCCCCCGTCATCACCATACTTCAAGCAAAGCGCACACTGCCGGTTGTCTTCCACATCCGGAGGAGGGACAAGGTCTGGGCCGTCCTCCTGGGTTCTGTCGGGATCTACAGAAGAAACAACACAAAAGGGGAATGTGTGTCAGAAATATGAAAAATTAACTAGGTATTTTTAATTGCAAAAATGTGAGTCAAGCAGTGAAAGTATTAAATGGATGCAGTTCAATATAAGCAAGTGTGCCCGTAGCTTAGTACGCCTCATTGTTAGTTGCCCTCAGTATGAAGAGGCTTCAGCCTGAGAGGGGCCTGTGTGTGAGATAAACCTCAGTGTTAGCAGGCCTCAGTGTGAGGTAGGCCTTAAGAGTTAGTAGGCCTCAGTGTGTGAGAAGCCTGGTGTGAGAAAGCTTCAGTGAGAGAAACCCCAAGTTGAAGACCTCATGTGTAAAGCTCTAGTGTCAAGGCTGCTGTGTGTAAAAAGCTCCTGTATGAAGCTCCTGTGTAAGTTCGGTGTGAGAGGAAGCTCAGTGAGACCGAAGCTGTTTATCTGCATGAGAAAGAAGCCCAGCATGGAAGCGAAGAAGGAAGTAGAGGGAACTTTATTTCTATTATGGAAACCTTATTCTTGTAAACAGTGCAACCATATTATTGTGCCCATTCTGACCAGGAGGAAGAGGAGGAGGAAGAGGAGCTGGGAACTGGATGATGAAGGAAGCAATTGCCAAAACATGAAGGCACCTCCAGGGCCTTGTTTTGTTTTGCATTTTGAAAAACGAAACACAAGCACTGATGTAGCAACAGAGGGAGGGAAGCCAGACTAGGGTTCCCATATGTCCCTTATTCTAAGGGACGTCCCTTAATCTGGCCCTAAAATTTGTGTCCCTTATTTTCAGGCCCTGTCCCTTATTTTTGACTAGCAGGACAGGACTGGGCGGGGTTGACCAGAGGAAGGTGCGTGCTGTGGTTTCCACGGCAATGCCTGCCCGGGGATTCTCACTTGCAGGGCAGCCTGCGTCCCCGTTGGAAGGAAGAGGCGATGCAGGACTTTTTCAAAGTACAGTAGACTAATTAACCGTTACCCAAGGGAAAATAGGCCTAGCTGTGCATCCCAATACTATACAATGCTGTGTATATCATACTATACTATACCATTAGCTATTGACATAATAATCATGAAGATGTACTGTCTTATGACATTTATTTTATTTTAATGTTTAGACAGTGCACTTTTAAAGTCAGGAAAGCCAAGTACTAAATTCAGATGGAGAAAATAAGGTAGTTCTAATAATGTTTTTTCTGCATGACAAAACATGCAGAAGCATACCATGTACTGTTAAGACGGTATAAGTCAGTTTCTTTTGTGAGTTTCAATCATTATTCTGTTAATAAAACTATTTCTACCTAATGTTTGAGTTTCAAGTTTTTAATGAAGTGTCCCTTATTTTTGTGAAAAATCCCGTAAATGTCCCTTATTTCTTATATCAAAAAATGGCAACCCTAAGCCAGACGGATCAAGTCATAAGCCCTTAGACAGACCCCAATGCTATACAGATTCTCAGCCACCCCACTGCTGCCCTTGACAGCCCTTATTCCTTACTGGCGGAGGGTGGTGTTGCTGGAGGCATCGGGGTCGGGGAGTCCGGCTCTCCAGGCCCCTTGGGCCGCGGGGCAGGAATGATCTTCTTCATCAAGGGAGGCTGCTGGGCACAGCTGTTCTCCTCACGCTCTTGCCACTGAGCATAGTTGTGGTCAAGAGATGGAGGCAAGACGGCATTTGGCAGCATCCCACTGCTGAAAGCCACAGAGAGGAGGAAGAATCCGGATCAGGCAGACCCTTGCTCACTCCGGAGAGGGCAGACCCTTGGACTCCCACCCAAGGGGTCTTGCAAAGGAGAGCACCCCAGAATGCCCCTTGAAATCCCTTCTCTGGCCTCTGAGAAGCACAAGACTGTCTCTCAAAAGCCAGGTCTCGCCTTGCTTTCAAAGCGCGAGAGCGGTGGCACCCCCAGGCCCTCCACAGGAAGTGACAGTTACTTACTTGGGTGTAACTTTATTAGGTTCCCAAAATCTTGATTTCTTCACGCTGAACCATGGAAACACACGCTCCATTTGCTAAATAGGGAAGGAAAATAGTACAAGATGCACTTTCAAATACTCTTGAGGAAAATGCAAATTTACATCCAGGCCAATTTATTAGGGGCAAAGTTAGACCTTAAACTGCTTCCTAAGCAGCCAAGGAGTGGCTTAAACAGAACTAAGAGCCCCCTGGGGAATGCTGAAGCCCTGGCATTGCATGTCGGAGGAAGGGTTGAACCCGCCTCACCCGGATAAAGAAGGACTTCACCATGCCGTTGGCCTTCTTCAGCTCCGGCTGCCCTCCGTCTGCATTGATGGCGGCTTGTACGATCTTGACCACGTCGTCACTGAAGTCCAGCTGAGTGGGAGAAACAAGGTGGTCATGCTGAGAACAAACTACAGGAAGAGAGGCCGAGGGAGCTAGGCACGTTCAGCCTGGTGAAGAGACACATACCACCGAGGTGTAGCCTCCTTGGTCCATTTTCTTCTTCATACTCTCCAGATCCCGCAGTGGCTGCTCCTCCTGCTTGCTGACCTCTGTGAGCACCGGCGGATCTGGGCCTTCGGGAGAACTGCGGGACGGGACGCTCTCCTCTGTCTCTGGGTTCAAGTCGGGGGGTTTGGCTGCCTGAAGAAGGGACAGAGAAGGGGCAGGAGCACTTCTGAATCTATCACCCAGCACTTGCTTGTTCCAGACATAACGCTCCTGGCAGCCACCAGAGAGACCACTCAGACAAGGCACGGGAGGGAGAAGGGCTGGAATGAGGCAAGGAGAAGTGTCCCATAGCTCCCTTCACCCCACACAATCTTTGCAAAAGGTGATGGGGTGCCCTCCCCTGGATGTCTTTTAAGCCACCTGCTGCTGGGGACGTTTCTGTTGGAGATCCTGCCCTGAGCAGATTGCGTGGCCTCTGTGGGCCCCCTTTCCAATTTGCATTCCTAATAAAGACAGACAGGCAGGTCCCTTGCCAAACAGACATCCGGGTCAGTGTTTCTCTACGAAAATTTATTCTACAAATTCAAACGCTCCACCCAAAGCTCTCCATCTCACTCTGGAGCCTCCTCTCCCAGCAGACCCACAGGAGGAGGGTCTGACCCACCTGTCGGTAGCGCAGCAAGTGGCTGGTGGTCCGGGAGTTGAATAGGGCCGCCAAGACCTGCTTCAGGGAGAGCTGCAGCTCCTTCTCCAGTGCCAGCCGCCATTCCGCCGGGTGCTGCTCCGTGCAGTTGATGCAGGTGTAGGCTACGCTCTCGGGCAGGTTGGAAAGGATCTCGTACATCTCATCTGAAGGGGGGCGGGACGAGCGTTACGTGACGGGCACCAAGGGAGAGGCACCCCAATGCCACAGTCAAGGGGTGGGCAGGCAGTGGAGGGACTCAGATACAGCTCTGTGGCCTCACCAGAAAGGTTTTCACACTTGGAGTGGACCCAGCGATCACACTTCCCGCACTGCATCATCTTGCTCTCGTAGTCGTCGTCATCGTAGCATTTGTCACACAGAGGGCAGAAGTTCCCTGCAAAGGAGGCAAAGGGCTGAGTTCGCTGCCATGAAGAGATGCCAACTAAAAAAAGGCCAGGCTGGCTACCTCCTGGTTTCACCACAGAGAGAATCAAATGGAAGGCTGCTGCCCGGGCAGGGCGGGGACACTTTGCCCCCCCCCCCCTTCCTGGGCAGAAGGTGTTCTGCCTTTATTTCCCTGGGCAACTGGACCCGCCTCTCCTCACCTTTAGCAAAGAGTTTGGCACAGTCGTGACACAGGGAAAAGTCATGGGACCACTGGGCATCCCACCCCTTGCCCGGCGTTGTTGCCCCACAGCTCTTGCAGCGGACACACTTGGTGCAGATCTGGAAAGAACGATAAAGAGGTTTCTGCCCTCACAACAAATAAGCACAGCATTTCTTCATTCATATCTAAAAAGCACTTGTGGGTTTGTTCCCCCCCCCCCCCCAAAAGCTGGAAACAGTTGAAAGAAGGCATGTGATAAATGCACAAAATCCCATGGAGGCTGCCAGAAATATTAAAAATCAATTAGGTATTAGCAATTACAAAAAAATGAGAGTCAAGCACTGAAATGGATACAATGACTCAGCAAAAGGTGCAATTCAATATAAGCAGGTGTGCCTGTAGCTTAGTAGCAGTCAGTCTAAGGCAGGGGTGGGCAATTATTTTTTCCAAGGGGCCACACGAGAACCAACAAATATTAGAGGGCCGCACCTAAAGGCTGAACTACATTCTAATCTACATTATTTATTTCTTTATTTACTATATTTACTATATATTACACATCATTAATATTAACATATTAATATATCAAGAAATATTCATATATTATTAGTATTCATATCATAATTATTATAGTATATATAGAGACATAATATATTGAAATTATAATATAACATTATATTATATTGTTTATTATTATATTATATTATAACATTAATATAAAATAATAATAAAAACCACTAAAATAAAGTAAAATGAAATTCAAGAAGACAAGGTGTGAACCAAGATGGAATGGCCCAATGGACCCAGCCCAAAGGATGACAAAGTGGACCCAGCCGCCGCCGCAGCAGAGCAGAGCAGAGCAGCAGACGATCGGAGGCTGCAGGCCTCCACCTGCTCTCGCCCCCAGCCGTTCCATCAGAGGCGTTCCCGATCGGCTGATTGCCCTGCCATGGAGTACCTGTCATCCCAGCTTTGGAGTGCCTGCCACCCCGGGAGGAGATCCGGGCCTGCAGCGGAAGCAGTCGGCAACCTGCAGCGACTGATCGCCCTGGCGACCTTGAAGACGATCAAGTCTTCCGGGTCGCCAGGGCCATCAGCCGCCGCAGGTCGCCGACTGCTCCTGCTGCAGGACTGGATCACCTCCTGGGATGGCAGGCACTCCAAAGCCGCCACTCCTCCGATCGTTCTCCGGAGCAGCGGGCTGTCTGCCGACGCAGGCCCCACAGCCCGTGATGGGATGGCGGCAGCGGCAGCCCTTCCTCTTGCAGAAATGGCCCCTTCCCCGACGCCTTTCTCCCCGGCCCGGTCAGAATCGGCCCACGGGCCGCATCTGGCCCATGGCCGTAAGATGCCCAGGTCTGGTCTACGGTAAAGCTTGGTGGGAGAAAGGCCTCTGTCTATGAGGTATGCCTAACAGTGTGAGGTAGGCCTTAGTCTATGAGAACGCCTTGTGTGAGAAGGCCTGCTGCAAGAAGCTTCAGTGAAAGACGCCCCAGGTTGAAGGCCTCGTGTGTAAAGGCTGCTGTGGGTCAAAAGCTATCGTGTGAAGCTCCAGTATAAGTTTGTTGTGAGAGGAGGCTCTGTGAGAGTGAAGCTGTTTATCTGCACGTGGAAGAAGCCCAGCGTAGAAGCAACAAAGGAAGTATGAAGGACTTTATTTGTGTTGTGGAAACCTTGTTTGGACTGGTGCTGGGTAACATTGCTCTGTGTGTTCTTGTTCTTTCTGTCACTTTGGACGGGTGCTGGGTCACGCTGCTGCTGCTAAGTGACTCTGCTGTGCATTTATGAGGAGGGTCTTTTTGTTAATAAGCCCACTCACCCAACAGAGGCAACGATAGTCTCCTGAGAAGGGACGAAGCAAGGAAATGTGGCTTAGGGACACTCACCCAGACCTTCTTCTTCTTAGTGGGCTTTGTGGGGTAGTTGGGTCCCAGGCACTCCGGGTGATAGCTGTTTCGGCACTTGTTACACTCCAGAAGTTGCTGCAGAAAGCACCAAAGGCGGCAGTCACCCGAGTGCCAGCCAAGGCACCACACACCACCAAGAGACAGGGAGCCTCCCCAGCACCACTCAGGAGGCGGCCAGAGCGCCTCATTCCCAGAAGACCCCGAGGATGCAATGCCATTACCTTGGTGGCCTGGTGATGCCTCCCACAGACATGGCAGAACTTGCAGCGGCGGCAGCACCAGTTCTCCAGCTGGTCCTCCAAGGGCCGCTCGCCGTCCTCCAGGCAGAACTTGTGGAAGGGCTCGCAACACACCTGGCAATACACAAACTGCAGGCCAAGGGGGGATGGTCAGCAGGCCAGCTGCATACACAGGCCTTCCTTCAGCCTCAGGGCCACTTCTGTCAGCATCTGACCCAGCTCCCCCAGACTGAAGGGCCAGGCAAAGCACACCTGTCTGCCCTGAGAGTCTTCACAAAGGGCTCAAACCTCTTTCAAGTTTTATTGATGGTATTGTTCTATAATTGCTGTTATGTTGTTATGTGTTGTTGGGCTCGGCCTCATGTAAGCCGAACTGAGTCTCCTTGGGGAGATGGTTGCAGGGTAGAAGTGAAGTAAATAAATAAATAAATAAATAAATAAGCTCATAAGCCTGGAATGATTCCCTCTGGAAGTGCCTGAAGTGGGCGGTCATCTGGACTCTTACCTCCACATGCCCACTGCTGGCACACAGGAAGCAGACCACCCGGGGCGTGATCGGGACAGAGGTCAGGATGCTCAAGCCGCCCATTTCCCAAATGCTTTCAACCTCACAGTCCTCCTGAGGAAAACCAAGACATGGTGGCTATGAGAAGAAGAGGACAACAGGCAAGAGGCACCATGGCAAAGACCCTGCCAGTGTGTTACCTTGAAGTCCACTCGGATAGTGTGGACGCGGTCTGCCAGGGGCTTCTGCTTCGAGATGCTGCCACTAGATAAAGGGCTCAGGGTGCTGGGGATGCTGCTTTCTGGCCGGGCAGCTGGCGGAGGAGGCTTTTCCTGGAGGGCAGGACAAGAGAGAGATCAGCCTGGCTGTCATTGGTTCCTTTCAGGTCAAAGCAGAACGGCAGCTCACCTTTTCTTTCGGCTTCTGCTTTGCCGGGGCAGTTGGACGAGGAGTGGTTTTCTTCTGTTTGCTTTGCTCTACAGCTACAAAGGGGATGGGGGTGAGTGGGGAGAACAGTGGGTTACAAGTGCAGTCAAGAGGAACAAGATCCAAGGGAACCAAGCAGGCATGCCACTATTTTGGATTACATAATTTGGATGACAGGGTTTTCTGACAGCTTGTGCCCACTGTCTGCCAGATGAAGGGTGCGACACCAGCCGTCTCTTCCCTTGAAAGAGTGCCGGGGACGTTCCCAGTTCCGATCCCTGTGCCCTGGCCAGACTGACAGGAAGGCATACCTGCGTCTTGCGGTGGGGCGGCCTTCTTCTTCGGCTCCGCAGAGACAACGGCTTTGGGGGTTTCCTTCTTCGGTGGGCCTGGGGCTAGGGCTGGGGTGGGGGCCCCCGGAGCAGAGGGTGCCGCCTGCTTGCCAGACTTCCTGGTGACAAGAGGCAGGGCCGACTTGGGGTCCGGGAGGGTAAGGGGCAGTCCCGCCTCGCCCTTCTCCTCGCTGGGCTTCCGGGCTGCAGGGTCGCTGGCCCTCCTGGGGGTCGGGCCCTCTTTCGGCAGTGGGGGCGGAGCGGGGGCCGCTTTCTGCCCAGGCTCTGACTGGCCCTTCCCCGCCTGGCTCTCCTTCTTTTCACTGGGCCTGGGCTTCTTCTCCTTCCTCTTGGCAGCTGCAGGGCAAGGAGGTGGCTCAGGTGCAATGGCAGAGAGTTGATGGGGAAGGAAGTGGGAGCAGGACCTTCCCTCCCCAGCCTCCACGACAGCAGTCATCCCTACCTTTGGCTTGCTTCTGAAGGTAGGCTTTGGAGGGCATCCACTGCAGGTTCTGACATTTCCTCATCCTGGGAAGGAAGGAGCAGGAGGGAGGCGATATGGAGCACATGCTGGGGGATCTCCGAGAACTTTCTGTGTCCTGTTACAGAAACCCCAGGGGCCCCTGTGCCCTGGCACAGTATAATAGGACTCTAGGGAAAGGAGTGGCCTTGGGCACAAAAAGAGAGTATCTCCCTTCTCGTGTGCTGAAAGCAATGGATCAAAAAGTGGACTTCCTCCTTCGGTGGGCCAACAAGCGAAGGAAGGGGGCAGCTTGGAAGCACGTGAGGGATACAAGGCGACTCTGATGGCTGGCAAATAAGCTCAAGAGAGTCCTCTTCCCAGAAGCCCTTGAGTTCTCCAGTTTGGCTAATTAAAAGCACAATTGGGATGGTTGCAGCTGAACTGCTGTTCCAAAATATATTCTCCCTTTCACTCTGAATAGAAGTCATTTTAGCCCAACATTTTATGCACCCCTACTTTGGTTATATCAACTTCCGGAAATCCTAACAGTTGGTGAACTGGCGGGGATTTCTGGGAGTAGTAGGCCAAAACACCTGGGGACTCACAGGTTGAGAACCAGTGGGTTATATCCTGCCTTTTCCTCAGGAAAAAGACCCAAGGCGGCTTTTGTAGGAACCTGAGCTGGGCAAAGGCCGAGCCCAGGGCATGGCAAAGGCGTCTATTTTGCTGTCATTGAGTCTCCTTTTACAGAAGCCTCTCATCTTGAGAGACATCTACCCTGGAGATTTCCCCAAACAGGTAAGGGCTGGGTAGGGAAGCCCACCCCTCACATGCATAGGCACTTACTTGCAACATTGCTTCTTTATGTTGCGCCCACCAAACTTTGGCTTGTCCAGGCAGTTGGTGCAGATGCCACAGTCCTCAGGGACCTGGCACCCCGGACACTGCCCGCAGCGCCTTGACCGCCTGCCCTTTTTCACGGGGGGCTCCTGGGGGGCCTTGTTCCTGGTGACTGGCTTGATGGGCTTGATGGGTGGCGCGAGGGGCTCGGCCTCTTCGGAACCAGCAATGGAGGACTTGTCTGCCCAAAGAAAGGCCCACCTCGATTCAGCCCCGGGGCAAGGGCCCAGGGACAGTAAATGGCCCTCACCCTCCAGCTCCTGGCCCCTCTTGCCCAACTGCTTGTTTACCGTCATTCCCCATGGAAGACAGAATCTTCTCCCGCTCCTCCCACGGCAAGGCACTCAGGGTGGGCATGTCGTCCGGGAAGACCGCTCGCTTGCGGCCCAGCGCAACAGCCGCCCTCCTGCAGACGTGCTTGATGCGTGGCCCTCGCACAGAGGTCTCCGAGGAATCGCTCTCTTGGCCCTGGGATCAAAGGACAGGCAGTGGTCAGAAGGGGCCCTCTGGAGCACCCATCTGGAGCCAGGCCCAGAAGCCTTCCATTGGCTCTCTTGGCCACAGCCCTCCTCTTGTGTCCTGTCAACATGCAGGACAGGCCCCAGCCCCATCCCCTCCCTGGCCAGCTCTGCTTCATAGGCCTGTTTGGGGCCAATACCTTGGGCTGCTCCGCTTGCTTGAGGGACTTGCTTTTCTCGATCTTGTACAGCTGGGCTTTGGCTTTTTTCAGGAGGCTGGCCACCCTCTTGTCCGTCACAGGGATTTTGTCTGCGTGCGCCAACACGGAGCTGATGGAGGTGTGTTTCACTAGGCCAGCAGAGGCGGAGGAGAGGCGCAGGGACTCCTCTTTCTCTGGCAACGTAGCCGCTAGGCTGAGATCCAGGCCGGGCTTCTCTAAGGTCCCTCGGCCCTTCTTGGGTGCTTTGCTCTTGGCCACCGCAGAGGCAGAGTCAACCAGAACCACGGCGGGGGCGTCTGCTGCCAAATCAGAGGCTGCTGGGGCTGCCTTTTTCCGCCCCACGGGCCTTTTCGCAGAAGACGAAACAGCTACTTCTTCATGGACAGTGGGCTTTCCCTTGGCCATGCGCGCCAGCGGGAACAGAGCCGAGCCACCCTGGGCCTCCGGGGCCTTCTTCCTCTTCTCCTTTCGGGACTCCCGCTTGTTCTCCTTTTCCCTCTCTCGGTCTCTCTCTCGGCTCCTCTCCTTCTCCAGACCTCGCTCACCGTCTTTATCTTTGGATGGATCATTGATGGTTTTGTCCTTATTTTTCCCCCTCTCTGTCTGGGAAACCGGGGTGAACCACGGGAAGAGAGGAGCGGAGCCACCAGAGGAGAATGGCTCGGAGGAGGCACCTGCCTGCTTCCGTGGCCGCTGGCTCCTCTCCGCTGGCTCTCCCGGCTGCGAGAGCGAATGGGAAGGGAACGCGAAGGTGGAGTTTAAGGCACTGGTGGCGAGGGACCCTACAGAGATGTTCGTCAACGAGGAAGAAGAGGACGGAGGAGGGAGAGAGGACAGCTCTGAGGCGCTGAGCCGCCCGCTCCTCGTCCTCATGGAGTGTGACGGAGACCTGGGTTCGGACCGAATGGGGCTGAAGACCCTCCGCTTTCGCCTCCTAGAAGAGCCAGCCACCACCACACCTCTGGATGCACTGCGGCCAATGGAGGAAGGCAGGGTTACGGATTCAAAGATGCGGGAATGGGCCTCGCTGGGGGTGAAGCGAGGGGCGCGGAGCAGGGGGCTCCTCTTGTGCAGGTCGAACCGGGATCCGGAATGCAGGGGGGAGAACAAGTGGCCGGGGCCTGCTGCTCCGGAGAAGCCGGAGGCAAAGCCGACATCCTCGGGAGTCAGCGGCGGAGGCCGGAAGTTGTCGAAGATGGGTTTGCGGATGAGGCCTTCTTTGGCGTACTTGGCTGAGGAGAAGTACTGGGGCTCGGTGCGCGAGTGCTTCAGGGAGGTCCAGCGGAAGGTGGGCTCCCGGAGGATGGACTTCCGCTTCTCATGCATGGGGCCTGGGGTGGAGACAGCGCCGGGGGGCAGGAAGGCGGGGGCCAAGGGGATGGTGGGCGGCATGAGCCATGGGGGGGCATGGTCCGAGAGGCCAGCCGGAGGCTGGAGGGGCGGTGGCGGGGAAAGGAGCGGCGGGGGAGGAGAGGAGGAGGAGGGTGGCTGTAAGGGTGGCAGTGGCAGAGCAGGCTGCTGCTGTGGGGGCACCACGCCTTGGAGACCGGACAGCTTCTTGCCTGCTTTGGACCCGAAGCCCCCTTCGGCCAGGGAGAACCTCCTCCTCCGCCTCCGTCGCCTCCTCCTCTCCCCGCTCTCATTCTCCGGGGACGGGGAGACAGGTAGCGAGGGCCGGGCCTCTTCCGGAGTGTGGCCCCCATCTTCGGACGGGGCCCCTTGCGCCTCCTCGGAGGCCTGGGAGTCGGAGGAGGTGTCCACGCTGGGACTGCTGGAGCGCGAGGAGGAGCCCGAAGAGCCCTGGGAGGAGTGCTGGGAGGCGCCGCTGGACTTTTCGCTGGATTCGCAGGAGGTGGCGCTGAAGCGGCTGTTTGGCGTGGACTCCAGACGCGCAATCTTGATGGGCGGGTCATAGTCCTCGTCCTCGATGAAGCGCTTGGGGGTCTTGATGATGCGCGAGGAGATGGCGCTCACCACCGGCATGATGAACTGCCGGATGTTCTTCAGCTGGGTGCGCCCCTTGCGCCCCTGGAGCTTGGCCGCCTCCTTCTCGATCTTCTTCTGGGCCCCCTTCTTGGCCCGCTGCAGGAGCTGCTTGGCAATGGCGGCATCCGTGCGCTTGGAGGAGGGGATGATCCTCACTGGGCGGCGGGGGCTCTGCCGGACGGACTTCTCGTTGTTGGGCAGCGGGAGTGGCTCTTCCTTCTCCTTCCGTGTCCGCTGGCCCTTCTCCAGCGGGAAGCCCGTCTCGAGGGCTGCCGGCGTGGCTTTCGGGGCCCTCTCAGAGGAGGGTGGCCTTCCCCTCCGCCGCACAATTTGGACCCCTTTCCTCCCGATCTGCAGCTTTCCGGCTTTGAACTGAGACTTCAACGGGGAGAGTTTGCCTGCCCTCAGCTTCTTGATTTTCGCCGCGTGGTGGAATGCTGCGGAAGGGGTCCGCTTGATTTTCTTCAGGTTCTCTTTCTCTTCGTGGCCTCCCTTCAGCACTTCTGGGAGCCCCTCTTTGTGAGAGAGCTTGAACTTCACGCCGGTGAGGGCTGGAGGCCTCCCTCGCCGCTTTTCAGCGCCTTTCAGCTCCTTCTTCGCTTTCTCCATTAAGGTGGGCTCCGGTTTGCTCAAAGGCGGGTATGTCAGCAAAGGCTCTGGCAGTGCAACAGAATTTCGATCTGAGGTGCTCCGGGGCCTCCCTCGAGGTTTGCGTGCGCCAGCCTTGGCTGTAATTGCAGAAAGGAATAAAAAGAGGAGAAATACTCATTTGCGTATTCACTGAAAATAGTGGCTGCCTGAGCAGTAGGCATATGTGAAGGTGGCAACATGGCAGGAGGCACAACGTACCTGTGGGAGACTTGGTGGGACTCTGCCCTTTGGCTTCATCGTCTGATCCAAAGCCCAGGAACTGCTCGTCCTGCAAAGAGAGAGTAAGACAGCCCAAAGTTAAACCGGACGAGAAAGTAAAGCACGGACTGGAAAATCCGACAGTTGTGCACAAATAAGGGGAAGTTGGAGGTGCCAAGTTATTTATTATTTTTATTTACTACATGTATATACTGCTTGGGAGCCCCCGATAGCACAGCAGGTTAAACTGCTGAGCTGCTAAACTTGTTGACCGAAAGGTTGCACATTCGAATCCGGGAGCAGCGTGAGCTTCCGTTGTCAGTCCCAGCTTCCATCAACCTAGCAGTTCGAAAACTTGCAAATGTGAGTAGATAAATAGGTACCGCTCTGGCGGAAAGGTAATAGCATTCCATGCAGTCATGCCGGCCACATGACCTTGGAGGTGTCTACGGGCAATGCTGACTCCTCAGCTAAGAAATGGAGATGAGCATCTGAGTCCCAGAGTCGGACATGATTGGACTTTACCTTTACTATATACTGCTTTTCTCTCCAAGGGAACTCAAAGCGGTTTCCGACATTATAAAGGCAATATTCAATGCCGTACGTATATGTGAAAACCAAAACATAATAGCTATTCAATAACACAGAAGTATAAATTTAAAAACTAATCAAATTAAAACATAAAATAGCATTTAGACCTAAAGCATAAAAATTAAACATCGATAATACAGTAACATGTATATTAAAACCCACCCATAACATGATTTAAACAGAGTTATTAAAATCACGCCATCCAAAATCAAATCTGAAGTTGTTCCGTTGGTCCATTCACTATTCCTTATTCTCTTATTGCACTAAGAACATTTCTGTCCAAAAGCTTGGTCATATATCAAGGCTTTTACTTTCTTCCTGTAGGTCGGGGGGTGGGGCTGCTCTAATTTCACTAGAAAGTGAGTTCCATAACCGAGGGGCCACCACTGAGAAGGCCATCTCGTCCCCACCAATCACGCTTGTGAAGAAAGTGGAATCGAGAGGAGCGCTTCCCGAGAAGATCTTAAACTCTGAAGTGGATCATAGAAGGAGATATGGTCTGACAGGTAAGCTGGGCCAGAACCGTTTACGGCTTTATAGGCTAAAGTCAGCACTTTGAATTACAGGATCAAGGGGCCCCCAAGTGCAAGGTCCCCTCTGGAGAGCCCGTTGGGCCAAATCCAAGTGCCACAGAGGAAATGAGAAAGCTCCCTGTGAAGGAGGCTCTTAAGAGCCCCAGAGGGCCTACTGCTTGCTAAGAGCCAACGGCAGCACAGGGGCCACAGCCCCTTCAGGGTCCTGCACATGACGTAGCAGGAGCCCTGAACTGCAATATTTATTCTGCTTGGAGGAGGGCCTAGCCAAAGCAAGCCCCTCTGCCCCACAATCCCTGGGGCAAAAAAAGGGGGGCTGGCAGGAGCAGAAGGAGGCTGCCCCACGGCAGATGCAGAAGAAGCCCCTGACTCTGCTTGTGCACAGCACAAATGGGGTGGGGAGAAGCTCTACTGGAGGAACACCCCAAAAATCAATAATAGCCTTGTAGAGAATGGATATTTGCAAGTGCTGGCTCCAATATCGGGGGCCATTGTCCTGATGTAATTGGTTTGAATGCCCCCCCCCCCTTTGGCACTGAATGTTTACTGCACATGTTGGAAACTACCCTGAGTCCCCTCGAGGAGATAGGGTGGTGTACAAATAAAGTGTTGTAGCTGAGAAAGGGACGTGTAGCTGACTGAGGTGGGCTGGGCATTGTTTTGTGTGGAAAGAGTCCGAGCTGGCAGAGCAGCATGGATGAAGACCTGCCTTCCTCCAACATTCGTAACCATCTGGAAGTCCCTGGGGAGGGAGCAATGAGATGGCTTGTTTGTCATTGATGTCAAGAAGTAGCCCACTGTCTGTCCCGTGATGGAGAGGAAGCGCAGAGAGTATGCAAAGACACCTCACAGAAGACAAACTCAGCTGAGGGCTCTGTGTCCCAGCTGGAACCAGCCGGGCGGGAGGAGGAGGAAAGCTGTGGAAGAGTGTGACTCCAAGGGCCTGGTTTTGCACACAGAGACCAGTTCATGTTTGCCTCAGCCCTACTCCTCCTCTTTTCTCTGATTTCTCCTATCTTTCCTTGTCAGTCACTCCCCTTGGACAGACATGTGGGGCTCTCTGCCGGAGGTAAAGAGAGAGGGAGGAAGGATGGATCCAGGTTGCCTTTACAAGTCAGGCTGGACAGGGCAACTGTCCAGTCATCAGTCAGTTGGGAGCTCAGCAAAGCCCAAGAGTGACCTCCGCAACTCTGTCCTGGAGCAGAAAAGGCAACACCACCAGCCAGGAAAGCCTTGCTCCTCTCAGGGCAAGTCCTGCTTCTTAGAGAGCCATGAACACTAAAGCCAAGGATCCTGGAAGAAAGTGCAAGGAGGACCATGCACGTAGGAAAAGCCAAGCTGGGCACTAGTCAGCTTCCAGGGCAATGGTCTGTCCTGGTCAAAAGCCATAAACCCCAACACTTCAACAGCCCTTGGACTTGGCAGCACCTCCTTTTGGAAACTCAGCTTAAGAAAGAGGAAAGGAGAGCGGAGACTTCCCTCAATTCACCAAGACCAGAAGTGGACTGCAGCTTCCTTAAGGTGCCCTGCCTCTGCTTTGGGTACAGCGAATAAATGTCACAAGTCGGTGGCCTCCCTTTTGTCTTCCTGATGCAGGTGCAAGAGCATTCCTGGTTGCTTGGAGGAGGACTCCTTTGGCACAGGCCTGTGCAATTCTACCATTCACACTGGGAAAACACCCCTCAAGACCCACCACGGAGATCCTTAAGCGTTGCTGGGTGGTCCGTCTTAATGGGCCCCTTGTCCCTGCCAAGAAAATCTAAACTCCACCAAATGGTAAGTTGCCCAAGGCAACAGAACCACGGACAGTTCCTCCACTCCTGGATTATGCTCACTCTAGCCATGGTGGGAAACAAGGCCCTGTAGTATGGTTTGGATTACAGGTGGCAGGAAAAGGATTGCAGGTGGTCTCTGATACTTTTGATAGAGATGCCATGGATCAAAAATATGTATCTGACAGGAATGTTCCTGGCCTGGTCTGTTCGTATAGATTTCTTTTTCTCAAAAAGGAACCCAGAAGACGGAAATTCCTGCCCGCAGTGTAAAGTGGAGGGGAAACTCACGTAGACACCTCTGCTGTTTCTGTCCTGTGTTGCAGCTGGGCCTATTGCCCCACTGAAGGGTTGAGCAAGGCCCTTGATTCGGGGGAAGGCAAGTAACCCAATCCTGGCATGGCTTGGCGGGAAGGCTGTCCCTGCAGCACGGCAAGGGAGCATGGAAAGCTTACCTGGAAATGATTCAGACTGTCCCTGAGATCCATGGAGAGGCTGTCTCAAAGAGTATATAGCGGAAGCACAGTGCCCAGAACTGGGAACCAAGGGACGAGCCTTCCAGCTGTGGGCACATGTGGGACTCCTGCCCCAAACTGCATTCTCACCTTAAGGGCAACCCTTGTGCAGTTCCTCCAATCTGCAGCACTGGCCACTGACCCTCGGGAGAGACCCCAAGGCCCTGGCTCCTCCGGCCTGGTGCCTCTGCCGGCCCAGGACCCTCCTCCTCCCCCCAGGATTCCAGCTGCCTTTGCAGCCAATCCTTGCCAGGCACAGGCCCCACGTGCAAATCAGCTGACAGAGGGAGGGAGGGGCTGGAGCACAGGCATCCCCTGCTCAGGAGGAAGCAAAGGGGGAAGAAGAAGGGGGCAAACTGGCCTCCCCTGACTTCCCCACTCAGGAGCTCAGCAGAGGCCTCCTTGCAGAGCACAAAGCCAAAGGCCCCACACTTTGAGATCCATTACTTCCTCCAAAGACATTTCTACACCCTACCTGACAAGCGTTCACCCAAAAGAAGCCACTCATATTGCAGTTTGAAATGTAGATGAACAGGAAACAGAACAAAACTGAATCAATAAGGCATTATCATTGCAGGTAACACAACAAACGGACTGAACGTCAGAAAGGAAGCACTGATGCAACAAAGGAATAAAATATTATCTGTGCTGAAGTGTCCAGAGAACAAAACCATCTTGATCTGGCGGCTCTGCAATGGCTGAGTGGGCACCGGGCAGACACCTCTGCTCTACCCCTCGACAACCAGCTGCAACCAACAGGAAAGCCTTCAGCCCAGAGGCCTCAGAAGAAGGGAAACCGGCAGCAGGGGTCTCTAACTGGGAGGGCAGCTTCAGCACAAGGCCAGAGGCAGCAACAACCCAACTGCAAGGCTCAGGCTGCAGAACACAAGGTAAGAAGCAGTGGTGCCATCCCACTGGGACAAAGGGCTGCAGGGGGTCCAGGGCCTTCTCCCCGAGGGCCCGGCATGGCCAGACCAGCCCGAGTGGAGATCCTCCGGTGGGCAAACAGCAGCCCACCCCCAGCCCAAACCAAAAAGAGACAGGCTACCCCTCATTCAGGTAAACGACAACAAAAGCATGACGCTATCCCTCAAAAATGATTGCCAAAATATTGAAATGGTTAACAAAGAGCAACATCAAAAGGAATAGACAGAACCTCGCCTTCCAAACACAATTTCCCTTTTAAAATGGCTGCGGTGGCAATCATGGCATGCACAGAGGTTTACTTCTCAGGTCTGCGGTGCTGCCCTGGCATCACTGCCCTGCAGGAAGACTTGAGACTAAACCACATAAGCATTTGCATCGCCCCCCCTCCTCCCAGAGCAGGGTTCTGCATCATCCAAAGCATTGTTCTGACATTCAGCCCCAAACAATGTCCCATTCTGATTCTCTAGAAATTGAAGATCTTTCCCATGTATTTATTTATTTAATAAGAATAACAATAATATACGGTGTGGTATACAAGTGCCAAGTTCTGTCCCATCTTGATACAAGCAGCCCTCCTCCAGGAGGACAACTATTGGAACAAGACTTTCACAAAAACAACCCTCTGGAAGAGTGACGGCAGCAAGAGCCCCTTCCTCAAAGGCTCCTTCTCAACAGGGACCTTGCCCTGGGGACAATAAAACCCAGGCCCCAATGATGCCTCCTGACTGAATGGCCTCAAACAATAATAGTATGATTATTATCATTATCGAATAATAATTGCTGTTATTTATTTATTTATGACATTTATATGCCGCCCTTCTCACCCCGAAGGGGCCACAGAGCTGCTTACAAGTTATAAGTAAATACAATATATTATATTATTAGCATATCACAATATCAGTACTATACATTCCCATATTGTACTATACCACTATACTGTAATATTATTAGTAATATTACATGTAATACGAAATACATAATTATTACATTGTATTATTATTATATTGTATTACATTATAATATTATCAATATTATATGTGTATACAATATATTATAAGCACAGCACAATATTAGTATTATATATTACTATATTATACTATACTACTGTTTGGATGGTGCAGGGCAGCAGGAATGCAAAACAGACTTCTCCCTGCCGTCCTGAGCATCTTGTGGAGCCAAATGCCAAGAAGAAAAAGGTAAACAAGTGGCAGTCCATTGACCTCAGTGTGGTTGCAACTGTGGCAGCAACCAAGCCATGGATGGGAGCACATTTCGGATGCAAATGGATGAGTCCATGGGGCCACTGCACCCCAAGGCTGAGCTGGGACTCCAGGAGGATAAACCATAAACACCACTACTTATTATTTCTATTATTAGTATTGCTGCATCCAGGTTGCAGGGGGGGGGCACATCTATCCTCTCAGGTTGCAGGGGGGGACAGACATCCACTCACTGTGCCAGGAAGCAGGATATGCAGCAGAAAGCAGCCCTTTGGCTCCCTCCAGCAGGATTAACAACAACAAAAACAACAACCACCTCCTACTTAGACTACAAAAGGCACCTTTCTGAAACAGCTACCCTCCCTACAAATAATAATAACAATAATATTTTAACTCATCCTGTCTCCCCAAAGGGATTCAGGGTTGTTAACACATACAAAAGGCAAATATTTGATGCCATATACAATGATTAAAAACAGAAGCAAATAAACATAAAAACATAACACAATGTAACGATAAAATTCATATGATAATTAAAAGCACCTATAACATAAGCCCTATGTGAGAAGTGACGTTTGGACGATCCCTTGACTGATCCCTCTGTGCAGAGGGTGGTGGTGGTGGGGCATCAGTGGGCCCCTCCAGGCCAGGACCATGGAGAGGGGGAAGGCTCTTCTGACAGCTTCCTCCGCATAGAATCACAGAGTTGGAAGAGATCACAATCACAGAGTTGGAAGAGATCACGTGGGCCAGCTAGTCAAACCCTATTCTGCCAGGCAGGGAAAGCACAATCAAAGCACCCCCAAAAGATGGCCATTCAGACTGTTTAAAAGCTTCCAAGGAAGGGGCTTTAGTCCTCCCCTCCAGGTGTTTTGGACTTCAACTACCACAACTCCTAACGGCCTACTGGGAGTTGCTGTCCAAAACATTTGGAGGGAGGGCCAAAGTTGGCCCAGGCCTGCTCTATGCAGAGAGTGGAGGGCATCTCTGGGGTCCCTTCAGGCCAGGACCATGGAGGGGGGGGGCTCTTCTGACAGCTTCCTAGTCTCTTTGCTCCCTTCTCTTTGTGTCTTTTTTCCCCTGTAACTTGCTTTCTTTTTGCTCCATCCCTCTTCATCTATGTTCTCTGCATCTTGTTTTCTGTCTTTGCTGCCTTCCCTTTTGAATGTGTTTTCTGTGCACCTTGCTTTTTCTGCATGCTTTCGTTGCATTTTCTTTCGTGTGTTTTCTCTTCATCCTTTACATTTAGTTCTCTCTTTCTCCCTGCCCTTAGCATGTTTTCTTTGCACCTTGCTTTCTTCCCTTTGCATGTTTTCTGTGCACCATGCATTATCTTTGCTCCCCTTACTTTGCATGTGTTTTCTCTGCACCCTGCTTTCTCCCCATTTATTTATTTGCTTCATTTATACCCCATCTTTCTCGCCCTCGCAGGGGGACTCAAGGCGGCTAACAACTCTGACAAGATTGGATGCCATTTAAAACATAACCATAAAACTGATCCCATCAATTGAAGAATTGAAGCAGTTAAGCAAATAAAACACATAGAATAACAGCCAATTAAAACATATGAAGTACATTATATCATTTATCCACAATCCTTGCTTATAATCCTTATTCAGCTTATGTCAAAATCCATAATAGCTTATTCTTAAAACGTTCATGTGCAAAGCCAGGCCTGATGTCACTGGGGAGGAGTTCCACAGCCAGGGGGGAGGGCACTGAGAAGGCCCTGTCTCTCATCCACACCAAATTGCAGCTGTGATGGTGGCAGGACTGAGAGCAGGGCCTCCTCAGCAGATTTTAAAGTTCTTGTTGGCTAATAGGAGGAGATGCATTCAGACAGTTAAGTTGGACCAGAACCATTTAGGGCTTTATAGGCCAAGACCAGCACTTTGAATTGGGCTCGGTAGCAAACTGGCAGTCAGTGGAGCTAACATAACAGAGGAGTAGTATGCTCCCTGTGTGCCGCCCCAGTGAGGAAACTGGCTGCTGCCCATTGGACTGATTGGAGCTGCCAGGCTGTCTTCAAAGGCAACCCTACGTAGAACACTTTGCAGTAGTCTATATGGAATGTAACAAGAGCACAGACCACCGTGGCCAAGTCTGGCTTGTCAAGGTACGGGTGCAACTGGCGCACAAGTTTTAATTGTGCGAATGCTCCCCTGGCCACCGCCGAGACCTGGGGTTCCAGGCTCAACAATGAATCCAGGACTTCCAAGCTGCAAACCTGCACCCATCCAGGTCAGGGTGTTGGTGCTCCAGAAAGAAGGAGGCTCCACTGGGCTCCCGGGCAGTCTACATTCAATGAGAATTGTCTTTTGGAGCTGCTGCATCACAATCTTGACTTATGTTCAGCTTGTTCTCCATGAACACGCCAAGATCTTTCTCACATGGACCTTTGTCGAGCCAGGCATCACCCACCCTGTATCTCTGCATTTCATGGTTTTCTGGCTAATAGCCATCTGTCAAGAGGGCCGGGGCAGTGTTTTCCTGCTTGGCAGAATGGAGTTTGGCTGAATGGCTGATTCTCATTGAATATAGACTGCCTGGGAGTCCAGTGGAGTCTCCTTCCCTGGAGCTCCTTGCAAGTGTTTTTGTGCATCTTGCTTTCTGTCTTTGCTCCCTTCCCTTTGCATGTTTTCTTGTGCACCTTGTTTTCTCTCTTTGAATGTCTTCTGTCCACCTCGTTTTCTATCTTTGCTCCCCTTTGCATGCGTTTCTCCTGCACCTTGCTTTCTACTCTGCATGTTTTCTGTGCACTTGGACCTGGAGGGAGGACCAAAGTTGGCCCAGGCCTGCTCTATGCAGAGAGCGGAGGGGATCTGTGGGCCCCCTTCAGACCAGGACCATGGAGAGGGGGAGGGCTCTTCTGACAGCTTCCTACTCTCTTTGCTCCCTTCTCTTTGTATGTTTTCTCTGTAACTTGCTTTCTTTTTGCTCATGTCCCTCTGCATGTGTTCTCTGCACCTTGCTTTCTGTCTTCGCTGCCTTCCCTTTTGAATGTGTTTTCTGTGCACCTTGCTTTCTCTCTTTGCATGTTTTATTTGCATTTTGCTTTCTTTGCTCCCTTCTCTTTACCTGCGTTTTCTCTTCATCTCGTTTTCTCCCCTTTAGATATTTTTTGTGCGCCTTGCTTTCTCCCCTTTGCATGTGTTTTCTCTGCACCTTGCCCTCCGCCCTTTGCATGTTTTCTCTGCCCCTTGCTTTCTCCCCTGTGCACCTGTATTCTCTGCCCCTTGCTTTCTGTCTTTGCCCCCTTTCCTTTGCAAGTGTTTTCTCTGCACCTTGCTTTCTCCTCTTTGCATGTTTTCTGCGCACTTTGCTTTCTCCTTTCTCCCTTCCCTTTGCATGTTTTCTCTGAACCTTGCTGCCATCTCTTTGCATGTTTCCTCCGCCCCTTGCTTTCTCCCATGTGCACCTGTATTCTCTGCCCCTTGCTTTCTGTCTTTGCTGCCTTCCCTTTGCATGTTTTCCCTGCCCCTTGCTTTCTCCTCTTTGCATGTTTTCTGTGCACTTTGTTTTCTCTTTGCTGCCATCCCTTTGCATGTTTTCTCTGCCCCTTGCTTTCTCCCTTGTGCACCTATATTTATTTATTATTTACAGCATTTTCTCAACCTCTGAGGAGGGACTTAGAGCAGCTCTGCCCTTTGCCTTTGCTCCCTTCCCTTTGCATGCGTTTTTGTGCCCCTTGCTTCCTGTCTTTGCTTTCTCCCTTGTGCACCTGTATTCTCTGCCCCTTGCTTTCTGCCCTTTGCACCTGTTTTCCCTGCCCCTTGCTTTCTCTCTTTGCCCCGTTCCCTTTGTAAGTGTTTTCCCTGCACCTTGTTTTCCCTGCACCTTGCTTTCTCTTGTTGCTCCCTTCCTTTGCGTCCTCCCTGTACCTTTCTCCCTTCCCTTTCCATGTTTTCCCTGCCCCTTGCTATCTGCCCTGTGCACCTGTATTCTCTGCCCCATGCTTCCTGTCTTTGCTGCCTTCCCTTTGAATGTGTCTTCCTTGTACCTTTCTCCCTTCCCTTTGCATGTGTTTTCTCTGAATCTTACTGACATCCCTTTGCATGCTTTCTCTGCCCCTTGCTTTCTGTCTTTTCCCCCTTCCCTTTGCAAGTGTTTCCCCTGTGCCTTGCTTTCTCCTCTTTGCATGTTTTCTGTGCAATTTGCTTTCTCTTGTTGCTCCCTTCCTTTGCATGTCTTTTTCTTCTTGTGCACCCTTTTCTTGGATTCTTCCCTTTGCTTTCTCTTTGCTCCCTTTCCCTTTGCATCTGTTCTCTGAACCTTGCTGCCTTCCCTTTCCATGTTTTCCCTGCCCCTTGCTTTCTCCCCTGTGCACCTGTATTCTGTCTCTTGCTTTCTGTCTTTGCTCCCTTCCCTTTGCATGTGTATTCCTTGCACCTTGCTCCCTTCCCTTTGAATGTTTTCCCTACACCTTGCTTTCTCCTCTTTGCATGTTTTCTGTGCACTTTGTTTTCTCTTTGCTGCCATCCCTTTCCATGTTTTCCCTGCCCCTTTCTATCTGCCCTGTGCACCTGTATTCTCTGCCCCTTGCTTCCTGTCTTTGCTGTCTTCCCTTTGCATGTGTCTTCCCTGTACCTTTCTCCCTTCCCTTTGCATGTGTTTTCTTTGAATCTTGCTGACATCCCTTTGCATGCTTTCTCTGCCCCTTGCTTTCTGTATTTGGCCCGTCCCTTTGTAACTGTTTTCCCTGCACCTCGCTTTCTTCTCTTTGCATGTTTTCTGTGCACTTTGCTTTCTCTTGTGGCTCCCTTCCTTTGCATGTCTTTTTTCAGTGCACCTTTTTCTTGTATTCTTCCCTTTGCTCCCTTTGCCTTTGCATCTGTGTTCTCTGAACCTTGCTGCCTTCCCTTTGCATGTTTTCCCTGCCCCTTGCTTTCTCCCCTGTGCACCTGTCTTCTCTGCCCTTTGCTTCCTGTCTTTGCTGCCTTCCCTTTGCATGTCTTCCCTGTTCCTTTCTCCCTTTCCTTTGCATGCGTTTTTTGTGCCCCTTGCTTCCTGTCTTTGCTTTGTCTCTTGTGCACCTGTATTCTCTGTCCCTTGCTTTCTGCCTTTGCCCCCTTCCCTTTGCATGCATTTTTGTGCACCTTGCATTCTACTTCTTTGCATGTTTTCTGTGCACTTTGCTTTCTCTTGTGGCTCCCTTCCTTTGCATGTCTTTTTCCTGTGCACCTATTTCTTGTATTCTTCCCTTTGCTCCCTTTCCCTTTGCATCTGTGTTCCCTGAACCTTGCTGCCTTCCCTTTGCATGTTTTCCCCGCCCCTTGCTTTCTCCCCTGTGCTCCTGTCTTCTCTGCCCCTTGCTTCCTGTCTTTGCCCCCTTTCCTTTGCATGTTTTCTCCACCCCTTACTTTCTCCCTTGTGCACCTGTATTTTCTGCCCCTCGCTTCGTCTTTCCTTCCCTTTGCACTGCTTTCCCCCTTCACACCTGTTTTCTCTGCACCTTGCTTTCTCCCTTTGAATGCTTTCTCTGCCCCTTGCTTTCTGTCTTTGCCCCCTTCCCTTTGCAAGTGTTTCCCCTGCACCTTTCTTTCTCCTCTTTGCATGTTTTCTGCGCACTTTGCTTTCTTTTTCCTGCCTTCCCTTTGCATGTGTTTTCTCCGAATCTTGCTGACATCCCTTTGCAAGTGTTTTCTCTGCCCCTTTCTTTCTCCCCGTGCACCTGTATTCTCTGCCCCTTGCTTTCTGTCTTTACCCCCTTCCCTTTGCAAGTGTTTTCTCTGCCCCTTGCTTTCTCCTCTTTGCCCCCTTCCCTTTGCATGCGTTTTTGTGCACCTTGCATTCTACTTCTTTGTAACTGTTTTCCCTGCACCTTGCTTTCTCCTCTCTGCATGTTGTCTGTGCACTTTGCTTTCTCTTGCGGCTCCCTTCCTTTGCATGTCTTTTTCCTGTGCACCTTTTTCTTGTATTCTTCCCTTTGCTCCCTTTCCCTTTGCATCTGTGTTCCCTGAACCTGGCTGCCTTCCCTGCCCCTTGCTTTCTCCCTTGTGCACCTGTATTCCCTGCCCCTCGCTCCCTGCCTTTGCTGCCTTCCCTTTGCATGCATTTTTCCCTGTTCCTTCTCCCTTCTTTGCATGTTTTCCCTGCCCCTGGTTTTCCCTGCCCCTTGCTTTCTCCCTTGTGCACCTGTATTCCCTGCCCCTCGCTCCCTGCCTTTGCTGCCTTCCCTTTGCATGTGCCTTCCCTGTTCCTCCCTCCCTTCCCTGGGCATGTTTCCCTGCCCCTGGCTTCCTCCTCTTTGCTCCCTGCCCACCTGTGTCCCCTTCCCCTTGCTGCCACCCTTTCCTTTCCCCCCGTCTCTGCTCCCTTCCCCTTGGCCGGCCTTTCCTGTGCGATGCTGCTCCCTCCCCTTTGTATGTGCACCTTGCTTCCTCCCTTGGCAGCTGCGAGGCCGGCCCTTCCCCTTCCTTTTCCCTTCCCCTCTCCATCACCAGCAGGGGAGGGAGGGAGGGGGCGTGCCTGGGGGCTGATGCCTTCCCTCCCTCTCCCCTCCGAGGGCGCCTTTCCCGCCGAGGGAGGCCGGGCGCGGGCACGGCGAGAGAAAGGCGGCAGGCACGCCCCCTGCTCCTTCTTCCCCTTCAGGCGGGCAGGCGCGCTCCCGAGGCCTCTCCCCCTCCCCCCCCCCCCGGACCCACCTCAGCGCCCTCGGCCTCGGCCCCTCCGCAGGCAGCCCGGAAGCGTCGCAGGTTGATGCCGATGGCGGCGGAGACTTGGAGCGCGGCGTCGAAGCCCGGCGCGAGGCAGGCGCAGGAGGAGGCCAGGCCGGGGCAGCGGGTGCGGATGGGGCTGAGGAGGCTGAGGCGCGGCGGGCCCGCCCCCTTCTTCTCCCGCCGCCGCCGCCGCCGCGGGCCTGCTCCCTCGCCCCCGCGCCTGAGGAGAACGACGAGGCGGGAGGGCGCGGCCCCGCCAGGCCGCCACCCGCAGCCGGCCCCCGCCGCCCAGCGCCCGCCTCCCGCCGCCCCGCTGCCGGGCCGGGCCGGGAAGCGCCACCGACCGCTGTGCGCCATCTTCGCTGCCAGGCAGGCGGGCGGGAGGCAGGGCGGGCGGGCGGAGAGGGAGTGTCGAGGCACCGCGCCCGGGAACCTGCCTGCGCCACGCGCCCGCCCTCGCCGCCCTGCACGACGCCCGCACGCATCCACGTTCCGGGGCCGCCGCCACCGCCGCGCAGGCGCCCCGGCACCCGCATGCGCCGAGCCGCGCCAATAGGAAGCAGGCATAACCAAGGAGCGGATTCAGGGTCCGGGGCCACTGCCGCGAAGTCGCCCGGGCACCAGTATATAACAATCGTCTCCCATAGGAAGCAGGCATAACCAAGGAGCCTATTCAGGGTTCGGGGACACAGCCGCGGAGCCGCCCGGAAACCAGTATATGACAAGCATCTCCAATAGGAAACAGGCATAACCAAGGAGCATATTCAGGGTTCGGGGACACAGCCGCGGAGCCGCCCCGAAACCAGTATATGACAAGCGTTGCCAATAAGAAATGCATAACTAAGGAGCCCATTCAGGGTCCGGGGATACAGCCGCGGCGCCGCCCGGGCATCAGTATAAGACAATCGTCGCCAATAGGAAGCCGGCATAACAAAAGTGCGGATTCAGGGTGCGGGGACACCGCCGCGGAGGAGCCCCGGCACACGCATATGCTGAGCTGCGCCGACAGGAGGCAACCATAACGCGGGGCCCGAGTGTATTCAGGATCTGGGGCTAGAGCGAATTCAGGGTGCGGGGACACCGCCGCGGAGGAGCCCCGGCACCTGCATACGCCGAGCGGCGCCAGCAGGAGGCAAGCATAACCCGGGAGCGCATTCAGGGTCCGGGGCCACCCGGCATATGCATGTGCTTAGCTGTGCCAGCAGGTGGCAAACATACACAGAGAGTGTATGGCACCCCGGCACCCGCATGCACCAAGCAACGCCAATAGGGGACAAGCATAACTAGGGAGCGGATTCAGGGTCCGGGGCCATCTCTCCCTAGGTTCTATTTTGCTTTAGTTTTTCAATGAGCAGCATCTCATCCAGTCTCACCCAGTTCAAACTCTCGTTCGTGGCAACCACAACAACGAAGTTCCTGGAGGAGAAAACAACTACTTTCAAACAAGTAGTTGAACAATTAAATAGGAAATAACACTTTCAAAGCAGGAACAGAAAAAAAAGTATATGCAGGAAAATTGCATTCAAAGCACTCCCAACAGATGGCCATCCAACCTCTGCTTCAAAGCCTCCAAAGGAGCCTCCACCACACACCGAGGCAGAGAGTTCCACTGCTGAACAGCTCTCACAGTCAGGAAATTCTTCCTAATGTTCAGGCGGAATCTCCTTATCTTGTAGTTTGAAGCCATTGCTGCATTGCGTCCTAGTCTCCAGCTTGCTCCCTCCTCCCTATGACTTCCTCTCACATATTTAAACATGGCCCTCATCATGTCTCCTCTCAGCCTTCCCTTCTGCAGGCTAAACATGCTCAGCTCTTTAAGCCGCTCCTCATAGGACTTGTTCTCCAGACCCTCGACCCTTTGAGTTGCCCTCCTCTGGACACATTCCAGTTTATCTCTCTTCAATTGGGATGCCCAGAATTGGACACAATATTCCAGGTGTGGTCTAACCAAGGCAGAATAGAGCATGGGGAGCACGACTTCCCTGGAGCTAGACTCTAGACTCCTATTGATTCAGGCCACAATCCCATTGGCTTTTTTTGCCACCGTATCACATTCCTGGCTCATGTTCCCCTTCCTCCCCACGAGGACTCCAAGATGTTTTCCACACGTCCTGCTCTCGAGCCAGTCATCGTCCCCCTTTCTGTCTCTTTGCATTTCATTTTTTTTTTCTGCCTAAGTGGAGTCTCTTGCATTTGTTACTGTTGAACTTCCTTTTATTAGTTTTGGCCAATCATCTCTCTAATCCGTTAAGATCGTTTTGAATTCTGCTCCTGTCTTCTGGAGTCTTGGCCATTCCTCCCAATTCGGTCCCGTCTGCAAACTTGATGATCCTGCCTCCTAAGCCTTCAGCTAAGTCAGGGGTGCCCACACTTTTTCAGCATGCGAGCTACTTATAATAAAACCAAGTCAGAAAGATCTACCTACCTCCTCAAGGTTGGAGAGGGGAGGGGCTTGGTGCAGCCTGGCTCCGCCCCTCTCTGACTTCAGCTCTACCCGCAGCTTCTCCAGGCTTGAGGATGGCAGTACCAAGGTAGCCTTGTGCTAGCTATGCCACCACTGGCTTGGCATTGCCATGCTCAAGCCTGGAGAAGCTACTGGTAGAGCGGAAGCCAGAGTGGGGCGGGGCCAGGCCGCGCCCAGCCCCCTCCCCTCTAGCTTTGGAGCTCCCAGCAGCTTCTCCAGGCTTGAGGATGGCAATGCCAAGCCGGCCTTGTGCTAGCTATGCCACCACTGGCTTGGCATTGCCCTCAAGCCTGGAAAGCTGCTGGGAGTGCCGAAGCCGGGGGAGGGGCGGGGATTTGCGTGGCCTGGCTCCACCCCCCTCTGAGAAGAGCCCCATCCGGCTGGGATCGACCTCCTTTGGTCCCGGGATCGACTGGTCGATCGCGATCGACTTCCTGGGGAGCCCTGATCTAAGTAAATAAACAGGGGGCAACACCGTAGTGAATGTGCTCTAAAGCTATTCCGGTATGCAAATAAGCACAGTAGACAAATTATAATAGCATCAATTATTTAAATATATATGTATAAGCCACAATGGGATACATAAACACAAGTGGATTACCCACAATAATAGTGTCGCTATACAGCAATGTAAGCAGTGTAAATACAGTTCATGAAATCAAAAGCACAATGGCAAGTTCAGAATCAAGGATAAACCATACAGAAGTCATATGAACAGAAAGGAAAAACATCAGTCCTTCCTTCATAAAGATCAATACCACAGTGGGACTGTATGAACCATCAAGGTGGGAGGATCCCCTAGGTGTTCCAAGTCAAGCGGAAAGGATAGGCTGGTGACGCAGTATCAACTCCAGATGCTGAAGCGCATGTGCGGACATGCGCAATGGCACGCCGCTAGTAATTCTGGGCGTCGTAGTCCAGCCGGGACTGCTCTGAGTGCCGAATTCGTCTGCGCATGTGCGAGGGAGCGCGCAATGGCGGCCCGCAAAGGTTGTCGGATGGGGTAGTTCGGGAAGAGTTTCAGGGCGCCCCAGAAGTGAAGGGTAAATTGGCTAATGCCTGGATAGATGTTGAGGGGTCCACTGTTCACGGGTAGGGTGAAGCCAGCGGAAAAAGGTTGCCTGACGGCGGGAGCTCTCTCCTGAGCCGGCTGAGGGCCGTTTCGTCATATAGACTTCCTCAGAGGCATAAATGATAAACGATAGCGTCCTTAGTTGAAGTGTATCTAAACAATAATAATGATAATATGTATCAGGACCAGAATGAACGGTGTAGTAAGGGCATGTACTTAGTAGTAAAATAAGTTATATTTACCATATTGAGTAGTTCAAGCTGCACAGAGGACGGACCACTCCAAAGTCAGGAAATGGCAAGTGTTGGAGGGCGTCAAGAGGCTTTTATAGGATTGGGTTAGGAAGGCTTTTAAAGGGGCACTCTCTGTAGTTAAATAACATGGGTGAGTAAGGAAAGCTGTTGTAAGGAGGGGTAGTGTGGGACCTATTTTCTTGATCAGGACTTATTTATTTATTAAGCAGAGCATTTATGGTCAGGGGGTCATTGAGACCCCCCCAGCGTTTCTCGGTGGCAAGTTGCACTATCCAAAAAGTCTCTCTCTTCCTTAATAGGGCTGTCATGTCTGCATGTGGATGGCCTTTCACTCTCTCTATTACTTGAATCTTGATATTGTCAAAGCTGTGATTCATCTCTGTACAGTGAGAGTAAAGTGTGGAATCCATAGATTTTAATTTTATTCTGGACTTGTGTTCCAGGGAGCGTTCTCGTAGGCTCCTAGTGGTGTAACCTGTGTACTGCAGGCGGCAGCTGCACTCGAGTAGGTATACTAGGCCAGTGGACTGGCAATTAGCATATGACATCAATTTAAATTGCCTTTTGTTGGTAGTGCTGATTACTACTTTCTGTTGTTTAATGTGTTTGCAGATGGTGCAAGATCCGCAAGGGTAAGTGCCAACCACTAGGGAGCTCTTAAGTGATGGTTGAGGTAAACTGGTATGTGTTAGAATGTCCCCTGGATAGTGCAACTTGCCACCGAGAAACGCTGGGGGGGTCTCAATGACCCCCTGACCATAAATGCTCTGCTTAATAAATAAATAAGTCCTGATCAAGAAAATAGGTCCCACACTACCCCTCCTTACAACAGCTTTCCTTACTCACCCATGTTATTTAACTACAGAGAGCCCCTTTAAAAGCCTTCCTAACCCAATCCTATAAAAGCCTCTTGACCCTCCAACACTTGCCATTTCCTGACTTTGGAGTGGTCCGTCCTCTGTGCAGCTTGAACTACTCAATATGGTAAATATAACTTATTTTACTACTAAGTACATGCCCTTACTACACCGTTCATTCTGGTCCTGATACATATTATCATTATTATTGTTTAGATACACTTCAATTGAGGACGCTATCGTTTATCATTTATGCCTCTGAGGAAGTCTATATGACGAAACGGCCCTCAGCCGGCTCAGGAGAGCTCCCGCCGTCAGGCAACCTTTTTCCGCTGGCTTCACCCTACCCGTGAACAGTGGACCCCTCAACATCTATCCAGGCATTAGCCAATTTACCCTTCACTTCTGGGACGCCCTGAAACTCTTCCCGAACTACCCCATCCGACAACCTTTGCGGGCCGCCATTGCGCGCTCCCTCGCACATGCGCAGACGAATTCGGCACTCAGAGCAGTCCCGGCTGGACTACGACGCCCAGAATTACTAGCGGCGTGCCATTGCGCATGTCCGCACATGCGCTTCAGCATCTGGAGTTGATACTGCGTCACCAGCCTATCCTTTCCGCTTGACTTGGAACACCTAGGGGATCCTCCCACCTTGATGGTTCATACAGTCCCACTGTGGTATTGATCTTTATGAACTGCTTCTAACAACAGGAAGGACTGATGTTTTTCCTTTCTGTTCATATGACTTCTGTATGGTTTATCCTCGATTCTGAACTTGCCATTGTGCTTTTGATTTCATGAACTGTATTTACACTGCTTACATTGCTGTATAGCGACACTATTATTGTGGGTAATCCACTTGTGTTTATGTATCCCATTGTGGTTTATACATATATATTTAAATAATTGATGCTATTATAATTTGTCTACTGTGCTTATTTGCATACCGGAATAGCTTTAGAGCCCTGATCTAAGTCATTAATGAAGATCCTGAACGGGCCCGGGCCCAGGAGGGAACCCTGCTGATGGCACTCTGCTCATAACTTCCTTCCAGGATGAAGAAGAGGAAGCATTGGGGAGAATCGCCCTCTGGGTCTGTCCACTTAACCAATTACAGATCCACCTCACCATAGTTTTGCCTAGCCCACATTGGACTAGTTTCCTTGCCAGAAGGTCAAGGAGGAAGCCCTTTTCTAAGGTGGCATCTGAGGAAAGGATAACTAATGGGTACAAATGGTTACGAACAGAGACCACCACAGTTCCGTCTCATTCTGGTATTTAATAGTGTTAGGACTCCATAGACAAAAGTAATATCCCTTTCAGACATCGTATCCAACCAGCCCGCGTTTGCCGATGATTTCGCCGATGTAGAACCACATCAGGACCTCCGTTGCCACCAAGCCGTTCCTGAGGGCTTCCTAAAAGGAATGGGGAAAAAAAGGGAAATAATGACTGCCTTTGCTTAACTACAGGAAGCCCCAAATTGAAAGGCCATCGTCCTAAGGGCTGGGCCCGTGGTGGAAAGCTAGGCAACTGTTGTTAATGACAAATTCTGACAACATTGATCACTTCTCTTTGCAGGAGGGACAATTTTAGCAAGACTTTGAGTTATTTCAACATATTCTAATGTTTTCATCCATGTCTCACAACAATTATGTCTTTATATTTATCATTCAAACACATATATATATAGGAGCCCCCGGTGGCGCAGTGGGTTAAACCGCTGAGCTGCTGAACTTGCTGACTGAAAGGTCGGTGGTTCAAATCCGGGGAGTGGGGTGAGCTCCCGCTGTTAGCCCCAGCTTCTGCCAACCTAGCAGTTCAAAAACAAGCAATTGTGAGTAGATGAATAGGTACTGCTCCGGTGGGAAGGTAACGGCACTTCATGCAGTCACGCCTATGGCCATGTGACCTTGGAGGGGGCTAAGAACAATGCCGGCTCGTTGGCTTAGATATGGAGATGAGCACCAAAATCCCAGAGGCAGACACGACTAGACTTAATGTCAGGGGACCCTTACGTTATATATGGATGGATATATATATGTGTGTGTGTGTGTGTGAGAGAGAGAGAGAGAGAGAGAGAAAGAGAGATTTACAATTATAGACGTGTACTATAAATTCCACCCCCATTTTCTTTCACTTCTGCGCCCCCCTTCTCCAGAGCCATCTCTTATTCTAAAATCCCACCAGAAATTTAATTCTTCGTGCGGAGGGAAATTCCCCCTTTTTTTCCAATACTTTTTCTCCAAATACTTTCGAAGTCATTTCCCCCCATACACCCTTCTTTAAGTTTGATGTTAACTTATCATTCAGCGCCATTTTCCAGACTTCTTTATACCATTCATTAATTTGTATTTTCATTTCCCAAAATGAGTAAGAACATTATCCCTGGCCTTGTCTTAACTCAACTGCCGAGTATGCCTGCCCTGTTTGGCACCTGCTCCGCCGACACGAAGCAAGTGAATATAGCACTGAATGAGACATGTAGAATAACCACAGGATGTCTCAAATCTAACCTGTTGATAGACTCTACAAGCTAGCTGGCATTGCCCCTCCTGATGTGCCACGGGAAGTTGCTGCCAATTGTGAGAGAAATAAGGTGTGGACACTGGTCCATTGTTTTATTGTGTTTTCATGATTTTAAGTAAATGTAAGTCGCCCCGAGCCTATCGGAGGGGGCGACTAACAAATCGAAATAATAAATAAATAAATAAGGTCATAACCTCTGAGGATGCCTGCCACAAATGCAGGCGAAACCTCAGGAGAGAATGCTGCGGGAACAGCAGCATACAGCTAATAAAATTCACAACAACCCAGTGTTTCCGGCCATGAAAGCCTTCGACAATAAGGTTGAACACTGGGAAAGCCACCCACTACATGGCTATCAACCTCCTCCCAGTAGACTCAAATCAACTATTCCATGCAATGCATTTGACATGAAATAGATAAATAAAATTTTCATTTCCCCTTTCCAATATTTTGCTATTAATAGTCTAGCTGCTGTTAATAGCATGCTTATTAATTTTTTTCCTTTTGTCTTTCCCTTAATTTCTTTTAATAGCAATATTTCTACTGGATTCTTCTAATTTTTATATTCATAATATTTTCTATTTCCCTTGTAACCATTTCCCCAAAAACCTTGTACATATTTGCAATCCCACTACATACGCATACAGGTTCCAGTTTCCGGGCACCCTCTCCAACCTTTTTCATTATTGTTCTTATTCATAATGCTTAGCCTTCTTGGTGTTAAATACCACTTCCAAATTAATTTATAATTATTATATATATGGATATATTTAACAATTAAAAAATACAGTCACAAAAAATATTATTCCATGAATGATGGCTGCAAGCATTATCTCTGGCCCAGAACAGAGGGGCAAGAAGCCTGGATGAAGGCTTTTCTCTAGGAGGGAAGTCCCTAAAGAAGCTAAATATTTGGCTGGGGAAGCTGTTTGTTCTCCTTCTGCCTGGCAATGCTTCTGGAACGGATCTCTCCCGGGAAGCGGCTTCCGCCTGGGATGGGACCTACCTTCACGGTGAGCTGTTGCAGGCGGCCCGATTGGAAGCTCTTCACAAGCCCTTTCATGCTGTCGATGGCCTGCGGGATCTCGGCCGGAGTCGGGGGAACTAGCTCAACTTTGGCGTAGTACCAGAAGGTGGCCAGGCGGGGCCTCGAATAAGCGACGGCGGCTGCAACAAAAGAAGGGACAAGGTCAGACCCAGAGCAGAAAGGCAGGAGCAGGGCTCTGCAAGAGGGGAGAGGGCGCCAAATAAAAATGGAAGAATGGGAGAGAATTCGGAATCACAAATTAGAATATACTTATAATACTAATAATAATACAATAATAACTTAATTTTTATATCCCGCCACCATCTCCCCTAGGGGACTCGGGGCAGCATACAAAGGAACAAGCCTATGATCTTAAAGAAAATTGGTATAAAATGATGTACCAATGGTACGTACGGTAACTCCGAACAAACTAACAAAATATTATAAAAATATTCATAACAAATGTTGGTGATGTGAAACCCAAGAGGGAACTTTCTATCGTATGTGGTGGACCTGTAGAAAAGCAAAAGACTATTGGAAAGAAATACATGATCTAACACAGGAGATACTTAATATCAAAATTCAATTAAACCTGAATACTTTTTAATTGGGAATCACAGATATAGACTGGGATACTAACAGTGAAATCTTAATTATTTGACTACAGTGGCCATAATTCTATATGCAAGAAATTGGAGAGTAAAGGAAATGCCATCGTCAGAACAATGACGAATAAAAATAATGGAAATTATGAATATGGACAAATTAACTCAATTACTAACAAAAAATCAGGAAAGACCTCAAAAAGTAACAGATTAGTAAATGTAACCATTTCCCCCTAACATTAACTCCAGTTTGTCCAACTCTGGGGGTTGGGGCTCATCTCCATTTCTAAGCTAAAGAGCCAACGTTGTCCGTAGACACCTCCAAAGCCATTTGGCCACTGGCATGACTGCATGGAGCACCGTTACCTTCCCACTGGAGCAGTGCCTATTGTTCTACTCACATTTGCATGTTTTCAAACTGCTAGGTTGACAGAAGCTGGGACTAACAGCGGGAGCTCACCCCACTCCCAAGGCAGTACCTATTGATCGACTCACATTTGCATGTTTTCAAACGGCTAGGTTGGCAGAAGCTGGGGCTAACAGCAGGAGCTCACCCCACTCCCAAGGCAGGACCTATTGATCTACTCACATTTGCATGTTTTCAAACTGCTAGGTTGGCAGAAGCTGGGGCTAACAGCGGGAGCTCATCCCACTCACAAGGGAGTACCTATTGATCTACTCACATTTGCAGAAGCTGGGGCTAAGAGCAGGAGCTCATCCCGCTCCCCGGATTCAAACCTGTGACTTTTCGTTCAGCAAGTTCAGCAGGTCAGCGGTTTAACCCACTGCACCACCGGGGGCTCCTTCAAGTAACGGATTGGGTACCCTTTTAAAGAATATATACTACGAGAGCAAAGGAAAATGATAATATTGAACAAATTTAGATAAAAGAAAAATATCGTCACACCAACAGAAGGGAGAAATGGAGAAGCAGACGATAAGTAGGCTTTAATGGACAATACAAATAACACAGTGAAGAAGATTGAAAGTTTATGTACTTTCCCTTCCTTCCCTTCTTGTCCTACACTACCCATAGATCCCCAAACTTCCTTACTTATCCCTTCCTAATTGTCTTTTCTATATTCTTTTATTTTAGTAATATGTTAGTCTCAACCCATTCAACCTGGTTTGTGGCAGTCACGAAAAAACACTTACGTTTCTAGAGTAGAACAACTCCTTTCAAAGGAAGTACAACACAATGGGACAGCTATGGCTGACTTCTCTGGTTGCATGAGTCGGGAGTGCCTTTCATGTTCCTTGATTCGTGTTTGGGCAGCGCTGGTGTGTTTGGTGTTCTCAAGCAGAGCACTTGATGAACCAACCTGGACACAGCATACTGAGGACGCAGCAATGCTGGACCACTCTCACAACCACCACGTCAAACGACACAGAGAAGCCATTGAAATCCACAAGAAGCACGTGGACAATTTCAACAGAAAGGAGGAAACCATGAGAATGAACACAATCTGGCTTCCAGTGTTAAAAAGCTCTAGGATCAGGACTGTAACTACAGAACAAGACTCAGAAAACAGGGGAATTCCAGACAGGAAACAATCAGGGCCAGCTAACACCTCCCACCATGGATTACTCGGACAGGAAGCAGTCAGGCTTTGCAGCTGCAAGGCTACTCAATACTAATCAGACAACATTGAGTTGTTGCACTTTTACTGCTATTTAAACTGGCACTTTAAGGCTTATACAGTATATTAATATTATATAGTATTAATATATTACTGATGTTGAGGTATGCTAATAATATATATATATTGTATACACATATATTGATAATAATATTATTATAATGTAATACAATAATAATACAATATAAGAATTACATATTTTATATTACATGCAATATTACTAATAATATTACAGTATAGTAGTATAGTGCAATACTACAGTACTACTACTACTACTAATACTTTATTTATATTCCACCCTTCTCACCCCGAAGGGGGCTCAGCGCGGATCACAAGTACACATATACGGCAAACGTTCAATGCCGTTTGTATAGACGTACACGGTACACAGACAGAACAGAAGGAGGTTTTTGTGCCGTGCCACAGGGGGTGCTGTCGCTCCATCCTCTATGATGAAGAGCTGTCAGGACTTCCTCATTCCAGCATTTTCTGGTCTTCTTTTTTCTTTATGGCATTGTAAAACACTTCTCCCACTTTTTAGCGGTACCTAATTTCACTAATTACAGATTACCAAAGGGCTCTTCCAGCAGTCACCAGCCAATCCCTCCCCAATGCCAGAAATACAACTTAATGGAGTAACATTAGAAAATGTTGACCACTTTTGCTCCCTTGGCAGCCACCTCTCCACAAAAGTCAATATTGACACTGAAATACAACATCGCCTGATCTCTAAGAGTGCAGCATTCTTCTGAAGGAAGCACAGAATGTTTGAGGACTGGGACATCCGGAGGGAGACCAAGGGGCTTGTTCATAAAGCTATTGTCCTCCCAACCCTTCTATACGCCTGAGAGATGTGTACTGTCTACAGACGTCACATGCAACTCCTAGAACGATTCCATCAGCACTACCTCTGAAAAATCCTGCAAATCTCTTGGGAAGACAAGCAGACAAATGTCAGCCTGCTGGAAGAAGCAGCAAAGACCACCAGCATTGAAACAATGCTCCTACGCCATCAACTCCACTGGACTGGCCACGTTGTCTGAATGCCTGACCACCGTCTCCCAAAGCAGTTGCTCTATTCCAAACTCAAGAACGGAAAATGGAATGTTGGAGGACAGGAAAAGAGATTTAAAGATGGGCAAACCTTAAAAACTCTGGCATACACTCAGAACTGGGAAGCCCTGGCCCTTGAGCGCTCCAGTTGGAGGTCAGCTGTGACCAGCAGTGCTGTAGAATTTGAAGAGGTACGAATGGAGGGCGAAAGAGAGAAACGTGCCAAGAGGAAGGCGAGTCAACTCAACCCCGACTGGGACTGCCTTCCACCTGGAAAGCAATGCCCTCAGTGTGAGAGAAGATGCAGGTCAAGATTAGGGCTCCACAGCCACCTACGGACCCACCGCCCGTACACCGACCATGGAGGACCATCATCCTCGGACTACGAGGGATCACCTAAGTAAGTAAGTGATAATATTATAATACAATATAATAATAATAATAATAATATTATTTTTTTTGTATAAGTCTTGCTATGTTTAAAATAATTCTATAAAATTTATTTATTTAAATAAGTAATTTTATTTTGCTTAAATAAATGTTATTTATTATTTTATAAATAATATAATATAATGTTATATTACATTATAATATATTATAATGTCAATATATTGTATTACGTTATAGTATAATGATTGTAATGCAATACTAATAATAGTATGATTACGGTATGGTGTGTTGTATATGCATTTGGTATTGGTGGTGTTGTAATGTAACACAGTATAATACTGTCAATGATAATGTGATATAATAGTTATATCGTGATGTTATAATTTGTATATTTGTATTACATGCAATATTGCTAACAATATTGCAATATGTTGTAGTGCAATATGATGTGTAGTGCTGATGTTGTGCTATGACAGTAATGTTAATTGTTGTTTTTTCAGTTTGCTGTAAGCCACACGGGCAATATTGCTATATGTACATTGTAAGCCACTCTGGCAGTATTGTTGTTTGCTGTAAGCCGCTCTGAGACCCCTTCGGGGTTGAGAAGGGTGGCATATAAAAATAGTAAATAAATAAATATTTCATATTACATGTAATATTACTAATAATATTGCAGTATAGTACAATCTATTATATAAAGGGGTTCCCGTCATGGACTGACCATCCCAAACAGAGAAACCTTACAACGCAGAAACACCAAACTTGCCAACAGAAATAGGCCTCAAGCAAGGTATGTTTGTAGCAAAGAAACTTTCCCCCCCAAAACCTAAAAGGCCCACAAAACAACAAGTAAAAAAGAACTACATTTCCCAGCATACTCCGGGACTGCCAGCCTCTGCATTCTGACAACATGATTGGCTGCCAATAAGGGCGGATTTGCATAACTCCTGGACTGGCCAGCCAACATGAACATTCCGACCCATAATAAACTGTCAGAGGACGATAAGGCAAAGGCCTGAGGCACACACACAAACACCCAATTCACTTCCCACAGAACATTTACACCCCTAAAAATCACAAATCTCGCCCAAAATTGACAGTAAGGCTTCATTAACTTAATTTCCCTGACTAGGCCTCACTTAATGGAATGCTGTTTACGCTCTGAATTGACAGTAAGGCTTCATTAACTTGATTCTCTCGACTACGCCTCAGCTCATTGCACATTGTGTATGGCCTGAATTGACAGTAAGGCTTCATCAACTTGCTGTTCCTGACTAGGCCTCAGCTCATGGGACATTGTGTATGGCCTGAATTTACAGTAACCTACCTTGCCACATAGAGGCCCTATGACCCACGCTACATTCTACTACAGTTTGGAGGAGGGTGGACCATGGATTATGGGACTTGAAGTACCTCCATGGATAATGGGATTTGTACTACTTCAAAACCCATCATTCCCCACATACCACTGTGGTCCAGAACCAAGACCGATAAAGACCAAACTTGGCACACAATGCCCCCTATGACCCACACTCCATCCAACTGCAGTTCAGAGGAGGACACACCATGGATAATGGGATTTCAAGTACCTCCACTCACTTTCAAAGTACCCCACCACCACACAAGCACCAACCTGTACATCAACACAGCAGACGGAAATACAAAAAACATTGTATATCCACAAGCTATGCAGAACGCCAGCAACACCACACACCAACAACTCCCCAGGACTTCAACATCCCACCCACCAGAACAACCCACAACGACACAGCCAGGGCCCCAACAACACCATAACTAACAACAATTCCAACCCTTATATACTCAGACTTTCTCGCATCTCCTAAATAGGGCACAGCAACGCGTGCCGGGTACAGCTAGTATCTATATATATAAAGTCCTGCATGTGGTGGTTCCAGTCTTATAGACAAAGAAACCACACAAGGCAGACACACATACCCAGAAAACCCTACGAGGTATGTTTACCAAAACACACACACACACCCCGCCCAAAAAAGAGCCAACGGCCACAAATCCAAAAAAACGTTATGGACTACAACTCCCACACCACCTCCCTCTGGCAGTTTACAGCATCGGAATGTTAGTGGAGCTGACCAATTAGAGGCGTTATGCAAATACTTTCTCAGTTAGAATGTAGGCTGGGAGCCCCCCACCCCCTGGCAGTTTAGAGAGTCAGAATGTTGGTGGTGGTAGGGAAAGGTAGGGAAAGGAATGGAGGGACTGAGACAAGGGGAGCAAGGACTGATACAGAAAGGAGAGGAATGGCAGGAAGGAGGGAAAGGAAAGAAGGAAGAGAGGGAAGGAAGGAAGGAGGGGAGAAGAAAGGAAGGATAGAAGGAGGAATGGATGGAAGGAAGGAAGGAGGGGAGAAGAAAGGAAGGAAAAAAGAAGGATAGCAGGAAGGAGGGGAGGGAAAAGGAAGGAAATGATAGAAGGATGGAGTGAAGGAAGGAAGGAAAGAGGGGAGAAGAAAGGAACACATACACACACATATAGACATGCACAGAAATATACAAATATACACATACACACATACATAAACACACCTGTACTTACACACATCAACACATATACACGCACATACGTATACATAACTACATACATATACATAACATAACTACACACGCAGTCCCCAAGTTTAAAAAAATCCCACAGCAATACGTGGCTGGGTCAGCTAGTAGTAATACATAATACTAATATTGTGCTGTGCTAATTATATAATATATTGCAGGGCTGTCCAACTTCTAACCGGCCAAGGGCCGGAATTGAGGTCACTAATGACCGCCCCCAGGCCCCCGCCCCCGCCCCCTCCTAAAACTGTCATTCTCCCTCCTCCTCCTCTTTCCCGGCGCCCTTGGCGCATGGGACACCAGCGGCGCCGGGAAGGAGGAGGAGGCCCACCTCCTCACACCCTCCCGCCTTTCCCGGCGCAGCGGTGTCCCGCGGCGCGGCGGGCGCTGGAAAAAGGAGGAGGAGGGAGAATTCTCCCTCCTCCTCCTCTTTCCCAGCGCTGCGGCACCAGGGACAGCAGTGACGCCCGGGGGAAGAGGAGGAGGAGGAGGAGGAACTCTCCCTCCTCCTCCTCCTTCCCGGGCGCCGCTGCTGTCCCGTGCGCTGCAGCGCCGGAGGAGGAGGAGGAGAACTCTCCCTCCTCCTCTTTCCGGGCACTGGGGCGCACGGAACAGCAGCGGCACCCGGTGAAAGAGGAGGAGGGAGAACTCTCCCTCCTCCTCCTCCTCTTTCCCCCCGCCCGCACCCTTGCCCGGATCCCGGGCGCCGGCGCGCGCGGGGGGAAAGAGGGACGAAGGAGGCAATCAGCTGACGGCCTTCTCCTTCGTCCCTCCTCTCTTCCCCCGCCCGCGCCCTTGCCCGGATCCCGAGCGCCGGCGCGGGAGGGGAGGGGCGAAGGAGGAAGAAGGCAGCCAGCTGCATCGCATCAGCGGCGCCGCGAGAGGGACACGGCGGCGCTACCGGGAAGAGGAAGAGAGCTGGCCCCTCCTCCTTCGCCCCTCCCCCCCCCCGCGGATTAAAAATGGCGGCCGGGGGCATAGCGGGGGCCGTGTCCAACAGGCGGGGGCGTGTACGGCCCCCGGGCCGCCCGTTGGGCAGCCCTGCTATATTGTATACACATATATTGATAATGTTATAATACAATATAATAGTAATAATAATACAGTATCATAATTTTATATTTCATATAAAATGTAATATTACTAATAATATGACCGTATAGTGACATAGTACAATATGGGAATGTGTGGTATTGATATTTTGCTATGGTTATAATATAATATATTGTATTTACTTATGACTTGCAAGCCGCTCCGAGTCCCCTTCGGGGTGAGAAGGGAAGCACATAAAGGTCGTAAATAATAATAATAGTAATAATAATAATAAAGGTGGCAAATGGCAGCATTCCCACTTGTCTCCAACCCTGGATATTATTCTACAGCAGGCGTGGGCAAACTTGGGCCCGCCGTGTGTTTTGGACTACAACTCCCACAATTCATAGCAGCCTCAGGAAGGAGCCTGAGGCTGCTAGGAATTGTGGGAGTTGTAGTCCAAAACAACTGACGGGCCCAAGTTTGCCCATGTCTGTTCTACAGGGATACACACACCCCACGGGCCCAAGTTTGCCCATGTCTGTTCTACAGGGACGGACACACACACACCACTGGCCTAGTTTCCAACAGAGCCCTCAACCTCTGAGGATGCCTGCCAGAGATGCAGGCGAAACGTCAGGAGAGAATGCTGCTTCTGGAAAACTCACAACCCAAAACAAACAAACCCAAAACGTTTTATATAAATGCCTATATATAATTGTAAAAAGTAAAAAAATAAAAATAAAATAGCATCCTATTTGGAAAGGACCCCCAAGGGTGAACCCTTTCTGCCACCATTCGATCCCTCCCGGCAGAGGCCCACCCAGCCTCTGCTGAAGTCAGTCTTTGAGGCTTTGAAAGCGAAAGAGAGCGCCATTCACCGGAGAGGAGCTGCGGGCCGCGGGTGGCGACGGTCTTGACCAGCTTCTGCGCGGCCTGCGCCATTTTCCGGCCGAGGAAGGAGCGAGGGAGCCGGGAGGACGCGGAGGGAAGGCCCTGGCTGAGCGGCGCCGGAAGGAAGTCTCTCGCGCGCGGAGGAGGAAGAGCCCTCAGTGAAGGTCACAACGGCTGCGAGGACCCCTCCTCCGGGGCTGCCCGCTGCAGCGCCTGATTCGCTCTGCACAGGCACTTGTCGGGGCAGCCCTAGCTCCCTCCTCCCCCTCCCCCCTCCAGCCAGAGACTCAAAGCAGCTCACAGCCAAACACAAGAGTAAAGCAGTATTGTCATGATATATGACCAGTAATAATTATGTTTTTATATATATTAGTATGATTATATTACAATATTATATATATTATGTTATAAATATATAGAAATATATATATACTAGCTGTACCCGGCACGCGTTGCTGTGCCCTATTTAGGAGATGCGAGAAAGTCTGAGTATGTAAGGGTTGGAAATGTTACTTACGGTCTTGGTGGGGTCATGTAGGCATGAATTGCGCACTTTCTATGTGTGCTCCAAATGATGTCATCTGGAAGCATGAGTTGTATTGTCTTATATAGCGGAGGAAGTGTTTTGATTCTGGAGTGTGTCCACTCAGCAAAGTCTGTAGTGGTTGTGGAGGAGTGGCAAGTGGTGGTAGAGAGACTTTACCGGCTAGGCGGCACATTCCTGGTGTTTCTGCTGGGTATTTCAGGGCTTTGCAGTGTGTGCAGGTGTGCGTTAGGGTGCCAATGTCGGCCTCTGGCACCATGCTGTCGTCTTCTGTAGCGTTGTATCTGAAGGCGAGGCCAGTGTTTCTCAACCAGTGTGCCGTGAGTGATCATCAGGTGTGCCGCGAGAAAAGCTCTCTGCCCCCCTTCCTCCCCCCTCCTCCTGCCGAACTCCTGCTGCTTGGGAGAGGAGGAGGAAGGGCCGAGTGGCGGCGAAGAAAAAGAAGGGGCCGGGGCGCCGCCTCCTTTGGCCGTTTCCCCAGCCAGCCTCCAATCCGCCATGACTCTCACCCCTCGCTCGCTGAAGCCGCGCAGAGGAGGAGCCCCGTCTATTGAAGCCCGTCCACCACTCATGCTTCTCCTCTGTGGGAGAGCTGAAGCTGGGGGGAGGGGGCGGGGCATGGCGCGGCCTGGCTCCGCCCCCCTCCCCCAGCTTCAGTGCTCCCACAGCTTTGCCGGCCTTGAGGGGGCAGTGCCAAGCCAGCATTGCGCTGGCTCTACCGCTGGCTTGGCACTGCCTCCCTCAAGCCTGGCAAAGCTGTGGGAGAACTGAAGCTGCATGAGAGGGGGGGGCATGGTGCGGCCTGGCTCCTCTCCCCCCCCCCGGCTTCAGCACTCCCAGCAGCTGCTCCCAGCAGGTCACCATCCCCCAGCCGTTCTTTACTGTGTTAAAGTGTCATTTTGGTTGGTGGTGTGCCCCCGGATTTTTTAAATGTTAAAAGTGTGCCGCGGCTCAAAAAAGGTTGGGAAACACTGGGCTAGGCGGTGGAATTGGTTGTGGTGTTTGTTTTCTGTGTTGCGACGTCGTGTTTCTGTGCTCCTTGCGCGCTGCTGTTGTGTTGCATTTCTGCGTCTTTGTTGTTCCTGGCTGCGCGCTTCTTCTTGTCGTGCAGTTCTTTGCATTTGGTTCTCAGCTGTGCGTCGTGCAGTGACCTGTTGTCTGTGTCTCTGCTGCGCAGTGTGTTTCTGTTCTGGCGTTTGTTCTGCCCTTTTTTGTTTGATGTATGTAGCGTTGTGAGTGTGTCGTCCCATGCTGTTATTTTTAGAAGGCATGGCTTGTCTTTTGGGTCAGTTTCTGTCTGTGTGGAAGGAAGGAATGTTTTTTGTTTGTGGTGGTGGTAGGTGTTGTGTGTACAGGGTCCCGTAAGGTTGGTGGGATGGGTTGTGATTGGAAGTTGTGTTGTGTTGTGTGGGTAGGAATTGCTGGAGAATTGCTCCCTCATAGAGTTTAGTTTTGACAGTTTAACCCTCAAACACCAACTGACAACTGAAATCTCTCAGCATTCTATCCTAGCCTTGGATAGCTCCTGCCAGCGTTGCTATGGTTACTCTTCCTCTCTGCATTTTGTGTGGGCCGATGTCGGCCAGTGGCATTTGCTGGCAGCCACGGAGGATGCTGGGAAATGTAGTTTTTTTACTCGTTGTTTTGGGGGCCTTTTAGGTTTTGGGGGGGAAAGTTTCTTTGCTACAAACGTACCTTGCTTGAGGCCTATTTCTGTTGGCAAGTGTTGTGTTTCTGCGTTGTAAGGTTTCTCTGTTTCAGGTAGTCTTCACATGACGACTGTTCCTTTATATATATGGATTAGCATAGCAGAGTTAGGTTTATATATTATAAGTAGTATAATCTATTATATAAAGGAGGTCCCGTCGTCGAACGACTGACAGAGACAGAGAGACCTTCCAAGGCAGAGACACCAAACTTGCCAACACAAATAGGCCTCAGGCAAGGAAGGTTTTTAGCAAAGAAACTTCCCCCCAAAACCTAGAAGGCCCCCAAAACAACAATACAAAAAAACCCTACATTTCCCAGCATCCTCTGCAGCAGCCAGCAAAACCCATTGGCCAACATCAGTTACCATAGTAACGGTGGGCAAAGCCACTTAGAATGCTGAGTGATTTCAGTTGAGGGTTAAACTGCCACGGTCAAGATCTAGGAGGGAGACAAATAGGGCACCAGGGGCACAGGCACCACTGACAAACACATACCCCCAGAATAACACAAAAGTAATACCTACACACAACACAATACGCACATAACACAACCTACTGCTCAACCCATTTGTATGCCATTCCTTCCTTCCACACAGGCATAAGCTGACCCAAAAGACAAGCCATGCCTCCTAAAAAGAACAGCATCGGATGACACACTCGCAACGCTACATACATCACACAAAAAGGGCAGAACAAACGCCAGAACAGAAAGACACTGCACTACACTAGCTTTTGCCATCACCATAAACAAGGCTCAAGGACAAACAGTACAAATCTGTGGCATAGACCTTGACACAGAATGCTTCTCCCACGGACAACTCTACGTAGCATGCTCCAGAGTTGGGAAACCACAGAACCTCTACATCAGGGGTGCTCACACTTTTTCATCATGTGAGCTACTATATGAACAATCAAGTTGAAAAGATCACCTGTTGTGCATGTGGCGGACACGCTCCTACTGTATCCTTCCGTTCGCGCGGGGCTTCTTTCTTGCCTGCCCACGAACTCGCCGCCGCGAGTTGGCTCTCCTTGGCTCTCTCTCTCTCTCACACACACACATACATTCCCTCCCACAGCCTCGTATCCTATCCGTGCACGTGCCTTCGCCTTGCTCCCCCCCCCAGCAGCAACCAAAGGGCGGTCATGTCACCACACTGTGCATGGCAAGACAAGCGCCAGGACCTGTCCACGAAAGCCTCTAGCAGAACGGCCAGCAGTGCACATGCATGCACATGGCAGGAGCGCGCCATCCGGCTGGTGAGGCCCAAAGATCCACAGGACTGCAACATCCCACCCACCAGAACAACCCACAACGACACAACCATGACCCCACCAAGACCATAAGTAACATCAATTCCAACCCTTACATACTCAGACTTTCTCGCATCTCCTAAATAGGGCACAGCAACGCGTGCCGGGTACAGCTAGTATTTTATATATTAGTATGATTATATTACAATATTATATTATATTGTATTATTAGGATTATATTGCATATGCATGTATATATATATATAGAGAGAGAGAGAGAGAGTTATTAACATAGCACAGAATTAGCATGATCTCCCTCGGCATTACTTCGCGAACGAAGATTCTTAGGAAGGACTCATCCCACGCTTTTTACAAGCGCGTTGATGACTAAAAAGGCCAATCTGAGATAGGCAAGTTCGGTTGCAGAAAGCACAGCAGAAAGTGTCCTTGAGCGATGTTGTTTCCAAGGTGCGGTTCTTTCTGCGTTGTCGAGACCCGTTCGGCGTGTCTTCTCGAACGAGGCCGCAGCATTGTGGATAGTGTGTCTCCATGCCTCCCGATGTGAAGCCAGGGTGGACCATTGTTGGTGATCAATCTGGCCGAGCCTGAGATGTTGTTTCAGGGAGTCCTTATATCTCTTTTTGGGGGCGCCTCTCTTGCGCTGACCCGTGGGGAGTTCACCATAGAGTCATATCTTTGGGAGGCGGTGGTCCTCCATCCTAGAGATGTGCCCTGCCCAGCGCAGCTGTGTCCTCAATAGCATGGCCTCAATGCTGGTGATCCCTGCCTGCTCAAGGACAGCAACATTCGTCACAAAGTCAGTCCAGTGTGTATTTAGGATTGTGCGAAGACAGCGCTGATGAAAGTGTTCGAGGAGTCGTGTTGGCAATAGGTGACCCATGTTTCAGACCCATAGAGGAGAATAGACAGTACGATAGCTCTGTGCATACTAATTTTGGTGCTTTGCCTCAGGTGCTTGTTGCTCCACTCTTTTGTGACGCCTTCCGAATGCACTATATGCCTTTGATAATCTGTGATCTATCTCTTTGTCAATCTTGGCGTCTGAAGGGATTATGCTTCCCAGGTAGGTGAACAGTTGAACGGACTTAAGCACAGATTTGCCTATGCTGACGTAGGGATGATGGTGTTCTTCCTGGGGTGCGGGCTGGTAGAGGACTTCCATTTTTTTCAGGCTGACTTCCAGCCCAAACAGCTCTGCAGCAAATGCAAAGCAGGATGTTAGGCGCTGCAGAGCTGCTTCTGTATGGGCGACAAGGGCAGCATCGTCGGCTGCGGCAAAGTCAATCAGTGAGGGTCTCTGCATAGAGGTAGCCAGGTCTTTGTTGCCTGGAGGCATCTTCTGTGGAAAAAGATCCAAGGTGAGAGGAAAAACCCTAGTCTGTTTGAAGCAAGTGTGAATGTTGCAGCTAGCAAGCTTGAATGGCATTTTATATTTTATGTTTATTTATATCCCGCTTTATCTCTCCATACAGACACTGTTTATTGATGTTTTATTGATTTTATGCTGTAAACCGCTCTGGGCTCCAGAGAGAGCGGTCTACCAAATCGAAATTATAAATAAATAAATAAAGCAGCTCTCAATCAAAAACACTACAACTTAGTAAAGGTAGAGGTTTTCCCTGACATTAATTCCAGTTGTATCTGATTCTGGGGGTCGGTGCTCATCTCCATTTTAAGCTGAAGAGCCGTCATTGTTCATAGATGCCTCCAAGGTCATGTGGCCACTGGCATGATTGCATGGAGTGCCATAACCTTCCTGCTGGAGCGGTACCTAGTGACCTACTCACATTTGCATGTTTTCAAACTGCTAGGTTGGTAGAAGCTGGTGCTAACAGCAGCTCACTCTGCTCCCCGGATTCAAACCTGTGACCATTCAGTCAACAAGTTTAGCAGCTCAGCGGTTTAACCCACTGCCCCTCTGGGGGCTCCCATTACAACTTAAAATTTACAAATATACATTTTGTATATATTTGTATATACATCACATGTAATATATGCATGTGCTTATTCATTCAGTGTAAGAATCAAGTCAATGAAGTCTACAGTTTCCCTATGAGGAGTGGCTTAAAGAGCTGGGCATGTTTAGCCTGCAGAAGAGAAGGCCGAGAGGAGACATGATGAGGTCCATGTATAAATATGTGAGGGGAAGTCATAGGGAGGAGCAAGCTTGTTTTTGGCTGCCCTGGAGACTAGGATGCAATGGAGCCATGGCTTCAAACTACAGGAAAGGAGATTCGACCTGAACATGAGGAAGAACTTCCTGATTGTGAGAGCTGTTCAGCAGTGGAACTCTCTTCCACAGAGTGCGGTAGAGGCTCCTTTTTTGGAAGCTTTAAAACAGAGGCTGGATAGCCATCTGTCGGGGGTGCTTTGAGTGCCATTTTCCTGCTTCTTGGCAGAATGGGGTTGGACTGGATGGCCCACCAGGTGTCTTCCAACTCTGGGAGTCTAAAGGTGGAAGTAAAGGCTTCTCCTCTGCAAACGAAGACCCAAAGAGAGACTCCGACAAACCAGAGGCCCAAAGAGCAGCTTCCAAAGGAACAGGGCACCTGCTGCTTTTATTGGTCTAAGTGGACGTCGCACTCTGTACACACACGGCACACGGACGGACATGCAACAGGCACGGCGTGAGGGCAGGAGGCAGGCCTGGAAGGCTCACGCGGCTGCCCCCGCTCTCTTCCCCAACAGCAGCAGCAGCATTCGGGCCCAGGCCGGGGCTATTCCTTGCAACAGCACATGTCCCTGCGCATGGTATTATGGGACACTTGGCCAAAATCAAGCTCAGGCTTTGGAGCGAAGGGCGAAAAGGGGGAGGGATGCAAAGCCACCCCTCTTTCAGCTGCAGGTGGGGGAAGAGGAAGGGGGTGGCGACCCCCTCGCTGCTCCTTCCTTCCTTCCTTTTTTTCCTCTCAGGCATCCATCCGCCACCCAGGGATGGGTTTGCTCAGAGACAGGCCGGCCCACGGTTTCTGCGCAGAAGCGGCTGCCTCAAAAAAGGGAAACCAACTGGGGGGGGGGGGGGAGTCCCTTGCCCCGGAAAGAGGGCAGGAGGCAAACCAAGGGGGCCAGGAAGCGCCCGGTGGCCAAGTCCGAGGGGCAAGAAACCAAAAAGAGGTGCTCAAGCAGAGCCCCACCCCTGCCCACCCATCGCACTGAAATTCCAAACAGTCCCTGGAGAGGGGTCACAAGACCCCTCCCGCCTGCTCCTTCTCCTTCTTCCGCTCGGCCAGCCACTGCTGGATGCGCTCCTTCAGCTCCGTGTTGGGCCTGATCTGGTCCATGGTGAGCGGGCTGCGGTTGAAAGGGTCCGTCTGGTCACTGCAAAGAAGAAGACGAGGAGGGAGAGTCTTAGGAAATAGGAAAAACTAGAGCAAAATGTGCTAAGCAGGATGCTCCTCCCACAGAAACAAAGTTTTGGCAGTTTAATATTTTTTTCCCCCATGCTTTCATGATAGTTAAAGGTAAAGTTTTCCCCTGACATTAAGTATAGTTGTGTCCGACTCTGGGGGTCGGTGCTCACCTCCATTTCTAAGCCTTATTTCTAAGCCTTATCCGTAGACACCTCCAAGATCATGTGGCCAGCATGACTGTATGGAGTGCCGTTACCTTCCTGCCGGAGCGGTACCTAGTAATTTACTCACATTTGCATGTTTTTGAACTGCTAGGTTGGCTCGAGCTGGGGCTAACAGTAGGAACTCACGCTGCACGCCGGATTCGAACCTGCGACCTTTTGGTCAGCAAGTTCATCAGCTCAGCGGTTTAACCCACTATGCCACCAGGGGCTTTCATGATAGAACCAATTAATAATATTCTGCCCTATCTCTCTCCCCGGAGAGACTCAGGCCAGATTCCAAACATAAAAGGCAAACATTCAATGCCTGAACACAACAATATACCCATAATACCGAAAACTGACAATAATATACCCATAATATCGAAACCCAGTATATAAAAGCAAATTATCACTTAGCAACTAAAATGAAATGAATATCAGACATAAAACAAACAACAACAAAATGGAAATGACATTTATAACCCAGGAACAAAAATCATGTTACATAGTGTTGTTGTTGTTACTGTTATTATCTGGAAAATGTTTACTCAGGTCTTCAAGCCCCATGCCCCTCCCCTACCTAAGGAGGTGACGGGCAATGGTAGACCTGTCCACGGTCACCCGAGAGGAAGGCAGCAGCACCGGGTCCGTCATGAGGGTGCTCATAATGGGGTCCAGGAACTCGTCGCAGGCGTCCGCGTAGGTCTCCTCTTCCTGTAGCTGGCGGTCAGCGAGGGACTAGGGAAACAAGCACCAATGCTGGTGAGCATAAGATGCACACAGGAGCCCGCAGGCGACCGCTGAGAGCAGGGTGCTGGGATGGGAAGCATGCACAGCCCTCCCCGCGGCCTCACCTTGATCTGCTCGGCCAGGTTGCTGAATGCCACAATCATGTTCCCGGGTTTGTTGATCTTCTTCAGGACCCGAACCGTCTGAGCGAAGAGAGTAGGGGAATAAGAGCGCCCGTCCTTGGGCACCGTGGCACAGAAGTTCTCCTCGTCCCTGAAAGAGAAGAGGCCCATAGCAACTAGGCCAGGGATGCCTGCGAGTGCCCAATCCATCCCCCTCTTAGAGAAGCCTGCTGTGGATTTAGTGCTCCCTCCTCCCTGCCCTGACGTACCCCAGATTTAAGTAAATAGTGCAGATATCGGACACCAGCTGCTGTGGCTTGAAGTCAAACTCGCTGAAATCCTTGACCTTCAAGGCCCCCATTTTGGGGCCCACCAGGTGCTGCAGGAAGTAGTTGAGCATGGAGATGATGCGCTCGGCCAGGAAGGGATGCACAAAGAGGGACTTGATCTCTGCAGCAGAAAGCGGGGCTCAGTGAGACAGATGGGCAGGCGGGTGGACAGACAGATGGCCAGCCGGCCGGTCTCCCTCCCTCCCTGCCAGATGGAGCAGCGCCTCACCCGAGGTCAGGAAGGCGAGGGTGCCAATGGTCTCGTTGGACATGATGTTGTGGAAGCGGGCCAACTGACCGAACATCTGCAGACTGGCCTCCTTCTCCCGCCGCGCCTCGGGGGACAGGCTATCCCATTCGCCCTGGTCCTTCTCGATCTGCTGGATCTTGATCTTGCTCAAGTACTGCAGAGAGATTGTGGGCAAGGGAGAGCGGGCGAGGCCAAGAGGGTGATCAAATGCATAAGATTTTAATACGTGCATGTTTTGTATTTCAACTACGTGTTAAGGTGTGCTTTTATCTGACTATGTTGTGCCCTGCCTCAAGAGGAAAGGAGAAGTGGATAATCAACTTCAAATTTTGTTGTTGTTGTAAAGCTCACCAGGCCATCCCCCGCTCCCCAAGAGAGGCTCAGCTCCCTGTTGAAAAGGAGAAACTGCAGCCTTCCATTCCTTGGATTTAACATTGTGAGGCATGAGGGAAATAAACCATCAGTTGGAACTTGGTCGTGTTCCCTGCTGTATGGTTTTGAATTAAAGCCTTCCAACATTGTTTATGAGGTAATTATTTGCCAGAAAGCTATAGATCCGGACAATATACACACACACACATATCAGAGCTGTAATAACAGTATATAATGTAATACAATATAATTACATTATATTGTATCAATAGTATGATATTATAATTATATATTTTATATTACATGTAATATTACTAATAATATTACAATATAATAGTATAGTACAATATAGTAATATAATGCTGATATTGTGCTATGCTAATAATATTATACACACACACACACACACACCCCTTTAGGGTGAGAAGGACAGCATATTTATTATTTATTTATTTAAAACTTTTGTACCCCGACCTTCTCACCTCTATCGAGGGACTCAGACCAGCATAACAGCAAAAATTCAATGCTATAAATTTAAAAACAACTACTACAACATATTAAAATACATAAAACTCAACATAAAACCACATCGCCATTTAAACATTTCCCCTCAATCTGTAAACGTGGTCATATAAATGCCATAAATAAATAAATAAATAAATAAAGGCTGTAATTTAGGGTTTATTATTATTATTATTGAAGTGGGACCAGGGCCAATTCAGTCAGATCTTGCTTCTGGAGCGGATAAAGCCCGTTGTCACTTGAAGCAAGTCTTAGACCTTAGGGTTCGTGCTCCCTTTCCACCACCCCTTCCCATCACTCTCCAAAATTTGTACCTGTATGGCCTCATCCAGCAAGAAAATGGCATCATTCATGAGCAAGTTAAGGAAGCGCAGGAAGAGCGGGGGATTCATGGCTTCCAGGTTCTCCGAGGCATAGCCTGCCAGGGCCTGAAATCGCAGCGGAAACAAGGTGTGTGTGTGTGTGTGTGGTTGATCATTCCCCCCACCTTGCTCAGGTGTTCCCCATGCCCAGGACCTCCCTTGCCTCACCTTGATACTCTCCCGGTAAGAGTTGGTGCCCCACATGTACCGGAGGATGGGGTACATGGGTCTGCGATAGTTGAACTTCTGCTCAAACTGGTGGGGGTCCCCTGAGCAAGGAAAGAAGGCAGCCTGAGTCCAGAGGGAGGGCCAGGAGACGGAGGAAAGGGAGCAGGATGCCTGCGCTCTGGCCTCCCCCTCTTACCAGTGAACTCAATGTCCACAAAGACCTTGATGAGGGCCTCGGCGAGGTAGGCAGCATGCGGGTAGGAGCAGAAGACCCTTTTGCGGTGGAAGACGCTGGAAAGGAGCGGGGTCTGTGCCTGGTCCAGGTGGGGCATGACGGCCTCCAGCACCTCGGCCAACTTGGCCCGCAAGTGGGGGTTCTTCATCCTGGAAAGGGGCAGCAAAGGGCTGAGAGGGAGGGCCCTTTGCCACAGCTTTGTCCCCCTGAAATCCTGCTATTCTAATTCACGCTTTTGGAGGATTTGTCAGAAATATTAAAAACTAGGTATTTTTATTACAAATATGTGAGTCAAGCACTGAAAGGGTTAAATGGATACAATGACTCAGCAAAAGCTGCAGTTCAATATAAGCAGGTGTGCCTGTAGCTTAATAGCCATCGGTGTAAGGTAGGCCTCAGTGTGAGTTAGGCCTCAGTGTGAGTTAGGCCTCAGTGTGAGTTAGGCCTCAGTGTGAGGTAGGCCTCAGTGTGAGGTAGGCCTCAGTGTGAGGTAGGCCTCAGTGAGAGAACCTCCAGAGAGAGAAGCCCCAGGCTACAAGGATCTCCTTAAGAAAGGCACAGAGGGTCTAGAATTAAGGACCATAGAGGAATTGAGATTGAAATTTAAAAACATGTCATGGCTACAATATATCCAGATAAAGGAGAGTTATAAAAAAGACTCCCTGCAGGGCTTTGTGGAGAAGGAGGAGTTCTGGGAAAAACTGCTGGTACGGAACCGTAAGACTATTACGGTGTTATATAATAAATTATTGGATTGGCAAACAGAATCAGAGGTGGTTAAAAACTGCATGATTAATTGGGCAAAGAATGTGGGCCACCAGATAAAGCTAGAAGATTGGCAACGAATATGGACTAAAAAACTTAAATATACGTATGCGGCAAACCTAAAAGAAAATTGGCTTAAGATCTTCCATAGATGGTATTTGACCCCAAAGAAACTCAATAAAATGTATAAAAATAGATCCAACAAATGTTGGAAGTGTAAAATACATGAGGGCAGTTTCTACCATATATGGTGGACCTGCGAGAAAGCAAATAAATTTTGGCAAAACATCCAAGAGGCGGCACAAAAAATTTAAAAAAAACAAATACCACTGCTACCAGAACTCTTCCTCTTAGGCCTGACGGAGAATGCGAAGGTATGGAGTGAAAATGAAGACAGACTCTTTATATATATAACAACGGCGGCTAGACTAGTCTATGCCACTCTTTGGAAAACAGACAAAACACCTGATATGGACGTGGCATGATAAAATGTGGGAAATAAGGGACATGGACAGGTTAACCTATCTCCTAAAACAGAGCAACGGGAAACCAATTAAATCAACGGACTGGTCACCCTATGAGGAATATCGATCAACGAGCTAAGTGAAGCATCGGCCAGGAGGATAGCTATCCCTGGCTACTACATTGAATAACAAAGGCAGAGGGAATACTAACGTAGCTATATTGAGTCATAACAACAAAGGATAGATCCGTGTAAAACATATCAGGTTTTCATGGATTGTATTCTTAAAGGCTTTTTTTTTTTTTTTTTTTTTTTTTTTTTTTGTGTTTTGTTTTTTTTTTTGTTTTCCTTTTCCCCCTATTGTTCCCCTTCCCTCCACTTCACGGTTTTGTCTATGTATCACTGCATATTTGAAATTTCACAATAAAAATTTATTTAAAAAAAAAAAAAAAAAAACAGAGAGAGAAGCCCCAGGTTAAAGCTCCAGTGTGACAGCTCGTGTGTAAAGCTCCTGTGTAAGTTAAGTGTGAGAAGCAGCTCTGTGAGAGCGAACCTATTAAGCTGCAGTTCTATATAAGCAGGTGTACCTGTAGCTTAGTAGCCATCAGTCTGAGATAAACTTCAGTGAGGGAAAGGTCTCAGTCTGTGAGAGAAGGCATCCGTGTGTGAGGTAAGCCTTAAGTCTGTGAGTGAAGCCTCTGTGTAAAGAGGGCTTCACAGTGTGAGTCCTCGTGTGAGAAGGCCTCGTGTGAGAAGCTTTAGTGAGCGAAGCTCCAGGTTGAAGGCCTTGTGTGTAAAAAAGGCTGCTGTGTGTAAAAAGCTAGTGTGGTGAAAGCACCTTCTATGGAGGCTTGTAAACAGAGGCTGGATGGCTATTTGTTGGGGGTGCTTCGAACGCAATTGTCCTGCTTCTTGGCAGAATGAGGTTGGACTGGATGGCCCATGAGGTCTCTTCCAACCCTATGATTCTGTCTGCATGGTAAAGAAACCCAGTGTGGAAGCAAAGAAGGAAGTATAAAGGAAGTATAAAGAACTTTATTTGTGTTGTGGAAACCTAGTTCTTGTAAATCAGGTATGCTCACACTTTTTCAGCACGCGAGCTACTGATAATAAAACCAAGTCAGAAAGATCGACCTACCCCCTCAAGGCTGGAAAGGGGAGGGGGTGGGGCTTGGCACAGCCTGGCACGCCCCCCTGGCTTCGCCAGTGGTGGCATAGCTAGTACAAGGCTGGCTTGGCACTACCATCCTCAAGCCTGGAGAAGCTGCTCTAGCCAGCAGCCCTGCCCCTCCCCTTTCCAGGCATCTTCTCAGGAGGATGGCAATGCCAAGCCAGTGGTGGCATAGCTAGCACAAGGCTGGCTTGGCACTACCATCCTCAAGCCATTGGCAGAGCGGAAGCCCGGAGTCAAGCCCTGCCCCCTCCTCTGGCTTTGGAGAGCAGCTCCAGGCTTGAGGATGGCAATGCCAAGCCAGTGGTGACATAACTAGCACAAGGCTGGCTTGGCACTGCCATCCTCAAGTCTGGAGCTGCAGAAGCCAGAGGGGGGCAGAGCCAGGCCGCGCCAAGCCCCTCCCCTCCCCTCTGGCTTTGGAGCTCCCAGCAGCAGGCTTGAGGATGGCAATGCCAAGCCAGCCTTGTGCTAGCTATGCCACCACTGGCTTGGCATTGCCATCTTCAAGCCTGGAGTAGCTGCTGGGAGCTCCAAAGCCAGATGGGAGGGGGAGGGGCTTGGCGCGGCCTGGCCCCGCCCCTCTGAGAAGCACCCCATCCAGCTGGGATCGACCTCCTTCAGTCCCGGGATCAACTGGTCAATCGCGATTGACTTCCTGGGCAGCCCTGTTGTAAATAGTGCAACCATATTATTTTACTACCAAGAAAGGGCTCATATGGAAGAGGGAACATTGGTCTGTGTGTATTTGTTCTTTTGGTCCCTTTGGGCTGCTGGTGCTGGGTCATGCTGCTGCTAATAAGCTGCTCTGCTGTGCATTTATGGGGAGGATCTTTTGTTAATAAGCCCACTCGTCCAACAGGATTGTCCCTGTAAAAAGCTTGGGAGAGAGCCACGGTCTCCTGGGAGGACAAGCCCCGTGCCCCCAGTTTCTTCGGGAACAAGGAAGAGAGAACAGCAGCTGTGACAGCCAAAGGTATCAGGCCAATCAGAGATACCTCGAAACCAGCCTATTTCCCCAATTTTCTTCCTCCTTTCTGCAGCAATTTGTAATCCTTGTTAGGAGCTACATCTCTCTCCCTCTCCTGCCCTTCCACACTCAGCTTCGCTAAACCTGGATGGTGAGAAAGGCCTTTACCTGTCGACATCTCCAGTGAAAATGGTCACAAAATGAAGGACTTGCTCCAGGAGGTCAGCTGAGGTCTCCAGGAGGTCGTCGGCGAAGCGGCGCAGGAAGATGAAGAAGTCGCCCAAGTTGTCAGCAAAGAACTCTGCGGACACCAGACCTCAAATGAGCCCCCAGATCCCATTACACACTCACAGCCCTTGGTCCACGCTTACACACAAAACGTGGAGGAGGACCATTTGTAGAACCATCTCTGCATTGCTTTTCAATAATAAATGCCCACCCCTGTTTACCAATAAGGTTGTTCTCAGCACTTTACCCCTAGTCCTGGCCCTATAGCCTGCTTTTCGCACAACCCCATGCCCAATCCTCTCTAGTCTGGTTACTGGTTGTTGAGTTTGGTTTGTTACATTTTAATGTTTTTATATTGTTTTGATTTGATTGTTATAGGCTATTATGTTTTTAATTGTGTTCTCAAGCATTTAGGACTGTGTGATGCTATTATTGTTATTGTTATTATTTTACTGACCCAAAAACACAGTATGACACAAAAAACAATACACACACATGCATGCATGCTGGATTTCGTATCACAAAATCACAAGTCGAATACTTCCCAAGTATTTAGGAATGTGATATTATTATTATGGTTGCTGAAAATCATGCTGATTTCCTTTTTCTTTCTAAAAAGGAGGCCACCCTCTGCTTCAGTCACTCCTGCAAGCCACAGACTGCCCTTGCATGTCTTTCAGCCCATCCAGACCAAAGATTGGCTAACACCACAATGAGTCATTCAGCCCCAATCCAGAGAATAGAATGCTTGGGCCTTTGCTCCATCACCCAGACCCCATCCAGCCACATTCAACCTTAGAGAGGACCAGAGCAGAGAGCTACAGTTCTCCTGTGGAATGGTTTGCCAACTCTGCTTGGCTCTTACTCAACTGCTAGGCAGAACAGGCCGTCCATAGGGCCAAAGAGGTATAATCTAGTATTCCCGGAGAGCATACCCCTCCCCCTGTGGCAGCCCACTGGCTACAGGAATAATAATAACAACAACAACTTTATTTTTGTACCCCACCTCCATCTCCCTTAAGGGACTTGGGGCCGTTCACACATGACGCAAGGGGCCTAAAAACAACACATAAATCAAACACACAGTACAATAAAAAAGTAAAACCAATAACACATTTTTTTTCCGTGTCAGGAGCGACTTGAGAAACTGCAAGTTGCTTCAGATGTGAAAGAATTGGCCGTATGCAAGGATATTGCCCAGGGGACATTGGCCAGATGTTTTGATGTTTTACCATCCTTGTGGGAGGCTTCTCTAATGTCCCTGCACGGGGAGCTGGAGCTAACTGAGGGAGCTCAACTGCGCTCTCCCCAAATTCGAACCTCTGACTCGTCAGTCTTCAGTCCTGCCGGCACAAGGGTTTAACCGATCGTGCCGCTGGGGGCTCCTTGCACCACCAAGAGCACATAAAACAACAATTTAAAACTCAGTGCTGCTCACCTGGGACATAGGCCAGGACGCTGTGCTTCGCATCTGGCAGGGGGAAGGTCAGGTTAATGAGCTCTGGCCCCCGGTTCCCGATGGCCAGCTGGACCAGAAGGACCGCCATGGAGACCTGCAGGTGGAGGCAGTTCTGCAGCATCTGGGGTTCCGTCATGGCCGCCTTGGTGGAGAGATAGATTGTCATGAGGCGCTCAAACTGCTCCCGAAGGTTGTCCGCCGAGGGGCTGGAGCTCTGCTGGGCCTCTCTCCAGGCCACCTGCAGCCGGTGGAGGCTCTGGTTGAGTTTGATCATCTGTTCGTGCAACCTGGATGGGCGGGAGAGAGGCAGGAGGAAGCAGGCTGGCACTCAGACCAAGTCCATCACAAGTTCATGGACCTCATCTGCCCTTCTATGTCACCGTGACACTGATAGAGGCTTGGCAGAGCAGTGCTATACAGAGTGAAGAGAGGTGGCCAGGAAGACAGTCCCACCTTGTCTTCTGCACTATGCTAATAATATAATATGATATAGTGTGTATACATATAAGATCGATAATACTAGCTATCCCCTGCCACGCTTTGCTGTGGCCCAGTCTGTGTATATGTATTTGTGTGTGTATATATATATGTGTGTGTGTTTGTGTATATATGTGGTTTTGTGTATGCATTGTAATTTTTTTGCTTTTAAAATCTCTTCTGCTGTGTTTTTTGGTGTTTTTATGAGTGATGGTCACTCATTGGCCTGATAGGTGTATTGTGTCCAAATTTGGTGTCAATTCGTCCAGTGGTTTTTGAGTTATGTTAATCCCACAAACGAACATTACATTTTAATTTATATGGATTATACTGTGATACAATATAATACTAAAATAATATTACAATAGTATAATTATATTATTTTATATGGCATATATTTTACTAATAATATTACTGTATAATGGTATAGTACAATATAGTAATATATAATACTAATATTGTGCTATGGTAATAATAATAGATTGTATTTATATATTCCTTGTAAGCTGCTCTGAGTCCCCTTCATGGTGAGAAGCGCAGCATATAAATGTCGTAAATAAATAAATAGGCCTCTTCACCTCTCCCGAAGCGAAGAGAACAGCATTCTCAATTGCTGAAGGTGAGAGGAGCCTACCGCTCTTACCATTCGCACCTACAAGGGACTCTGTACCTGTGAAATCCTAGGTGGAGCGTATACTGCGTCAGCACCAGGTTCTCTGTCACCAGGTTGTAGCTGGGGGCGAACTCTGGCTCCACTGTGGACGGGATCAGGCACGTTTCCTTCTCCAAACCTTGAGGAAGAGAAATGGAAATGCTACTCCACTGACACTCAGAAGGGGCAGCCCCTTGGGCTGAGAAGAGGGACACTCACCCCTGATGTGCACATTCCTGCTCTTCTGCTCTTCCTCGTTCAACTCCTTCAGAGCGCAGTATGTGGGATCAAAGGTCAGTAGCCGGGGAGAGCGGGGTTTGCAAAAGGGCTGGCAGAGGCGGAGGAGGGCTGCCCCCAGGTTCAGGAAGAAGGCGTCCGAGGCGTACATCTGGAAGAAGATCTCTGGCATCTGGTTGGCCCAGATCTTGGTGCGGCCCGCGTTGGCCTGGAGGCAGTTCCCCAGCCAGGACAGGATCCGGTGCTTGGTCTGCGGCGAGAACTGCAGCAGGTTCTTCAGCACCTGGTAGATCTTCTCATGGAACTGGGCCATGAACTGCGACCAAGAGAGGACAGCCTTGCTGCATGCCTGCGCTTAGGGGTATAAGTCCTCCCTTGGGCCTCTTCCCTATGCTCTGTGATTGAGTTGTAGCCCAATGCTCCCTTCCCCCGCATTCCAACACATTTCTAGTGCCTTTGGATCTTACCTGATACACACCAGGCCAGGGCAGGGTCTGTGAAGCCTCACCTGGTGGATATTGGACTCCTGGACTTTGATCTCCTGGGGGCTGGACCGGGAGGGGTTCAGGAAGTACTCATGGTTCTCCACCACCCCAGGGGTCTTCAGCAAACAGGAGATGCTCAGGAGGGCTCCCAGAAGGGTCTTCTGGTAGAGCTGCCCGTTGGCTGGGTCCTTGGGCTGGATGTATTCCACAAAAATCTGAAGGAAGGAAGGAAGGAAAGCACTTAGCAAGGGTCAGTTGTCTCCTTTTCTTGTCTTTCCCACAAGAGGCACCATTTGCAACGACACAGGTTCACTGTCAGGTTCCTTTCTCCATCAGCTGTGTTTCAATTGAGAAATACTTTCTCTCAAAAGGATTCTCGTAGACCAACACAAGAGCAATGCTGGTATCAAAGCATGTGTCAGAAATATTAAAAAATTAACTAGGTATTTTTAATTACACAAATGGGAGTCAAGCACTGAAACAGTTAAATGGATGCAATGACTCAGCAAAAGCTGTAGTTCAATATAAGCTGGTGTGCCTATAGCTTAGTAACACCTCAGTCGGAGAGAAGCCTGTGTGTGAGAATGTCTCAGTGGGAGAAAGATCTCAGTCTATGCAGGCCCGGATTAATCGATTGTGGCGCCCTAGGCCACACTCTGGAAGCGCCGCCCCCACCCCGGGAGGCAGGGCCGCTTGCGGGGGGCCCTCCCTCCTCTCTCTCGCGTCAGCTCAGTGTCGGTCCCGCCCCTCTTCCTTCACTGAAGGAAGAGGGGCGGGGCTGGCGCGAGCAGCGAGGGAGGGAGGAGCCGAGGGGAGCAGAGCAAAGGGGAGGGGACACGGGGTGGCCGCGCGCATGCACACTTTTTTTTTTGATTTTTAAAAAATATATACAATTTTTTTTTAATTTTTAAAAAACCTTGGGGGGGGGGTCTGGAACTGCTGCCCTCCCCCAGGGCTGCCGCCCTAGGCCATGGCCTAGGGTGGCCTGATGGGTAATCCGGGCCTGAGTCTATGAAAGAAGGCCTCACAGCGTGAGGTAGGCCTTAGTCTGTGTGAGGTAAGCCTCGGTATGAGAAAGCCTTGTGTGTGAAGCGCCAGTGTGAAGACTGAACTTTGTGTTATGGAAACCTTGTTCTTTAAGTATTGCAGCCATATTATTTTGCTATAAAGACAAGCCTCCTAAGGAAGAGATAAGATTCCTCTGTGTGTTTTTGTTCTTTTGATCCCTTTGGACTACTGGTGCTGGGTTACGCTGCTGCTAATAAGTTACTCTGCTGTGCATTTATGAGGAGGGTCTTTTGGTAATAAGCCCACTCGCCCAACAAGCGTGACTAAAACTGCCACTCTAAGGCCCAACATATAAATACATGGCTCATATGCTAATTCTACACAGGGTCATAAAACACACTGATCTTGATCTTCAGCACCTGGAAGAACTTTTCCAGGCAGTCCCCATGTTAACAAACAACAGGAACTGAGAAATCTATCCTTGGGAAGGGAAATCCACTTCTGAAAGAGTCATAATCATGGGGGAAAGGGGCCTCCACCAAAGCTTTTTCACCGATTCTTGTTTCCAAAGATTTTTCAAAATCTAATTATCACAGGGAAACAAACACTACAGGAGTGTTCACCCTTCCCTATATGACCAAAAATATATGTGTGTGTACACACATGGCTGGAGTTACACTTTAAAAATGTGCCTATTCTGACTTACACACAAATCAACTTCAGAACAAACCTCCAGAACCTATCTTGTTTGTAACTTGGGGATTGCTTGTACTTCCTTTCCCACAGAAAGGGCATACAGGCAGTCCATAACCATATCATTGTTATGATATTCATGACAAAAGTGCTTCCTCTGTGACCAGCATCCTGGTGGGAAGGCTGCAAAGAGGGCAAGGGCTTGACCCTAAACTTGGGGATCAATGGATTCCCCCCCCCCCCCTAATGGGGCTTGGATGGGAAAGGGCTGCCCAGTGCTCACCTCTGCGATCTCCTTCTGCCTGGTGAAGTACAGGATCAGGTCCAGGTAGGTGTACAGCAGGATCTGGCAAAGGTGCAGCTCCCGGATCCGGCCCAAGAGGATGTCAAAGACAGGCACCATCACCTCCTCAAAGGTCCGCACTTCCTCGTCCGCAATGATGACCACGATCACTTCCTCCAGAAACTCTGTCACCTCTTCAAAGTCTGAAAGGAGAAAGAGGCAGGAGGAGGTTTGAGAGACGAACCCTCTCAGCACGTTTCCCCAAGAGCCTTGACTCTGCCTTTGCAACTCACAAGCTCCCCTCAGGGACTCCAGCATCAAGTCCAGTAGCTGTTCGTAGACATTCTGGTCGACGTAAATCTCCGGGGTGAGGAAGACGGTGCGGGTGTTGGACACGGTCAGGCCCCGGCAGCGCAGTGCAAAGGGCAGCAGGTTCTCTGGCACTTTGGTAATCTAGAAGGAGAAAGGAAGGAGGGAGGCACCTATCCCTGGGCTGTCCTGTTTTGCGCAAGCTGGCAAGAAGCCAAGTTGGGAAAGGGAGGCTGAACTGACCTCCTCCTTGGCCCTCTGGAAGCAGGCAAAGAGGTAGCGAAGGATGTGCTTCTCGCCTGCATCTCTCTCAGCTGAGAGGTTCTGGATATTAGCCGAGGTCATGTTGATGAGATGGTTTCCAGGCTCCGGAAGCAGCAATCGGTTGAAGAGGGCCTGGAGAGACAGAACAACCCCAAGATAAAGCCCTGCTGTGACAGCATCCTCACCACTGCCACATTTCTGACTACCGGGCCTGCCTTTTGGCAGCAGCGAGACTCAAATCCTCTGAGTAAACTCAGTGAGCCTCTGACCGCTAACCCATAGCAACCCCAACAAGCCCCGCAGGCACCTGCTCCACGTTCTCCATGTCCAGCCAGTCCTGGTCCTCCAAGTCATTGGCCATTTCCTCCAGGTACACGCAGCGGGCGGGGATCCCATTGCCGCTTTTCTGGCTAGGGTCACCTACAAGTTGGGAGTCACCAAAACAACCATTGTTCTATGTGCCTCAATAAGCACCCCTCATGGGAACCTGCGCTCCCTTCCCCACATCACAGCATGGGAGAGACTTATTTTGCATAGAATTATGGGGAAAAATAGACTCATGTCTGATTCCACAGCAAGCTGGCTTCAGGAAAGGCAAAAGCTGCACATCACAAGTGTTGAACCTGACTCAGCACATAGAAGATGGTTTTGAAAGGCAGCAGATCACAGGAGCTGTCTTCATAGACCTGTCAACAGCATATGACACTGTAAACTGGCCCATCCCCTATTCTGATATCAGCCAGCACGCCAATGCCTTAAATCAAGAAACAGTTTTCTAAGATCTACAGAGATACGGGCAGAAACACCTCAGCAAGCGAGAGTCCAAATGTGGCAGGCTAAAACCTGGAACCTCAATCAGTGGCTGATGCTAGATGAGAAACTCCCTCCTGGGCACACAGAAGACTGGATGACTGGGAAGGCACTGAACAGACTGCACTCGGGCACCATGAGATGCAGAGCCAACCTTAAGAAAGGGGCCTCAAAGTGGACTCCACGACATGTGAGTGCGGAGAAGAGCAAACCACAGACCACTGACTACAATGCAGCCTGAGCCCTGCCACATGCACAAAGGAGGACCTTTTTATAGTTACACCAGAGGCACTCCAAGTGTCCAGCTACTGGTGAAATTCAGTAGAATGCCAAATTTTGAAACCTTGTGTTTTTGAATACATTACAGTTGTACCCTCTGTTTGCTTCTGACACGATAAAGCATGGGCAGCTTCAAGAGCTACCTTTATGGCAGAGAAGGGAAGAAAAGGAGATCTCTGCGGAGTTGTGTTTACTACATTCCCCAAGAGACAAAACCAGGAAGGGGTCAGAGGAGCACTTTGGTACTCAGGGGCAGGCTCCACCCGAGTGTCACACATCTTGTCCCACTACCTGCTCCTTTTCTCCACTTTTAGCTTCAAAGGAAGTCAGTTGGACAAGGAATGCCCTTTCCTGGTCCATGTTTTGCCATAACCTTGGTGGTCAAGCTCTTGATCTTCTCCGTAACGGTACGATGAATCTCAAGAGGAGTCTGATCAGAACCTTGCCGTCTTCAGATGTTTTCCCGACCGGCCTCAATACTTACTGTTGTCCAGGGTGATGAGGAAGATCCTCTGGATCATGTGGTTGATGTTGAGCTGCTCGCAGAGCTCCTGTTGGGAGCGGAAGGAGCGGCTGATCTCGGCCACAGAGTAGTCGCAGTCGTCCAGGCTCTCGGAGACACTGTTGTCGGAGTCATCCTGGCTGGCTGAGGCCTCCTCCGCTGCAGAGGGAGAGCACTGGGTCACAGTGGGCTACCCAGCCAAGACCCCCAGACCCCTGCCTCAAGGAGCCTTCTCCTTCTCCCCCTTCTCTCTTCAGAGGAAGGACCCCAACTGCAACACAGTTTGGGTCCAGGTGCCCTCCAGAGTGGCCTTCTTCCCTACAATCCACGGTCCCTTTGGACACTGAGGTCCCACTGAATTGAACCAAACTCGGCATATTGAACTCTCATTACCAACAGAAAATACTGAAAGGGTTTGCTTGGGAATTGACCTTGAGTTTGGAAGTTGTTGTTCACCTACACCCAGAGAGCACTGTGGACTCAAACAATGTTGTGTTGTTGTTTGTTTTCTATCCAGAATCACAATGTTGGCAGGAGGCTCACCACTTTAAGGTCCCTAAAACAGACATGGGAAAACTTTCGGCCCTCTGGGTGCTTTGGACTTCAACTCCCACCATTCCTAACAGCCTGAGGCCCTTTCCTGCTTAAGTGGCTGAGGGGGGAAAAGGAAAAGAGCCTGAGGCTGCTAGGAATGGTGGGAGTTGGAGTCCAAAACACCTGGAAGGTCCAAGTTTGCCCATGCCAGCTTTCGACAGGGACCTCTTCCTCTTCCTCCCCCTTCCCCTTCGCGCCCTTTCTTCCCCCTCCTGCCGAACACTTACTTTTTCTTCTACACTGCCGCTTCTGCCGCCATTTTGATCCGAGGGGGCAGCGTGAGCGTGTTCAGGAGGGGAGTGGGGGGGGAGGAAGACGTGACCCGTGCGGGCGCTACTGCACAGACTCGCCCCAGAGCAAAGTGAGGCAAAGCGAGCAGAACGAAGCTGGGAAGAAGGGAGCCCGAGCGGAGAAGAAAAAGTGTTCGGCAGGAGGGGGAAGAAAGGGTATTGGAGGTTCCAGTTTCCCAAGGCACACCTGATGATCGCTCACGGCACACTAGTGTGCCACGGCACACTGGTTGGGAAACACTAATCTAGTCTAACCTCCTGCCATGCAGGAAGAGCACAATCAGAGCACCCCCAACAGATGGCCATCCAGTCTCTGCTTCATAATAATAATAATAATAATAACAATAATAATAAATAGGATCGGAAGAAACCACATGGGCCAACTAGTCCAAGCCTCTTCAGCTATGCAGGAAAGGCACCATCAAAGCAACCCTGACAGATGGCCACCCAGCCTCTGCTTAATGAATAATAACAACAATAATTGAATTCGAAGAGACTGCAGGACCACCGCTGCCATGCAGGAAGAGCACCATCAAAGCACCCCCGACAGATGTCCATCCAAACTCTGCTTAACAACAATAACAACAGAACTATAGAATCCTCGAGTAGGAAGAGATCTTTAAGGAACACAATCAAAGCACTCCGGGCAGATGGCCACGGGCAAACGCTGGCCCTCCCTCCCTCCAGGTGCTTTGGACTACAACTCCCACCATTCCTAACAGCCGGTAGGCTGTTAGGAATGGTGGGAGTTGTAGTCCAAAGCACCTGGAGGGTGGGTAGGCCCCAGCCTGGGCTAGAGTGCGGCGGGAAGGCTCCCTCACCGGGGGCCTGCGAGGCCTGCCTCTGCTGCTGGCTCTGGGCGAAGAGCTCGGCGTCGGCCACGGAGCCGAAGAGGGCGGCGAAGGGGTTCCGCGAGATCCCGCCGCCGCGACTGTTGTTGTTCTCGCGGTCGGTCATGGCCCGGCCATTGGCGCCGCTTCAGGCTCACTTCCCAGTCAGTCAACCTGGCCACGCGTGATGACGTCTTCCGGCCAGCCGCGCGTCATCGTGGAGGCGACGAAAATGGGCGGGGCCTCTGAAGCCTCCTTTGGGCGCATGCGCGGGTGGGAGGGCGGGGCTTCACCCTGCATGTTTTTGTTTTTTTTTAAAGTCACAGAGCTGAATAAAAGGTGTTCCCATGATTTAGGAATTCCAATGGACTCTGGTGTGTGGGATGGGCTGGGATGAGGTGATATGGTTCCCCTTTCCCTCCAATATGAATGCATTCCCTGTTTTACAAGCAGCTCACTAATTGCACGGACTTCAGGCGGCAGAGCGTTCCACAGGCTCGGTGCCACCACAGAGAAGGCCCTGTCTAGTTGAAGATAGACGGACAGTTCGTAGGGAAGGGTTGTGATCCTCAGATCGAAGAGATCTCTGGGGAGCATATGGGAGTAGACGGTCCCTCAAGTACACCGGCCCCAGACCATGCCAGGCCTTAAAGGTCAAGACCAACACTTTGAAGATGATCTGGTGCTCGATTGGCAACCAGAGTTGGAGTAATATGGGCCCTGGCCGGCACCCCAGCATGTTGAGCAGTCATGCCGAGGAAGAACCTACATGGATTCCAGAAGGTCTTGGGCCTTCTTTGCCCAAGATGGCTGCTGCCTGACCAAGCTAGAAATCTCAGGATTCCACAGCGTTGAGCCTTGTTGTTTAAAGCCGTGTCAAGCTGTGTCCATTCCACAGGTGACAGTAAAGCAGAATTGGTGCTTTTAGCAGAAGTACAGTCAGAGGAGAGTGATGCACAAGCACAGGCCTTAGTATAGCGAGGTAGCTTGCCAGAAATCATGCTGGCAGCCAAGACGAGAATAATGCACTCTGATTGGTACGTTAGGCACAAGCTGTGATTTGTTAGAGTACATCATGTGCCTTTCCTGATAACACTGGCCGTGATTGGCCTAGCTAGCACCCAGCGTGTGTCTGTTTACATTGTTACTGATTAGTAGGAACCGCGCATGGGCAAATGAGACTGTTCTTCCCTGCTGGCACAGAAGGACGGCATAGAAATGTTGCAAATTAAGGACAAGATGCCCATATGGCAGATAACATACTGTGAGAATGAAGAATTAATACTGCGCAGTGCTGTTTAGCAAATAGGAATGCAAATAGAGTGTGATGCCAAATAATATGATGTTTAATTGGATAATAAAAATGAGTTGATGCTGTGAACCAATGATGATGATGAAGAAAGGAGGGACAAGGGATCTGCCGCCATAGAGTGTATATAAGGGATAGTCGGAGATTGTACAGGGCTCTTGCCCTGAAGCAGCGAGTTCTGTGGGCAGATCCCGTCAGCTGATGTTGTGCAAATAAACTTTGGCTTCATTGAACTGCAGTAACGGTTGTTGCGTTTTCTCGTACCTGCGCTCGCACGTTTGCGCCGCCTGGGAGTCAAAAAGGTACCACCTGGGAATTTTGGGACTCCAGATTTGCTGCTACAACAGTAGACTGGCAAATCCAGGCTGTAAACCAGGCATGGGCAAACGGCGGCCCTTCGGGTGTTTTGGACTTCAACTCTGGCTGTTAGGAATTGTGGGAGTTGAAGTCCAAAACACCTAGAGGGCCGAAGTTTGCCCATGCCTGCTGTAGGTGGTGTGTGTGAACAGGGCTCTCCAGTGTCCCCAGAATGGCTTCGGTTCCTTGGAGAGAACCTTCCAAATGTAAAGTTCAGCTGCATTCACTACATCCGTGGCAAAGGGTACATCTGGGTGGGATCACTGGCGTTGTAGTCTTCAGTGTCGTCTGCCAAAGATGGCTGTTACCAAACTACAGCTCCCAGAGTTCCAAAGGGTTTGGGCTGGATGGTACTTGAGGTCTCTTCCAACTCTTACTGTTCTAGGTAAGTGATAGGTGTGTCCACCATCATTTGCCTCATTCTCAGTATCCACATCTTGACTCAGATTTTGTGAGTCTTGTCCCAGATTTTCTCTCTATGCTGTTTGTGAAAAGAGTGAGGTTGAGGAAAGCTTGTCAACTGGCAAATGAATACATTGTCTCTGGCCAACGTGGCCAAGCTTTGTTCAAGGTGGTGACCCTTTGGTCAATCTGGCTGTCCTTTGGTCTGGTTGGCCACATCCTTTCCTCAATATTTATTTATTTATTGTTTCAATTTATTAGTCGCCCCTTCCGGGGGGCTCGGGGCAACTTACATACATGTAAAACCATTTAAAAAACGGTAAAAACAACGGACCATGTCCACATATTAAAATTTAAACATTTTAAACAAGTAGCAGCAGAATAACTCGTAGGCCTGCACTGAAGTCCATGGCCTAGAGATATCTATGAACCGAAGGCTTGGACAAACAAGAGGGTTTTACAAACCCTGCGAAAGTCTAGCAGGTCGGTCAGTGCTCGAATTGAGGATGGAAGGGCGTTCCACAAGACCGGCGCAGCAGCACTGAAAGCCCTCCTCCGTGTTGCAGACGGATGGAATGACAGCTGGGTATCACCAACAGGTTCTGGAACTCAGATCGCAGTGGACGAGGGGGATTGTATTGGGAGAGGCGGTCCCTTAGGTACACTGGCCCCAGACCATTCAAGGCCTTGAAGGTCAAAACCAGCACCTTGAAGGTGATCCGGTGCTCTATTGGAAGCCAGTGCAGTCCGCGCAGGACAGGCGTGATGTGGCAGCGAGATGGAAGGCCTGCCACCAGCCTGGCTGCAGCGTTCTGCACCAGCTTAAGCTTCCGGATCACCGACAAGGGACGGCTGATGTAGAGGGCATTACAGTAGTCCAATCTTGAGATGACTGTGGTTTGGACCACTGTGGCTAGGTCATGACGGGACAGGTAGGGAGCCAGCTTCCTCGCCTGCCAGAGGTGATGGAAAGCCACTCCACTGACAATGGAGATGTGGTTCTCCATTGACAGCTGGGAGTCAAGGGTGACTCCCAGACTTTTTACAGATGGAGACGGGCGAAGTGTCGCCCCGTCCAGGGTTGGGAGCCGGATTCCTCCCATACCCGGACGACCCAGCCACAGGATCTCCGTCTTAGCCGGATTCACCTTCAACCTACTGGCTCGCAGCCATCCAGTGATGGCTTCAAGGCAACGATGGAAATTATCGGGTACGGAGTCGGGCCGGCCTTCCCCAGAATGAGCTGGGTGTCATCCGCGTATTGGTGACACTCCAGCCCAAAGCTGCGTGCCAACCGAGCAAGTGGTCGGACGTAGATGTTAAATAATAAAGGAGAAAGAATTGCCCCCTGAGGCACCCCACAAAGAAGTGGGGCGCCCCCTGAGACAACCTCACCCCTTCTCACTCGCTGTGACCGGTTCCGGAGGAAGGAGGACAGCCAGCTGAGGGCTGACCCCCCTCACCCCGGCAAAACAGTGGGTCAAAAGATCATAATATGGCTGTCCTATGATCCGTAAGACCTCTATCTAGAGCCTGGCCAAAGCTGCTGCCTGTTCACTTCCTTTCTCCCAGGCTGTTTTCCAGGAAGGGGAACCGTTGAAGGTGCATTTCTCAGAAAAGAGGCTGCATCTGTTGCCTCTCTGACATCTTCCCATATACCTAAGTCTACGCAATGGGGAGAGGCCTCTGCCCACAGACTTCCTTTGTGGAGAGGAGCGTTCTTACAGCTCGTCTGCATCGCAGGCAGCCCAGGCTACGCTCAGAGCGATACGAATTTGGTTTCTGCAAGCCAAGCTCATCCCTTTTGGCACCGAGGGACCCAAGGATGGGAAGGGTCTGGCCTCCCTGGCCTGTTGCCGCACTTGGGTTGCTCTTTGCAGGTAGGACTCATTGAAAACCCATCAAGCGGCTGGGTGAAAAGAAGAAGGGCATCAAGATCCTGAGAAGCTTTTGGGGGCTTGCTTCTTGGCGCTTCTCCTGTCTTTGTCTTCCGCTCCTCACCATTGATGTGCTCGGACTGTGTTTCGTAAGGTGTCTTCTCCCCTCTTCTTTTCAGGGACGGTAGTCATTTTTGCCGAAAAATCTGGTTCTAAAACAGGTACGGTTAGTCCCAGTTTCTATTGGGGGGGGGGGGGGAGCCTGGGCTTTTTGGGTCTTGTAGCCTGTCAAAGCTGATCAAGCAAGACTACCATCAGGCTGACACCCACAGAGGCTGTTGTGTGAGAGATGCCAGAGGTCAGAATCAAAAGCCTCTCTCTCTCTCTCACCCCCAAAATGCACAGACTGAGTCTGCTTCAGGAGGTAGGTTCCTGATGAGGCTGATTCTGTATAAATGGGGGCACCTGGTGTGGCTTGACCTCCAGGGCTGCTCCTTTCCTGTGCCCTCCTCTCTCACCCCCCTTTTCAGGGCTGTCCATCAAGGTGGAGCAGAATAGAAGGAACGTCACCCTGCTCTGCACCGGAGGGAGCAAGCCGTTTAAGTGGGAGAAGGACGGGGTCCTCTTGGAGGGCCACGAGGGAGAGGAGCTTCCCTTGGGGTCTGCCATGGACGACCCCAGAGGCTTCTTCTCCTGCCAGTCTGGAGACAAGAATGCCTCCCTGCAGGTCTTCTTCCGGAGTGAGTGTGCCTGCCTCCTTTCTCCTCTGTTGTCTCCCAAAGAGGCCGTGAGAGTGGCGCCCCGGAATATGGGAACCCAGGCCTGTGCTGATGCTGCCAAGAGCTGGGCCATCTGTGTGTCTTGACCCTCACTCAGCAGTCTTCCCTCCTTGCCCCACAGTGTGCCAGAACTGCATCCACCTCGATGTCCCCACCATCTTGGGGATTGTGTTAGCCAGCCTTGTGGCCACCCTGTTCCTGGCCGTTGCCGTCTTCTACCTGGCTGTGGAGGAGCCCAGCCTGCGATCTCAAGGTGAGAGGTGGGCAGCAGAGGCAGGTGGGTGTGCACTTGATGGGGCACAAAGCACTCTCCCCTACTTTTTGTGCCTGGCAACAATAACACACACAGACCTCTCCCTGGGCAACAGAAAGGCTGCTCTGTCTGTAGTAATGGGGCTCTGGAGAGAGACTGCCCTCCCTTCCCCATGGAGCCTCCAAAAAGGGCCCCTCCCCAGTCAATGTGGGCATGCTCCTCTTTTCTCTGCCTGGCTTCAGAGAGCCGCCTGCCGTCCCCTTGGCTGACCCAGCCTTTCCCAGGCTCTAAGGTTTCCTCTTTTCTTTTTCCCTCTTTCTCTCCTTTTGTTAGCTTCCGATAAGCAGAACCTGCTGGCCAACGAGCAGCTCTATCAGGTGAGTGCATCACTTGCCACGAGGCTTGTTTCGGCCTCCCTGCCATTGTGGAGGCATTGGCTGGGTCAATCCTTGGGGAGGCCCCAGCAACTCTTGCCTTTGCCCTGGACCATGGGTGGCTTGGCTCAGCCTCTGAGCTCGCAAGACTGGCCTTGGCTCTTGCATCTTGCTCTTTCGTGGCCTCTTGGGCGGCCCCTTGGCTCCAAAGGCGTTCTGTCTTTGTCCCCAACATACTCCATAACCATAATTCGTAGGTGCCTCCTGCTCTTCTTGGCCATTCCTTGAGCATTGCTTAATAGAGGCCTCTTTTCCCCACCAGCCTCTTGGAGAACGCAACAACGGGCAATACAGCCATGTCGGGGTTGCCAAGACGCGCCGCCGGTGAAAATGGGGAGCAGGAGGAGAGCATCCAGTTTGCCCGTGGCGTTCCTGCCAACTTGTGTGGACCACTGGGCAACAACCGTTCTTGCTTCTTCTACCATGACTTCCAGATGGGAAACGGCTCCAGGCAGTAGAATAGGAAGCCAAACATAGTTTGCTGTGCGTTCCTTTTGAAAGGCTCTGTCTCTCTAAGTAGAAAGAGAAAGATGCAGTCCAGCCCCAAGAAAAAGCGGTGGGTAGGATCATAAGTGTTGTAGCCCAGCAGCAGTCACATCAGGCAAGGGCTGATGGGTTCGCTGATAATTTTAAGTCAGATGGGTTTGTGGGCCTTCCTAGGATTCATTCTGATGCAGGCCCTGGGATTCAGCCTCATGCAGAGCCAGAAAGTGAAGCTGATTTAGACAGAGAGACAGGCACAGATGGGTCTGAGAACATAACTGCCTCTGAACCTCAAAACCAGTCACGGGAGTTGAAATCATCCTCTGCAGAGAAGGAGAAATTCTCATGGGAATGCACCTGGTGACCTTAGCCAGGGCCCAGGAGGCTCACCTGTAAATTCAAGCAGATAGCCAGCTTCGCAGGTCATCACACCTTCGTGGGAAGAAAAAGTTCCAGGGGGGTCATCATGCTTCCATTCTCTGTTTAACCCCTTCAGTTTTGTTTTGGTTATGGACTCAAGTTGCTTTTGGGGTTTGGGAGTTTTCTTGAACTGCCTTGCTTTTGGATTTATGAGACCGTAGATTGCTGACTTTTTGGAATCTACACCCTTTTTCACTATTCCTGCTTTTCACTGTATATGTTTTGTGTGTTTTTACAATAAACTGTTTGCCTTTGCTCTGGACTCTTGTGTGATGCTCTGGTCATCAGTGGCTTCAGGTCTGGAGTGCGACAATGAGAAAGAAATTGTTGTGGGATTAAAATCATGAGTAGTAGACCTGCGTGGTCAAGGGCTATTCACCTCAATGGTGATCACATTGAAATAAAAGGTCTTGTTAAATGGATTTATCGGTCTTGACTGGGTTCTTCCACTTAAATGGACTCTGCTACCTAAACCCACGTTCCTTATACATGTCTTTACTAATCCACCCACCGGAGAAAAGATATACCATGCAGATGATAGGTAAAGAATAAGGTGTTTGTTTACTCTTTGATATACAGAACAGCATATATACAGGCATGTGAACAGTTGCATTGACTCACACAATGTCCTTTGAGAGATTCAAATGGTCCTTAGGTGTCCATGTGTCATGATGCCAGGGCTCTGCCTTTACAGAGGCAGAGATGAACCAAACAAAAACCCAATTGGTATAAAACAGTTTACTGTATATACTCGAGTATAAGCCTAGTTTTTCAGCTCTTTTTTTTAGGCCAAAAAAGTTCCCCTCGGCTTATATTCGCGTCACTGTTATTTATTATTTTACTCTGTTATTATTATTATTATTATTACATTTATTATTTTACTTTATAATTGTTGTTATTATTACATTTATAATTTTACTCTATTATTACTGTTATTCTTACCATTCCATTATTTTATACTTTTATTACTATTATTATTACATTTATTATTTTACTCTTTTTATTATTATTGGAAAGATACGCAAGCACATTTACATTGAAGAAGGTTAGAATAATGATTTAGTCAGAGTTGGACAGTCTAACCTACTGATGCCTCAATTAATGTAATTTTATTGGTATCTGTATTGAGTTTGAAATTTACCAGTAGCTGCTGCATTTCCCACCCTTGGCTTATACTTGAGTCAATGTGTTTTCCCAGTTTTTTGTTGTAAAATTAGGTGCCTCGACTTATATTTGGGTCGGCTTATTTTTGAGTATATACGATAATTAAATCAGCACTTAGTTTCTGGCTGTTTTAATAGTCCAAAATATAAAACATAAAGATAGCACTCAGCCACAGAATACAAAACAAAAACTGATAGCAAACGCTACGCCGTAGTCAAAAGGTCCAGTCAAGTGGTCATAAGTCCAGAGATCACGAGTCTATACCATTGTCAAAAGCCAGTCCAAAGATTCAAGGTTCCAGGGTTCCTTGCTCCAGATCTCAAAACTTAGGAGCAGAACAATTCAGTTTTATGTCTCTTTGTAGCTCAAGTGTACGTCTTGCGTGCCATGCCCACCCACTGGATCTTACTCTCCCCTCAATAAAAGCATTGCTCATTTTCTGAAACCCTTGTGTTCTTGAGTGCTGCGTGGCCAAAAAGGGCCAAGGTTGGAGCCGTGGCCCCGAAATCAGCATGGGGAGTCAACAATCTGCGCAAAGTGCTTCCATAGTACGATATTGACTCATGCGGCACCCTTTCCACCTTGGCGGGGGCGTTGTTTGCGCCTCTCTCAAAGCGCAGCTGCACTAGTGCTCCGACCACATCCTGTGGAACACGAACAGAGAGCAGGGGAGATGTGGGGAGCAAGCGTGGTAGGGCAAGCGGCTGAGGGGGGGGGGAGGAACGGGCCCGAGGCTGTTAGGAATGATGGGAGTTGGAGCTCAAAACACCTGGAGGGCCGAAGTTAGCCCATGCTTGCTCTGACATTACATTACACTAAAAATAAAGGAAGACGAAAGCAAAGGGAGCAGGCAAGGAAAGGGTGACTTCCTCTCGTCTTATTCGGCAGTACTGCGTAATTATTGGTTCCTTCTTGCTTGGCAACATCAAGACAACATTTTGGCTACAATGAATTCTTTTTATTAAGACACTCTGCCTTGCAAGCAAAACCAAAGGGGAAACACATATATACGTATATTTGGAAAGAGTTTGCAGTCCCAGTGAAGGATGCGGAAATGTGGGGTCTGTCGCCAAGGAGGGCACAAAGACAGCGGGACCAAGAAGGCCTGTGGGCTGCAGCACTTGCCTCCCGGGTGGGTCTCTTGACTAGTGTCCATTGCTGCCGCCGCCCGGTCTCTTTCTCTCTCAAAACGCTCTGCCCCCCACGCCGGCATAGACTTCCCGCTGGCCTTTCCGGATGGGCTATGGGAGAAAAGAGGGAGGATGGTGTCAGAAATATTAAAAAATTAACTTTAATTACAAAAATGTGAGTCAGCAAAAGCTGCAGTTCAATATAAGCAGGCGTGCCTGTAGCTTAGTAGCACTCAGACTGTGAGAGAGGCCTCAGTGTGAAAGAGGCCTCAGTGTGTGAGAGGCCTACTGTGAGAAGGATTCAGTGAGAGAAGCCCCAGATTGAAGGCCTCATGTCAGTCACAAGGCCGAACAGGGCATAGGGTTACAGCCTGTGCTTGACGTGGTTACACTCCCCCTGAAGGCGCAGGTTTGCAGTTTGGGAGTGATCTTAGACTCATCGCTGAGCCTGGAACCCCATGTTTCGGCGATGGCCGGGAGAGCTTTTGCGCAGTTAAAGCTTGTGCGCCAGCTGCGCCCGAACCTTGGGAAGTCTGACTTGGCCACAGTAGTCCATGCTCTGGTTACATATCGAATAGACTACTGCAACGCTCTCTACGTGGGGTTGCCTCTGAAGACTACTTGGAAACTGCAATTAGTCCAACGCTCGGCAGCCAGGTTACTAACAGGAGTGGGGTACAGGGAGCATACAACTCCCTTGATGCGCCAGCTCCACTGGCTGCCAATTAGTTACCGAGCACAATTCAAAATGCTAGTTTTAGCCTACAAAACCCTATACGGTTCCGGCCCAGCTTACTTGTCTGAACAAATTCTCCCCTCAAGGACATTAAGATCCTCCGGAGAGGCCCTGCTCTCGATCCCGCCATCTTCGCAAGCGCGTCTGGTGGGGACGAGAGACAGGGCCTTCTCTGTTGTGGCCCCTCGGCTGTGGAACTTCCTCCCAAGCGATGTTAGATCTGCCCCCTCCCTGTTGTCCTTCAGGAGGCGGGTAAAGACTTGGATGTGGAACGAGGCCTTCCCAGAATAAGCTGAGATTGATTTCAATCTGAAATGGGTAACCACTTTTATAGACCGAGTTGAGTGTGGTTTTAATGGCACTGTGGTTTTTATGTATTTCTGTTTTTTATGTATTTTAATATGCTGTTTTAAGATGTTTTAAATTTGTATAGCATTGAATTTTGTTGTAAGCGGGTCTGAGTCCCTCCATGGAGGTGAGAAGGTCAGGGTACAAAAAATTTAAATAAATAAATAAATAAATGTGCAAAGCTCCAGTGTGATGGCTGCTGTGTAAAAAGCTCCAGTGTGAAGCTCCATTGTAAGTTCGGTGTAGCCCTCAGTCTGTGAGAGAGGTCTCAGTGTGAGGAAGGTCTCCGTGTTAGTAGGCCTCAGTATGAGGTAGTTCTCAGTGAGAGAAGCTTCAGTGAGGGAAGCCCCAGGTTAAACTTCAGCATGAAGGCTCCTTTGTGAAAAGCTACTGTGTAAAGCTCCTGTGTAACTTTGGTGTGAGAAGAGGCTCTGTGAGAGTGAAGCTGTTTATCTGCATTAGAAAGAAGCCCAGCGTGGAAGCAAAGAAGGAAGTATAATGAACTTTGTGTTATGGAAACCTTGTTCTTGTAAATAGTGCAACCATATTATTTTGCCATAGAGAAAAGGAAGAGATAGCATTAGTCTGTGTGTTCGTGTTCTTTTTACCACTTTGGGCTACTGGCGCTGGGTCACACTGCTGCTAATCAGTTACTCTGCTGTGCATTTATGGGGAGGGTCTTTTGTGAATAAGCCCACTCACCCAACACATGGCACAGTCGCTGGCACCTTCTTTCAAAAGGGGATGCCATCCTCTTTCTCCCCAAATAGCTTTTCAAGAGACCCCCAAGTGGCCGCCTGGGGAGGCCACGGGGTCTGGCTGGCCACCCCAAACCCCTCCTGGCCACTCACTGCATGCCTCCCCCTGCCCCTGAGTGTCTTTCTCTGGAAAGGGGCCTCGTCCCTCAGCGCCCCCCTCCTGCCCTCCTCTCCCAGCTCAAGCCAGCCAGGCCTTACCTCGTAGTCTGGGTTTGGGACGGGTGGGGGGCAGTCTGCCTTTGGGCCTGGAACAGAAACCAAAATGAGTTGGGGAAGTGGGGCAGTCGCCTCCCAGCAGGCCCGGATTACCCATAAGGCCACACTAGGCCATGGCCTATGAGCGCAGACCTAGGGGGCGCCAGATCAAGGATTTTTTTAAAAAGTTCAAACAAAACCGTCCGCAACGTGCAGCGTGATGACTCTCTCTCTCTCTCTCAAGGGAGGGCGGGGGGAGAGTGCTGCGAGGGGGCGGGGGCGGTGGTGATGAGGGCGCCATTCCCCCCCCCCCTTGTCAAGGAAGGAGGGCACGAGGAGGAAGAGGCGGAGGGAAGCCCCGCCCCCGGGGCCGCTGCCGCACATGCCCACCATCGGCCCGGGGGCGGGGCTTCCAAAGTGTGGCCTAGGGCGCCAAAAGTGGTTAATCCGGGCCTGCCTCCCAGCCCCAGTCCTTGGGGAGTCATAACCTCTGAGGATGCTTGCCATAGATGTGGGTGAAATGTCAGGAGAGAATGCTTCTGGAACATGGCCAGACACCCCGGAAAACTCACTGCAACCCTATAATAATTTTATTTGCATCCCGCCACCAACTCCCAAAAAGGACTCAGGGCGGCTTACAGAAAGCACATATATTTTTTAATAAACTGCTTGCTGATTTTATTGGACTGGCGTGGTGGTTACGTACAGAGTTGTTCCTGCTCTGGGACACAACAGACGGAAGGAGAAGTGGCCACTCACCTGAAGGCTTCCCGCGGGTGTCTCCTCCCCGGAAGCGGTCCTTGCGGTCCTTGCAGCAAAAGTAGACCAGGCAGAGGACCCCCAGGGTCAGGAGGAGGTCCGAGACGATGATTCCGGCCAGGAGCCCAAGGCCCAGCTCCACGCAGTCCTTGCAGACTGTAAGAAGGGTCACTCAGTAGGACATCCCCTGGCCCCGCTCTCCCACCTCCACACCACTACAGGCTGCCCCCAACAGGCCCCTGCCCTTCAACACTGACTTTTGACCCGAAGGAAGATCTTGCTGCTACCACAAAGGAACTCTCCCCCACGCTCAACTTGCTCCAGATCAGTGATGGTCGCTCCTTCTCTGGAGCAGGTGAGGGTCACGGTGTCGTTCCAGAAATCTACTCTGATCTCTGAAGAGAAGCAGGAGAAAGCAGAGGGGGAAGAGGAAGAAAGAGAACACGGTTACATGATGTTGTCTAATTCAGACATGGGCACAGTGACCCACACTCCAGATGTTTTGGACTCCGACTCCCACCATTCCTAACAGCTTCAGGCCCTTTCCTTTCCCCCCTCAACCGCTTAAGCTTAACTAAAAAGAGTTAGTAGGCCAAAGCCTGTTAGACTCAGTGAGCAAAAGCTAGTGTCATCCTGGAAAGTGAGAGGTAAACCTCAGTGTGAGCTCCAGTGAAGACTGCCCAGGCTTGGTCTTGAAATCCATCAAGAAACAAAGCTGCCCCAGTGTGAAGGCAAGGGGTCACTGGCTCAAGATCCAAACACAAGGCTGCCCTGTGTGTTTGCGCCCCATCAAGACTTAAGATTGAGTGTAAAGAGGGCAAGGAGGTCACTGGCCTTCAATTCCTTCTTCAGCACTCTCCCCCGCCCTCGCCCAAGAGAGAGAGAGAGTCATCTCTGTGCTGAGTCCAACGTTTTGTTTCAACCACACCCCCATTGGCACTGGAAGGGGGTGTCCTCCCATAAGCCAAGCAGGCCGGTCCCAGGACAGAGAAGACTGTGGGGCTTCTTTGCAAAGGGATCGGTGAAGGGAGCAAACCGTGGATCCAGATCTATGCCGAGACAGATTTGGAAGCGCCCCAGCGCTGGAGGAAACCCACCCCAGTTGCCTTTCCCAGTCCACCCAGTGCCCCTTCTTCCAACAATAAGGGCCAAGGGCAAGAGGAAGAACCATACAGAGAAAACTGCCCAGATCCTTACCTTTGGTGACATCGCCACAAGCAGGGCCAGCTGCAAAGGAAACCGAAAACACCAGTGAGGAGGACATAGCAGTTCGAAATGCTTTTTGATCGTAGGTGAACCATAAATTCCAGCAACTACAACTCCCAAATATCAAGGTCTATTTTCCCCAAACTCCATCAGTGTTCACATTTGGGCATATTGAGTATTTGTGTCAAGTTTGGTCCAGATCCATCAGTGCTCTCTGGATGTAGGTGAACTACAACTCCCAAACTCAAGGGCAATGCCCAGCAAACCCTTCCAGTATTTTCTGTTTGGTTCAGTTCCATCGTTGGTGGAGTTCAGAATGCTCTTTGATTGTAGGTGAACTATAAATCCCAGCAACTACAACTCCCAAATGACAAAATCAATCCCCCCGCAACCCCACCAGTATTCAAATGTGGGTGTGTTGGGTCTTTGTGCCAAATGTGGTCCAGTGAATGAAAATACGTCCTGCATATCAGACATTTACATTACGATTAATAACAGTAGCAAAATGACAGTTATGAAATAGCAACGAAAATAATGTTATGGTTTGGAAGGTTGAGAAACACCGATCTAGTAGACATGTATCTTAATTTTTAAGGTGTTGGGAACTGCATCTCAACATCTAGTAGAACTATAGGTAGGTAAAGGTTTTCCCTTGGCATTATGTCCAGTCATGTCCGACTGTGGGACGCTGGTGCTCGTCTCCATTTCTAAGCCGAAGAACCGGCGTTGTCCGTAGACACCTCCAAGGTCACGTGGCCAGCATGTCTGCATGGAGCGCTATGAAATCTAGCAAATAGGTACCTTGAGATCCTAAGGTTAGTCAGCGAGGCACCGTTCAAGTTATTTTCATGTCATCACAGAATCCAAGAGTTGGAAGAGACCACATGGGTCCTACACCTGGACCCCTATACAATCCATGCGGTGCTTGAAGAGCCCCTGTTGTGCCAAGGGGAAGGCGGGCTCAGAGCTGCAATGGCCCTTTCGGGAGTGAGGGTCTTGGGGTACTTTCTTGCCCTTGCTATGGCTTTGCCCTCCTGGAAAGGGGCCAATACTTCTATCCTTCTCCCCCCAAGGACCTTCTCTGAATTGGGATGCCACCCCAGCCCCCAAGCACACATTGCCTCCCATGGGATGCTTACAGAGTGCGGCGAGAAAGGCCAGCCAGGCTCCGAAAAGGGCCCCACAACGCATCTCCCCAGCGGGCCCCTTTTTCCAAGGGCAGAGCCTGTTGTTTGCGATGCAGCACCGGGCAAAAGCACTCACTCTCTCTTCTGCACAAGCGACAGCCCTGCCAGGAAGTGCAGAAGGAGGGGGTAAAGAGGAGGAGGAAGAGGTAGACATTTGCGTCACCTTCAAACAAGTGGCCCTGATCTCAGCTCTTGAAATGCAAACTTTGGGGACAAATGTGTTAGCATTCTCCTATCGCTTACCGTTGGGCTCTTCCAATGATGCCTCCAATTTTGCAAACGGATGGTGAGCTTGCAGAACAGGCCTCGGCCAACTTGGGCCCTCTCTCCCTTCCTGCAGGTGTTTTGGACTTCAACTCCCAGTATTTCCTCAGGTCATTGTCAAAGGCTTTCATGGGAGAAAGAACTCTTTGTCTATTGGAGGCGAGTGTGAATGTTGCAATTGGCCACCTTGATTAGCATTGAATGGCCTTTCATGGGAGAAAGAACTCTTTGTCTGATTCCGGGGAGCCCAAGGCCCAGCTCCACGCAGTCCTTGCAGATAAGAAGGGTCACTCAGTAGGACATCCCCTGGGCTCTCCCACCTCCACACCACTACAGGCTGCCCCCAACAGGCCCCTGCCCTTCAACACTGATTGACCCGAAGGAAGATGGCTCTCCCCCCACGCTCAGCTTCAAAGCCTGTCTGATTGCTGCTTGGGGGGACTCCTTTGTTGGGAGGTGTTATCTGGCCCTGATTGATTCTTGTCCGGAGTTCCCCTGCTTTTTGAGTCTTGCTCTTTATTTACTGTACTAATTCTAGAGTTTTTAAAAATCTAGAATTATTATTATTATTATTATTCTTCAAATACTGGTAGCCACAGCTTGTGATCATTTTCATGGTTTTCTCCCTTCTGTTGACATTGTCCGCCTGCTTGTAGCCTGACATGGCGGTTGTGAGAGCCGTCCAGCATTTCCATCTCCTCATATCATATTGGAGCCCCCGGTGGCGCAGTAGGTTAAACCGCTGAGCTGCTGAACTTGCTGACCGAAAGGTCGCGGCTTCAAATCCAGGGAGAGTTTAGTCCATATTCACGTTTGCTCATTTGTATATTTGAGCTGTTGAGCTTGTGGATTGAAAGATCGCAGGTTCGAATCCAGGGAGCGGGGTGAGTTTGAAACCGAACTAGAATTTAGGGGGTCTTGCCAGATGGGCAGAGACCCGGTCCCCCCTAAATGCGAGGATCCATGATTGGCGAGCAATTCCAGTGCCTAGGAAAGCCCCAAGTACCCCAGAGCAATTATCTCACCAAGATCCGGAAGTGTGCCAGCGAGAGAAGTTCTGTCCCAGCTGAGAAGGATAACAAGCTGCAATTTTCCTGATGTCCGCAAAGCGTGACATGTTTATTGGCAATTTTTAGACAATATTTATACAATTTTCAGGGTTTGCAGGTTCAACTTCCCCGCCCGCCCCCATTCCCGCGCCGTGTCCTGATTGGATGGAACTTTCGAAACAGCTGGGAGGCGGTACGCCGGCCGGCGCATCTTAGCCAATCAGAGGCTTGCGCCGCCTCCATTCGGCCCATGGGAAAGTTTCCTTGCCTCGCTGTTTGGACCAATGGGCGAGCAGGAGCGAGGAGGAGACTAAAACAATGAGGTTGGAAGTTCCATTGATTAGCTTTAGATTATGTTGATGGAGTTCTTGATTAGCGGGAGAGGCCTCCTGAGGATTCTCAATCTCGCCATCTATCTATCTATCTATCTATCTATCTATCTATCTATCTAATAAAAGTCAGTGTTTGCGGGCGGCGGTGTGGTGGTGCGACAGGAGGAATATGTGCCAGCATTTCGATTGGCTGCAACTGTGGGATTATTTGCATAAAGGGCTCTGATTGGCCAGCCTCAGAACTCCAACATTCTACGGCCCTAGACAGAGGGGATTGGTTGCTACTGAATTGATATTTGCATAAAGGACTCCGATTGGCCATCCACATTCCAACATTCTAAAGTGACTCAGAGGGAAAAAGGAAAGGCCTCAGGCAGTCAGCCACTGCGGCCCACACCAATGACGGATCAGGACCAAACTTGGCAAATAGGGGCCCAATGGCCCACTTCACAACCTGGTGTGGTTTAGGGCAGGAGGGGCCACGAATGATGGGATTCCCAGTACTTTCACATCAGTCACTTCCCAAACAACACTGTAGCCCCTATAAATCACAGACCAGGCCCAAAATTGACAACAAGACTTCCTTACCTTGATTTTCCTGACTAGGCCTCAGCTCATGGGATATTGTTAGGCTTCCTCAACTTGATTTTCCTGACTAAGCCCCCAACAATGACAGCACAAGACCAAACTTGGCACAAATCCCCCAAGATACACCCTACATCCTGGTGCAGTTTGAGGGAGGATGGACCATGGAAGATGGGACTTGCAGTACTTAAATTCACTTCCTTAGAGCACTGTGGCCCACACCAATGACGAATCAGGACCAAACTTGGCACACAGAGGCCCAATGGCCCACTATACAAACCTGCTGCGGTTTACTGCAGGATGGCTCACAACTGATGGGATTTGCAGTACCTTCACCCAATTCATTTCCCAAAGAACATTGCAGTCCCTACAAATCAGAAACCAGGCCCAAACTTGACACACAGAGTACCCATGACCCACTCTACATCCTGGTGCAGTTTTGAGTGGGACGGACCACGGATGATGGGAGTTGCAGTACCTTCACTCACTTTCTGAGACCGCTGCCACCCTCATCCAATGACTGATCAAGACTACACTTGGCACACAGAACCCCCATGACCCACTCTACATCCTGGTGCAGTTTGGAGAACGGGGGACCATGGATGATGGGAGTTCCAGTACATTTCCTCACTTCCAGAGACCACTGCAACCCTCATCCAGAGAATGATCAAGACCAAATGTGACACACACACACCTCATGACCCACTCTACATTCTGGGGCTGTTTGGAGGAGAATGGACCATGGCCAATGGGACTTGCAGTACCATCACTAAGTTCCAGAGACCACTGCAAGCCACATAAACATCTAATAGGAACCAACCTTGGCACACAATGCCTTCCTCAAATAACCCGGGCACCGCCGGGTCCTCAGCTAGTTGTATAATAAATGCTTTTGATTACCTTTGGCTGAGTCCGGGATCTGTCATCATGTGTTTTATTGAAGGTTCTGTGAAGGAGATATGATCTGTGCGACAGCTTTTGGGCTTTTTTGATCGGCCCGGTGAAATAATCAATAGGGATGTCCATGTGGCTTTCAAGTCTCTGCCAGACGAAATCTCAGAATGCAGATTCCCAAAGCCTGGCGATGTGCCCACATATTTGCACAAGGGAGGGCAATTAAAGAGTGGGCCAGCACCTATTGTCCATACAAGGAAGGGTTTTGGTATGTTAAACTAAACAGTTTCGGTCAGCAGCTTTGCAGTCTTACTATTTTTAAAAGGTACATTTCATGGGGAGACGGGGGGGGGGGGTCATGCGGGAAAGAAATACATTGAAGCATAAGGGAAAATATACCATATTTCTGGCTATCTTCATCATTCATTTGCCCATTTCATTCAGTAAAGTTCATGAGGATATTGGGGAAAATATTGGGGAAAAGTCTAGACCTGGAAATCCTTGTAAAAAGTTCCTTTTTGATGAGGGAAAGGAGGGAGACACAATGGGGCATCTCTTGGGAATGAAAAGTCCCATAAGCAAGGCAGAAGAGTCAAATAATTCAGTCCATTTGGCAGAGAAAGAGAGAGTCCATAGTTTTGCCATATAAACAGTCCTTTTTTGTGCTTGGGAAACTGCAAGTCACTCGGTGCTTGGAGAACTACAAATCCCAAGCAGTAGCCATCTTCCGCGACTCCAAGGAGCATTGTCCTGCCTGTCCCGGGCTTGAAATAGGAGGAAAAAAGTTAAAAAGAGTGTTCGTTTCTTGCATAGAAAAATCAGAGACCAAAATGGAGGCGATCCGCGGTCGTGCGGTTACTGAGATCCCGCAGATCTCCGTATCCACAGATTTTCTTTCTAAGCATCCACTGAGCCGAAATGCCTTAAGGGCGTCTCGGCAGGGGACCTGCGATGCCCCCGGATATGTTGATTTCATGCCTGGAAGTCAGGGAGCATGCCAATAGGACACATTGTATTGCTGTGAATGGGGCGATGTTGCAACCTTTCAGCTTCTGTGCTGGGGGATGGGTTATATTGTTAGGGTTTGTGAAGAGGCAGGCAAGGGGGGGTGGAAAGGATCAGGCAGCCACGGTTTGTCACATTTTCCAACTTATTTGGCTCAAAATGGCGTGGAGCATCTGCGGAACTCCCTGCTGCACATCAGATCAGCCTGAACGCTTGGGACTGGTTCCAACCTGGTATCAAGCTCCAGCTGTTAGCACCAGCTTCTGCACACTTAGCCGTTCGAAAAGATTCAAATGTGAGTAGATCAATAGGTACTGCTCCTGTGGGAAGGTAACGGCGCTGCATGCAGTCATGCTGGCCACACGACCTTGCAGAAATGGAGATGACCCCCAGCGTCGGACACGGCTGGACTTAATGTTAGGAGAAAACCTTGACCTTGACCCAGGGGCGGCTCAAGCGGTATGCAAATTACGCATTTGCGTGGGGCGCCGTGTCCCCAAGGGCGCACCGGCGGCAGAGCCGGGGGCCTGACCTTACATATTATATGCTGTGTCCAGGTTGGTTCATCCCATGCTCTTCTCTGGCGGACTTCTCTGGTTGGATTAATTGGCAGTGCCTTCTGCATCCCTTAATTCGTGCCTGGGTAAGGCTGCTTGCTGCGTTTGGTAGGCTGTTAGGAATTGATGGGAGTTGAAGTCCAAAACACCTGGAAGGAGGGCTGAGGTAGGCCCATGCCTGAGGTACAGTCAGGCCCGGATTACCCATAAGGTCAACCTAGGCCATGGCCTAGGGGCGCAAGCCGGGGGCGGCGCAGATCACGGACCAAAAAAAACATGTTGAAACAAATAAAAATGCAACACGTTTTTCCCACTCTCCCTCGGCCTCGCCCATAGATGTCTATGAGAGCGGGCCCTGTCTTGAAGGCTACACTTCCTGTCGTGCACCTCTCTCCGCTTCCGCCTCCCTCCCCGCAGGAGAAAGACTATGCCTCCCTTGCATGCCCCACAGGGGCTGCGGTGGGGCCGGGCCAATGGGAGGTGGCGATGGCAGAGCCAGGGGGTGTGGCCAGGCGGCAGAGAGAGAGAGAGCGGACTCGCGGGGATGGCGGAGGACGCCGAGGAGGGTCCGCCCTTCCAGCTGGGCAGGCCACGCTTCGAGCAGGTAAGCGTCGGGGCGCCGCACAACGGGGACCGGGAAGGCCCCGCCAGAGATGGAGTCGCTCCCTCAGCCCACATTGCTTGCCTCAGGTGGCCCCGCCCCCTTGCCGCCATCCCATCCCCTCATTGGCCCTGCCGGGTGTCACTCTCCCATTTGAATTCTCGCCCTTGGGAAAGCGCTTCTGTGATTGGCTCCCACTTCCCTTGACTCCTCTTCAGGGGCGGTGCTTCTGTCGTAGCGTCCTGAGTTCGAGTCCCGCTTCGGGCAGAAAGCGTGACTGTGGAACTCCCTGCCACTGCATTGGGATGGCATTTTAAAAAATGGGCCCGAGCACAGGGCTGTTGCAGGTGGGTCCGGCCCAGGCGCCCCACGAGCCCTGCGGATACACCTGCGCTGATTGGCGCGGGTTTTTGTTGATTTATTTGGATATTACTTATCAACTGAGATGTATTGGGCTACCTGACTGAATTTGAGGTAAGTTGTATGATATGATTTATTTTTGGCGTGGGTCTGATGTGTGTGTGTGTGTGTGTGTGTGTGTGTGGGGGGGGGTGCAGTACAGGTTGACTTAAAGGGGGCGTAATTCCAAAGTGTGGCCTAGGGTGCAAAAAGGTGTTAATTCGGGCCTGGCTACAGTGCCACAGGATGGAGTCAAAGCCATGAACCTGAGCCAGCTTTGTTTTGGTGGGTGGACAGGGAGGGAGGGAGAGACTCGGGGCATGTGCAGAGTGCTTGAGAAACTAAGGAAGACTCTTTCCTGGACTTCCTGGTTTGAGTGTTGGGAAGGGAGGGGCGGGAGGTGCTTCGGGAGGGAGGGAGGAGAAAGAGAAAGGCAAGGCTCGGGTTTCACCAGGTCGGCTCTTCCCTGTGCCTCCCTCCGCCATGGGCGCCTCACCTGGACTCACCTGGAGGGGCTGCCTGGCCCTGATCCTGCTCCTGCTCCTGGGTAAGCCTCGACAAGAGACCCCACCTCTCGGCTGGCAGAAAGTCCGGAGGGGAAGAGGGAGGGGAAGGAAGGAAAGAAGGAAGGAAAGAAGGGAGAAAGGAGGGAGAGAGGCAGCACTGCCGCTGTGGGCCTCCTCCCAGGTATGGCCAGGTAAAGAAGGCAGAAGATCCCGTGACTCTGCCTTCTCCCTCGGTGGGCTCCATGCCTTCCAAGAGGAGCCTTTGCGTGGGGTTTTGTGTGGGGGTGTGGGTGGGTGTCCCTTCCTGCTGTCTCCCTTTCCCTTCCCTGCTTCACCTCAAGTCGGAGGCTGGGATGGATGACCTCAGGGTGGCCCCAACTGATGTCAAAAGCTGGGAAACCTTCTCCTCTGCTTCACCTCCTTCCAGCCACAATGGGCACAAGGCATACTACTACTACTACTACTACTACTACTACTAATAATAATAATAATAATAATAGCAGGATTGAAGAGAAACAATTGGAAAAGCTGACACGATATGAGGATGTAAAGATCAAACTGCAAAGACTCTGGCACAAGCCAGTCAAGGTGGTCCCAGTGGTGATGGGCACACTGGGTCCAGCGCCTCAAGGCCTTGGCCTGCACTTAAAGACAATCGGCGCTGACAAAATTACCATCTGCCACTTGCAGAAGGCCACCTTATTGGGATCTGCACACTTTATTTTTATATTATCAGATATATAATATTTTACATCACACAGTCCTAGGCACTTGGGAAGGGACCGACGAAGACGTGTGAGCCAATACAACAGCCAGCAGAGTGTCTACTGTGGACGCATTTTGTTGTGTTTCAAATAATAATAATAATAATAATAATAATATTTTATATTATGGGAGTGGTAGCCTTTCATGCATATGTTAATGGTCTTATGTTTGACCTGTGTTGTCCCTCCATCAATAATAATAATAGTCCCAGTGGTGATGGGCACACTGGGTGCAGTGCCTAAAGACCTTGGCCTACACTTAAAGACAATTGGCGGTGACAAAATTACCATCTGTCAGCTGCAAAAGGCCACCCGACTGGGATCTGCACACATTATTCGCCGATACATCACACAGTCCCAGACACTTAGGAAGTGCCCAACGTGTGATCCAATACAACAGCCAGTGATCTTGTTTGTTGTGGACTCATCTTATTGTGTTTCATATAATATAAATAATATAATATATTATTTTATTATTTTGTTATACACTATTATATTATTATTATTGTGTCAGTGAAATAATATATAATATAATAATTAATAATATAATACTATATAACAAAATAATAAACTAATATATAATAATTAATAAAATATTATATAACAAATTATATAATATATATTATAATTAATCATATAATAATTTATAATAATATACAATATAACTAATAATAAAATATTATATAACAAAATAATAAAATAATATATATAATTAATAAAATATTATATAACTAATAATATAATATAGAATATCATAATTAATCATATAATTTATAATTAAATATATAATATAATAATAAATAATATAATAATATATAATAAAATATATAATAGAATAATGATATATAATATAACAATAATACTAAACTAATAATAATCTAATAATACCTCTAATACCCCAGACCCTTGGGAAGAGCACGATGTTCAGAGATGAAGCCCAGACACTTGGATCTCTAATGAGCATGTGTGATGTGTTGTGTCCATGTAATCTATAGTCTTCAATCATCACCATCGGCTGACACCTCTTGCGACACTTCCTTGCTCCCATTCTTTTGGCCTGTTTTGCAACCTCTTCACCCGGATGTCGGAGTTCATTGCCTCTCCCTCCTGGGACTCCCCATGTGTCACTGCAAAGAAGGGGGGGGGGGGTCTGGATCCCAGGGCTTCCTGCCCAGTCTAGGAGGGGAAAGGGACTGGATTAACTGGTGGGAGGCTCCTTCACCGCTCTGAACAAGGAACCCTCCCCATCCTTTCCTTGAGGGCCCCTCCTTGCATTCAAGCTAGCCCTTTCCTATTCCTCTTCCCCATTCTGGACTGTGTGGACACACAAAGGACCAAACCAGTCCTGTGGGGCAGTCTGGTCAAGGGTGCAAAACCTAGGCAGATCCCTATTGTTGTTTTTATTATTATTATTTACATTATGTAATATGATTTTTGTTTCTGTGTTTGTATGTATGTGTGAGTATATACAGTATATATACACAGACTTACTTACTTATTTAGGAGATCCCTTGTAGCTTGAGGATGGTGGTCTTCCAGGTGTGGTGTCTTGGCGGTGGGTCAATAGGTGGCTGTGGAGCCCCTATTCTTGACCCGAGGACATTGGTTTCCAGGCAGAAGGTGGTCCCGGTCAGAGTTGGCTTGACGCGCCTTCTTCCTTTTGGCACGTTTCTCCCTTTCACCCTCCATTCATGCCTCTTTGAATTCTGCAACACTGCTGGTCACAACTGACCTCCAGTTAGAGCACTCAAGGGCCAGGTTTCCCATTCTCAGTGTCTCTACTACAGTTTTTGAGGTTGGCCTTAAGCCCATCTTTCAATCTCTTTTCCTGTCCACCAACAAATGTCAGCGTGCTGGAAGAAACAAAGACCACCGGCATTGAAGCAATGATCCTCCGCCATCAACTCTGCTGGTCCGACGCGTTGTCCGAATGTCCAAAGATCACCATCTCCCAAAGCAGTTACTCCGAACACAAGAACAGAAAACGGATTGAATACACATACATACACACAAGCTATAGGTGTTTGTGGAGGCAGGAGCTTGTCTGTGTAAGTGGACACCCCAGCCACACACATACATATTTTCACTTTTATTATGTGTATAGATAGGTGGTTACAAATGAAGAAAATTCATTTAAAGTATTAGTAGGTTAGTATTTATGTTATTTTATCATTAGCATTCTTTCTCTCTTTTTCTCTCATCCAATCTATATAATTCTATACAACCAATCAATTTCTGCCAGTCGACCAGTTCAGCCCGCACAAGGATTTAATCCATTGGGCAACTGGAGGCTCCTTGTTATTAGGGTTACCTTCATGTGTGTCCTGCCTTTCTCCCCTTGACTCAAGGCAGCTCACAACCCCATCATCTCATCACAATTTAAAACAAAACAAAAAGTCAACATGGGTCCACAATCTCTCCATCCTCCTCCCTCCAAATGCATGGCAGCCAAGAATTGCCTTGTCCCCATTGGGCCCTTCTGGTCTCTCTATTTCGGAGAGCCCTTTCGCTGCCTGAAGCATCTCCCTTGCTTGCTCCCAAGGGTTCCGGATGGCGGCTTCCATGGAGATCTACACACCGGGCTCCTTGGAGGCACTGAACGGGACCGACGTGCAGCTGAAGTGCACCTTCCGCAGCAAGGAGCCCGTCGGGCAGCTGCTGGTTATCTTCTGGAACTTCCAATCCCGAGACAAGAGCCAAGCTGAGTTTGTAAGTTGCCTTCTTCTGCCTTCAAGGGGTGACCAGGGATGGGAGCTGATTGTTTCAGGGGACGATTGGTGCAAACATCAAACAAGATCACTTTGCTGGCTTTTGTATTGGATTGTTGTTGTTGTTGTTATTATTATTTAAGCCCCCAGCAGGACTGATGACCGAAAGGTCAGCAGTTCAAATCCGGGGAGAGTGGGTTGAGCTCCCTCTGTCAGCTCTAGCTTCTCGTGCTGGGACATGAGAGAAGCCTTCCATAGGATGGTAAAGCATTAAAAAACATCCGGGCATCCCCTGGGCAATGTCCTTGCAGACGGCCAATTATCTGACACCAGAAGGGAGTTTCAGTTTCTAAAGTTGCTCCTGACACAAAAAAGTATTATTATTATATTACCCATCTCTCCTTACTGTTCAAAGTGGAGCAAAACATTGTTAAAGTGCATCCATATAAGGACATATTAAAGGAGGATTCTCCAAACTCTGGCCCGCAGGCCTGATGCGGCACACAACGACAACAACAATCCTAATTAACATGATTCTCTCATCGGCCCAATCGGTCCACACTTCCCACTGAAGCACTCACTGGTCAGCTTATGTTGCTTAAAACCGTTCTTCATTTTGAATAGTGTATTGTTCTTGTATGTTATTCGCACTACAAATAAGGTAAGTTCAGTGTGCAGAAGAATTCGTGTTTTTCTTAAGCTATCGTCCAGCTTTTGAAGAACCGGTCCTTGGCTTTAAAAGTGTAAGGACCCCTGTATTAAAGCATACACATATGAAAGTACATGAGACCAAAGTTAAAACACAAGGAATGCAGAATGTTAGACATGGAGAAGGCCCTGGGTGCCAAGCAGGGCCTCATGCATATCTCCTTCCTTCCTCGCCAGGTGTTCCACTACCAGGATCAGGCCTATCCGCCACAGACGGGCCGCTTCTTGGGCAGAGTCACCTGGGACGGCAACGCGCTCAAGAGCGACGCCTCCATCATGCTCTGGAACGTCAGCCCCGGGGACAACGGCACCTTCTTCTGCCACATCAAGAACCCCCCGGACGTCGACGGGGTGGCCGGAGAGATCGAGTTGAGCATTGTGCTGAAAGGTCCGCCTGAGTGGGAGATGGGTTGGGGAGAGCGAGGGGACCAAAGGAATCATGGCATCCTCTCCCCCCAATGCACACACTGTTTCTTCTCCTTCTCACAGTGAGCTTCTCGGAGATCCATGTCCTGGCCCTAACCATCGGTGGGGCCTGTGCTCTGATGATTGTCGTGGTGATTGTGGTGGTGGTCTGCCGGCAGCGACGGAAGGCTGGGAAGAACCAGGTGGAGGAGACAGAGATGTAAGTGCTGGTGGGGGGGGGGCATAAAGGGGGAGTGCAATGGGGCTGTGGGCTTTGTAGGTGGGGGCTGTGTCTTTTTTTGGTGCAATGAGGGTCTTCTGCCTTCAGGGCCTAAAATGGGCTTTAAAGGGATGGACATTGCAAGCTATGGCCCTGAAGGTAGAGACTGTTGCAGTTTGACAGTCTGTGCGGAAGCTCAGTAGTCTTTCCAGTTTTAGACCTCTGCTAAATCACACAGAGCCAGAGTAAATGAAAAATAAAACTTTACTCTTAAGTAAGCAGCTTTAACAAAACCAGCATTACAAATTAAACATAGTCCATTGCAGATATCTTACTCAAAGTCCAATGCATTATAATCATGCATAATCTGCATCCTGGATGGTGCAAGAAGTCCTTTGTTACATGTTCATAACAAGTCCAGTGGTAGATCCATGGCAGTCTTCATGATCTCCTTCTTCACACACAGGATCAAGGAAAAACCCTCCTCATGATATACTCAATGCTCAAGCTTAATTGCTTCATTGTCCAGGTGTTTCTCCTCAACACACACACATTCAAACAAGAAGATCCTGCAATTACTTAGCTAAACTCCATATACTGTAACAGAGACAAGCCGTCCCACATGCAGAGAGACCTGGACTATCTATAAGAATGAGTGCTAGACTCAAGAAATAGTGAACCAAACAAGATTTATTGAATAACAACCAGTAAAAATGCTGGTGGCCCAAAATACTTAGTTGGTTGCAAAAGGAAGTCCTTGAAAAAGGATTACAATCACTTGCCTCTTTGTTTGCAGAGTGATGGTTCCTCTCTTTGATCCCAGGTATCCTGTTGCTCTCTGGCTTTTGTAGACCCACGAAGTTCTGTAAAAACCCCAAAGTCCGCAGCCTATGTTGAGGACAGGTCCTCCTTTGCACTGCAGGCTTGGTTGAGAGCGAAGGTTGGGCTTAATAGCAGTGAACTAAGATGCTTTGTCCCAGCATAGCTTAGATTCCACCTTGCTGTGTCCATGTGGTCTCTGGAATGAGGCCAGAGAGGAAGTCCAGCCTCTCAGGTGACCTCTGGAAGAGGAGGAGTCAAGGGCAGTGACATCAGGTTTGGAGCCGAGACACAACTCTGCCCCTAAGTGCCCACATGGCAGTACAATGGACAAAGGCCCATGCAGGTAAAGGGCAACCAAATACAAAATGCAGATATAAAACCAGCCCGTGGGGGCGCCACAGAGGGGCCAAGAAGACTAGACACAAAGGAGGGGCTTGTTCCCTACTGTTGCACTCCAGGCCAGGAAGCCCTCGGACTTTAAACACCACGCAGCTGAGTAAAATGCAAGTAGTTTACTGAAGATAATTAAAAGCAGTTGCGGTAAAAAACAAGCCCCAAAAATAGGTAAATCCAATTAGGTAGAAAAGAAAGATAGGGACAACAAATCCAGGAAATAGTCCATCATGACAACAAATACTGGAACTTTCAAGGCAAACCCCGAAAACTTGAGCATGAATCAAACAAGGCACTTCAACATGGACATAAAAAGGCACTTGATGCAAGAATCTATCCTAGGCAAGGCTTCCGGGGACCTGAGGCAACGTCTTGACTCAATTCCAATGTTGCTTCGTCTGGCTACATATTCTGTACTTGATACTTTTGTCCCCTAATCTACTCTATATCCCAAGCAGCCAGGAATGGATTTTGTCTCAGCCTTGAATCTGCGATCTGTCTCTCCTGTAATCTGGCAGAGCGCCTGAGAGCCTGGTTTGTTTTTCTGTGCTGACCGAAAGCATTTCTCCTCTCTACTGGCTCATTAATTTCTGCAGCTGGCCCAGGTGCCGAGCCTTTCTCAAGCTCAGAGCCTTGGGAACTCTCAGGTAGCAATTCAGGCCCAGGGAACAGACCATCACCCCCAATCCCTTCATTTATAACCCAGGAACAAAAGTGGTGTTACATAATGTTACAAACTAGGGTGAATTCTATTGTTGAAAGCTTTCACGAAAAGCCGGAATCACTGAGGGGTTGTGTGGTTTCCGGACTGTCTGGTCAATGCGTTCCAACATCTTCTCCTGACGTTTCACCTGCATCTGTGACCACTGGCATCTTATGCTCCTCTGAAGATGCCAGCCAAACATCAGGCGAAACGTCAGGAGAAAAAGCTGCTTGAACACATTGGCCACATAGCCCGAAAACCACACAACACCCAGATGTTGAATTGGTTGAGACTTGATGAGATATCCATTGAGAAACTAGAGCAAAATGTGCTGCAAAAACACGAATTGTTTTTAGTCAAATTTCCCCATGTTTTTAAGGATAGAGCCAATTAGGAAATGACATTTATAACCTAGGGACCAAATATGTATTCCATATTAATGTGAGCTGCTGAACTTGTTGATTGAAAGATCGCAGGTTCGAATCTGGGGAGCGGGGTGAGCTCCCGCTGTTAGCCCCAGCTTCTGCCAACCTAGCTGTTCGAAAACATGCAAATGTGAGTAGATCAATAGGTACTGCTCCGGCAGGAAGGTAATGCCACGCCATGCAGTCATGGTAGCCACATGACCTTTGAGGTGTCTATGGACAACGCCGACTCTTTGGCTTAGAGATGAGCACAAGAGTCCCAGAGTCAGACATGACTGGACTTAATGTCAGGGGAAACCTTTACCTTTACCATATTTTCAATGGTTATGCTGATGCTTTTATGTTAAGTTGCTTTGAGTCCCTTTTGGGGGAAATAAAGTGGGGTATAAATAAATAACAATAACAACTATAATAATAGTGTAATCCCTGCCAAGAGAAATCATGCTCCCTTTCATTCCCATAACTTTTCCTTTTCTCTGTGAAGGGAAATATGAGTGCAGGGACCCCATCCTGGGAAACCCCACCCCCACCCCTTGGCTTTCTCCTCTGCTACCAATGGGGTCCCTGACGTCCATTGTCTTTGTCTCTCCAAACACCAGGCCGGAAAAGGAGAAGCTTCGCGGAGTCCCAGAAGAGGAAAGGGAGGCCACGCTGCCCGGAGGGGAGGCCTGAGTCCCCCTCACTCACTCTCACTCAATCTCACACTCACTCTGCCTGGAGGAGGTGGATGAACCTGCCTGACAAGAACTTTGTGACATGGACAGATTGAGTGGGAGCGCTTGCTATATGGCAACCCCCCCCCCCCCCAGAGACAACCCCCAAAACATGGAGGGTAGAAACCTCTTTTGAAGCCGCACCTTACCTGCTTCACCTTACCTGGAGGTTCTCCTGCAGAGACTAAAAAGGGGAAAGGGCCAATAGCCACACACACCACAAACTCTGAGGCCCAAAGACGGGTGCCATGCACAGCTTGGTCCCCCCAAACCCTTCAGTATTTGTATTGTTGTAGGCTTTCGTAGCCTGAATCACTGGGTCACTGTGAGTTTTCCAGGCTGCCTGGCCATGTTCCAGAAGCATTCTCTCCTAACATTTCGCCCACATCTCTGACAGGCATCCTCGGAGGTTGTGAGGTCTGTTGGAAACTAGGCAAGTCAGGTGTGTGTGTGTGTGTGTGTGTGTGTGTGTGTGTGTATCTCCCTGTAGAATAATATCCAGGGTGGGAGAAAGAACTATTGTCTGTTGGAGACCAATGGGAATGTTGCAATTGGCCAGCTTGATTAGCATTGAGTAGCCTTGCAAAGCCTGGCTGTTGTTGCCTGGGGGAATCCTTTGTTGGGAGGTGTTAGCTGGCCCTGATGGCAGGTTGTGAGGTCTCTGTGTGAAGCAATTGTAAATCTTGTGATGAGCAAGCTGAAATAGCATTGAGCAACCTTGCAGCTGCAAAGCCTGCCTGTTGCTGCCTGGGGGAAAATCCTTTGCTGGGAGGTGTTAGCTGGCCCTGATGGCAGGTTGTGAGGTCTCTGTGTGAAGCAATTGTGAATCTTTCAATGAGCAAGCTTAAATAGTATTGAGCAACCTTGTAGCTGCAAAGCCTGGCTGTTGCTACCTGGGGGAATCCTTTGTTGGGAGGTGTTAGCTGGCCCTGATGGCAGGTTGTGAGGTCTCTGTGTGAAGCAATTGTGAATCTTGCGATGAGCAAGCTGAAATAGCATTGAGCAACCTTGAAGCTGCAAAGCCTGGCTGTTGCTGCCTGGGGGAAAATCCTTTGCTGGGAGGTGTTAGCTGGCCCTGATGGCAGGTTGTGAGGTCTCTGTGTGAAGCAATTGTGAATCTTTCAATGAGCAAGCTTAAATAGTATTGAGCAACCTTGTAGCTGCAAAGCCTGGCTGTTGCTACCTGGGGGAATCCTTTGTTGGTAGGTGTTGCCTAGCCCTGATGGCAGGCATCCTCAGAGGTTGTGAGGTCTCTGTGGATGCCTGTTATAGATATGGGCAAAACATCAGGAGAGAATGCTTCCGGAACATGGCCAGACAGCCCGGAAAACTCACAGCAACCTTTAGTATTGCTTTGTATGTTTTGCTTCCTAGCTTTCAGGGGTTTGTTGACAGCAGGGGAAGGGAATGTGCCAGGGCCCCTGAACTGCATCTCCCATCACCCCGTGCCGTTGGCTGTGCTGCTGCCTTGAGCTCATGGGAGTGACAGGACAACCAAATCCGGGGCCAGCATTCTCCCCAAACCCTTCTTCTTTCCAACCTGCCCTTTGCCCCACGACTGCAGAGGTCACCAGATGTCGAAGCGGTCATTGCCTCACAACCCATAGCTCTCTTGCAACAGCCTCGCCTCTGCAAATGCTGCCTTCACTGCCTTTGGTCATCGCTGCAAAACCGTGTAGGGTGTAAAAAAAGAGAGAACGTGTTACGACAGAGTGACTTATTTTCGTAATGTAATTTATTTTTTAAGACGTATGCAAATAAAATGGCTAGACTTTGGTAGTAAAGAGGGGAGACGGCGTTGTGCCCGACGACACATTTCGAGCCCATGGAAATCTATCAGAGGTACTTGTTGCTTTCCCTGTGGGGCAGAATGGGGTTGGACTAGATGGCAACATGTGGTCTCTTCCAACTCTAGGAGTCTTTGATTGGTTCTACTTTGTGAAGAGCTCAACAGCGAGAAGAACACATACCATTAGACAGAACAGGCATGGGCCAACTTGGGCCTTCCCTGCAGGTGTTTTGGACTTCAACTCCCACCATTCCTGGCCTCAGGACCCTTCCTTTTCCTCCTCAGCCGCTTAAGCTGAGGAGGAAAAGACTGTTACTGAGACCGCGCTGGTCGCCATCACAGACCAGCTCCGTTGCCAGTTAGACCAAGGCAGATTGGCGCTGCAGTGTTAGTGGACCTCACTGCAGTGTTTGACACAGTAGACCACGCATTGTTAACCCATCGCTTAGCTGTGACGGGGGTGAGAGGGACTGCTCTCAAATGGGTGTCCTCCTTCCTCCTGGATCGGGGACAGCGAGTGGAGAGAGGAGGTATGGTTTCCGAGAGGCTCCCGCTAAACTGTGGGGTCCTTCATGGAGCTATTCTTGCCCCTTTATTATTTAACATCTATATGCGACCACTTGCCAAACTGGTTCGGAGTTTTGGTCTGGAGTGTCATCAGTACGCTGATATTTACGAAAATAATCAATATATTATTCAATAGAGTATAAGACTCGGAACATACATATAGTTTGTACACATATCATATATAAAGTGCAAAATACACAATAAAGCGTTCAAGATGATAACAAAGCACTGCCCAGAGTACTTCCATGCATGGTCACACAGATGTCCGAAGAGGGGGTAAAGGAAAGATGTCCTTAGGAAGGGGAAGAGTCCACAGGATTGAAGGTAAGTAAATAGGTATGCGTTGGTTTTCAGGGCGTGGTAGCGCCAATGCGCATTAGTGTAATCCTCCAATGCGGTATCCCTTCAGTGGCGGAAAAAGCGCCAATGCACTAGTTCCTGTCCCCATTAGGCGCCAATGCGCTCGGACAAATTGTAATCCAATGCGGGTATCGTGGCGTGGACAAAGATGTTCCGGCAGTAATGCAGAGGGACGCTGGGGCACACCGTGACGGTTGAACTGCAGGGCCCGATCCGTTTTGCCACACATGGGCTTTCTCAAGCGGCAAAATGCTTTTACATTGATATGCGTCGCAGGATAGATTAATTCATGCTGTAAGGTAAAGTTGGCGCGATCTATCCTGAGGACCCTTGTGTATTTTGCACTTTATATATAATATGTGTACAAACTATATGTATGTTCCGAGTCTTACACTCTATTGAATAATATATTGATTATTTTCATAAATATTGTCATTCCCAGTGTAGTTCTACTATTATTCTACAGTATATAGTTCTAGTACATGTGCTATCAGTACGCTGATGACACCCAGCTGGTGCTGAGGATGGACGGCCGGCCGGACTCAGTACCCAATAATTTCCAGCTGTGCCTTGAAGCCGTGACTGGTTGGTTACAGGCCAGCCGGTTGAGAGTGAACCCATCGAAAACAAAGATCCTATGGCTGGGTGAGGCCTGGGAGCACCCCTGTTCCAGCTGCCTACTTTGGACGGCAAGGCATTACGCCTGTCGCCTGTCGCCTTTAGTAAAGAGTCTGGGGGTCCAATTGGACCCACTGCTGACGATGGAGGCCCAGGTCTCCACTGCCAGCAGATCCGCCTTTTTCCACCTGCGACAGGCTAGCCGGCTGGCGTCATACCTTACCGGGAGTGATCTAGCTACGGTGATCCAGGCGACGGTCACCTCAAGGCTAGACTACTGTAACGCCCTCTACATGGGTCTACCTTTGGCAGTTATCCAGAAACTCAAACTGGTTCAGACTGCAGTAGCTAAACTCCTGGCGGGAGTACTGGCCAGGAGCCATATCACTCCAACTCTGCAGCAACTGCACTGGTTGCCAATCGAGTACCGGATCACCTTCAAAGTGTGGGTCTTGACCTTTAAGGCCCTATATGGTCTGGGGCCGGTGTACTTGAGGGACCATCTACTCCCATATGCTCCCCAGAGATCCCTTCGGTCAGAGGACCAAAACCTGCTACACGTCCCTTCCATTAGGTCCTCTCACTTGTCATCAACCAGGCAGAGAGCCTTTTCCATCGTCGCACCGAGCCTGTGGAACGCCTTGCTGGCGGAAGTTTGGGCGATAAACGAGCTACCAGCTACGCATGTAAGACAGCTCTCTTCCGACAGGCATTTAATCTTTAAGCCATGTCAATCTGTATGCTGACAGAAACATTTTTACACTTTTTAATGTTCTTATTGTTTTAGTGCTATGTTACCTTGTGCATTTTGTAAACCACCCTGAGCCAATTTGGAGAGGGCGGTATATAAATTGAAACAATAAATAATAATAATATAATAATAATAAAACACCTGCAGGGAAGGCCCAAGTTGGCCCATACCTGGGATAGATGGAGGAGATATTTGAGGAGACCCTTTTCAGTCTTATTATGAGTCTATTTGTCTTTCAGGTGCCTATCAGGAGATGAGGCATGTCCATCACTGCGTAGGGATCAGCTCCTCCAAGGAAGCCACGCAATCGCCTGGAGTTTCCAAGGCCCGACTAGATGGCCTCTGGAGGGCTCCCATCAGAACTGTTTGGGCGGCAAGATCTGCGCAACCTGACTCATGCTCAAGGATTCCCCGGTGCGTGGCTTCCTTGAAAGCAAGCGGGTCGGGACAGGCCCGCAGTCAGAAAAAATATATATATTTGGGAGGGGTTAAAGGTTCTTGCCCTCCAGATGACTTTTGAGGCCAGTGTCTCGTGATCTGGCACGAGATCCGATCGCAACCAGGACCTGAAATGACCATCATTGCGCAGGTAATGGATCCTGAATCCTTGCTCCCTCTTGTGGGCCACAAAGGACAATTGTTTCTACAATTGGAAAAAGTTCCTTTCTGGGTTTTTTGTGTCTGTTGAAGACTTCTGTTGCATTTTCCCATTGCACCAATGGTTTAGCACAGTGTTTTTCAACCTTTTTTGAGCCGCGGCACATTTTTTACATTTACAAAATCCTGGGGCACACCACCAACCAAATGACACAAAATAACTCTTAACACAGTAATACATATAGTTAATATGTTTTTAAATGTATTTATACACTCAGTGTGAAACCTGGGCCTGTTTCGATGAACACAACATAGCTATCCTGGCAGGCATGGCAGAAAGACACACACAAAGGTCTTGCTCAACAGCTGGGAGTTATAGTTCACCCGCAATCAAAGAGCATTCTGAACTCCACCAATGATGGAATGGAATCAAACTTCCCACACAGAACTCCCATAACCAAGAGAAAATATTATAAGAGTTTGGTGGGCATTGACCTTGAGTTTTGGAGTTGTAGTTCACCTATATCCAGAGAGTACTGTGGACTCAAACAATGTTGGATCAGGACCAAACTTGGCATGAATACTCAATATGCCCAAATGTCAACACAGATGGAGTTTGGGGAAAATAGACCTTGACATTTGGGAGTTACAGTTTCTGGGATTTATAGTTAACACACAATCAAAGAGCATCCCGAACTCTTGCAACAATGGAATTGAACCAAACTTGGCATATTGAACTCTCATTACCAACAGAAAGTACTGAAAGGGTTTGCTTGGGAATTGACCTTGATTTTGGAAGTTGTAGTTCACCTACACCCAGAGAGCACGGTTGTGTTATGTTGTTGTTTGTTTTCTATCCAGAATCACAAGAAGGTTCACCACTTTAAGGTCCCTAAAACAGGTATGCTTTGGACTTCAACTCCCACCATTCCTAAAAGCCCGAGGCCCTTTCCTGCTTATGTGGCTGAGGTGGAAAAGGAAAAGGGCCTGAGGCTGCTAGGAATGGTGGGAGTTGGAGTCCAAAACACCTGGAAGGTCCAAGTTTGCCCATGCCAGCTTTCAACAGAGACCTCTTCCTCCCCCTTCCCCTTCGCGCCCTTTCTTCCCCCTCCTGCCGAACACTTACGTTTTCTTCTCCACTCGGGCTCCCTTCTTCCCAGCCTCGCTCTGCTCGCTTTGCCTCGCTTTGGCGTGACCCGTATGGGCGCTACTGTCCAGACTCGCCCCACGTCTTCCTCCCTCCCCCCTCACCTTCTGAACATACTCATGCTGTCCCCTCTGATCAAAATGGTGGCAGAAGCGGCAGCGTGAGCATAGTGAGGCAAAGCGAGCAGAGCGAGGCTGGGAAGAAGGGAGCCCGAGTGGAGAAGAAAAAGTGTTCGTCAGGAGGGGGAAGAAAGGGTATTAGAGGTTCCAATTTCCCACGGCACACCTGATGATCGCTCGCAGCACACTAGTGTACTGCGGCACATTGGAAAACACTGGACTAAGGCACTGATTATTAGATAATTGGCAACTGGACTTGAATTTTGTTGAGATGACGATATTGGAATGATTTATCGAACTCTGGTGGTAGCATGTAAATATGATAGTTAATGGTTTTATTGTTGTTTTATAATATTTTGTATTAACTGTTTTTATTGAGTGTATTTACTGTATATGGCATCATCGATGCGGTTGTGAGTCCCCTTGTGGGAGAAGGGCGGCGTAGAAGTAAAGTAAATAAATTAAATAAACAGAAAGGTAGGTAATGGCAGTGTGAATAATTAAAATGAGGTTGAGAGAGTGCTTGCCTTCTGGAAGAGCACTTTGGTAAGCCCTTCCAACAGTCACCAGCCAATCCTTCTGCAATGCCAGAAATACAGCTTAATTGTGTAACATTAGGAAACATTGACCATTTCCGCTCCCTTGGCAACCACCTCTCCTCAAAAGCCAACATTGACACTAAAATACAACACTGCCTGAGCTCTGCGAGTGCAGCATTCTTCCAAATGAAGCAGAGAGTGTTTGAGGACCGGGACATCCATAGAGACACCAAGGTGCTTGCTTATAAAGCTGTTGTCCTCCCAACCTTGCTCTATGCCTGCGAAACGTGGACTGTCTACAGACGTCACACTCAACCCCTGGAATGATTCCATCAGCGTTGCCTCTGAAGAATCCTGCAAATCTCTTGGGAAGACAGATGGGGAAATGTCATTGTGCTGGAAGAAGCAAAGACCACCAGCATTAGAGCGATGCTCCTCTGCCACCACGTTGGGTTAGCCACGTTGTCCAAATGCCCAAATATCACCATCTCCCAAAGCAGTTGCTCTACTCCGAATTCAAGAATGAGAAACGGAATGTTGGAGGACAGGAAAAGAGATTGAAAGATGGGCTCAAAGCCAACCTTAAAAACTGTGGCATAGAGACCAAGAGAGAACTGGGAAGCCCTGGCCCTTGAGCGCTGGAAGTGGAGGTCAGCTGTGACCAGCAGTGCTGCAGAATTCGAAGAGGCACGAATGGAGGGCGAAAGAGCGAAACGTGCCAAGAGGAAGAAGGCGCGTCAAGCCAACCCCGACCGGGACCGCCTTCCGTCTGGAAACAGATGTCCTCACTGGGGAGAAGATGCGGGTCAAGAATAGGGCTCCACAGACACCTGTGGACCCACCACCGAGACACCACACCTGAAAGGCCATCATCCTCGAGCTACGAGGGATCGCTTAAGTTTGTTTCCCAACCAGTGTGCCGTGGCACACTAGTGTACCGTGAGCGATCATCAGGTGTGCCGTGGGAAATTGGCACTCTTCCCCCTCCTAGCAGCTCTTTCCCTCTCCAAAGATCCTCCCGGAGGCAAAGGAAGGGCTCCGCTGAATGCCAGGGCCAGGCCAGCCTTGAGGAAGCCTTCAGGAGCCTCGACTCAGCATGGCTCAGCTCCCCCCGCTCAGGGCTGCTTCAGCTTCCCGATGCTCCCAGGTTTAGGGACCTTAAAGTGGTGAGCTCACTGCCCAATTCACCAACATGGTGAAATTTCACTCAAGGGCAAACCCTTTCAGTCTGGAGAACAAGCCCTATGAGGAGCGGCTTGAAGAGCTGGGCATGTTTAGCCTGAAGAAGAGAAGGCTGAGAGAAGACATGATAGCCATGTATAAGTATGTGAGAGGAAGTCATATATATGTTGTGTTCATCGTAACAGGCCCAGGTTTCACACTGAGTGTATAAATACATTTAAACACATATTAACTATATGTATTACTGTCTTAGAGTGTCATTTTGGTTGGTGGTGTGCCCCAGGATTTTGTAAATGTAAAAAGTGTGCCGTGGCTCAAAAAAGGTTGGGAAACACTGGCCTAAGCAAATAAGCAGGTCTGGAGGGACGCTGGTGTTTGCTTCCCATAGACTTGGCAGGGGGATTGGCTCAACCAGGAGGAAACCAGGTGTTTCTTTTCCACCTGACCAATGTCGCTTTGCGTTTTGAAGCCCTCAAGAGGCCCCTTGGCTTGGGGATGGGGAGGGACCCAGGTTGGCCCGCCCACTCCCGAACGTGAGTCCTGCGAGGCCCCGCCCCTTCCTGCTCCACCTGCCTGACAGGTAGGCGTCCCAGGCGGAAGCGCAGCGAATTTGCGGAATGGGGGGCGAGCCGCGCCCAGCCCTGAGCCCCCCTCTGCCGGGGATGCGCCTCCTCCTTCTCGGTGAGGGAGGGGAAAAGGGCACAAGGGGTGGGCACGGGGGGCGGGGCCGCGATCCAGGTGCTCCTAGAAGGCACCTTCCCCAGGTCAGCTACCATCCTTTCCCCTCTCTCCAGGTCTTGGGGACTCCAACTCCCAGAAGCCCCAGGGAGTCTGGCAGCTCAGGTCCCCAAGCCCTGGAAAAGGGGGGGGGGATCCATATCCCTTGAAGCCCTTGGAAGAGCCCCGGGGCGTTGGGGGGGAGGGAGGCGTGGGGGGGGAGGGAGGCGTGGGGGGGGGGGCGTAGGCGGAAAATCCGGCCCTCCCACCTTCTCGAATTGGAAAGCGACTCCAGGATTTCCTAAACTGGGAGCCCCCCCCAACCCCCCCCTGTAAATATGGGTCCAAGGTCAGGATCAGGAAGTTTTCCCAACGCCCCCTAGTGGCCACTTTAGATAGAAGGCGGATCTCCGGTGCTTTGTTTACAATGGGACTTTTGCAGAAGATGCTCAACAGGAAAATTGACCCGTTGAGCAAGTATTGCAAATGCTGTTTTGATATCCATCAGTCTGTATTTGATTTGCTTTGACTCAGGCATGGGCAAGCTTTGGCCCTCCCTCCAGGTGTTTTGGACTTAAGCGGCTGAGGGGGGAAAAGGAAGAGGACTGAGGCTGTTCGGAATGCTGGGAGTTCAAGTCCAAACACCTGGGGGGCCCAAAATGGACTATCCTTCTCTGTCTAGCGCCCCCTTGTGGACTCTGCCCAGATAATGGAACAATGGATAATGGAACAATACCTTAAGCGGCCAAGGAGGGAAAGGAAGGGGCCTGAGGCTGTTAGGAATGCTGGGAGTTCAAGTCCAAAACACCCGGGGGGCCCAAAATGGACTATCCTTCTCTGTCTAGTGCCCCCTTGTGGCCTCTGCCCAGATAATGGAACAATACCTTGGATTTCTGTACATGGGGGTCTGATGTGGGAACTCGTTGTTTTGTTCTTGGGGGGGACGACGATGGTCTTTGTCCCCCTTGGTGGCTCAGTGGAGTAGAAGGCAAGAAAGAGGAAGGGGCAATAGGAGGGGAAAACAGTTTCAAGTCCCCCACATTCTGCTCTTTTTGTTTCTGCAAAGCGAATTGATACAGAAACATGTACTGTATATATATAATTAGCTGGCCCCTGCCATGCGTTGCTGTGGCTCAGTCTATGTATATGTGTTTTCAGTGTGTATATATGCGTATATGTGTGTATATATTTGTGTATATGTGTGTTTGTGTATATATGTGGTTTTGCACAAGCATTGTAATGTATTTTATTTGGGGTTTTTTTGGCTTTCAAGTCTTTTCTGCTGTGTTTTCAGTGGTTTTATGAGTGATGGTCACTCGTTGGCCTGATAGACATATTGTGTCCAAATTTGGCGTCAATTCGTCCAGTGGTTTTTGAGTTATGTTACTCCCACAAACCAACACTACATTTTTATTTATGTAGAATTACAGAAGGTTCCATGACCTAGGGTGACTTCGTTGGTGTGTAACATATGAACAAGCCAACTAACAGCATTATTCAACTTTTTAAACACATTATATTACAGCTTGGATACTTTTGTAGTTTTAATAATAACAACACTTTATTTATATTCCTCTCTCTCTCTCTCTCTCTCTCTCTCTGTCTCTCTGGTGGTGCAGCGGGTTAAACCACTGAATTGCTGAACTTGCTGACAGAAATGTCAATGGTTTCAATCCAGGAAGCGGGGTAAGCTCCCGCTGTTAGGCCCAGCTCCTGCCAACCTAGCAGTTTGAAAACATGCAAATTTGAGTAAATCAATAGATATCACTTCTGCAGGAAGGTAACAGCGCTCCATGCAGTCATGTTAGTGGCCACAGGACCTTGGAAGTGTCTACGGACAACGCTGACTCTTCAGCTTAGAAATGGAGATGAGCACTCAACCCCCAGAATCGGACTCGACTAGACTTAATGTCAAAGGAAAACCTTTACCTTTACCTATTAGGGGACTCAGAATGGATTGCAACATACACAGATATGCAAACATTCAATGCCTTTTATACGGTGAACAATGACATACAAAACACAAGCAAAGGTTTCCCTTTCCATCTCCGGCGTCTGGAGGCAATGCTCAACTCCGGCCACAAGGAGGTGCTCTTGTTCCATTTCCAAGTTGAGGAGCCTGTTGTCCATAGGCACTTCCTGGTTGCATTGCCAGCACGGCTGAATGGGCACCTTTATTACCTTCCCACTGAAGCAGTAGTTATTGTTCTATTCACATTGCATGTTTTTGAACTACTAGGTTGGCAGGAGCTAGGGCTAATAGTGGGAGCTCACCCCGATCTGCGGCTTTGAAATGCCAACCTTTTGGTCAGCAGCACAAGGTTTTGACCCATTGCACCACCTGCGACCCCAGTTATTTTTGTGTTGTTAATCCAGGGCAAACCCTTCGGATTTGAACACTAATTATTGTTTTTCTCTGATTCAGGAAGACTCAGATTTATTTATTTGGACAGGAAAAGCCTAGCATTTCACTCTTACATATGGATAACCATTATCACTTGGCCCACCTTTGTGCCCCTTGTCTGTAGCAGCAGCCGTGGCCGGAGCCCACTCCCTGGAGGTCCAGGCCAACCCCAGGGTCCAGGCCTTTGTGGGGGAACCAGTGATCCTGAAGTGCTGGTTCAGGTCCTTTGCCCCTCTCACTGAGAAGCTGACCGTTGACTGGACCTTCCGACCGCGGGCAGGGGGCAGCCTGGAGCCGGTGAGTGTAGGTGGATGGGAGAGGAGGCAGGCCTCCAAGCCCAGGGTTGAACCGCATGACACCCCCTCCACTGCCCCTAGGTCTTCCACTACCAGTCCCAGGCCTTCCCAGCGCAGGGGGGCACCTTCCGGGGCCGCATCCTCTGGGCCGGAGACATCAGCAAGAGCGACGCTTCCATCCGCATCACGAACCCTTCACTGGATGACAATGGGACCTTCACTTGCACCGTCAGGAACCCTCCGGATGTGCAGCACAACATCCCACAGACTCTGTTGACCGTCACTCTCAGAGGTGAGGCCATTTGACCCCTTTAGGTCTTACTCGGAGGGGTTCGGAAGAACCCTCCTTCTTGACGGATGCAACCATCTTTCGGGCTGCTTAGGTTGACAGCAAGCTAGACTAATGGCCGGAAGCTCACTCTGACTCAGTCAGTAGTGATTTAATGCAGCAGGCTATCCGCGCCACAGCCCAGTCTTTTACCTTTATCTGTGTTATGGTTCTTCTTAGGCATTGAATGTTTGCCTTTTGTTTGTGTATGCACCCTAAGTCCCCTTGGGGCAGGCATGTAGCCAGGGGGAGGGGCTAAGGGGGCTTCAGCCCCCCCCCCCGAAATTCTCCGGGTGGTCCGCGAGAAGGCCTTACTGGTACATTATTTAAACTGTTATGTTTATTCATATCATGATCTGATCACCATGCTCATTATATCCCACATTCATGGGGTTATTGGGATAACAATACAAAAGGTTTGCTAGGGTAGACCTTCTTCCACCCAGTCTCAGCCCCCCCCCCCCCCCCCGAATCAAAATCCTGGCTACGGCCCTGCCTTGGGGAGATAGGATGGGGAAAAAAGGATTATTATTATAACATGATTATTATTATTGTGGCAATGGCCCCCTTCTGCTCTCTCCTCCTGCCCAGCCACCTCCTTCCAACTAACCTCCGCTGGACTGCTCTCCCTCCTGGTGTTTCTCCCTTCGGCCGTGGTGGTGGCCCTGCTGCTGGTCCGCATGGGCAAGAAGTCCGGGCTGCTGAAAGCCAAGAAAAGGAAGTTTGGCTACAAGAAGTCCTCCATCGAAGTCTCCGATGAGTAAGGGCCTCATTCCCTCTTTACTGGCTGGGGGTTGCCTTTGTTTACTTATTTCCTGGTGGGCTTTATGGGCCTGCCCTCAACTCCAATCCACAATGCCATTCCATTTCTCTTTCAGCCCAGAGCCGCCTGGATGCCGGGAAAAACTGCTCAGATGCTGCCTGCGGTGCCTGGTAAGCTGAAACCCCATTCGTCCATTCATTTGCGTGTGCCGTCCACTGCCTTGGAACAAGAGGGCTTTCCCCCATTCCCTGGTATTTACTACTTCATCACACTAGAGCAGTGTTTCCCAACCGCTGTTCCGCAGCACACTACCGTTCCGTGACAGATCATCTGGTGTGCTGCGAAAAACATCTCTCCCCCCCCCCTTTCTCCCCCTCCTGCCGAACTCCTGCTGCTTGGGGGAGGAGGAGGAGGAGGAAGGGCCAGGTGGCGGCGAAGAAAAAGAAGGGGCCGGGGCGCCGCCTCCTTCGGCTGTTTCCCCAGCCAGCCTCCAATCGAGGGAGGGAAGAGGGAAGGGTGATGTCGTTCGGGCCCCGCCCCCTTCCCAGCAGCAGAAGCTTTCTTGTGCCTGATTGAGTCATGGCGGGAGTCATGGCAGAGAGCGGCCCCCATCCCCAACGCCGCTCTTCGCCATGACTCCGGCCCCTCCCTCGCTTAGGCCGCGTGGAGGAGGAGCATGAGCGGTGGACGAGCTTCAGTGGGCGGGGCTGAAGCCCGTCCACCGCTCATGCTCCTCCTCCTCTGCACGGCCTCAGCGAGCAAGGGGCCGGAGTCATGGCGAAGAGTGGTGCCGGGGACGGGGAATTGCCACCTTCTACCTCTCCCCTGCTGCCTCTTTTGCCCGTGAGCCACTACCTGTGGCAATGGGAGCGGCTGAGGCTGGCGGCGGGACCCTGGACCAGAGCCTGGGCTTGGTGGCGGTCCTCCACCTGCTCTACTGCCTAAGGGACCCGCATGCCAAGTTTGGTCCAGATCCATCATTGTTTGAGTCCACAGTGCTCTCTGGATGTTGGTGAACTACAACTCCAAAACTCACGGTCAATTAACTATATGTATTACTGTGTTAGAGTGTCATTTTGTGTTATTTTGGTTGGTGGTATGTGTGCTGCGGCTCAAAAAAGGTTGGGAAACACTGCACTAGAGAATGAATCTATCTATCTAAATGCAATGTTCGTTTGTGGGATGCACATGACTAAAAAACCACTGGGTGAAATGACACAAAATTTGGCCACAAGACACCTACTAACCCAAGGAGTGACCATCACTCAAATAACCCACCAAAAAACAGTGAAAATAACTTCAAAATCCAAAAAGGTAGAAAATGACACAGTGCATGCACGCAAATGCATTCCGTGGCCCCGCCCCCTCCTGCGAAAGGACACAGCAAGTGGGAGAAGCATCACTGACCATCCTCCCTCTTCTGACCAGAGCACGAGCTAGGAACGGATGGCACAATGGTGGGTCTGGTGAGGGGGGGGAAGCCTCATCTGCCACCAGGAATGGAAGGAAGGAAGGAAGGAAGGAAGGAAAGGAGAGAGAGAGAGAGAGAGAGAGAGAGAGAGAGAGAGAGAGAGAGAGAGAAGGATGGAAGCAAAGAGGGAAGGAAAGAAGGAAAGAAAGAGGTAGAGAAGGAGGAAAGGAAAGAAAAATGGAAAAAAGGGAGGGGAAGGAAGGAAAGAGGTAGAGAAAGAAGGAAGGAGAGAAGGAAAGAAAAAAGGGAAGGAAAGAGGGAGGGAAGGAGAGAAAGAAAGAAGGCGAGAAAGAGGGAGGGAAGGTCAGCCACAGCAACGCGTGGCGGGTACAGCTAGTCCACTTTAAATCTGGTTGCTGCCTCCTGCAGAATTCTGGGGTTTGTAGTTTAGGGAGGAGCCTTTAACAGCCTTATTAAAAACTACAAACTTCAGAATTCTGCAGGAGGCAGAAACCCAGATTTAAAGTGGATTCATTCTCGAGTGTGAGGAGGCCTCTAGTTTCGCTCTTGGGATTTGCAATTTGGGAGCGTGTCTGCATGTTGACGTTGCTTGTTTTACCCTTGTTCGTTTTACCCTTCTGTGTCAAAGCGTCCAAAAAAAGGCTTACTCCACTGTGGAGGACTATAACAACGACGACAATGAAGGGGGATTTTTATTGCTAGGAGGTGGGGTACAACATCATTACATTATTATTATATTTATACCCTGCTTTATCTCCCCAAAAGGGACTCAAAGCAGCTTGATATAAAAGCATTAGTATACAGTTTAACTCTATCGGAGGCCACAAGGGGGCACTAGTACCTCTAACAGACTTCCATGGGCTCAAAGTGTCGTCTTAAAAAATAAATTACGTTATAATAATTCACTCTATCGGAGGCCACAAGGGGGCACTAGATAGAGGATAGTTCGTTTTGGGCCTTCCAAGCATTTTGGACTTCAACTCCCAGCATTCCTAACACCCTCAGGCCCTTATCCTACATAGGCCATCTAGTCCAACCCCATTCTGCTAATGTTCTGCTCAACTTATGATATAATTATGTATTTTATATTACATGTAATATTTCTAATAATATTACAATATAATGGTATAATACAATATAGTAATATATAATACTGATATTGTACTATGCTAATAATATAATATATTGTATGTATATATATCTTGTAAACTGCTCTGAGTCCCGTTCGGGGTGAGAAGGGTGGCATATAAATGTAATAAATAAATTCTCCCAAAATGGATTAGTTTGTGTCTGGTTAAACGGCCCAAGTCCTTCCACATATTACATATCTAACAATTTCCTCCTCTCTTTTTTCTGCTTCCTGTTCAGGACACGGATGATGATGATCCCTACTGACCGAATGGAGGGAAGCCTGCCTTTTGGGGGTTCACCAGAGGCCTGCCTTGGTGTGCACTGCTACTCCATCGCTTCTTGGCTGTCGGGTTTCTCTCTATATATTTGGACTGGGATAGGGACTTGCTGCTGACCCCGACTACCTCTTCCACCCAGTGCGAATCCCATCCCTTTACAGAATGGCGTCCTGACCGGCTCTTTTCGGGGGGACCTCTTGTGTTCCTTCAGTTCCTTGGAGCGGTCAGTGCTCTTAGTGGCCCAGCTGGAGGCCCCATTTGGCACAGAGACGATACACGGTGTGCGAAGGACAATAGGGCCAGGCTCCATCCCAGGGGCTCCTAATAAACCTCTCTCTCCAGCTCAGTCTACTTTCCTTTTGCTTGGTTTGGAAGGAATAATGAAGGGTGGGTGGGGGTGGGGGGTCTTGGGAGATAGCCTCTCACACCCAGAGAGTGGGGTATGCACTGCTGCAGGGGGTCCGCAATCTCCATTGCACTATGTAACCGCAGATTTAAATGACTTTGCTGTGCATGAAGGAGCGTAAGGTGGATGCCTTCACTATTACATTACGTTGCAGAAATGCTCTGTGACTTTTTGCAGTATTTAGCATTGAGTAGTCATGAAGCTGCAAAGTCAATCAGTTAGGGTATCTGCATAGAGGTAGCCTGGCCTCTGTTGCCTGGAAACATCCTCGTACAATGCACAGATCAAGCAAGGTCCAGCACATCGGGCTGCTGAGTGTTTTTTGGGCTGTATGGCCTTGTTCCAGCAGCAGTCTCACCTGACCTTTCGCCTGCATCTGTGGCTAATGGCATCTTCAGAGGATCTGATAGTGATAAAGCAAATGGAGTGTGTGTCTGTCTGTCTATCTGTGGAATAATGTCCAGGGTGGGAGACAAAACCCTTGTCGATTTGAAGCAAGTGTGAATGTTGCAATTTGCAAGCTTGAATAGCATTGAGTTGCTGTGGAGCTGCAAAGTCAGTCATTTAAGGTATCTGCATAGAGCAGGAGTGCTCATTAGGTAGATCGCAATCTACTGGTAAATCGCGTAGGGCGTCCTGGTAGATCGCAGGCAGGGCTGGAGGAAGGTTCAGTCCCGCCCCATAGGCTCCCAACGCCGTCCAGGTGCAGAAGGAGGTTGGACTGGATGGCCCTTGGAGGTCTCCTCCTATTCTAGGAACCCATTGTTATTATTATTATGAGGCTGAATGGCCATCTGTGAGGAATGCTTTGTGTTTTTCCCTTATGGCAGAAGGAGGTTGGACTGGATGGCCCTTGGAGGTCTCCTTCTACTCTAGGAACCTATTGTTATTATTAGTAGTAGTAGAAGTAGTAAGTAGCAGAGGCTGAATGAATATTATCATCATTATTATGAATAAATTCAGGGGCTTATTATACTCACATTTAGTTGAATTTAGTCTTAAAATATATGGCTTTCACTGAAATAAATTTCCAAATATTTTGCTTTTATGGCTCTCTGAGTAGTGGGTAGGGAGATCATTTTGACTTGGTTGTTTTATAAGTAGCTCGCATGCTGAAAAAGTGTGAGCACCCCTGGCATAGAGGTAACCTGGCCTCTGTTGTTTTGTTTGTGTGTGTCTTGTTCTGTGCCTCTGGGTCAGATTTGATTGATAGTGACACTTTCAGAGGGTCACCTTGGCAGGGGGAACCAATGCTAAATGGGAACTCAGATCCTGGTCTCGTCTGACACCCAAATTCTTACACCAGCTCAGTCTAAAATGTCAAATTCCCTGCTGCAAAAGGGTCCGTGATGTCCATCCATTGAAAGCAACAGGCTTCATTGCACTAAGTAACCCAATGTGGAAAATGTTCTGTTCCTGCTTTGAAAGTATTATTCCTGTTCCAGTGTAAGGTCTTGACTTTGAAAGTTGTACTCCAGAAACTTTGTTTTCCACAAACTAGGTTGAGTGGGTTGAGACTCCATGGGCAAACTTGGCCCCTCCTGGTGTTTTGGACTGCAACTCCCACCATTCGTAACAGTTTGCGCACACCTGAGTTAGAATACCTACTGTTGACCTTTCTCCCAAGCTTGGATTGCTTTAAAGTAAACCCATGTGTGTTATGGAAGGCTTTCATGGCTGGAATCACTGGGTTGCTGTGAGTTTTCCGGGCTGCATGGCCATGTTCCAGAAGCATTCTCTCCTTTCGCCCACATCCTCAGAGCTTGTGAGGGATGTTGGAAACTTGACAAGTGAGGTATATATACCTGTGGAATCAGGGCCGTAGCCAGGATTTTGAATCGGAAGGGGCCGAGTTTGATTTGAAGGCAAGGGGGGGGGTAAGTCTGATTGAGAGAGGGTCAAACCTTTTGTATCATCCCAATGGACCCCCATCCAAATGGGATATATTGAGCATGGTGATCAGATCATGATATGAATACACATAACAGTTTAAATAATGTATGAGTAAGGCATTCTCGTGGATCACCCTGAGAATTTCAGGGGGGTGGGGACCTACATGCCTGTGTGGAATAATGTCCCGGGTGGGAGAAAGAACTCTTTGTCTGTGTGAAGCAAGGGTGAATGCTGCATATGAAGGTTCATAGGGGAGAATACGTTTGGACAGGTAAACTGGGCCGGAACCATATAGGGTTTTGTAGTTTAACACGTTAATTAGCAGCCAGTGGAGCTAGTGCAACAAAGGGGTTCTGTGCTCCCTGTACCCCGCTCCTCTTAATAACCTGGCTGCCGAGCGTTGGACTAATTGTAGCTTCTGAGCAGTCTTCAGAGGCAACCCCACATAGAGAGCGTTGCAGCAGTCTATATGGGATTTAACCAGAGCATGGACCACTGTGGCCAAGTCAGACTTCCCAAGGTATGGGCGTAGCTGGCGCACAAGTCTTAGTTGTGCAAACGCCCCCTGGCCACTGCTGACACCTGGGGTTCCAGGCTCAGCGATGAGTCCAGGAGGACTCCCAAGCTGAGAACCTGTGCCTTCAGGAGGAGTGTAACCCTGTCAAGCACAGGCTGTAACCCTATGCTCAGTTCGGCCTTACGACTGACCAGGAGGACCTCTGTCTTGTCTTGATTGAGTTTCAATCTGTTCGCCCTCATCCAGTCTGTTACAGCGGCCAAGCCTCCTTAATAGCGGGTGGGAAAGAGTAACAGAGTTCGATGTCATCTGTGTACAGGTGACACCGCACCCCATGATTCTATGAATGACCTTGTAGCTTCAAAACCTGGCTGGCTGCTGCCTGGGAACTGTGGCGCACCTGGCTGGGTGTCAGCTGCATTAAGATCACTACCGACCGAAAGGTCATGAGTTCGAAGCCAGCCCGGGTCGGAGTGAGCTTCCGGCCAATTTTGTGTAGCTTGTTGTTGACCTTTGCAACCCGAAAGACAGTTGCATTTGTCAAGTAGGAAATTTAGGTACCACCTATGTGTGGGGAGGCCAATTTAGGCCTTGCATCAATCTCAGTGTCTTAACTTCTTCCCTATTTCTATAATTCTGTCATTTGCCAAACGCCTGCTTGAATAACCACGTCTTCAGTTGTTTCCTAAACATTAGGAGGGAGGGGGCTGATCTAATATCACTGGGGAGGGAGTTCCACAACTGAGGGGCCAACGCCGAGAAGGCCCTGTTTCTCATCCCCACCAGTCAAGCCTGTGATGGTGGTGGGAACGAGAGCAGGATCTCCCCAATAGATCTTGGTGATCTTGCTGACTCATAAAGGGAGATGTGTTTGGACAGGTAAGCTGGCCCGGAACCATTTAGGGATTTATAGCCTAAAGACAGCACTTAGAATTTTGCTCAGTAGCAGACTGGCAGCCAGTAGAACTGTGGTGCCGCTGACAACCGGGAATTGGCAACCGGGACTGTGGCGCAGTTGGCTGGATGTCAGCCGCATTAAGATCACTACTGACCAAAATGTCATGAGTTCAAAGCCAGCCCGGGTCGGAGTGAGCTTCCAGCCAATTTTGTGTAGCTTGTTGTCAACCTTTGCAACCCGAAAGACAGTTTCATCTGTCAAGTAGGAAATTTAGGTTCCACCTATGTGTGGGGAGGCCAACTTAAATTTACGAGGCCATACAAAATCTCCAGCAAAAAACATGCGAGGAATGCGGAAAGTACTTCATCAGTGTCACAGATGGACAGTGAAGCGGCAGCTCCCCTGGTGGACAGAAGAAAAAGTTAAATAGCCTCTGACTGTCTATATGTGCTGTGTGTCTATGGCATTGAATGTTGCCATGTATATGTACATCGTAACCCGCTCTGAGTCCCTTGCAGGGTGAGAAGGGCGGAATATCAATATTGTAAGTCAATGTTTTTCAACCTTTTTTGAGCCGCGGCACACTTTTTACATTTACAAAATCCTGGGACACACCACCAACCAAAATGACACAAAATGACACTCTAACACAGTAATACCTGTAGTTAATGTTTTTAAATGTATTTATACACTCAGTGTGAAACCTGGGCCTGTTTCGATGAACACAACATAGATATCCTGGCAGGAAGAAAGACACAAATTTCCCACACAGAACTCCCATAACCAAGAGAAAATACTACAAGAGTCTGGTGGGCATTGACCTTGGGTTTTGGAGTTGTAGTTCACCTATATCCAGAGAACACTGTGGACTCAAACAATGTTGGATCAGGACCAAACTGAATACTCAATGTGCCCAAATGTGAACACAGATGGAGTTTGGGGAAAATAGACCTTGACATTTGGGAGTTACAGTTTCTGGGATTTATAGTTAACACACAATCAAAGAGCATCCTGAACTCTTGCAACAATGGAATTGAACCAAACTCGGCATATTGAACTCTTATTACCAACAGAAAATACTGAAAGGGTTTGCTTGGGAATTGACCTTGAGTTTGGAAGTTGTTGTTCACCTACACCCAGAGAGCACTGTGGACTCAAACAATGTTGTGTTGTGTTGTTTGTTTTCTATCCAGAATCACAATGTTGGAAGGAGGCTCGCCACTTTAAGGTCCCTAAAACAGGCATGGGAAAACTTCGGCCCTCTGGGTGCTTTGGACTTCAACTCCCACCATTCCTAACAGCCTGAGGCCCTTTCTTGCTTAAGTGGCTGAGGGGAAAAAAGAAAAGGGCCTGAGGCTGCTAGGAATGGTGGGAGTTGGAGTCCAAAACACCTGGAAGGTCCAAGTTTGCCCATGCCAGCTTTCGACAGAGACCTCTTCCTCCCCCTTCCCCTTTGCACCCTTTCTCCCACCCCCCTGACGAACACTTACTTTTTCTTCAACACTCAGGCTCCCTTCTTCAGGAGGGGGAAGGGAGGAAGACGTGACCCATGCGGGCACTACTGCGCAGACTCGCCCCACATCTTCCACCCTCCCCCATCCCCTCCTAAACATGCTCATGCTGCCCCCTTGGATCAAAATGGCGGCAGCGTGAGCAAAGCGAGGCAAGGAGCGAGGCTGGGAAGAAGGGAGCTCGAGTGGAGAAGAAAAAGTGTTTGACAGGAGGGGGGGGGGAAGGGTATTGGAGGTTCCAGTTTCCCACGGTACACCTGATGATCGCTCACGGCAGACTAGTGTGCCGCGGCACACTGGTTGGGAAACAGTGGTCTACGGCATTGAATGTTGTCATATCGTAACCTGCTCTGAGTCCCCTGCGTGGTGAGAAGGGTGGAATATCAATCCTGTAAATAAATAAATAAATAAATTTGTTGGGAGGTGTTAGCTGGCCCTGATGGTTTCCTGTCTGGAATTCCCCCTGGTTTTTTTTTTTTTTAGTGTTGCTCTTTATTTACTGTCTTGATTCCAGATTTTTGTAGTAGTGGTTTTGTAATAAATGCCTGGAGCCTCGCCCTTGCCCCCTCCCACTTCCGACGACCATAGACTAGAGGTCCTCCTCCCCCCTCCCTCCCTCTCCCCTCCCCTCCCGCCCATTGGGTGCGCAGCCCCCCCTCCCCAACCACCCGGCCATCTTGGCGCAGGAGAAAAGAGAGAAGGAGAAAGAGGAGGAGGAAGAAAAGAAGATCCCGCCCCTTTGGAGGAGAGCCCCCACCCCAAATCCCCAGCATGGCAGCGCGCGCTTGACCTCTCCTCCCCCCACCCACCCTTTTCTCCAAGACCCCCACCCCTCTCTTTCCCTCCCCCCTCCCCAAATTCCCAGGATGCACCGCGACGCCCCTCCGGCCTTGGCCGCCCTTTTGGGGGGCGTCCTGTGCCGCCTCCTCTTGGCCTTCCTTTCCAGCGGTAAGTCCTTGCCATTTTGGGGAGGGGGCGGGGGTTGGGAGAAGAGGGGAGGGAGACCCTTTAAAGTGGCCTTCCACTTACTGTCTTTATTTGGGGGGGGGGGAGATCCCAAAATAATTTGTTTCTATGGAGCTTTGGAGGGTCTCCCTTACTGGTGAGGGTGAGGAGGGGTCTACGCCATGGGAGGGAGGGAGGGAGAGAAGCCCCTCCCTCCTAATTCCAAAGCCAAAAGGAGGCGGGGCCTGGGCCTGGGCCAGCACCACGGCCAGCGCCCTTCTGCAGAGAGAGAGAGAGAGAGAGAGAGAGAGAGAGAGAGAGAGAGAGACTGCGGCAAGAATGCAAGGAAGGGAAGGCAATGTGGTCTCCCAGTCCATTGACCTGGAGTCCCCTGCCCGGCTGCGCATGCGTAAAACCCTGCCCAGGCCCCCTTCCCCTTGCCAAAGAGCCCTTCCAAGAATGGGATCGGATTGCTGGGAGGAGAGCAAGGCTTCAGGTCCAGGGAAAGATCTGGCTGAGGAGGCGGCGGCATAGGTCACAACCCAGGCCTAGGCAAACTTTGGCCCTCGCTCCAGGTGTTTTGGACTCCAACTCCCACCATTCCTAACAGCCGGGTTGTAACCTATGCCGCCTCCTCCTCAGCCTGAAGTTTCCCTGGCCAGCCCGAAGTTTCCCTGGCCGGTAGGCTGTTAGGAATGGTGGGAGTTGGAGTCCCAAAACACCTGGAACGAGGGCCAAAGTTTGCCTAGGCCTGGGTTGTGACCTATGCCGCCTCCTCCTCAGTGAGATTCCTCCCTGGCCGGTAGGCTGTTGGGAATGGTGGGAGTTGGAGTCCAAAACACCTGGAGCGAGGGCCAAAGTTTGCCTAGGCCTGGGTTGTGACCTATGCCGCCTCCTCCTCAGCTAGATCTTTCCCTGGCCAGTAGGCTGTTGGGAATGGTGGGAGTTGGAGTCCAAAACACCTGGAGCGAGGGCCAAAATTTGCCTAGACCTGGGTTGTGACCTATGCCACCTCCTCCTCAGCCAGATGTTTCCCTGGCCAGTAGGCTGTTGGGAATGGTGGGAGTTGGAGTCCAAAACACCTGGAGCGAGGGCCAAAGTTCACCTAGGCCTGTATTAACCTCACAGAGCTGGAAGGCACCCCAGTCACCATCCAAAAAAAGGGGGGGTTTGTTTATTTTTGGGGTTTTAATTCAAGAGATTTATTTACTTATTTAAATACCAAGATTTAATTCTGTTTGAATTAATTGTAGATTTTTTTTAATGGTGTGGAAATCAATCTGAGCATTGGGGTTTCATCCCCTGTTGTTTATTCGACCCTTTGTGACCTCACGCCACAGCTCCCTGTTTTTCATCCCTGGCCTGCAGCAGAAGTCTTTCTGTTCTCAAGTTTCTAATCCTCATTGAGTAGCTAGACTAGAGATAGGGCCAGGCTGAGCGATTCCTTTCCCCCACGTTCCTGGGCATGTTTTTTTCTCTCTCAATGGAGTCTGCTTCTGATAAGGTAAAGGTTTCCCCTTGACATTAAGTCTAGTCATGTCCGGTTTCTAGTCCTCATTGAGTAGCTAGACTAGAGATAGGGCCAGGCTGAGCGATTCCTTTCCCCCACGTTCCTGGGCATGTTTTTTTCTCTCTCAATGGAGTCTGCTTCTGATAAGGTAAAGGTTTTCCCTTGACATTAAGTCTAGTCATGTCCGGTTTCTAGTCCTCATTGAGTAGCTAGACTAGAGATAGGGCCAGGCTGAGCGATTCCTTTCCCCCACGTTCCTGGGCATGTTTTTTTCTCTCTCAATGGAGTCTGCTTCTGGTAAGGTAAAGGTTTCCCCTTGACATTAAGTCTAGTCATGTCCGGTTTCTAGTCCTCATTGAGTAGCTAGACTAGAGATAGGTGCAGGCTGAGGGATTCCTTTCCCCATGTTCCTGGGCATGTTTTTATGGAGTTTACTGTTAGTAAGGTAAAGGTTTCCCCTTAACATTAAGTCTAGTCATGTCAGGTTTCTAGTCCTCATTGAGTAGCTAGACTAGAGACAGAGCCAGGCTGATGGATTCCTTTCCCCATGTTCCTGGGCATGTTTTTTTTTCCAATGGAGTCTACTCCTGGTAAGGTAAAGGTTTCCCCTTAACATTAAGTCTAGTCATGTCTGGTTTCTAGTCCTCATTGAGTAGCTAGACTAGAGATAGGTCCAGGCTGAGGGATTCCTTTTCCCGTGTTCCTGGGCATGTTTTTTTTAATGGAGTTTACTCCTAGTAAGGTAAAGGTTTCCCCTTGACATTAAGTCTAGTCATGTCCTACTCTTGGAAGTGGTGCTCTTTTCCATTTCTGAGCCGGCATTGTCCATACACACCTCCAAGGTCATGTGACTGCATGGAGCACTGTTACCTTCCTGCTAAAGAGGTACCTACTGATCTACTCACATTTGCATGTTTTCAAACTGCTAGATTGGCAGAAGCTGGGCCTAACAGTGGGAGCTTACTCGGTTCCACAGATTCGAACTATCAACCTTTCAGTCAACAAGTTCAGCAGCTCAGCACTTTGACCCGCTTTGCCACCAGGGGGCTCCTAGTTCTCTGCTATATTTTGGTGGAATTACCCTAACACAGGGCTGTCCAACTGGCGGCCCGGGGGCCGTATAAGGCCCCCTAGCCCCTTCCCTCTGGCCCCCTAAGCTTTTTAATAAAAATTAAAATTGAAAAATAAAATAAAAAAATAATAAATACCTACTTCTGGGTTCGGAGCAAGTATCACAAGGATACGCAATCCACACGGGATTTCGCTGTCAACACGAGATCACGCCGGCGTTGACAGCGAAATCCCGTGTGGATTGCGTATTCTCGCGATACTCTTTGGCTACTCTACTACTGGACCGCTGAGGCCCACAGATGCAATTAGGACCTTTTTCGACTCAGTCGGTCGTCACCTCTCTCGTCGTCCGAGTACTCCTGGATCCTGCGCGTTTGGAAAAGGTAGGCCGGAGCAGGGGGCTCCTCAGGGGGCTCCTCATTCCCTCCCCCCATCTCCCCTCATGTATTAAATATAAAATTAAATATATTTAAAGATGAAATAAGGGAAGATGGGATACATTAAAATAAGGGGGGAGCGGGGGATGGAATTAAATATATTTAATATTAAATTAAAATAAGTGGAGAAAAGAGGATGGAATTAAATATATTTAATATTAAATTAAAATAATTTAATATCTTATCCCTGCATTTTATCTGAGTAAAAGATTATATTTGACTGTATGCATGCAGGGGTGGGGCGGGGGCAGAGCCAGGGAGAGGGCGGAGCCGGGGAGGGGCAGACCCTACGGCCCCCCAGGTCATCAGTGACCGGAGTTCAGGCCCCTGGGCCGGTAGAAGTTGGACAGCCCTGCCCTAACAGAGGGTTGTTTTTGAGCCTAACAGCTCAGATTCCCCAACAGTGAGCTGCCTTGGTTCTCCTGCAGGAGAGATAAAGCAGTGTATAAGTAAACACACCAACAATAATAAACAAGCCCAAGAGATGCACAGAATAATCTGAGCCTTCCTTGACAGAAGATGGGGACAAACTTGGAGGGGTCCAAACTGCAGGCTGAGGGCTCTTCCACACAGCCATAGAACCCAAAACATCAAGGCAGACAACCCCACAATACCTACTTTGAACTGGGTCGTCTGAGTCCACACTGCCATGTATTCCAGTTCAAAGCAGACCATGTGGGATTGTATTCGGCTATGTGGAAGGGGCCCGAGAGATAGAAAGTCAAGCTCTGGCTTGCATTTGGGGAGCAATTACCACTTTGAGGCCCCTTCTATGCTGACGTATCATCCAGACCAGTGTTTCCCAACCAGTGTGCCGTGGCAGACTAGTGTGCCGTGAGTGATCATCAGGTGTCGCGTGGGAAATTGGAACCTCCAATACCCTTTCTTCCCCCTCCTTCTCCATTCGGGCTCCCTTCTTCCCAGCCTCGCTGTTTGCTTTGCCTCGCTTTGCTCACGCTGCCACTTCTGCGGTGGGGGGGGGGGGGAGAGAAGATGTGACCCGTGCGGGCACTACTGCGCAGACTCGCCCCATGTCTTCCTCCTTCCCCTCCACAGTGCTCTCTGGATATAGGTGAACTACAACTCCAAAACTCAAGGTCAATGCCCACCAAACTATTATAGTATTTTCTCTTGGTTGTGGTAGTTCTGTGTGGGAAGTTTGATTCCATTCCATCATTGGTGGAGTTCAGAACGCTCTTTGATTGTGGGTGAGCTATAACTCCCAACTGTTGAGCAAGACCTTCGTGTGTGTCTTTCTGCCATTCCTGCCAGGATATCTATGTTGTGTTCATCAAAACAGGCCCAGGTTTCACACTGAGTGCATAAGTACATTTAAAAACATATTAACTATATGCATTACTGTGTTAGAGTGTCATTTTGTGTCATTTTGGTTGGTGGTGTGCCCCAGGATTTTGTAAATGTAAAAAATGTGCCGCGGCTCAAAAAAGGTTGAAAAACACTGATCCAGACTATCAAAGCAGATCATCCACATAATCTACTTTGACTGGACTAACTTTTTAAGGCGGATTCTGGGGGTGAATAATCGCACTCCCGCAGCGGCAGTCAGGTCCGAGTTAGGCAGACACCAAATCTCAGGCTTAGCAAAAATTAGAGCCATTTACTACTGGTGCAAGGTAAACAATCTAGTAGACGCGAGACTGCCCAAGTTGTGCCTGATGGAGCAATTCAGAGTTCCCTCTCAGAAAAACATGGGGGCTCCATAATGACATATCTCATCCTACAGGGGCTCCAGGTGGATCCGTCGAACATCAGAGTGACTTCAATGATGAACCGGGTGAAGCAGAGGGCACTCGATGTATGTGCCCAAGATGACCTAGCCCATTTGGCTAGGGTCAAATCCATGCACTGGTTAGCCCAACAACCCAACCACTTTGTTACTGCCCCGTATCTGGCTCGCGCCGCTCCTACCTCACCTTAGGATTGCCCTAACTAGAGCTAGGTTCGAGCAATTCGAGTCTATGGTGAGGGCCGGCAGATATGCTGCCACTCCCTATAGGGACAGAGTCTGTGTTTGCGGCCTACCAGAAGTCGAGGATCTAGTCCACATTTTGTTGATCTGTCCCATATATGCAGAGGAGAGGGAGAAATACCTTAGCCATTTACTATCCAAAAGGACATTCTGGCCCCCTACCTTTAAAATTAACTTCCTCCTCTCAGACTCAAACCTTCAAACGGTGTATAAGGTAGCTGCTTACCTATTTAGAGCATATAAAAAGAGACAGCGGTACATGGAGTCTATTGGAGTCAACTGTGTGGGGATGAGTTCCAGTAGGCGGCCTGGAACAGGCCGAGGTACAGCGGTAATAAGCGTCACATCAACTGATCACCGGGCTTCTTAAGTATCCTATGCTAATAGTTCCTAGGTGTTGACGCAAGACAATTGCAATAAGTTTCATTTTTAATGTGTTACATTGTTTGCCTTGTACATTAGGTACTGATTTTATCCTTATCTTGTATACTGCTGTTGGAGCTTTTATTTGAAATGACCTGACAGTTACTCAATAAACGTGACTGACTGACTGGATTATCAGTCCACAATGCCCTATAATCAAAGCAGATAATATGGATTTGATATGGCAGTGTAGAAAGGCCACGAGTCTCCTGCAGAAGTGATAAAGTAGGTTATAAATATAACAATAATAAATAATAATGAGTCCCATGGAGGGGCTGCTCAGGGCTGTCAAGGGCCCTGGAAGAGGAATGTGGGTACAAAGCACATTCCCTTCAGTGCCCAGCCATTTCTATTTATTATTTTGTTTACAGTATGTATATACCATTTTACTCACCCCTGGGGGGACTCAAAACAGTTTATATAGAAATAATTGCAAAATTCAATGCCTTACAAATGCAAACCAAATCACAAGTCAACACCATATAACTGAGCATAAAAAATTCCTAGAAGCATAGAGTTTGAAGAGACCTCTAAAGGCCATCTAATCCAACCCCCTTCTGGCTTCATGCAGGAAAAGCACAACCAAAGCCTCCTGACAGATGGCCACCCAGGCTCTGCTTAATAGTAGTAATAATAATAACAATAATAGAGTTGGAAGAGACCCCCTAAAGACCATCTAGTCCAACCCCCTTTTGGCTTCATGCAGGAAAAGCGCAACCAAAGTCTTTCTGACAGAAGGCCACCAGCCCCTGATGTATAGTAGTAGCACAATCAAAGCACCCCTGACATATGGCTATCCAGCCCCTGCTTTATAGTAGCCATACTAATCAAGATATGTTCAAAGGCCATCTAGTCGAACCCCCTCTGACTTCATGAAGGAAAAGCACAATCAAAGCCCTCCCAACAGATGGCCATCCAGCCTTTGCTTAATAATAATAATCATAGTGTTGGAAGAGACCTCCCCCCAAGGTCATCTAGTAGTCCAACCCTCTTGCAGGATTAATGCAGGAAAAGCACAATCAAAGCACCCTAACAGAAGGCCATCCAGCCCCTGCTTTATAGTAGTCATACTAATCATAGAGCTAGAAGAAACCCTCAAAGGCCATCTAAGTCCAACCTCCCTGGCTTCATGCAGGAAAAGCACAATCAAGCCCTCCCGACAGATGGCCATCCAGCCTTTGCTTAATAATAATAATAGATATGGAAGAGACCCCCCAAAAACCATCTAGTTCAGGGATGCCCACACTTTTTTAGCATGCGAGCTACTTATAATAAAACCAAGTGAGAAAGATCTAGCTACCTCCTCAAGGCTGGAGAGGGGAGGGGGCGGGGGCTAGCACAAGGCTGGCTTGGCATTGCCATCCTCAAGCCTGGAGAAGCTGCTGGTAGAGCGGAAGCCAGAGGGGGGCGGAGCCAGGCCGTGCCAAGCCCCTCCCCCCCTCCCCTCTGGCTTGAGGATGGCAATGCAAGCCAGCCTTGTGCTTGCCACCAGGCTTGGATTGCCATCCTCAAGCCTGAAGAAGCTGCTTGTGCTAGAGGGGGCGGAGCCAGGCCAGCCCCACCCCTCCCTCTGGCTTGGCATTGCCATCCTCAAGCCTGAAGCCATCCTCAAGCCTGCTGCTGGTAGCGGAAGCTAGAGGGGGCGGAGCCAGGCCCCACCAAGCCCCACCCCCTCCCCTCTGGCTTTGGAACTCCCAGCAGCTTCTCCAGGCTTGAGGATGGCAATGCCAAGCCAGTGGTGACATAGCTAGCACAAGCCAGGTTTGGCACTGCCATCCTCAAGCCTGGAGAAGCTGCTGGGAGTGCCGAAGCCTGGGATGGGGGCGGGGCTTGGCATGACCTGGCTCCGCCCCCCTCTGAGAAGCGCCCCATCCGGCTGGGATGGACCTCCTTCGGTCCCGGGAACGACTGGTCGATTGCAATCAACTTCCTGGGCAGCCCTGATCTAGTCCAACCCCCTTCTGGCTTCATGCAGGAAAAGCACAATCAAAGCCCCCTGACAGACGGTCACCCAGCCTCTGTTTAACAGCCTCCACTATAAGATTGCAAAACCTGAGCCTTGTCTTCTTCCCTCCCAGTGCCCAGCATCCAGGCCATGGAGGTGACGGCCCCGCCCACCATCTACGCCCTCAATGGCTCCTCCATCCGCCTCAGCTGCACCTTCAACTCCTGCTACCAGGTGGAGAAGAAGCAGTTTTCCCTCAACTGGACCTACCAAGGTTGCAGCAACTGCACAGAAGAGCTGGTGAGTTTTGGGGCAGGCCCTCCCTGGGCTTTGCTTTCCTCCCCTCTCGAGGCGTGACCCTGGCCTGCTTCCCTGCCCAGTTCCTGCAGTTCAAGCTGAAGGTGATGCCCATGGAGGAGAACCGCTTCGGGGACCGCATCGAGTTCACCGGGAACCCCAGTAAGAACGACGTCTCCTTCACGCTCCGCAACGTGCAGCTGGAGGACGAGGGCACCTACCACTGCTACGTGATGAACCCCCCCGACCGGCACAAGGGCCACGGCAAGATCCAGCTCAGAGTCATCACCGAAGGTCAGGGCCTGAGGGATGCTGGTCAAGCTGGAGGCCCCCTGAAAGCCCTGATCCAAGCGGGCAAAGCAGGGGGAGAACCTCAGGGAACTAGAACCAGCATGGGCCAACTTTGGCCCTCCCTCCAGGTGTTTTGGACTCCAACTCCCACAATTCTTAACAGCCTACCGGCTGTTAGGAATTGTGGGAGTTGGAGTCCAAAACACCTGGAGGGAGGGCCAAAGTTGGCCAATGACTGAGCCAAAGTAAAATCCCTAAGGCACGCTTGAACGAGAAGCATCCGCAACATCTCCTCCCCTCCTGGCTGTTATTATTTGCACTCTGCATCTGCTCCGGAGATGTCAATACCCTGGCTTTGATTGACTTTGAATGCCCGCACTGTTACGTTATGTTGCAGAAATGCTCATGCGATTTTTTTGCGGTATTTTGTGTTATGTTTTGCTTGCCTGTGTCTTGTTCTGTGCCTTGATTCAGAGGGTCCTCTCCACTGGGGAAGCCCCCCATTGCAATCCTTTTTAAGGCTGAGAGAGTGTGACTTGCTCAAGGCAGCAGAGATTCGGACCCTGGTCCCGTCCGGCACCCAAATTATTCCACTAGCTCTAAAGCACGCATGGGCAAACTTTGGCCCTCCAGGTGTTTTGGACTTCATCTCCCACAATTCTTAACAGCCCAGGACCTATCTAAAGTAGGTATAGGCAAACCGGACTTCATAAACTTTTGGACTCCCAACTCCCACCATTCCTAACAGCCTCAGGCCCCTTCCTTTCCCCCCTCAGCCACTTAAGCTTAACTGGAAAAAGTTAGCAGGCTAAAGCCTGTTAGAGTCAGTGGGCCAAAGCTAGTGTCATCCTGAGGAGAGTGAGTCAAACGTCAGTGTGAGAGAAGCCTCATTTGAGGGCTGCTGTGTTTAAAGCTACTATGCATTTGCTTATTTGTGTTATTTTTTGTAAATAGTGCAACCGCATCAGGGGTGGGCAATTATTTTTTCCAAGGGGCCACACGAGAGCCAAAAAATATTATGGAGGGCCACACCTAAAGGCTGAACTACATTCTAATCTACATTATTTATTTATTTATTTGCTATGTTTACTATATATTACACATCATTAATATTAACATATTAATATATCAAGAAATATTCATATATTAGTATTAATATCATAATTATTATAGTATATATATATATACATTATAATATATTGAAATTATAATATAACATATATTATTATTATAAAATAATAATAAAAACCACTAAAATAAAATAAAATGAAAAAGACAAGGTACGAACCAAGATAGAGGCTGACATCCTCAAGAGAGGAAGGATCCCAAGATGGAATGGCCCAATGGACCCAGCCCAGAGGATGACAAAGAGGCCGTAGCAGAGCAGAACAGCAGACGATCGGAGGCTGCAGGCCTCTGCCCGCTCTCATCCCCAGCCGTTCCCCAGCTGATCGCCCTGCCATGGTATGCCTGGCATCCCGCCTTTGGAGTGCCTGCCATCCTGGGAGGCGATCCGGGCCTGCAGCGGGAGCAGTCGGCGATCAAGTCTTCCGGGTCTCCAGGGCGATCAGCCGCTGCAGGTCGCCGACTGCATCCGCTGCAGGCCTGGATTCACCTCCCGGGATGGCAGGCACTCCAAAGCCGCCGCTCCTCCGATTGTTCTCCAGAGCGGCGGGCTGTCTGCCGACGCAGGCCCCACAGCCCACGATGGGATGGTGGCAGCGGCACCCCTTCCTCTTGGCCCCGCCCTGACGCTTTTCCCCCCGGGCCGGACAGAATCGGCCCGCAGGCCGTAGGTTGCCCAGGTCTGAACCGTATTATGGTAAGGGCCTGAGGCTGTTAGGAATTGTGAGAGCTGAGGGCCAAAGTTTGCCCATGCCTGGTCTAAAAGGTCAAATTCCCTTTTTTCTTATTATTGGGATGTTGTGTGGTCAATGCATTTGAGCAGCACTTTCTCCTGACGTTTCACCTGCATCTGTGGTTGAGATCACTGCTGAGTTTGCACCAACTTCTTTCTTCGCCATGTGCTCCGTATATTGCCATTGGATGTTTACAGCTTGAATCGTTTAAGTAACTGCTCATTTCCTCATGGCTTTCATGCTGTTTTCTTGTATTTTACCATCGTTATTATATCTATTATTGTTTTGAAGGCAATGTGTGTGTTTCGCGATAGCGCCGTCCCGCATTAGCTGCTCAGGCCGTCCGTTCCCCCCACCCTGACCCCAACTACATTCTGGGAGTTGACCCCATTGTGGGGGTCTCTTGTGTGTGTGTCTCTCTCCACAGAGCCCCCGGAGCGCGACTCCACTGTGGCGGTGATTGTGGGGGCCACGGTGGGGGGCTTCCTGGCCGTGGTCATCCTGGCACTGGTGGCCGTCAAGTGCATCCGGCGGAAGAAGCAGCAGCGGCTCAACACTGACGACCAGAAGACAGAAGAGGAGGGCAAGACCGATGGAGAAGGGAACCCCGAGGAGGGGGCCAAGTAGACTGATTGTGGGAGGGAAGCCCCCCACCCACCCGCCCATACACACCTCCCAACCTTCCTCCCTTGTGTGTCTCCTGGGCTGCAAAGACAGGGAAACCCCCTTTGACTGCCTTTCCCTTTGCCTATTTACCCCTCCAGAGGGGTCTCTACCGAGAATGGGGAAGGGTCCTCATATTCTGAAGCCCCCCTTCTCCCCTCCCTTCCCTCAGAAGCACAACCCACGACTGCCAAGAGAACTCACTGCCAGGGGGGCATGGCCAAAGGCCTCCTCCGATGATCCCCCTCCCGATAAAAAGCCTCCTCCGGGGCAAGGCTTTCTGCCCAAAATGAGGGAGCATGTCTTTCTATTTCTCCCAATACTTCCCCCCAACTCATAACCCGCACTCTTGCTACGCCCCTAACTCATAACCCACCCACCCCGCACTCACCTGCCAAAACCCGGCCTCAAGGGAGCGCTGCCTCAAGCCAGGCCTTCTACTCCCACGATGACGATGATAGTGATGATGGTGATAATGGTGACGATGCTCTCTGCGTCCCTCCGCCTTCGCAGCGCCCCTTCCTTGCCTGCGCCGATGACCCTCTCCGTGTTTCGGGATCGCCACTGTTGTCTGTCTGTTCATCCGTCTGGGAATGAATAAAGCAGGGCGCGCCTCTCTTTCTCTCTGATAGGTTTGTGCTTCCATTGCTTTACACAAGCATGGGCCAACTTTGGCCATCCTTCCAAGTGTTTTGGACTTTAACTCCCATCATTCCCAACAGCCTCAGGCCCCTCCCTTTTTCCCCTCAGCCACTTAAGCACCAGCCTGAGGCTGTTGGGAATGGTGGGAGTTGAAGTCCAAAACACTTGGAGGGATGGCCAAAGTTGGCCCATGCCTGAATTAGAACACCTACTGTTGACCTTTCTCACAAGCTTGGATTGCTTTAAAGCAAACTCATATGTCTTATGGAAGGCATTCATGGCTGGAATCGCTGGGTTGCTGTGAGTTTTCCGGGCTGCCTGGCCATGTTCCAGAAGCATTCTCTCCTGACGTTTCACCCACATCTATGGCAGGCATCCTCAGAGATTGTGAGGTCAGTTGGAAACTTGTCAAGTGAAGTTTGTATACCTGTGGAATAATATCCAGGATGGGAGAAAGAACTCTTTGTCTGTGTGAATCAAGTGTGAATGTTGCCATTGCCAGCTTGAAAAGCCTTGCAGCTGCAAAATCAACCAGTGAGGGTCTCTGCAGAGAAGTCTGCTGGAAACTTGTCAAGTGTGTGTATCTAGCTATCTAGCTATCGTGGAATGGTGTCCAGGGTGGGAGAAAGAACTCTTGTCTGCTTGAGGTAAGGGTGAATGTTGCAATTGGCCAGCTTGAATAACACTGAGTAGGCTTGCAGCTGCGAAGTCAGTCAGTGAGGGGATCTGCAGAGAGGTCTGTTGGAAATGAGGCAAGTGGGGTTCACACTTGCCTCAAGCAGACAAGAGTTCTTTCTTAGGCATGCGCAACCCATGGTTCTAAATGGTTCTAAAGTCGTTAAAAAACTAGGAGGTGCTGGTGCTTTTCTTCCAAAGTGTTGCTAAAGCTGGTGCTTTGCTTCTAAAGTCTTTCTAAAGTTTTGGTGGTGAAAATTTCAGACCTCCAACAAAACTTCGTATTTTTGAAGTTCTGGAGGTGAAAATTTCAGAACTCCAACAAAACTTAGTGTTTCTGAAGTTCTGGTGGTGAAAATTTCAGAACTCCAACAAAACTTTGTGTTTCTGAAGTTCTGGTGGTGAAAATTTCAGAACTCAGTCAAAGCTTTCATTATTATGTCGTCATTGGTGATTTTCATGACAGAACAAATTAGGAACTGCCATTTATAATGTAATTTTAAAAGTTATAGTTTTTAAGTACTTTAGAACCATGGATTGCCCATGTGGACTTTATACCACAGATATATACACCTCACTTGCCTAGTTTTCAACAAATCTCACAACCTCTAAGGATGCCTGACAGAGATGCGGGCAAAACGCCAGGAGAGAATGCTTCTGGAACATGGCCAGGCAACCTCTCTCTCTCCTCCCCCCCCCCCTCTCTCTCTACACACACACACACACCCCACTTGCCTAGTTTCCAACAGACCTCTATGCAGACTTTGTGGCTGCAAGGCTAGTCAATGCTAACAAAGCTTGCTGATCACAACAGACATAGGTTCTTCCTTCCACCCTGGACATCGGTCCACAAAGATAGAGATAAATAAATAGATAGATCTATAATGTTTGTTTGTGGGATTAACATAACTCAAAAACCACTGGACGAATTGACACCAAATTTGGATACAATACACCTATCAGGCCAACGAGTGACCATCACTCATAAAAACATTGAAAAACACAGCGGAAGAGACTTTAAAAGCCAAAAAGTTTTTAAAAAAACATACAGCGCATGCGCAAAACCACATATATACATATATACACACACAAAACACATATACACAGACTGGGCCACAGCAACGCGTGTCAGGGCGAGTGTGTGTGTGTGTGTATGTATATATATATATATATATATATATATATATATATATATAAATATATATATAGAGAGAGAGAGAGAGAGTTCAGCCACACACACACACACACACACACAGCTGACCGTCTGCTATGTCCACCCTTGGTATTTGTGGCCCACTGGGCCAGCCCCTGACCTCTTGATGTCCTCTTGGCAGCTGATCTTCAAAGGAGTGGTGAAGAACAAGGACTCCAAGCCGGAGCCCTACCCGGAGTACAGGGATGTGTACAAGTACATGATGTGTACAAGTTCACTTGTCTCATTTCCAACAGACCTCTATGCCAGAGATGCTCACTGACCGACTTTGCAGCTGCAAGGCCATTCAATGCTAATCAAGCCGGCCAATGGCAACATTGCTTCCAACAGACAAGAGTTCTTTCTTCCACCCTGAACATTATTCCACACACACACATATCCCACTTGGCTAATTTCTATCAGACCTCATAACTTCTGAGGATGCTGGCCGTAGATGTGGGCGAAGTGTCAGGAGAGAATGCTTCTGGAACAAGGCCAGGCAGCCCGGAAAACTCACCGCAACCCAGTGATTCCTGCCCTGAAAGCTTTCCTTGGACAACACAAAGAAAGTCCCCCTTTTCCCCAATTCTGGGGTGGGGGCAGATCTCTCTTGCGACCCCCTCCCTTCGTCCCCATTCTCAGGTGGGCTTTGGGGGAATCCTGACCTGGAAGAGAAGAAGGCGGAGAAGTCAAGGAGAAGGTCCTGCTCCGCCGGAGAGAAGAGTGAGGATGAGGCGAGTGCTCCTTCCTCTCCTGCCTCATCAGCACCTGGGCGAAGGGGGCGGGGCGTGGGAGGAAAGGGGCGGGGCCAGGGCAAGAGCCAGAGCCAAAGAAAGCCTCGCTGCCGGTGGGACTCCCTCCAGGCCCGCCTCCCTCTCTCGCTCTCCTTTCCTGGGCCAAGGGGGCGGGGCGTGGGAGGAAAGGGGCGGGGCGGGTCGAGGAGACCCCTTCCCAAAATAGGCTTGATAGGGGAACCCGATGCCCTCGGCTGGAAAGGAAGGAAAGAAGGCCGGAAGGCAGTCAGGCGGGTCTCCGGTTCCCTCCGAAGGTGACCCCTGCCTCCCGCTCTCCTCGTTCGCAGGTGGCCGGCTCAGCGCTTCCTCCCTCCGCAGCACCTGCCGCTTCTATTTCTGCGCCCTGTCATCCCTCACACGCGCGCGCACACGGACACGCGCCCCGTCACGCGGCCCCGGGCACCTGGCGGAGAGGCCGAGGCGCGAACAGGTGCCGCTCCACCTCCCCTCCCCGCCAGGCGCCAATGGGCTTCGCAGAAGGGAGGGAGGGAAGGAGGAAGGAAGGAGGGAGGGAGGGGGCGCCCCGGGGTCGGCAAGGGCACCTTGCTGGGATCCTAGGAAAATAATAATAGTAATAGTTTATTCCCCTCTAATAATAATATATTATTATTATCCCCCTCCCTCTTATAATAATAGTAGTAGTAATAATAATAGCTTATTAGCCAACTGTCTCCTCTAATAATAATAATTTATTATCCCCTCCCCCTAATAATAATACTACTCGTCTCTCCCTTCTAATAATAACAATAACAATAATAGTTTATTACTCGCCTCTCCCAATATAATAATAATATAGCTTGTTACCTGCCTCTCCCCTCTAATAATAATAATAATAATAAATTATCTCTCTCCCTCTATAATAAGTATTATAATAAGAATTATTCGCTTCTCTCTTCTAATAATAATAATAATAATAATAATGTATTACTCGTCTCTCCCAATCTAATAATAATATAGTTTGTTACCTGCCTCTCCCTCTAAAAATGACCATAATATAAGGTATTACGCACCTCTCCCCTTTAATAATAATAATAGATTATAATAAGTATTATTCGCCTCTCTCCTCTAATAATAATAATAGTTTATTACTCGCCTCCCCAAAATAATAATAATAATATAGTTTGTTACCTGCCTCTCCCTTTAAAAATGACCATAAAAGGTATTATTCTCTAATAATAATAATAATAAAGTATCCCTCTCCCTCTAATAATAATATTATTCCCCTCTCCCCTCTAATAATAATAATTTATTACTTGCCCCTTCCAATCTAATAATAATAATAATGATAATATATTAACCGACTCTCCCCTCTAATAATAATAATAATTATCCCTGTCCCTTTAATAATAATATTTGCCTCTCCCCTCTAATAATAATAGTTTATTACTTGCCCCTCCCAACCTAATAATAATAATTTATTACTCCCCCCAATAATAATAATATAATATATTAACTGACTCTCCCATCTAATAATAATTTATTACCCCTCTCCCCTAATAATAATAATATAGTTTGTTATCTGCCTCTACTCTCAAGTAATAATAGTAATAATTTATTACCCCTCCAATAATAATAATATAATGTATAACTCGCCTCTCCCATATAATAATAATGATAATGATAATTTAATAATAATAATACACTTTATTTATATTCTGCTCTTCTCACCCCGAAGGGGACTCACAGCGGATTACAGGTACACTTACTTAGCATACACACATATAGACGAACAGAGGCAAACTCTGGCCACCAGGGGGAGCTGACGCACTCCTCATCTCTCAGCGTTCCCAGCATCCCTTGTTGTTCCTTCCGCATTCCTCAGCGTCCCTGGAGTTCTTTAATGGCCTCATAATTCAGTCAAAATTTGCCTCCCCACTTAATGTGGTACCTTTATCTCCTACTTGACAGATGCAACTGTCTTTCAGGCTGCAAAGGTCGACAGCAGGCTGCACTTAAAGGTCGAGCACCCACCTCGACCCGGGCAGGCCTCGAACTCATGACCTCATGGTCAGAGAGATCTTATGCAGCAGACACTTAGCCAGATGTGCCACATTCCCGGTGCCCTTCTCCCTCTAATAATATTACCCTTCTCCCTCTAATAATAATAAAAAGTATTATTGGCCTCTCCCCTCTAATAATAATAATAATAATAATAATGGCATTGAGTACCCGCCACTCCCCTCAAATAGTAAAGTTTTTTTATCCTCCTCCCCTTCTAATGATAATAATGTGATGTGTTCCCTGCCCCCCCAATTAATAATGATTTCTTTATTGGCCGCCTCTCCTTGCGGCAGGGGGGGGGGGCAGGATTGTAAAGAAACACTTTAGCCGGGCGAGTGGGAGAGGTAGGGGTCTTCTGTGTCCCCGGGACCCCCCTCCCCTGATCCCCTCCCCCCAACACTGCTCCCCAGCCCGTCCCTCCCTCCCTGCTTCTTTCCTTCCTTCTTTCCTTCCTGCGGCGGGATCCTGCCGCATCATCTGCGGGTCTCCTGGCAGAGTGACAGCCCTCCTCCTCCTCCCCCTCGTGTCCCACGCCGCAGCCGGCAGCAGCCCTGAGTCACGGCTTCTGGGAGGGAAACAGAGATTGGGGGGAAGGAGGGAATCAGGAGGGTAACATGGACCCCCCCCCACCCCCCAGGAAAGACCCTTGTGTGTGTATGTGTGTGTGCATTAGAGTATAGCATAGGATGGGAAGCAGGAGAGCAGACCCACGAGGGTCTCCCTCTGACCCCGTGGGAGGGGGTCTCCCTTTGTGTTGGGGGGAGGGGAAGGAAGGAAGGGGCGTCTCCTGACCTGGGCAGCATTCCCATTGGGAGAGACACTGCGGCGGAGGGCAGCGGGGAGGGAGGTGGGCAGGGGGCGGGGCCTCGCGCCAGGCCACGCCCCTCCCCTCCGTCGCCCCTCCCCTTTCCCCCTCCCTCTCTCCCTCACTTTAGGGCTGCCGCTCGCTCGCCCTGGGGCTTCTTCCGAGGGAGAGGCAGTGGCAGCGGGGCCATGGCCCGGGTCTGGCTGGTCGCCGCCTGGATGGGTGAGTCTGTCCCCTTGGGGGTCTTTGGGGAGGGACCCCCAAAGAGAGAGAGAGAGAGATAAAGGCATAAAGGAGGGGGCAACTCTTTCAAGTAGGCACACCTGCGCTCTCAAAAAGGGAGAGAGGAGAATAAGGGGAGGGGGGGTTCTAGGGGGGGCACATCTTCCCCGAAGGTCAAGGCGCCCGAGGCAGGGACACGCCCCCTACTTCCCTCCCTCCCCCGCCCCCTCCTCAAGAAACGCCTCTTTCTTTGAGTGAGCGTCCCTCGGATCTGCAGCCAGAGCTGGGAAGAAGATGCTGAGTCAGCTTTCCTTCTCAAGAGTCAGCATTTCCGTGCCCCTGGCCCCTGCCCCTCCCCTGGCAGAAGGGCTTGGTGCCAGACAGCAGGGGGCGCCTTCGGGGTGGGATCAGACATCCCCCCCCCCTATAGCAATCAATAGAGATGTGTGTGTGGCAACTCTTCTGACTCTCACCTCCAGGCAGGACCCACTGGCCAGGGCTCAAGGGGCGCTGCTGCCACCCCACACTTGCATTTTTTTTGGCAGTGCCAATCTCCTGCACCCAGGCCAAGCCATCTATGGAAATCCCTGCAACTTCACTCCAAACGTTGTGCGTAATTTTCCGATCTGGGATGAAGTTGCAGCTCATCAAAAGTAGGCAAAACGCCAGGAGAAAATGCTGCTAGAGCATATGGACTGCACAGCCTAGAACTGTGTTTCCCAACCGTTTTTGAGCCGCAGCACACTTTTTACATTTACAAAACCTTGGGGCACACCACCAACCAAAATGACACTCTAATACATATAGTTAATATGTTTTTTAAATGTATCTATACACTCAGTGTGAAACCTGGGCCTGTTTCGATGAACACAACATAGATATCCTGGCAGGAATGGCAGAAAGACACAAACTTCCCACACAGAACTCCCATAACCAAGAGAAAATGCTATAAGAGTTTGGTGGGCATTGACCTTGAGTTTTGGAGTTGTAGTTCACCTATATCCAGAGAGCACTGTGGACTCAAACAATGTTGGATCAGGACCAAACTTGGCATGAATACTCAATATGCCCAAATATGACGCAGATGGAGTTCAGGGGAAATGGACCTTTGCATTTGGAAGTTGTAGTTGCTGGGATTTATAGTTCCCCTACAATCAAAGAGCATTCTGAGCCCCACCAATGATAGAACTGGGCCAAACTTCCCACACAGAACCCCCAGGAGGCAAGAGGAGATATCTACTTGGGGAAAGGGAGACGGGCCTTCCCAATGCATGGAGAGGGAGAGACCAAGTACACAATGGATAGGGAGGGGGGTGTTTGTAATTTTGTGCCTTTATCGAGGTAGGTTTCTTAGGGTTTTGATACTTCAACACACTACACACACACACACCCCCTTCCTGGAGGTTCCAATTTCCCATGGCGCACCTGATCGCACACGGCACACTGGTTGGGAAACGCTGGCCTAGAAAACCAGACAACCCCAGGGATTCCAACTTTGCATTAAAAGCCTTCGACAATACACCATTGTTACAGCAGCTTTTGTTATTAAGGCCGGGGAGTTGCCAAAAGAGCATCCCCCGGAAAGTGCACTTGGCCACAAGGCTCTCAATTGGGACCGGAGGCATTTCCCCTCCCCGAGAGTAGTGCCATCTCTGGACATTTCCCCTCCCTTTCCTCCCCCACCCTCGACTTTGGCCTCCTCGGCTATTCTCTCCACTGCAGGCCTCCAGCTGTGCTCGCTGGCGCTGGGCCTGGAGGTCTCGGTGGGCAAGGTGCCCGTCATCTACACCCGCAACGGCACCGACGTGCTCCTGCCCTGCACCTTCACCTCCTGCATCGGCATCGACAAGGCCAACTTCTCCTGGTTCCGCAACCACACCGAGGTCCGTCTCCTGCTGGGTTTGGTGGTGGTGGTGGTGGTGGTGAGCTTTGGCCAAAGTCACTGTGGCTACCGTCACTCTGCCTGGCTTGGCAGCCAGGCAGACTGACCACAGCCACAGTGAATGCTGCAGGTGACGTCCCCTGACTTTGACCTCCACAACTCTTGCGGGTTTGGGTGCCAGAAAGGGGCTCCTCTGGAACTGCTGCAATGTTGTTGTTTTCGTTATCACAAATGTCGAGTGCTTAAGGGTGACAGATGCATCCTCGCAATGAGGTCTTTACAGAGTCAGTTCTCTGGCAGTTTGCTTATGTTGTGGATCATGAGAATTGCTTGCATTTTTGGCATCGGAGCCCCAGACCTAGAAGGGAAAGGTATTTCATTGTAGCTGTTCGATTATGCAGAGGCACGGATATGCAGATTGGCTGCGATCCAAGGAAAGCCACTCTTTGTGTGGCAGCAAAAGGCAGCGGGAACGTCTAGGCCCATAACCCTGCATTGGGGTTGAAAAAGGAAAACACAGCCAAATCAAAGCCACAGCTAATGACGGAGCAGCCACAGAGCTTTTCCAGCAGTAGCAGAGCCAATAAGCTTCGGCCCTCTTAACGATCAAAGTCAAGCCTCAAAAGTTACAAAAAGTGATATTGAAAAGAATTGCTTCTCTCTATAGGAAAGTTATAGATCTATCTATCTATTGATCTTTCTCTAGCCTGGAGACCAGAACTATATGGTGGGAAACTTTAGGAAAGGTGGGGGTTTCCCTACAGCAGTGTTTCCCAACCTGTTTTGAGCCGCAGCACACTTTTTACATTTACAAAATCCTGGGGCACACCACCAACCAAAATGACACAAAATGACACTCTAACACAGTAATACATATAGTTAATATGTTTTTAAATGTATTTATACACTCAGTGTGGGCCTGTTTCGATGAACACAACATATATATGACTTCCTCTCACATATTTATACATGGCTATCATGTCTTCTCTCAGCCTTCTCTTCTTCAGGCTAAACATGCCCAGCTCTTCAAGCCACTCCTCATAGAGCTTGTTCTCCAGACCTTTGTGAAATTTCACCCTGAGTGAAACTTGCTTCCACTTAACTATGGATGTCATGAAGCTGTTATAAACAGTTACTTGGGGGGAGGGGGGGGGGGGGCAACTCTCGAAAAATCCAGTAAAATAGTTTTTAAAAAAGGGGGCTGCTAGGAGGGGGGAGAGTGCCAATTTCCCACGGCACACCTGATGATCGCTCACGGCACACTGGTTGGGAAACACTGCCCTACAGCATCTAACCTCAATTGCCTACCTCCCAGGTTCTCTTGTGTAGAGCCTTGTTGATTTCCAATAACCCAATGTTTTGGACTGTGCCATTGCTATAGGGAGGGAGGGGGCCATAGCTGACCCTCTGCTATGTCCACCCTTGGTATTTGTGGCCCACTGGGCCAGCCCCTGACCTCTTGGTGTCCTCTTGGCAGCTGATCTTCAAAGGAGTAGTGAAGAACAAGGACTCCAAGCCAGAGCCCTACCCGGAGTACAGGGACGTGTACAAGTACATGATGCCACCGGACATCGCCCTCAGCAAGGACAACCGGGAGTTCAACATCTCCCTCATCATCCTCGACGCCGACTTCAGTGACTCCGGGGAGTACACCTGCCATGTGAAAAACCCCAAGGAAAAGAACGCCATGCACAATGTCACCATCACCCTCAATGTGGTCGTGGAGCGTGAGTAGGCCCTGAATGGAGGCTGGGGTCCCCTGATGTGCATGCTGCATTCCTTGCGCAAGGCGGTACTCTCTCCCTCCTGTAACAACCAAAGCCGTGCCTTGCTCTGTCTCTGAGGCCTTGCTTTTGTGGACCTGAGAGGGGAGGGGCATGAAGGCAGGCCTTCCCCACTTCAGGCTCCCCTTTGCCTCTTTCTCACCCCCTCCCCATCTCCCCCTCCCTCCCTCACCATCTCTTTCCCCACAGTGGAGAAAGTGGACAAGACGCTCACAATCATCATCGTCTCCGTTGTGGGTGGCGTCATCGGCCTCCTCATCCTCATCATGGTGGTCAAGAAGCTCACCCTCTTCATCCTCAAGAAGATGCGGGACAAGAAGTGAGTGTGCCTCTGAAAAGGCAGGTGTGTCCTCACCTCTCCTACCTCTGGCCCCACCTCCTCCCCACACACTTTTACTCCTTGGCTCCTTTGCCATGCTCCCTTTTCTCTGGGTGCCTTGATCCCTTCTCCAGTCCACTTCCTCTCATGGCTGCTTGCCCTGGCAGCCATATCGGGAAGGCACCCTGCCAACCCCTTCCTTCTCCTTCTCCCTCCGGGCAGGGAGTGCCTCGTGAGCTCCTCGGCCAACGACAACACGGACAACGGCCTGGCTGGATCCAAAGGGGAACAGAAGACTCCCAGCAAGGCCTGAGGCCCCCAGACCAGTGTAGCTCCGACCGACGTCCACCCGCCGCCGCAGGAAGCATTAGGGGCCTTGAGACTCTGGACGGAGGTGGGAAGGGACACGGGGGCCACTTCCAAAGGATTGCCTGGCGTGGCTCCAGAAAGGACCCTGGACCGGAGCACTGTACCTGGGACTGCTTCTCAGATAAGACTGCTGGCACGGGGCTTGAGCCATTAGGTGACAGAGCTGGAGGGGGCTGTGGGTGGGTGGGTGGGTCTGGTCTCGGGTGGATCTTGGGCCAGCTTAGAGCCAGGGGCAGACATGGCAGGGAAGTGCTGCCAAAACAGGTGGGCAGGTGGGCCAGGGTGCTGTGGGGAGAGGCAGGGTCTCAGTGTTGGTCAGCATTGCCCTCTCCCCTGCCAACCTGCACAGCCAAAGGCCTCTTCTCTTCCTGCTCTGGCTTCCAAGGATGGCTATGGGATGGTGGAGGGGAGGCAGGTGGGCTGGAGCCTGTGGGCTCTGAAGGAAGGAAGGAAGGAAGGAAGGAAGGAAGGAGGAAGGGAGCCCACAGGTCTTGCTCCCAGGCTCCACACCTTTTCGCTGCAAGGGCAAAGCACAGCCCCCCCTCCCCAGCCCCATCCCCAAAACAGCCCCCCGCCATTTCCCACAGCCCATGCGGAGGGTTCTGGGTGGGACTTCTCTTTGTCTCTTTAGAAGCATGAGGGCTAATTATATTTTAATATATAGATGTAAACAGATAGATATATATACATGATCTCTCTATAAAAAGAAGCCAAGCCTTTTAAAACCCTGTCCCAGCACCTCCAATCTGTCAGGGTCCCCCCCCCCTGCAAACCATTTCCTGCACCCCATTCCCACAAAAGCTGGCTGAGATGCTCCTGCCGCTGCTGCCACCGCTGCTTTTGGGGTGCAGTGGGAGAAGCCGCCCAGCACCCCATATACCCTCCAAGGGGCAGAGGCCTTTCTTGCCTTGTCCTGGCTTTCCAGGCGGCTAGAGAAGAGCCCCATCCTTCCTCTGTGCCTCAGTCTCCCCAGCCGCACGTGGGGAGAACCATTCTGACCTACCTCATGGGAGGGAGGGAGTGAGGAAGCTCAGTGCTTGACCCCTGCTGAGGGGTCAGGAGGCCAGGTTGGTGGGGGGTGGGCCACAGCAGGGTATGGACGGATGGACATTGGTTGCTGTGGTTGGACATGGCAGCCCTGCCTCAGCATCCCTCCTTCCTCTCTTGCTCTTTGGTGAGCAGCATCAGGGATGGTCCGGCTTTAGGCTGCTCCCAGCTTCGACCAGGAGGAGTTCCAGGCCAGGCCTGCGGCCGTATGCTCCGCGCATGCTCTCTCCCTCCCCCAGACCCTCAGTCCCCACATTGCTGCATGGATGTGTGGACAGCAATAACAGCACAACCGCTGGCCAGGGCTTTGCAGAGCAGGCGGCCAGCGCATCAGGCGTATTATTTATCTAGCTTCCTCAGGTGAACCAATTATCTTCAGTCCAAAGACAAGACCCGCTTTCCCTTGTGCCCGGCAAGCCCCCTTCTGCTTGGCTGCTCCGAGCTGAGGAGGGTGCAATGGGCATCATTTGGCAATAACGGAAGGAGGGACCCCTCTCTGGGCAGGGTCCCCTCTTGGCCTACAGCTCCAGAGACTCCCAGGGCATTTGGGTGGAAGGTGGGCATGGACCTGGCAGGGTGTTCCACATGCCAAGGCCAGGTCTTCTAGAAGGTCTTTGAGGGGTGGTCTCTCTCACTCCCACCTACCCACCCTTGGCAGCACTTGTGTTGCTTGGTGGGCACAATGGGTGTGTATATGCGTGTGTTTGTGGGGAGGGGGGCCACCCTGGGTCTGGGCCTGCATGTGAACACCCGGGGCAGGCCGGAGCAAAGGCTTGGTACGCCTGGCCAGGGGCTTCACCTGGGAGACCTCTCTCTTTTGCACTCTTGAGCTGTAGTTGGCTTCTTTGCCTTGGATGAAATAAAAAAGACTTATGTTTACTACTAAGACTTTTTTGGGCTGTTTTCCTTTCTGGTCCATGGGGATGCCTTGATGGCGCTATATGCGCCCATATGTCTGCTTGGATGAAGGGCAGAGGCCTGTCAGAACCGAAAAGGGGCCTCAGCAGCTGGGCAGCCAGTCCCCTCTCTGTCCCTAATTGGCCTGAGGCCCACTTCCCAGGAGGTCCTGAGGGGCCCAAGAGGGAAACCCAGGCGAAGCTGTCCCGCTTTGACCATATCCTGAGGAGAAATGCCTGGCAAGGTCGAAGGCGCGAGGAAAGGAAGGAGACTGCATTGCAGGTGGATCGAGTCAATCAGGGGAAGCCACGGATGCCCTGAGTCTGCAGAACCTGAGCCGGGCTGCAGAGGACACAGGCAGGGTGACCTGCTGGAGCCTCTCCTTCATGGAGAAGCTGAAGTTGACTTGAGGGCAGTTCAGGGCAACAACATTGTGGAGGTTGACATGCTTAGGAAGACGCCTTTGGAGGGGTTTCGCATTGGAAGGGAGGAGGGGAGGCAATCCCACCTAACTGTTGCCGTTCCATGAACCACGAAAATGAACAAAATCTGGCCACCAGTATTTAAAAAACTCTAAAATCATAACAGTAGATAAAGAACAAAATTTAAAAACAGAGGAACTCCAGACAAGAAACAATCAGGGACGGCTAATCACCTCTCAAGAAAGGATTCCCCCAGGCAGTAAGAAGTCACACCTTGAAAACTGCTGGGCCATTCAATGCTAATCAGTTGAAACATTCACACCTACCTCCAACAGACAAGAGTTCTTTCTCCCACCCTGGACATTATTACACACACACACTGTTGGAAAAGTTGTATATGTTGATGAATACTGTGCAGAAAGACCAGTCAACCAACCAAACATTATCTTATTGCAATTAAAAGAGTTGCAAGATACTTGAAGGGGACATTGAACTTCAAGTTAAGATTACAAGCTACCAGCAACCCAATACTTAAAGGATATGTGGACTCCAATTGGGCTAATGACACTAAAGATAGAAAGAAGATGAAAGTGAACAAGGATTCCCAACACACACACACACGAGAACCCCATTTTCCTAGCTTAAACAGACCTCACAACACCTGAGGATGCCTGACATAGATGCAGGTAAAACGTCAGGAGAGAATGCTTCTGGAATGTGGCCATACAGCCCGAAAAACTTGCAGCAACCCAGTTGCCATTCCCTCTCTGTTTGGGCAAAGGACTGGAGCCGATGGAGTCGCTTGTCTTGCAAATGGGCCAGGAAAGAAACAGGCCACAGCTGGCACAGTGGGATGTGCACTCAGGAGTGAGAGTCCCAATGGAATTCAGTGTTCCACTTGCAAATGGGCCCCGTTTTGTCTCATCGGAAAGCACCGCCTCTTCATGAGGGCACCGGGTGGCTGTGCCAGGACGACATTCAGGATTCAGACTGCAATACAGAGGAGAATGCTGGTGAATGAGGGCGCCAGCAAAGCCCTCTCCCACCCCAAAGAGAGCTGCCTGCCTTGCCATACAGACCCTGAGGATGGCGTGGATCCAGCCGAGGTAGGCCTGCACCTTGGTGTAGACGCCGGGAGCGCCAGGGCTGCCGCAGCCTCGGCCCCAGCTCACCACGCCCAGCAGGTGCCACTGCCCTCGCCACTCGTGCATCAGGGGCCCTCCACTGTCTCCCTGGAACAGGAATCATAGAATCATAGAATCCTAGAGTTGGAAGAGACCTCATGGGCCATCATCCAGTCCAACCCCATTCGGCCAAGAAGCAGGACAATTGCATTCAAAACACCTCCGACAGATGGCCATCCAGCCTCTGCTTCAAAGCCTTCAAAGGAGCCTCCAGCACACTTTCTCCGGGGCAGAGAGTTCCACTGCTGAACAGCTCTCACAATCAGGAAGTTCTTCCTAATGTTCAGGTGGAATCTCCCTTCCTGTAGTTTGAAGCTATTGCTCCATTGCGTCCTAGTCTCCAGGACGGCAAAAAACAAGCTTGCTCCCTCCTCCCTAGGACTTCCTCTCACATGCTTATACATGGCTATAATGTCTCTTCTCAGCTGCCTTTTCTGTAGGTTAAACATGCCCAGTTTTTTGAGCCGCTCCTCATAGGGCATGTTCTCCAGACCTTTGATCATTTTTGAGGACTCCAAGACCTTTTTCACATGTACTGCTCTCAAGCCAGGCATCGTCCCCCAGGAGGAAGAGAAGGGTTGTTGCTGACACTAGGCTCCTATTAATGCAGGCCTCTGGCCTTTTTTCTCATTCCTGTCTCTCTCTGTCTGTCTGTCTGTCTGTCTGTCTGTCTTTCTGTGTATGTTTCCCATCCCACACCTGTCCCTCAGTCAATGATGCCTCCTCAGCCCAACTGGGATGAGGGGCAGAGGGGGCTCTGGGCTGACTTACCTGGCAGGTGTCTGCCTTGCCCTCTGGGCGGCCTGCGCAGAGCATCCTGTCCGTCACTTCCCCCTGGTAGCCCTCTGCTTGGTTGCAGACCTCCATGTCCACCAGCTCCACTTGCGCCTGCTGCAGACCCTTGGAAAGCTTGCCTGGGGAAGGAGTTGGGGGCTCAGCAGGGACAGAGGGGTTTGCTCCAAGCCAACTTCCCACCTTGCTTCCTCCAGCCATATGCTGATGACTCTGGCAGGCCTCCCTCCCTGGCCTCTTTGAGGGTCAGAAGAAAGAGCTGGGCAGCCCACCCTCAAATCCCAAGCAGGATGCACATTCCCACTGAGGAGAAAGAGGCCGAAAAAGATGGCTCCCCTCCTCATAACGCAAGAGACTCACCGTCCTGCTTAGTGAAGCCCCATCCTGTGACCCACAAGGAGGTCCCTGGGGCGATCTCTTCATCAAAGAAGGGCAGGCAAATAGGCAGCACTGGCTCTGCAGACAGAAGGAAGGGCGGTATGGGTGGAACCTGGGCCCTAGACCACAAACTGTGTGTGTGTATCCCATATTGCAGCCCAGTCACAACATCAGTGCCAGGCCCGGATTAACCTCTTTTGGTGCCCTAGGCCACACTTTGGAATTACGCCCCCAAACCAACCTCTACCGCACTCCCCCCCACCTCCACCTCCTCCTCGCAGCGCTGCGCGCCCTCCTCCCTTGAGTCAAGGAAGGAGGGCTCGAGGAGGCGGAGGGAAGCCCTGCCACTGGGGCCGGCAACGGCACTGGGGGTGGGGCTTCCCTCTGCCTCCTTGTGGCGCCGCGGTGAGTCAAGGAAGGAGGGTGTGAGGAGGTGGAAGGAAGCCCCATCCCTGGGGCTGCTGCCAGGCATGCGCAGCAGGAGGGCGCGAGCGCCTCTGCCTCCTCCGCCATGTTCCTGGGTGCTGCGCATGCCCAGCAGTGGCCCCAGGGGCTTCCCTCTGCCTCCTCCTCCTCGCACCCTCCTTCCTTGACAAGGGGGTGGGGGTGAAGGCGAGTGGGGGCACCATTCCCACCTCCCCCGCCCCCTTCCAACATTCTCCCCCTGCCCTCCCCTGAGAGAGAGAGTTGCTGTTTTGGTTAAACTTAATTTTTTTTGGTCCATATGAACTGCGCCCCCCTTGGCTTGCACCCCTAGGCGCCTAGGCCATGGCCTAGGGTGGCCTTATGGGTAATCCGTGCCTGGTCCGTGCTCTTCCCACACATCTCATGGTGATGGTGGAGCCACCTTTCCTGGCTTGTTCTCGCCCAAAGGTATGTGTAGAGAGGCTCCTCACCTGGGCCACTCAGGGGCCTTTGCAGCTTGACCAGGGCAAGGTCCTTGTCTTTGGGGAGTGCGTCCTGGGCCTCCATGACAAAGATCCTCTCCACAGGGACCGCTGTGGCCTTGAGGAGGGTCTCGGAGCCCCCCTTCACCTGCCACTCCTCGGTCAGGGGATGGTTCCTGCAAGGAGGGGCAGAAGAGGCACACCTGTCTCCCTGGGCTCTCTCTCCATAGATCCAGGCCTGGAAGACACTCCTTGCAACACCACTTCTGCCACCTGGTCATTTTTCAAGAAAGTCGGTCCTGGTTGGGCCCAAGAAGGGATGCTCCAAGGGCGAGACAACTCACCTGAAGCAGTGTGCCGCCGTCAGGACCCAACGGGGCGCGATGAGGCTCCCTCCGCAGACGTGCCGGCCCTTGTGCTGCAGGCTGCTTTGCCAGGGCCAGGACCGGATAGAAGCAGGGGCCCCACCCACTACACGCGGAGCCCCCGGAGCCAGGCCACAACCTGCGTGCAAGAGACAGGAAAGTGGTGGAGGGGCAGGGAATGCTTCCATGAGAAGCTGTCCCCCTTTCCACCTGCTGCTTCTGAGGCTGCTTGGACTGGGAGCTAGGCCCCCATCTCAAGTCAAGATAGGGGAGCCCTGGGACCACAATAGCTTGGAGGGGGCCACTCAACCTCTCAGAGCCCCTAGCTGTCCAAACCAAAGGACCACCATGTCCACCACAACGGAGGGATTGCTGTGGAGTGAATAGGAAAGGGCTGTACTCACTGGAGCAGGTGAGGGCGACGGCCAAGCCAGAGGGGCAGCCTCTGAAAGATAAAGGACTCTGTGTGAGAGAAAGCCCTGCATCCCACCCCTGCTGTACGCATTAGAAAGGGGGAAGCAGAGGGGGACACTTCACCCTGACAGCACCCCTATTGCTAAAAGGGTAACATGCTGGGGGGGGGGGGTCCTGCCTTGCCCCTCCAGCCTTCTGTGCCCCCACCTTCCAGAGTCATTCCAGCGCAGCTCTCCACCCTGCAGGGCCACGTCCTGGAGGGGCATTTCACGGTCCTCCCTTACGGCCACAGCACCGAAGGAAGGGACGCTGCAAGGCAGAAAAAGAGCTTTGGTGCTTTGGACAATGCTTTTGGAGTGGGGCCCAGTCGCCACACCCCACACACCCATCTTCCCTTGCGCTTGGCTATTCTGCTGCTGAGTACTCATGCCCAGCGTGGAAAACATCTCACCACATGAAAACACTGGATGTGGCTCTTAGTGATGTCTATGCCCAACACCACTGGTGAAATTGTACTGTATTGCACCATCTGATATCTGCTGGGAAGTAGCAGCCAGTAATGAAAGAACCAAGACATTGACATCTCCAGCCCATCCTCTGCTTGGATATCAGCCAGCAGGCCAACAGCTTAAATCAAAAAGGAGCTTCCTGAGATCAACAGAGATACTTGCAGGAAGACCTCAGCAAGCCAGAGTCCAAAGGTAGCAGGCTTGAACCCAGAACCTCAATCAGTGGCTGATACCAAATGAGAGGCTCCTTCCTGGGCCCACAGAAGACTGGGCAACTTGGAAGGCGCTGAACAGGCTGTGCTCTGGCACTTTGAGATGTAGAGCCAACCCTAATTTAGTTAAACCAGATCACGTGGATGATCTGCTTTGATAGGTCAGTGTAGAAAGGGCCTCAAAGTGGCCATCACCCCCAAATGCAAGCCAGAGCTTGTCTTGATGTCTCTCAGCCTGCCGTTTGGGCCCCTCCAACCTGTGCCGATCTTCTGCCAAGGAAGGATTGGATTATTGTGTGCCCAGTATGGAACACACCTTGCCACGCTAAAACAGTGGCTGTGGTTCTTAATGAGACATACTGCATGATCACATGATGTCTCTGCCCTACAGCAGGGCTGCCCAGGAAGTCGATCGCGATCGACCAGTCAATCCCGGGACCGAAGGAGGTCGATCCCAGCCGGATGGGACGCTTCTCAGAGGGGGGCGGAGCCAGGCCACACCAAGCCCCGCCCCCTCCCCGGCTTCGGCACTCCCAGCAGCTTCTCCAGGCTTGAGGATGGCAGTGCCAAGCCAGCCTTGTGCTAGCTATGTCACCACTGGCTTGGCATTACCATCCTCAAGCCTGGAGAAGCTGTTGGGAGTTCCAAAGCCAGAGGGGAGGGGGCGGGGCTTGGCACGGCCTGGCTCCACCCCCCTCTGGCTTCCGCTCTACCAGCAGCTTCTATTCTGGAGAAGCTGTTGGGAGTTCCAAAGCCAGAGGGAGGGGCGGGGAGGCGGCCTGGCTCCACCACACTGGCTTCCGCTCTACCAGCCCTATTCTGGCTGTTGGGAGTTCCGGCCTGGCTACCAGCAGCTCTACCAGCAGCTTCCAGGATTGAGGATGGCAATGCCTAGCCAGTGGTGACATAGCTAGCACAAGGCTGGCTTGGCACTGCCATCCTCAAGCCTGGAGAAGCTGCTGGTAGAGCTGAAACCAGAGGGGGGCAGAGCCAGGCCGCGCCAAGCACCTCCCCCGCCCCTCCCCTCTCCAGCCTTCAGGAGGTAGGTAGATCTTTCTGACTTGGTTTTATTATAAGTAGCTCGCATGCTGAAAAAGTGTGGACATCCCTGCCCTACAGCACTGTAGAGCTGGTATCACACCACCTGACATCCACTGAGAAGTAGCGGCCAATAATGAAAGGACCAGGGGTGGGCAATTACCGGCCCTCAAGGTGTTTTGGACTTCAACTCCCAGAAATCCTAACAGCTGGTAAACTGGCTAGGATTTCTGGGAGTTGAAGTCCAAAACACCTGGAGGGCTGGTAATTGCCCAACCTTGACCTAGGCAGAGACATCTCTGGCCCATCCTCTGTTTGGATATCAGCTAGCAGGCCAATGCCTTGAATCAAGAAATAGCTTCCTAAGATCTACAGAGATATACGCAGGAAGACCTCAGCAAGCCAGAGTCCAAAAGTGGCAGGCTCAAACCCAGCACCTTAATCAGTGGCTGGGAAAGGATGAGAAACTCCCTCTTGGGCACACAGAAGAGTGGGCAACCTGGAAGGCAGTGAACAGACTGCGCCCTGGCACCACGAGATGCAGAGCCAACCTTAAGAAATGGGGCCACAAAGTGGAGTCCACAACTTGTGAGTGTGGAGAAGACGAACCACAGACCACCGACTACAATGCAACCTGAGCCCCGCCACATGCACAAGGGAACAACACCAGAGGCACTCCAAGTGGCCAGCGACTGGTCAAAGGACACTTAATAGAATGCCAAGTCTTTAACTTTGTTTAATGCATGTTAACGGTACCCTCAACTTGCTTCTGACACGATAAATAAAAATCCCTTTTCTAGGACTCCATTGACCGGAGGGCTTCTTATGCTGGGCATCGGAACATGAATTGGCAGCTGTGACCCACGGCCCATTCAGAGGAGGGCTCCACGTACTGCCGGTCCCATTGTGGGCCCATGGTCCCGGGAGTCCATGCAGCCAGGAAATGCTGTTCTCCCTTTCTTTCTGCCTTTGGAGCTCTCTTCCAGCCAGAGAGATGGACTGGCCCTTGGCGAAGGGGTGTGCGTGGCGTGTGGTGGAGATGCTGCTGCCACTGCTGCAGCACCTGGGAGTGATGCGGAGCTGCAGCAGGAGTTGCTGTCAGGCTGCCAGCTGCAGATCTGGGCTGCAGTGCGGAGGACAGGACGGGCGCCCGAGGGGGAGGGGAGGGGTGGCTGTGTCCCAGGAAAGAAGAAAGAAGAAAGGAAGGGAGGGCCGCCTTGACCTCTCTGTGGCCAGAGCAGAAGGGCAAGTGGAGCAGGCACTGCAAAAGTCCAGTCCACTGCAGCCCCAAGTGAGCAAGGGGCTCTTCCTCTTTGCTTTGAAGGAGGCAACACTGCTTGGAGGAAAGTTTTCTTAAATCCTAGAGAAGTCTGCATTTTGCTAGCTTTGCATCTGACTGGCTCTGGACTGGACAGGAAGGCAGCCTTTGCCTGTGCACGCATGTGAACACTTGGTGCAAAAGAAAGAGAGAGATTGAAACAGAAAGCATGTTCCTGGCTCTATCTCCAGGAAGGGTCTGCTGCAGACCCTCCCCAGGCTCCCCAGCCCCAGAGAAAGGCCCATAAGGCTCCTTCCCCAGCACCCTTTAGGCCAGGGGTGCTCACACTTTTTCAGCATGCGAGCTTCTCCAAGTCCAAAAGATCTACCTGCCCCCACCGCCATGCGCTCCTGCGCGCTCCCGCCGCTGTGCGCTCTTGCCACCGCGTGCGCTCCTGCTGCTGTTTTCCGCTTGTGCAGCGCTTCTTCCGCCTGCGGGGCATTGCAGGAAGGAGAAGGCACGAGGCGGGGCATCCAGAGGGAGCGCTCCGCCCTGTCTCTCTCACCGACAACAGAGGCTGCACAGCTGCTTCTGGACGAGAGAGAGACAGGGCGCTCCCTCCAGAGGCCTGACTTGTGCTTCCTTCTTCCTGCAATGCCCCGCAGGTGAAAGAAGCACCACGAGAGTGGAAGCCAGCATCAGGAGCGCGCGCAGGGTGTGTGCGCGCATGGCAGGAGCGCCCCATCCGGCTGGTGAAGCCCGAAGATCACCTGGAAGAGGGCTGAAGATCTACTAGTAGCTCCCGAGCTACCTAATGAGCACCCCTGCTTTAGGCCAACCTGGGGGTCAGGACCTCGGGGGGGGGGGGGTCACAAAGGGGTTGTCAGAAGGGTCACCAAAGACCATCAGGAAACACACTATTTTCTGTTGGTCCTGGGGGTTCTGTGTAGGAAGTTTGGCCCAATTCTATCATTGGTGGAGTTCAATGATTGTAGGTGAACTATAAATCCTAGCAACTACAATTCACAAATGTAAAGGCCTAGGCCACTCAAACTCCACCAGTGTTCATATTTGGGCATATTGAGTAGTCATGCCAAGTTTGGTCCAGATCCATCATTGTCAATGCTCTCTGGATGTAGGTGAACTACAAATGTAAACTAGGCCCCCAAACCAGTGTTCATATTTGGGCCAAGGTCAGATGCATCCAACTCAAACCCAGTGCCCACCAAACCCTCCCAATATTTTCTGTTGCTCATGGGAGTTCTGTGGACCAAGTTTGGTTCAAGCCCATTGTTGGTGGAGTTCAGAATGCTCTTTGATTGTAGGTGGACTATAAATCCCAGCAACTACAATTCACATATGTCAAGGCCTAGGTCCCCCAAACTCCACCAGTGTTCATATTTGGGCATATTGAGTAGTCATGCCAAGTTTGGTCCAGATCCATCATTGTCAATGCTCTCTGGATGTAGGTGAACTACAACTCCAAAACCCAAGGTCAGTGCCCACCAAACCCTCCCAATATTTTCTGTTGCTCATGGCAGTGTTTTACAACCTTTTTTGAGCCGCGGCACATTTTTTACATTTACAAAATCCCGGGGCACACCACCAACCAAAATGACACAAATGACACTCTAACACAGTAATACATATAGTTAATGTTTTTTAATGTATTTATACACTCAGTGTGAAACCTGGGCCTGTTTCGATGAACACAACATAGATATCCTGGCAGGAATGGCAGAAAGACACAAACTTTCCACACAGAACGCCCATAACCAAGAGGAAATACAGTACTATAAGAGTTTGGTGGGCATTGACCTTGGGTTTGGGGGTTGTAGTTCACTTATATCCAGAGAGCACTGTGGACTCAAACAATGTTGGATCAGGACCAAACTTGGCATGAATACTCAATATGAACATAGATGGAGTTCAGGGGAAATAGCGTGAGCGTGTTCAGGAGGGGAGGGGGGAGGGAGGAAGACGTGACCCATGCGGGTGTTACTGCGCAGACTCGCCCCAGAGCAGAGCGAGGCAAAGCGAGCAGAGCGAGGCTGGGAAGAAGGGAGCCCGAGTGGAGAAGAAAAAGTGTTTGGCAGGAGGGGGAAGAAAGGGTATTGAAGGTTCCAATTTCCCATGGCACACCTGATGATCGCTCACGGCACACTAGTGTGCCATGGCACACTGGCTGGGAAACACTGGCTCATGGGAGTTCAGTGGACCAAGTTTGGTTCAAGCCCATTGTTGGTGGAGTTCAAAATGCTCTTTGATTGTAGGAGCACTCTAAATTCCAGCAACTACAACTCCCAAATGATAAAACCAATCCCGCCCAAGGTGGGCGTATCAGATTTTTGTGCCAAATTGGGTCCAGCGAATGGAAATACTGTTGGGTTTTCATCCCTGACTGCACAAGTCTCCAGTCCTCAATGAGGAGTAGATAGCCTAAAGTAGATTAGAATGAGGGATTCCTTCCCTATTGCCTTTAGCAGATTACCTCAAGAAGGGGTTTAAGAAGGGGGGTTGTTTTTCAGTATCACCCTGCATGCTAAACTCCACCCTTTGAATGCCATCAATGTAAACACTCAGGAAGGCTAATTTCCTGTTTACACCTTCTTTTATCTCCTTTTGTTAACTTTAAGCCAAGCCATGCGGCTTGAGTCTTCTCTTCCAGCTTCTATAGAGAGAGGAAGGCATCTTCCTTTGTCTAAAGGAAAGATGTAGTAGATAGTTACTTTTATTATTTTTCCTTCTCTTTTTTTACCTTAGTGCATAGCTTAGATAGCTAGTTAGCTCCAAGTAACCTTTTCTATCATAATTGGATTTCTCTATATACAATAAATACTTTTCTTTTGATCCTATAACCTTGTGGATCTGCAATCGTGTTCAATCCTCTCAAATGGGACTCCATCCCAGCTCACTACATGTAAGTTTCTGTTGCATATGAATATTGCATTCTGCACTCTGCTATATTTTTGTGGAATCACCTCCAAGGAGGGGTATTTTGAGCCTAAGAGCTCTGGATTCCCAACAAATACATCCTGCATTTCAGATTCATAACAGTAGCAATGAAAACAATGTTGTGGTTGGGGGTCAGCACAACACGAGGAACTGTATTAAGGGGTCGTGGCATTAGGAAGGTTGAGAAACACTGCTTTAGGCAAGACAAAAGGCTGCTGCGGAGTGAAGGATCCCCTCTTTAGGCTCAGCTGCAAAGGAAAGCATTCCCCATGGCCTCCCTTCCCTCTCTCCATCTATCCATCCATCCATCCATGCCTACCTGCTGTATCCCATCTGGGCGCAGGCAGTCTGGGCCATGGTTGCATCAAAGCCCTGGCGGCAGGCCCAGGCCCAGGCCCCGCTCTCCTGGCTCCGCACCTGAAGGCCGGATCCCTTCTGGGCGAGGCGCACTGTGGGCAGAGCAGCGGTTGCAGGAGGGCCATTGTAAGCGGTCACCAGATTCCCGGGACCCCCATTGCTGGGTCATGGCCTCCCTGCTCCCTCCCCGAGTCTCCTCCTGGTCCAAAGCCCACTCACCTCCTGGGGGGCTCCCCTCTGGCACCGGCTCCACGCAGACCCCCTCATCCTCCCCCCAGGCGCAGTCGGCCTGCCCGTCACACAGGAGGGTGAGGGGCACGAAGTGGAAGCTCTGGCTGCAGAAGAAGTAGTAGGAGCTCAGGGCCGCCTTGACTGGAGAAAGAGGAGAAGGAGGAAAAGAAGGAGAAAGAGGACGAGAAAGAGATGCCCCAGCATGAGAAATGGTTAAAGGAGTTCTCTCTCTTACACCGCACTCGGGGAGATCGTCAGAAAGCAATAACAGGCAAACCATCAGGCCGGACTGACAGATTTTACTATGGCTTATTGTGCGTTTGCTGCTACAACTTCACACCAATCCCCTCTTCTACCCAAGAGATGCCATAGATGCTATTGATAGCTTCAATATATCAAAGCACTGCCAAGCTATGTGAACAGTTTTCCCTCTATCTCCCGATAGAGGGGGCCGGGCTTTAGCACAGCAGGTTAATCACCAAGCTACAATACATTTTGCCGAATGGAAGATTGAAAGTTTGAGCCCCTGACCTTTAGCCCAGCTTCTACCTACCTAGCAGTTCAAAAACAAATGGGAGTAAATCAGGGGTGGGCAATTATTTTTTCCAATGGGCCACACAAGAGCCAAAAAATATTATGGAGGGCTGCACCTAAAGGCTGAACTACATTCTAATCTACATTATTTATTTATTTATTTATTTATTTATTTTTACTATTTATATTACACATCATTAATATCAACATATTAATATATCAAGAAATATTCATATATTATTAGTATTAATATCATAATTATTATATTATAGTATATATATAGACATTATAATATATTGAAATTATAATATAATATAACATTATTATATTATATTATTTATTATATTATTATAAAATAATTATAAAATAATAATAAAAACCACTAAAATTAAATTAAATTCAAGAAGAGAAGGTGCGAACCAAGATGAAGGCTGACATCTTCAAGAGAAGAAGGATCCCAAGATGGAATGGTCCAATGGCCCCAGCCCAGAGGATGGCAAAGCGGTCCCAGCCACCGCCGCAGCAGAGCAGAGCAGCAGGAAATCAGAGGCTGCAGGCCTCTCTCTGCTCTCGCCCCCAACCGTTCTCCAGCTGATCACCCTGCTTTGGAGTGCCTGCATCCCTGGAGGCGATCCGGGCCTGCAGTCGGAGCAGTCGGCGATCTGAGGTGGCTCATTTGACCTGGCGACCCGGAAGACGATCAAGTCTTCCGGGTCGTCAGGGCGATCAGCCCCCGCAGGTCACCGAATGCTCCTGCTGCGGGCCCGGATCGCCTCCAGGGATGGCAGGCACTCCAAAGCCGCTGCTCCTCCGGCCTGTCTGCCGACACAGGCCCCACAGATCCCATGATGGGATGGCGGCAGTGGCACCCCTTCCTCTTGACCCCGCCCCCAACACCCTTCTCCCCGGGCAGGACAGAATCAGCTGCCGGGCCGCATCCGGCCCGCGGGCCGTAGATTGCCCACCCTTGGAGTAGATCAATAGAAAGGCATTAAAGCAGGGAGGTATTTAGGCTGGGCATCTCCATTAGAAAAAGGAGGAAGTTTACAAACAAACAAAGCTCTTCAGCAGGGGGATGGAGCAACAGCACCCCCTAGTGGCCGGAACCAAGCACCGGTTCCAAAGATGCCGCAAGGTAGGAAAGCCTACATATCGACACCTCTATCTGTTTTCTGTCTTGTCATTGTTATAATTAGCAACTGAATGTTTGCCGTATATGCGTGTTTGGTGATCCGCCCTGAATCCCCTTCAGGGCAGAATATAAATACTATAAATGAATGAATGAATCTATATAAATAAAAATGTAATGTTAGTTTGTGGGATTGACATAACTCAAAAATCACTGGATGAATTGACACCAAATTCGGACACAAGACACCTCTCAGGCCAACGAGTGACCATCATTCATAAAAACACTGAAAAACACAGTGGAAGGGACTTCAAAAGCCCAAAAAGGAAAAAGACACTGCAGCACATGCGCAAAAACGATTCCTCCGACAACCAAAACACACAATAATATATCCACACACTCTTCTGGACTACAGCTCCCAGTATCCCCTAGACCAGGCCCTTTAGGAGAGGAGGGTGATCCAAATGCACTGCTTCCAAGAGGCAAGCTTTCTTCTCCTTGGATCTCTTTGAGAGCATCCCAATCCCGGCATATTTCCAATTTCCTATTCCTGGACTGCAACTCCCAGCAATCCTCCAGATAGATAAGTTAGACAGATATATTAGGTAGAGATAAATAGGTAGGTAGGTAGATCGATCAGGAGGACTGCTGGGAGTTGCAGTCCAAGAATAGGTAGAGAAGGAAGAAAGGGGAGAAAGAGGAAGGGAAAGGAAAGGGGAGGGAAGGGAAGAAGAAGAGAAGGAAGGAAGGAGAGAAAGAAAGGAGGAGAGAAAGAGAGCGGGAAGGTTGGCCACAGCAACACGTGGCGGGTACAGCTAGTAAAAAAATAAATAATCTCCATTAATTCTGCCAAATGCTTCCTCTCACAGTGGCCACCATTTACCTCTGGTGTTGAGGGGTGACGACAATGAAGACTATCGCGACCAAAAGGCACAGTGGATAATAAAGAAAATCATCATTATTATACTTATGATTATTATTATTCCAAGAGGGTCTCTTACTGAGGAAGCCGAGCGCCAGGAGGGCAGCGAGGCCGAAGATGGCTACCGCCACAGGGATGCCAAAGCGCACCAAAGCATGCCAGGTTGAGAGGGTCTTGTGCACACCTTCTGCATCTGCAAAGACAATGGGGGTGTTGGAGTTGTATCAGGAGGGGCTCCTTCTCTGTCCCTCTGGGCCTTGTCTGGGCCCTTTTGGCATAAATAAATGTTGAGTTGGATGATGTGGGCAGAGGCAGGAAAAGTGCGCACTTGGGAAGAGGGCAGGCTTCTCGTCTTGCTCTCTTCAGGGGGACGGGCGCTTTCTGAGGTTGAGATTGAAGCTGGCGGCGTAGCCGGAGCCGAGTCTCTTTCTCTCCCTAATCTTCTGAGCAGCACAATTGCTACTTCATCACACTTGAGAATGAATCCACTTTCAATCTGGATTCTGCCTCCTGAAGAATTCGGAGGATTGTAGTTTTTAGTGAGGCTGTAAAAGCCTCCTCCCTCAACTACAACTCCCAGAATTCTGCAGGAGGCAGACACCAGATTGAAAGTGGATTCATTCACGCGTTTGATGATAACAGATTGATAAGTTACTGCTCAGTCATTCTTATCTCAGAGGAGTTTTGAACTGAACCAGCTTTCTGAGGTTTGTTGTGGTTCAAAACACCTGCAGGGCCAAAGCTGGTGGGCCTCTGCCCAGATTTGGGCATGGGAGGGTATGCTTTTGCCCAATGTTTCTCAACCTGGGGGTCGGGACCCCTGGGGGGGGTCGCGAGAGGGTGTCAGAGGGGTCGCCAAAGACCATCAGAAAACTCATTATTTTCTGTTGGTTATGGGGGTTCTGTGTGGGAAGTTAGGCCCAATTCCATCGTTGGTGGGGTTCAGAATGCTCTTTGGTTGTAGGTGAACTATAAATCCCAGCAACTACAGTTCCCAAGTCTATTTTCCCCAAACTCCCACCAGTGTTCACATTTGGGCATCTTGAGTCTTCATGCCAAGTTGGGTCCAGATCCATCATTGTTTGAGTCCACAGTGCTTTCTGGGTGTAGGTGAACTACAACTCCAAAACTCAAGGTCAATGCCCACCAAATCCTTCCAGTGTTTTCTGTTGGTCATGGGAGTTCTGTGTGCCAAGTCTTGGGTCAACTCCATCATTAGTTGAGTTCTGAATGCTCTTTGATTGTAGGTTAATGGTAAATCCCTGCAACTACAATTCCCAAAATAACAAAATAACACAAACCTCAACGCCCCCCCCCCCCCAAATCAGTATTCAAATTTGGGCGTATCAGGAATTTGTGCCAAATTTGGTCCAGTGAATGCATCCTATCAGATATGTACATTACGATTCATAACAGTAGCAAAAGTACAGTTATGAAGTAGCAACAAAAATAATTTTATGGTTGGGGGTTACCACAACATGAAGAACTGTATTAAGGGGTCACGCCACTAGGAAGGTTGGGAATCAGTGCTTTAGCCCAAGGGGAGGCAAGCCCTGGGATATGCCCACTTGCGGGGCTTGACCCGCCACCCACAGCAGGGTTCTTCAGGACTCTTATTTACCTCTGTGTTTGCGCGGCTGCTCTGGGTCCTTCTCCTGGAAAGGCAAGGAAAGAGTTACCTCTGAAGCCGGTCCACTCTCCCCACATTCCCTCTCCCAGAACAAGGAGCGATGGCCAGCCTGAGGCCCAATATCTGTGGCGTTCAGGGCCTGGCCTGCACGAGGATCCACATATCAGAGCAGGTTTCCTTCAATGTCAGAATCATAGCATCCTAGAGTTTGAAGAGACCTCGTGGGCCAGTGTTTCCCAACCTTTTTTGAGACACGGCACACTTTTAACATTAAAAAAATCCAGGGGCACACCACCAACCAAAATGACACAAAATGACACTCTAACACAGTAAAGAACGGCTGGGGGATGGTGGCCTGCTGGGAGCAGCTGCTGGGAGTACCAAAGCCGGGGGAGGGGGCGGAGCCAGGTCGTGCCATGCCCCGCCCCTCCCTCCAGCTTCAGCTCTCCCAGCAGCTGCTCCAGCCTTGAGGGGGCAGTGCCAAGCCAGCGGTGGCAGAGCCAGCACAATGCCGGCTTGGCGCTGTCCCCTCAAGGCTGGAGCAACTGCTGGGAGTGCCGAAGCCGGGGGAGGGGGCGGAGCCAGGCCACGCCATGCCCCACCCCTCCCCCCAGCTTCAGCTCTCCCACAGAGGAGGAGAATGAGCGGTGGATGGGCTTCAGTGGGCGGGGCTCCTTCTTTGTGCAGCTTCAGCGAGCGAGGGGCAAGAGTCATGGCGGGAGTCATGGCGGATTGGAGGCTGGCTGGGGAAATGGCCGAAGGAGGTGGCGCCGCGGCCTCTTCTTCTTTTTCTTCGCCGCCGCCCGGCCCTTCCTCCTCCTCCCCCAAACAGCAGGAGTTTGGCAGGAGGAGGGGGGAAGGAAGGGGGGCAGAGAGCTTTTCTCGCGGAACAGCAGGAGGTCCATCACGGCACACTAGTGTGCCGCGTCACAGCGGTTGGGAAACACTGTCGTGGGCCATCCAGTCCAACCCCATTCTGCCAAGAAGCAGGAAAATCACATTCAAAGCACCCCCGACAGATGGCCATCTAACTTCTGTTTCAAAGCCTCCACTCCGGGACAGAGAGTTCCACTGCTGAACGGCTCTCACAGTCAGGAAGTTCTTCCTCATCTTCAGGTGGAATCTCCTTTTTGTAGTTTGAAGCCATTGTTCCATTGCATCCTAGTGGCTTCAAACTACAAGAAAGGAGATTGCAGTGGTGTGCCTTCAAGGTGTTCCCAAGTTAAGCCGAACCCATTTCTGGGTATTCTTGGCCAACTTTTCCCGTCAGAGAAGGAGGAAGGGGCCCCTGGAGGGAAGCATCTCCAAGGGATGCAGGCTGCTAGGAGACACTGTCAACACACCTGAAGCCTGGCATCCCAAGGAACAGGAAGGTAGGTCTCCCTCTGGCCTCCCTTGCCAGAGCCACGCTCAAGCTCTCCTGTGCGGCTGGGCACCAGAGCCTTGTGGATGCCATGGTCCATCCGCTGGCTACTTGAGCATCTCTTGGATCCAGGTGTGGGAGTGTTTCCCACAGTAGGCCCTGCTTGGACTCCACAATGGCAGGTAAGGCACTTGTGATGCCACGTGCCAAGTGGGCAAGGGATGGAGGCCCTTGCTTTGGAAGAATGGCGGGGTCAACTCCTGCCCAGCATCCTGCTGACTCTTTGGACCAGGAATGGTCAAACTTGGGTCCTCCAGGTGTTTTGGACTCCAACTCCCACCATTCCTAACAGCCTACCTCGGGTCTTTTCCTCAGCTTAAGCGGCTGAGGGGGAAAAGGAAGGGGCCTGAGGTAGGCTGTTAGGAATGGTGGGAGTTGGAGTCCAAAACACCTGGAGGCAGGGCCCAAGTTTGCCCGAGCCTGCTTTGGACTCAGCTCTGTCCCTTTCCACCAAGTCCTCTGCTGCCCTCTGATGGCTCAGTCAGGGGTTGCAGGATCTCAAGCGTCGGAGCAGAGCTCACCTGGGTGGGAGGGGAGGGGGTCTCAGCAGCTCCCCCCCCCCTTCCGCCTATCGGCTCACCTTCAGGCTGCCAGGGGACTCCCTGCCCCCTTTGGGTTCCCCTTTTGGGACCCGGTCCTTTGGGAGGGTCTCCCAAAGGGCATCTAGTCCCTCCCGAAGGAAGGTCTTCCCCCGGAGGAACGTGGATTGGGGGGCTTACCATCTGGGCAGGAGGGTGGGGTGTCTCTGCGGGTCTCTCTCTCCCTTCCTCTTCCTCCGGCCGGACCTTCTCTCGCTCACCTTGCCCGGACGGGACTGAGGAGCGGTGGGCCGGAGCCCCGTCTATCTGTCTGTCCGTCGACGCCGCCCTCGCGCGCCCTCCGCCTGAGTCACCTTCGCCGGGTTGGGGGAGGAGGAGGAAGCCTCCCCCCCTTTATGGGGCCCATCTGGCTGGGAAAAGGGCGGAGAAGAGACGGAGAAAGTAAGGAAGAAAGGGGGGAAAAGGACGGAAGGAAGGAAGAGAGAGAGGGAGAGGAAGAAAGGAAGGAAAGAAAGAAGAAGAGAGAGACAAGGAAAGGAAGGAAGGAAGAGAGGGAAAAGAAGGAAGGAAGGAAAGAAGGAAGGAAGGAAGGAAGGAAGGAAGAGGGGGAAAGAAGAGGTATAGGTATTAAGGAAGAAAGAAAGGAAAGAAGAGAGAGAGAGGAAGGAAGGAAGGAAGGAAGAAAGGAAAGAAGAGAGAGACAAAAGGAAAGGAAGGGAGGAGGGAAGGAAGAGAGGGAAAAGAATGGGTATAGATAGGAAGGAAGGAAGGAAGGAAGAGGGAGAGAGACAAGGAAAGGAAGGAAGGAAGAGAGGGGAAAGAAGAGGTATAGATAGAAAGGAAGAAAGAAAGGAAAGGAGAGAGAGACAAGGGAAGGAAGGAAGGAAGAGAGAAAGGAAGGAAGGAAGGAAAGAAAAGAAGAGAGAGACAAAAGGAAAGGAAGGAAGGAAGAGAGGGAAAAGAATGGGTATAGAAAGGAAGGAAGAAATGAAAGAAGAGGGAGAGAGACAAGGAAAGGAAGGATGAGAGTAGACGGAAGGAAGGGAGAAAAGAAGGAAGGCAGGCAAGAATAAAGGAAGAGAGAGGAAGGAAGGAACAGAGAGACAAAGGAAGGAAGGAAAGAAGGAAGGGAGAGAGAGAAAGGAAGGTTGGAAGGAAGCAAAAAACAAAGAAAGGAAGAGAGAAAAAGGAAGGAATAAGAAAGGAAGGAAGAGAGAGAGAAGGGAAGGACAGAAGGAGGAAAGAAAGGAAGAGAGAAAGGAAGGAAGGAAAGAAAGAAGAGAGAGAGGAAGGAAGAAACAGAGAGGAAGGAAGGAAAGAAGGAAGGAAGAGAGAAAGGAAGGAAGAACGGAAGGAGGAAAGAAAGGAAGAGAGAGAAAGGAAAGAAGGAAGGAAGAGAGAGAGAAAGGAAGGGCAAGGGATAGAGAAAAAGGAAAGAGAGGAAGGAAGAAAAAAGAAAAAAGAGAGAGAGAGAGAGAGGAAGGGAGGGAGGACAGATCTGAGGGGCAAAGAGGGAGACTCTCCCCCATCAGTCATAGAATCATAGTTGGAAGGACCTCTAAAGACTATCTTGCCCAACCCCCTTCTGCCTTCAGGAAAAACCCAACCAAAGCACCCCCAACAGATGGCCATCCAGCCTCTGTTTCAAAGTCTCCATTCAACAGAGAAGGAAAGCAGGAAGCCACTGGGTTGTCCTTGGTTTGCTGGGGAGGGGGTTGCAGGGTCCCCCTCCAACCAACGCATGCTTTTCTCTCCTCCTCTTCTTCCTCCTCCTGCAGGTGGAGAGCCCCTCAGCGCCTTGGGCCTGATCCTGGGCACCTGCCTCTCCCTCCTGCTGCTGGGCCTCTCGGGCTGTGCCTTTGCCAAGTGGTGCCGGGAGGGGCACCACTGCTGGCCTAGTGAGTACAGGCGCCCACTCCCCTTGGGCTCCCTTGCAAGGAGACCCAGGGAAAGCCTCCTTGAATCCCTGCCTTTTGCAGGCTCCTGTCCCGACTGCTGCGCTCCCCTCTGCTCCTGATGCTTCGGCCTTCCCTCTTTTCTCTCTCTTCCAGGCACCAGCCTTGTCTTCAACCTCTACCACATCCGGTAGGTAGGTGCCCCTTTCTGCAGGGCAAGGGACCCCTCAGACCACATTCCGCGCTGTCACACGCTTATACATCATCTCAGGATTTCCTCATTGGGCCTGTCATGAAAAGAAGGGTGGTGGTGGTGGGCAGGCCCGGATTACCCATAGGGCCAACCTAGGCCATGGCCTAGGGGTGCAAGCCGAGGGGGGCGCAGATCACGGACCAATTTTTTTAAAAAATGTTATAAAATAATTTTTAAAATCGCACCGCGATTGGCTCCTCCTGCTTAGTACCCAAAAGGAGGCGGAGCCAAGGCTGGGCTCCACGGAGGCAGCGCTCGTGCTCGCCGCGTCAGCCTCAGACCATCCATCTACGCCGCTGCTTCTCAGCCAGTGCTTCTGCGCCTGAGGGGAGGGGGCGCCTGGCCTGGCTCGGAGTGGCAGGCTGCTGAGGGAAGAAGAGGCCGCGGGAAAGAAGGGCGGAGTGCGGCGTGGAGGCCCGGAGGGGAGCCTGAGACAGAGGAAGGCCCCGACTCTCTGCAGCCGCTGGGCCATGAGCCGCACGTGGGGCCGCCTCTGAAGCCGCTGCCCCGACAAAGAGCATACTCTGGACCCAGCCCAGCTTTGGGCCTCGGCGCACTCGCTCACCCTCCTCTGCCTCCATCCCCTCGAACTCGCACCCCGCCACACAAAGGGCCCGTTCCCTTCGCTGCACTGACCGCGCGCGCGCACCTATCCCCTCAGCCCCAGTGGCACATGACGGAAGGAAGGCGTGAGGCGGGGAGAGGTGGGGGCAGGGGGGAGGGGGTCCTGGTAGAGGTGCGCGGTGGCTCCTAAAGGGGGCTTCAGCGGAATGGGAGGGGCTGGCCCAAAGTTGGCCTCCAAAGTGGGCGCCAAAAGCTGTTAATCTGGGTCTGGTGGTGGGGGAGTTAATGAAACTTTTTGAGGAGGGGCATCCTGCAGAACATTTGCCTCTAGCCTTTCCGTGAATCTCTCCACCGCAGAGTCACCACCAGTTCAACATAGTTTGTGGTGCCACAAAACAACAAAGTTTTCAGAGAATAGCCACCACTTTCAAAGTAAGGGCCGCACAACCAAGCAGGAAGGAACACTTTCAAACCAGGAACAGAACATTGTGTTCCATAGTGTGATCTCTCCCCAAGTTGGGCCAAGAGGAAGGAAGGAGGGAGGGAGGGACATTGAGTTGATCGGTCACTTCCCTTCCTTCCTTGAGTCCATGTGATGGAGTCCTCTTGGGAGTTATAGTTTCCCAAGGTCCATACCCTTCTCTGGGTGCATCTATAGCAGTGTTTCTCAACCTTCCCTTAGTGTTGTGGCGACCCCCAACCACAACATTATTTTCATTGCCACTTCAAAACTATAATTTTGCTACTGTAGTGTAAATATTTGATATTCAGGATGTATTTTCATTCACTGGACCAAATGTGGCACAAATACCCAATACGCCCACAATTGAATGCCAGTGGGGTTGGGGGCGGGATTGATTTTGTCACTTGAGAGTTGTAGTTGCTGGGATTTAGAGCTCATCTATACTCAAGAGCAGGCATGGGCAAACTTCGGCCCTCCAGGTGTTTTGAACTACAACTCCAACAATTCCTAACAGCCTAGCGGCTGTTAGGAATTGTGGGAGTTGTAGTCCAAAACACCTGGAGGACCGAAGTTTGCCCACGGCTGCTCAAGAGCATACTGTACTCCACCAATGATGGAATTGAACCAAACAGGACTCTCATGACCAACAGCAAATCCTGGAAGGATTTGGTGGGCACTGACCTTGACTTTTGGAGCTGTAGTTCGGCTACAACCAACGAGCACTGTGGACTCAAACAGTGATGGATCTGGACCAAACTTGGTATGAATACTCAATATGCCCAAACATGAACGCTGGTGGAGTTTGGGGGAAAATAGACCTTTACATTTGGGAGTTGCAGTTGCTGGGATGTATAGTTCACCTATAACCAAAGAGCACTCTGAACGATAGATTTGGGCCAGACTTCCCACACAGAACTCCCATGACCAACAGAAAATACTGTGTTTTCTTATGGTCTTTAGTGAACTCTCTGACACCTCCCTCGCGACTCCCCCAGGGGTCTCGACCCTCAGGTTGAGAAACACAGACTTATACTGTGGAACGGAAGGAATGCATTTGGACCTTATTTTAAATGCCATCTCCATGAGATGTTTGTGGAAACTGTAGTTTCCCAAGGTCCATGAACCTTCTCTGGGTGCATCTATACCAGTGTTTCCCAACCAGTGTGCTGTGAGCGATCATCAGGTGTGCCTTGGGAAATTGGCACTCTCCCCCTCCTAGAAGCTCCCTCTCACAGGTTTCCAAGAAACAAATTGAGCCTCTCCGCTTGGAAATGGTTTTAAAAAACTATTTTACTGGATTTTTCGAGAGTTCTCTCCCCCCCTCCCCAAGGAACTGTTTATAACAGCTTCATGACATCCATAATTTACTGGAAGCAAGTTTCACTCAGGGTGAAATTTCACAAAGGTTTGGAGAACAAGCTCTATGAGGAGCGGCTTGAAGAGCTGGGCATGTTTAGCCTGATGAAGAGAAGGCTGAGAGAAGACATAATAGCCATGTATAAATATGTGAGAGGAAGTCATATATATGTTGTGTTCATTGAAACAGGCCCAAGTTTCACACTGAGTGTATAAATACATTTTAAAACATATTAACTATATGCATTACTGTGTTAGAGTGTCATTTTGTGTCATTTTGGTTGGTGGTGTGCCCCAGGATTTTGTAAATGTAAAAAATGTGCCCCGGCTCAAAAAAGGTTGAAAAACACTGATGTACACTATGCAGTCCTGAGAGTTATAGTTTCCCAAGGTCCACACCCTTCTCTGTGGGGCAGCCGAGAGTTGGGGGAGGGGGGGGGGGGCAAGAGTGCTTCTCCACTTTCCTTCCCTCCCTCCCTGCTTCCTTGTTTCTAGAATTGAAGATACACAATAGCTGACATTTCAAATAAAGGAGGTTTCTTTCCCCACAAAGGGGGGGGGGGGGCAGTGTCCAGCGATTACAGTGTGATGACAAAACTTGTGCATTTTCATAAACTTTGCCCATGTGTGTATGATAGAACCAATTAGGAAATGATATTGATAACCCAGGAACCAAAATCTCTGACTCTGTCCCTGCAGCAACTTGCGATCCATGGAGGAGGAGCCGGGCCTCTTCACCATCAGTGGCTCTGTGGGTGAAGGCTGTACCGGTGCCGGAAGCGAGACACACTTTCACGGCAGAGGAGACTGAGCCCAAGGGCATTCTGGACCCAAATGCCTTCTCCAAGGGCTGTTTTGGGGTCCACTGCATCTGCCAGGCCAGAGTGGCACAAAGTAAAAGGGCACCCACTGCAGACATGCAAGCCACACAACTGGATATGACAACAGGCTCCTTGGCATGGAAAAATGGAACAAGAGCGCCTCCCCATGGCCGGAGTTGAGCATTGCCTCCAGACCCTGGAGATGGCAGGGGAAAGCCTTTGCCTTTGTTTGTGTATTGTATGTCGTCGTCGTCATCGTCATTCACTGTGTTAAAGGCATTGAACGGTTGCCTTATATATGAATACTGTAATTTATTTATTTTATTTATTTACGATATTTATAGCTTGCCTTTCTCAGCTATACGGCGACTCAAGGCAGGTTGCAGATTGGCACAATTCGATGCCAGGCATTCATAAAACCATCAACATCAATATATAAAACATATATAAACACCGTTAAAACATATAATCATCTGTGCCATCCTGTTAAAAACGTAACATTATCTGGTCATTCCATGTTCATCATTCATAGTTCCGTGATACCTATTCCGGTGCATTCTTAATATAGTATGATGTATGTACATATGGCTTGTAAGCCTTCAGGGTGAGAAGGGCGGCATATAAATGTCGTAAATAAATAAATAACACCTACAATAGTTCACCTACAATCAAGGAGCATTCTGAATTCCACCAACAATGGAATTGAACCAAACTTGGCACACCAAACTCCCACGACCAACTGGAAGGGTTTGGTAGGCGTTGACCTTGGGTTTGGGACTTGTAGTTCACCTACATCCCGAGAGCACTGTGGTCTCAAACAATGATGGATCTGACCAAATGTGGCACGAATACTCCCTATGCCCAAATGTGAACACTGGCGGAGTTTGGCGGAAATAGACTTGACATTTGAGAGTTGTAGTTGCTTGGATTTAAAGTTCACCTACAATCAAAAACCATTCTGAATCAAACTTGCCACACAGAACATCCAGGCTCGGGTTACCACTTTTTTGCGCCCTAGGCCAAAGTTTGGAATTATGCCCCCTTTAAGCCAACCTCTCGCCACCTCCAAGGTCCCCACTCCCATCGGCTGGAAAGCTCCGCTGTGCTCTGAAGGTCTCCTCGGGAGTTGGGAGGCTTGGGGAGAGCGCAGCAAGTGCAAACCCGCTCCAAAGGCGCGCATGAGAGAGAGAGAGAGAGTGCAGAGAGAGAGTGCGCACGAAAGAGCGAGAGAGAGAAAGAGAGAGTGCGAGAGAGAGCGCGCGAGAGAGACAGAGGGGACAGAGCAAAGACTTTGCCGGGAGAAGAAGCAAGGAGGGGCATGAGAAAGGGGGAAAGAGGGGCGCAGACCAGTTTTGTTTCTTTTTGGTCCGTGATCTGCCCCCCCCCCCCCTGGCTTGCGCCCCTAGGCCATGGCCTCGTTGGCCTTCTGGGTAATCCGGGCATGAGAACATCCCATGACCAACAGAAAATACTGTTGTTTTCTGGTGGTCTTTGGCGACCCCTCTGACACCCACCTCATGACCCCTCCCCAGAGGTCCCAACCCCCAGGATGAAAAAGGCTGGACTAGATGGTCTCTTCCAACTCTATCATTGTATGATTCTGTTATTGATGTGCATTTTTTTCTATGTGTTTCCAGTGTAAGCAAAGGGGCCCATGGCATTCCCAGAGGCCTGGGACCCCAGTTCCATGGGTCTCTCTCTCTCCTAGACCCCCACCCCACTGTGCCAGAGGCATGCGGTGGGCTTAATGCAGGGCCTGCCCAGCTGTGACTGAATGAGGTGGGGGTTTCCTCTCCTGGCTCCTTCCCCTTTTTGAAGGGGAAGTGAAACCACCACACTTTCTATTCTCAGAAGGAAGGCCTCTCTTTTCAAGCATTTCCTTCTGCTTTGTAACAAGGGGTCTCTCTACACTCCCCCCCCCCCTCCACTGAAAGTTTCCCAGGAAACTTTGGGTGGGTGCGTTTGAGAAGCCTGGAAAAGAAGGGTGGTGGGGGGAACAAATGCATCCGTCACACACCGCTAAGAGGGGCTAAGAAGGGTTGGGGAGCAGGGATGCACAGGGCCTCCCCAAGACTGGAAGCTGGTGGTTTGGGTTAGCGGGGCAGAGAAGGAAACCTTGCTTGTGTTTCAGGGCAGGGAGTTGGATGAGCTGGACAGCTTTTGGCGGCTTTCTGGCGAAACTGCACTAAATTATTCACAACTAAGTTCAAAAGCAAAACAAGACTTTATGGGGAATTTAATGGGCCTGGAATAACAGCGATTGCTTAACCCGGAGGTTTTGGTTTAGCATTAGGCACAAAGCAAAACTACACAACCGACTGAGGAGTTTCCCCGACTGCGTGTATCTAGATGGGTAAGCCTGGGGGAAGCACTAAGGTGGATTTTGGAAGCCACCACACTGAAGGACGCAGGGATAGACTTTGGCCAGTGTCCCAGGGCAGCGGTCAGGTTTCCCGACAGAGAGGACGATCCCAAAGCATGACGGCACGATCCCAAAACAAAGTTTCCAAACACAACGTATTGAAACTCCATCTTTTATGAAAAGACACTCCAAAATACATGTCCAAAACATATTTCACGCTCAGAGTAAAAAAAAGCCCAACAACACACAAATAAATAATTAAATACAATAAATAAATAATAAGAATGTGGACCTCTTCCAAAAGAAAATATCAGATTTGGAATGTGAGCTGCTGGTTGGTCCACTGTCCACAGCAAAAGTTCTAAATCAGGCCTGGGCCAACGTGGGCCCGCCAGGTGTTTTGGACTCCCAACTCCCACCATTCCTAACAGCCTCGCTCCCTTTCTTTTTCCCCCTCGGCAGCCTCTGTCCCTTTCCTTTTCCCCTGGCAGCCTCTGTGCTTTTCCTTTCCCCCTTGGCAGCCTTGTCCCTTTCCTTTCCCCCTCGGCAGCCCTGTTCCTTTCCTTTTCCCCCTCGGCAGCCTCAGTCCCTTCCTTTCCCCCCTCGGCAGCCTTGTTCCCTTTCCTTTCCCCCCTCGGCAGCCTCAGTCCCTTTCCTTTCCCCTTGGCAGCCTCAGTCCCTTCCTTTCTCCCCCTCGGCAGCCTCGCTCCTTTCCTTTCCCCTTTCGGCAGCCTCGCTCCTTTCCTTTTCCCCCCTCGGCAGCCTCGCTCCCTTTCCTTTTCCCCTCGGCAGCCTCGCTCCCTTTCCTTTTCCCCCTCGGCAGCCTCGCTCCCTTTCCTTTCCCCCCTCGGCAGCCTCGGTCCCTTTCCTTTTCCCCCTCGGCACCCTCGGTCCCTTTTCTTTTCCCCCTCGGCAGCCTCGTTCCCTTTCCTTTCCCCTTGGCAGCCTCTCTCCCTTTCCTTTCCCCCCTCGGCAGCCTCGGTCTCTTTCCTTTCCCCCCTCGGCAGCCTTGGTCCCTTTCCTTTTCCCCCTCGGCACCCTCGGTCCCTTTCTTTTCCCCTTGGCAGTTCCTTTCCTTTCCCCCCCTCGGCAGCCTCGTTCCCTTTCCTTTCCCCCCTTGGCAGCCTCAGTCCCTTTCCTTTCCCCCTTGGCAGCCTTGTTCCCCTTTCCTTTCCCCCTCGCAGCCTCGTTCCCTTTCCTTTCCCCCCTTGGCAGCCTCAGTCCCTTTCCTTTCCCCCCTCGGCAGCCTTGTTCCCTTTCCTTTCCCCCCTCGGCAGCCTCAGTCCCTTTCCTATTCCCTCTCGGCAGCCTCTGTCCTTTTCCTTTCCCCTCTCGGCAGCCTCAGTCCCTTTCCTTTCCCCCTTGGCAGCCTTGTTCCCTTTCCTTTCCCCCCTCGGCAGCCTCGTTCCCTTTCCTTTCCCCCCTCAGCAGCCTCGTTCTCTTTCCTTTCCCCCCTCAGCAGCCTCGTTCCCTTTCCTTTCCCCTTTCGGCAGCCTCAGTCCCTTTCCTTTCTCCCCTCGGCAGCCTCGCTCCCTTTCCTTTCCCCTTTCGGCAGCCTCAGTCCCTTTCCTTTCTCCCCTCGGCAGCCTCGCTCCCTTTCCTTTCCCCTTTCGGCAGCCTTGCTCCCTTTCCTTTTCCCCCTCGGCAGCCTCGCTCCCTTTCCTTTCCCCCCTCGGCAGCCTTGGTCCCTTTCCTTTTCCCCCTCGGCACCCTCGGTCCCTTTTCTTTTCCCCCTTGGCAGCCTCGTTCCCTTTCCTTTCCCCCTTGGCAGCCTCGCTCCCTTTCCTTTCCCCCCTCGGCAGCCTCGGTCCCTTTCCTTTTCCCCCTCGGCACCCTCGGCACCCTCGGTCCCTTTTCTTTTCCCCCTTGGCAGCCTCGTTCCCTTTCCTTTCCCCCCTCGGCAACCTCGTTCCCTTTCCTTTCCCCCCATCGGCAGCCTCGTTCCCTTTCCTTTTCCCCCTCGGCAGCCTCGGTCCCTTTCCTTTCTCCCCTCGGCAGCCTCGGTCCCTTTCCTTTCCCCCCTCGGCAGCCTCGTTCCCTTTCCTTTCTCCCTTCGGCAGCCTCGGTCCCTTTCCTTTCCCCCCTCGGCAGCCTCGCTCCCTTTCCTTTTCCCCCTCGGCAGCCTCGGTCCCTTTCCTTTTCCCCCTCGGCAGCCTCGGTCCCTTTTCTTTTTCCCCCTCGGCAGCCTCGTTCCCTTTCCTTTCCCCCCTCGGCAGCCTCGCTCCGTTTCCTTTTCCCCCTCGGCAGCTGCTTAAGTTGCTGAGGGGGAAAAGGAAGTGGCCTGAAGCTGTTAGGAATAGTGGGAGTTGGAGTCCAAAACACCTGGAGTGCCCAAGTTGGCCCAAGTCTGGTTTATATACACATGTAAACCTTGTCGCTCCTTCTTCTTGGTCACAAAAGATCTTCCTAAATGCACCAGCAGCACCGTGGATGTGTCAGTACTTTGAGTTGTGCCAATGGGAGGTGGGGGAAGCTGCTTAGAGAAGCCCGATGCCCAGGGGGCTGCTGGGAACACCAATACTTCCAGGGTCCTTCCAGCCTGGAATACTGTTTTGTCTGAGCCCCTTTTCTGGGGTCACAGTTTTGGGGCCATGTAGGGAGCTCTGCTTCAAGTAACCGCTGGTCATGGCAACCATAGGGTACCCGGTCCCCTCTGTGCCACAACAAACTGTGGGTTCTGCCTGCTTCTGGTATCCAGAGAAACCTCCTCCCTGGGGTGCCTCTGTCGGTGCCTCAGTTTCCTCCCAAACGCAGCTCGTGGGGTCTTCTGACTGGCCAGTCCTGTGGGACAGGCTGCCTGAGGGGTCCTGCAGGCAGATCCCGCTGTCGGTACTGCCTCCAATGCTGCTGCTGCTACCCACAAGGCTGCTTCCAAAAGCCAGAAACCCCTCTACAGTCCACGTCACCCACTGACAGGGCTTCTCTGGCACCAAGAAGGGGGGCACGGACCCTGCACCCCAAGGCCGAGCCTGGCCAGCGATGCTCGGCCCCTTTGGGCCCAGGACAGAAACCGGGTGGATGGGCTCCCTCTCCACCTGTAGGACCAGTGGTGCTTGCGGAGAGCTGCTCTTTCGCATGGACCCCTGCCACCAAGGAGAGAAGAACACAATGGGAAGAAGCTGAGCGCATGGTCTGGTGCGTTAAGGAGCACCCCATGCAGCTGCTGCCCTTCCCAGTCACCATAGTGGGAAGGAATTGCACACACTTACCAGCACCTCTGGCCAGGCCTTAGTGGGCTTCTTGACGTAGGCCCGGACCAATCCCAAGCTGGCCAACAAGGCGCCAAGGATGGGCAGGCTCAGCAGGAGGGCTGTTGTGGTGTGCCCTGCAAGGGAAGACAAGCACGGGCTGGGCTTTAGCACAGCTGGTATATCACCGGCAATAAAATCGACCAACCGAAAGGTTGCCAGTTCAAAGCCCTGGGTTGGTGTGAGCTCCTGACTGACAGCCAGGCTTACTTTTTACCTAAGCAGTTCAATAACAGCTTGAGATGTAAGGAGAGAAATTAGGTACCGCGAAAACAAGTGGGGAGAGGTATTTTATGACACCATAAAGAAAAGATCAGAAAATGCCCAGCGACCAAATGGAAGGAGGAAGTCCTGATGGCTGTTTGTCATAGAGGATGGAACAGCAGCACCCCCCTGTGGCTGGATTCGAGCACAACCTCCAAGGCGTCAAAAAACTGGCCGTTGACACAACAAACCTCCCCTTCTGTTCTGTTCTGTCTGTCTTTGCCCTGTCTATCCAAAACAACATTGAATGTTTGTCGTGTATGTGTACTGTGATCCACCCTGTATCCCCTTGGGGAGATAGGGTGGAATATAAATACAGTGTTGTTATTGTTATTATTATTGGTTGGTGGCTGTTCTCAGCAAAAAGAGCATCCTTTTGTCTTGTGGTGTGTCTTGTTTTGATTCAGAAATGGTCATAACATGAGTAAAGTAACTAAAAAAGCTTTACTTCAGTAAAATGATGATGATGATAATAACAATGCAAACAGCAGTAAAGGAAACAGAAGGTAAGGTTCCAAAGCAATGCAAGGTGTTACAGCAGGCGAGAAACAAACGTCTTCAAGTCTTCACAGCAGGCAGGAGCAAGAGCTGTTGGCAAAAAAAGGCTTACAGTAGGAACAAGAGTCTTTAGCAAGAAGTTTTTTGCAAAGCCAATGCTGAAGCTGTATCACAGAGACCGGAACACAAATGCACTAGGAAGGTCGGTTGCTGCCAGCGTTGACATCAATTTTTAATGTTTTATATTGCTTTTTATCGATGGCATTGAATTATTGCCAATACTGTGTACTGTCCTGAGTCTCCTTCGGGGTTGAGAAGGACAGCGAGAAACACCTAAATAAATAAATAAATAAATAATGGCTCCGCTGCTAATTTATAGCCCTGAGCTCCCAGCACAGATATGTTCCTAGGGCAAGGTTTGATTACTCATCATTTTTGCCGAATTCTAGCTGACCTTCTCCTTTTGCCCTTTGCTGTTCTAAAGAAGTAGGGACTTGTAGTATGTCTTCCTTGCCTTCTCCTTCCTCCTCAAAACTTGGCCCCAAATCCCCAAGTGTTACCTCTTCAGCCTCCTGTTCTACCTCCTCCTCAGAAGCAGAAGAGTAGTCCACAACACGGTGGCACTTAGGATGGGGAGTGAGAGATGGAGCAGGAAGGAGCTACACCTGTGAAGCCCATGGGGCTGCTAGGCCCATGGCAAAGGCATGCACCTGTGTGGCAGGGAAGCTAGGCCTCACCTTTCTCCAGGGGCAAGAGGAAGAGGCACTGCTCCTCCGTCCGGATGCTGGGCATTGCGCGGCTGACGAGCTGTGGCTCTACGCTGATGCAGTATTCCTTGCCTGGCCTCAGGCCCTGAAGGTCGAACTCCGTGCTGTTCTTCACCTGGACCAGGCTCACCTCAGCCCCGTGGGACACTGTCCTGATATAGACATGGAACCGTCGGCCATTGGGGTGGAGGTCCTCATAGGTGATGTTGCCCCAGGGGCTGATGGGCAGCTGGATGGAGAGGTGGATGAGGCCATTGCGGGGGGTCAAGCTCACACTGGACAGCCACAGGGTTGCTGCGGAAACAGAGTCAGAGAGATCCCTGGCACATCTGATGGGGTTGGTGGGACCCATTGCCAGCAGGGCAAGGTGGCCCTCCAGCTGACCAGGCTACAGAAGGGTCTGGGGGAAGACCCACATTGGCACACACCTTCCTCTGGCTTGAAAGGGGGTGTCTGGAGCCATATGGAGGGTTCCTGGGCCCCCGCTAGGGCTCGCACCCGGGCGTAGTAGCGCTGTCCAGGCTGCTGGGTCTCGACGGAGAGGTCGCAGGAAGGAAGGGTGATGCCCACGCACCTTGGCACCGGCGTCCAGTGGTCGTCGTTGCCGTATCTGGAAGGAAAGGCTAGATGAAGGAGAGGGCAGCCGTGGGGTATCCTCTTAGGAACAGTTGGACAGGGAGTGGCACCTGAGCTGCATTCATCCCAAAAGAGGGGTTCCATCCCAGGAGGGTCAAGCAGAGCCCAGTGGGGGCCCTTGGGCCTCTGGTTCCAAAGGCCTCAAGCAAAAAGGCACCCCCCCCTCACACACACACACTGCTCACCTTCGGTACTGGACTTCATAGAGGAGCTCCTGGTGTTTGGCAGCATCAAGGGGATCAGGCTCGCCCCACTGGAGGAGGTGGTGGAAGGCCTTGTTTGTGAAGCGTGGACGGAGGGGTGCTGGGGGTCTCTCTGCTCCGACTCCTGCGGGACAGGAATAAGCCCCTATGAGAGAAGCCCCCTGGGAGCCCCCTGCCCACTATCCCTCTTTTGCCCCAAGCCTCGCCCTCCTGGGGGTCTCTCTTCTCACCTACCGGGGCCTCTGAGCCAACACAGGAGCAGCAGAAGCAGCAGCCTCCGCATCTTCAGGCATCTGCAGTGAATGAGTGGCCAGGCGCCTCTGTCACTTCCTCTGGGCTTTTTCCTTGCCCGCCCTGGCTCCTCCAGTTCCTCTTTCTCAGCCCCAAAGCTCAGAGGAATATCCCCACGGGGCCTGCCCCACGGCTCCCCCCTCTGCCTGGCTTAAGAGGAAACCATACCAGGAGAGGGCCTGTCATAGCCCTGCACAGCGTCTTTCAATATCAATATCAATATCAGCCGCTCTGAGTCCCCTTCAGGCTGAGATAGAGTGGGGTCGAAATAGAGTAAATACATGAACAGCCATTCAAAATTCTTGTCATCAGCCAGTTCGGGTTCCAAGCCAATCCAGATTAAGACATGGGTGTTTCAGAAGTCGTAGTCAATAGTTCCTCCAAAAGGTCCTCCCAAATCATTCACAACCTCTGAAGATGCCTGCCATAGATGCAGGCGAAACATCAGGAAAGAATGTTTCTAGAACAGTGTTTCCCAACCAGTGTGCCGTGGCACACTAGTGTGCCGTGAGCAATCATCAGGTGTGTCGTGGGAAATTGGAGGAGGAAGAGGTCTCTGTCAAAAGCTGGCATGGGCAAACTTGGACCTTCCAGGTGTTTTGGACTCCAACTCCCACCATTCCTAGCAACCTCGGGCCCTTTTCCTCCCCCCTCAGCCACTTAAGCAGGAAAGGGCCTCATAACATTGTTTGAGTCCACAGTGCTCTCTGGGTGTAGGTGAACTGCAACTTCCAAACTCAAGGTCAATTCCCAAGCAAACCCTTTCAGTACTTTCTGCTGGTAATGAGAGTTCAATATGCCAAGATTGGTTCAATTCCGTTGTTGCAAGAGTTCAGGATGCTCTTTGATTGTGTGTTAACTATAAATCCCAGAACCTGTAACTCCCAAATGTCAAGGTCTATTTTCCCCAAACTCCATTTGTGTTCACATTTGGGCATATTGGTTTATAGGATGTGGAACCAAGCCTTCCCAGAATAGGCTGAGATTGACTATTGTCTGAGTGTATGACCACGTTTACAGATTGAGTGGAATTGTTTTAATGGTGATGTGGTTTTATGCTGGGTTTTTATGTATTTACTATGTTGTTGTAGTTGTTTTTAAATTGTATAGCATGGATTTTTTGCTGTTATGCCGGTCTGAGTCCCTCGATAGAGGTGAGAAGGTCGGGGTTCAAACATTTTAAATAAATAAATAAATAAATAAATAAATATTGAGTATTCATGCCAAGTTTGGTTCTGATCCAACATTGTATCAGTGCTCTCTGGACATAGGTGAACTACAACTCCAAAACCCAAGGTCAGTGCCCACCAAACTCTTATAGTATTTTCTCTTGGTTATGGGAGTTCGTGTGGGAAGTTTGTGTCTTTCTGCCATTCCTGCCTTGATATCTATGTTGTGTTCATCGAAACAGGTCCAGGTTTCACACTGAGTGTATAAATACATTAAAAAACATATTAACTATATGTATTACTGTGTTAGAGTGTCATTTTGGATGGTGGTGTGCCCCAGGATTTTGTAAATGTAAAAAATGTGCAGCAGCTCAAAAAAGGTTGAAAAACACTGTTCTAGAACATGGCCGCACAGCCCGAAAAACCTACAACAACCCATTCAAGTCTAGGCGTAATCCAAAGTTCCAAAGCCAAGTTCCAAAACATGAAGATATACATGAGGTCACCAGACAGAGCTCCAAGCTGTAGCAGGGTCCAAACATTTCTTCCAGCAACAGACCAAATCCAAACTGCCACCAAACAAGTGCTCTCACCTGTTGGGCCTTCTCTGTGCCAGCCAGGTAGATCTGTGCAGATGAATGGCATCAGTCCTCAGTTGCAGTCTTTTTCCGACACTGCCTCATTGCTCTCCTGACCTTGAGTGAGCTCAGGACTCCACTTGTCTGAGGCACTTGGTCCTGCACAGCTCAATGTCAGGCTGCAGCTGTTGAGGTTCCCTGCTTGCTACTGATTCGGATCCAGGGCCAGGCAGCCCTTCATCTTCATCTGCAGACCCTGACAGTGCCTCTGAGCATGTGCAAAGCTCCATTCCTTATAGTCTGGGGGCAGGACCCCAGGACAAATGCCCACCAAGACCACCCCCCAGACTGTGTCTCTGCCCTTTGACCCCAGAGGTGCTGCACACAGCTGCTTCCGCTTCCTCTCTCCTGGTCCTTTCTTCCCACACGGTTTCTGTTTTCATCACCATACTCTCGGGTGTTCATTGAGTCACTGATGAAACATGGAGAGATGAGGCTGCTCCTCCTACAGAAAGAGCAGGCCTGAGAGTGGACTCCCACGCCAACCGTGACTTTGTTTGTTTGTTTAGTGGCCAATCCATGTTACAAGCAAGACTGGTTCTGTAGGTTTGCTCTTAAATTGAATTTGTATGTAAACCGAAACAGGAACTTGTTACAGTATAACTTCAGCCACACACACAGACACCTATATGGTGCTCTCTCTCTCTCTCTCTCTCTCTCTCTCTCTCTCTCTCTCTCTCTCTCTCTAAGCTTTGGATGTTGACAACTTTGGCTTGTTGTGGAAACAAGGATTGGTAAGAGAGCTTCAGTAGAGACCCCTTTCCCCCATGAACATGACTCTTCCAGGGATGGATTTACTTCCAAGGTGAAGATTCCTCTCACTTCCTGTTGTCTCAGCCCCAGTCTTAACTAGGAGTCGTTTGTAAGTCGGGTGCTTGTATCTCAGGGACGGCCAGTGATACCTGTGCCACTGCTTCCAGAGGGATGCAGCAGTGGGATGAGGGTGGGATGTTTCCAACCATCCCTAGCCCGGGAAGAAGGGTCCCAGCCATGGGGAGGAGGCTGATTTCCTTCTGTTGCTGAGGAGGGGGGGGGGACAAAATGTGGTGGGATGGGGTGAAGGGGTCTCTGTGCTGCAATTTATGGAGTGGACCGGCCTCCACCTGAGAGACCACCTTCACCTGTTCCCCCTCCCCAATCTTGCCTCAGTCCCTTTGACCCCTTTCCCTAGCCTGGTGCATCCTCCCTCTTTACCTTTGTCCCTTCCTTCTTTCCTTCCCTCCCTCTCCTCCGTGGTGACCTCCCAGGGGTGGGGCATCCCTAGGATTGCCACTTGGGCAACCTGCCGGGCCTAGCAGGGCCACTGGGGATCGAGGCGACTGAGGATGGACCCGCTGGCCCTGTCTCTGAGGTGTCGGTCATTCCTTCACTAACTTGAGGGGAGATTCCTCAGGACCTCCACCTGCCAACTCAGTGCTGCGCCAAGCCAAGCCACCTTTCAGGTCAGTCCAGTTTCTCCTTCTCGCTGACTTCTCCATCTCTGGCTTCCTTGGCAGGGGTTGCCACACACCCGAGGAGGGAGTGTGCTGAACCCTGTGGGCTTGATGATACTTGCCTTTGTCCAGGAGGAGTGCGCAGAGGCACCTTGGATCTCCTGGGGGAGAGCGCATGGGCAATGGGGGGCAGTCTGCCTGCAGGGGGGAGCATCGGGGGGCCCCCACGGCAGGTGAGTCGGCCTCCAAAGGGAGGCAGCAGGTGAGCAGGCCCCCATCGGTCGTGTTTGGGCCTGTTGCTTCCTGCTGATGGAAGAGAGTGGTTTGGAAGGGAGGCCGCTTTGCCGGTGGGTGCCTGGGCCTGAGGAGGAATGCCTGGAATGGAAACCAGGTGCTGTGTGTTGGAATGCCTTGTTTTGTTCTGTTTGAAAGCTCTGGCTGCTGGGTTTTTCCCCTTGCCTTGACCCAAACACACAGCACAGCTTGATAGGGTCTGGGCAGCCCTCAACAGCCCTGGTCAAGTGCAAGAAGCACCACCTACTTTGGTCCAAGGACAGCTTCAAGGGCATTCAAGGTGTCCCATTCAGTCCCTTCTCCCTCCCTGCCAGGTGGGGCAGCCCCATAAAGCTATAAAAGTCAACAGCAGAGAAGGAGAGGATGTGCATGCCCTCAAAGGAGGCTGCCGATGAGTCAGAGGGAGGAACTGCCCGGTTGCCCAGCTTCTTCTTGTTATTGTTGGCCTCGCTGACGTCTCTCCCTTCGAATGGCCCAGCCACATTCCAGCACCCAGGAAGGTGTTGTTGTCTCATTGCATTTAGAAACCTGGGGCTTTGCACACAACTCCCGGGTTGCAACAGTACAGCTGGCTGCATTTCCCGTTTCCGGGTACAATTCAAAGGGATGCTTATGACCTAGAAAGACTGACGCAGCTGCTGCCCACCCTGAGGGGCCATATTCTCCCCTGTTTTGAGATCTGCTGTTGTATGAGGGTTTCTTCTCTCTATCCCACCAACCCCTTCACATAGAGGCATGTGAATGAAACACAGGAGAAACAGGCCCTTTTCAGTGGTGGCCTCTATTGAAATCCATGGTGTCGCAATATACGAGGGTTATCCGGGAAGTAAGGTTACAAAGCATGTAGCTCTTCTGGGGGATTTTCACAGGAGAAATTGGTCTCACTGCCATGTAGCGGGAAGCGAACAAGCAATGCCAGTCATCAGTAGCTCATCAACTGGCGTTGTGAGGTTAGAGATGAGCGTCCTCATTCCATTTCCCCCCCAAGTTTGAAATTCGCGATGCACGAGGGTTACCTGGAAGGTAAGGTTACAAGATTTTTTTAAAAATACAAAAAATGATTATATTTTAATAAAACTGATATGGATTGTAGCATAGGAATTACATTATTTTTCCACATAATCATCATTCACTTCAATACATTTTGTCATCTGTGGGACAAGTTTTTTGATGTGTGATAGATGTCTCCCATCACCTTTTTCAGCGACATCATCAGTCACAACGGACGAACATCCACTTCTGCCTTCATTGTGAACTTCCGTCCTTCCGCAATTGATATTGCGTACACATTTTGTCACATGCTGTCTTGACATTGTGTCCTCTTTATAAATTGAAACAATCTCATGATCAATCTCAGTGGTGTTCATGCCCTTAGAACAGACCTGGGCAACTGCCAGCCCTCCAGGTGTTTTGGACTTCAACTCCCAGAAATCCTAGCCAGTTTACCAGCTGTTATGATTTCTGGGATTTGAAGTCCAAAACACCTGGAGGGCCGGCAATTGCCCAGGTCTGCCTTAGAATGTAGGTAGTGTATTACAATATGAACTTTGCACTTGGAGGAAAACGGAATGAGGTTGCTCATCTCCCACCTTCCCCACAACGTCAGTCAATGAGCTACTGACGACTGGCACTGCTCATTCGCTTCTGCTGGCTTAATGCTACACAGCAGTGGGACCAACTTCTCCTGCAAAAATTCCCCGTGAGAGCTACATGCTTTGTAACTTGACTTTCTGGATAACCCTCGTAATTTGGCCTGCAACTGAAGGAGATACCCACCCACTACCTTGAGTCCTGGAAGGGCCTGACTGTGGCCTTCTGTCCAGGAGATTCACCCAACTTCCCCAAATCTGAACATTAGGAAGAACTTCCTGACCATAAGGAGAGCTGTTCAACAGTGAAACTCTCTGCCTCGGAGTCTTGGAAACTCCTTCCTTAGAGGTTTTGAAACAGAGGCTGGAGGGTCATCTGTTTGGGGGGGGGGGCTTTGATGGTGCTTTCCCTGCATGAAAGCAGAAAGAGGTTGGATTAGACCAGTGTTTCCCAACCTTTTTTGAGCCGCGGCACACTTTTAACATTAAAAAAAATCAAGGGGCACACCACCCACCAAAATGACACAAAATGACACTCTAACACAGTAAAGAATGGCTGGGAGATGGTGGCCTGCTGGGAGCAGCTGTTGGGAGTGCCGAAGCCGAGGGAGGGGGAGGAGCCAGGCTGTGCCATGCCCCACCCCCTCCCCTGGCTTCAGCTCTCCCAGCAGCTTCTCCAGTCTTGAGGGGGCAGTGCCAAGCCAGTGGTGGCAGAGCCAGCACAATGCTGGCTTGGCACTGTCCCCTCATGGCTGGAGCAGTTGCTGGGAGTGCCAAAGCCAGGGGTAGGGGTAGGGGCAGAGCCAGGCTGCGCCATGCCCCACCCCTCCCCCAGCTTCAGCTCTCCCACAGAGGAGGAGTATGAGCGGTGGACGGGCTTAAGTGGGCAGGGCTCCTCCTCTGCGTGGCTTCAGCGAGCGAGGGCCAGGAGTCATGGCGGATTGGAGGCTGGCTGGGGAAATGGCCGAAGAAGGTGGCACCCCAGCCCCTTCTTTTTCTTCGCTGCCACCCAGCCCTTCCTCTTCCTCCCCCAAGCAGCAGGAGTTCGGCAGGAGGTGGAAGGAAGGGGGCAGAGAGCTTTTCTCGCGGCACAGCAGGGTGTTCGTCACGGCACACTAGTGTGCCGCGTCACAGCGGTTGGGAAACACTGGACTAGACAACCTCTGTGGCACTCCCAACTCCATAATGCTGTGATTCTATACCTATGGGAAGTCTACCCAAAGTGTCATGGGGGCCTTTGCTGAAGTGGAGCCAGGGAGGGGTCCCGTTCTGGGGGCCTCATCCTGAGCAATGTGTCCCTCCTCCAGTGCCACCTTTCTATGTCCCCCACAGGATGGCCCAGGCCCACAGCATGGCTACCTGAGTCCCGACCCACTTTTACAGGTGGGACCACCTGCAAAGGCCCTGTCCATGGTGTGGCCTTCACGCCCTTTGCACAAGTGAACACAAGCTGTGCTCCTCCTCCTTTGGTCTGCATGGCACGGACTACCTTGAACAGTAAGGAGGGAGGAGGAAGGGGCTGGGATGGGGGCCATACCTGGAGTTAAGGAGCAGCTAACATCTTCACTTCACACTTGCCTTCTCCCCCTCCCCAGCCTCTTCTGCCCTGCCGACAACAGCCACCACCACCACCACCTTCAAGGCTTCCTGGGGGAGGATGGGCAGGAAGCGGGTGGCCCTCATCGCTTGCCTGCTGGCCCTCATCGCGCTGCTGCTGGCCCTCATCTTGCTGTGTGAGTCCTGGTGCTGGGACCCTTTGCCCTTTTCTGGTTGGCAAGTCCAGAGGGGTGGGGATTATTATTGGGTGTTTATTACTATCTCTACAACGTGCCACTCCAATTTCTTAAAAGGGGTAGCTTGACAGACAATGGCCCGCAAAGTAACCAGGTGTTACATCAGGCATGGGCAAACTTGGGTCCTCCCTCCAGGTGATTTGGGCTCCAACTCCCACATTTCCTAACAGCCTCTGGCCTCTTTCTTTTCCCCTTCAGCCATTTAAGAGTTAGTAGACCGAAACCTGTTGGAGTGAGTGGGCAAAAGCTAGTGTCATCCTGAGGAGAGTGAGGTAAACCTCCGTGTGAGAGAAGCTTCCAGTGAGAAAGCTCTAGTGGGAAGGCTGCTGTGTGTAAAGCTACTATGTATTTGTTTATCTGTGTTATGGAAACCTTATTTTTGTAAATAGAGCAACCATATTATCAAAGGAACGGGCCTGAGGCTGTTAGGAATGGTGGGAGTTGAAGTCTAAAACACCTGGCGGGAGGGTGCTCAAGTTTGCTTGTGCCTTCCATAGGGCTCCTCTGTTCTCGTGGAGGTTTTGCAAAACACTCCGGGAAGTAGTTTTTCTGCTCCCTTTCCGCTTAAGCGGTTAACCAAATTTGGAAAAACAATGCCCTGTTCCTGGCTTGGAAGTGTTATTTCCTGTTTCATTGTGCGGTCCCGACTTTGGAAACAGTTGTTCTGCTGCAGAAACTTCACTTTAGTGCCCGCCACATTGAATCCATTGCGACTCAATGAGATACTTGTTGCTTAACCAGAGCCAAATGTGCTGCAGGGATGTCCTTATTGGAAATGACCACTTTCTTGCAAGCCTTCTCTAGTAATGTTTATTTTTGATCCTGTTGCTTACGGTGAGGGATGTGGGATCCATTAAAAAAGGTTCAAAAGTCATTACAAAACTGGGGTTGGAGGGTGGGAGCACACTGGCGCTCCCTTTCTAAAGTGTTTCTAAAGCAGGGCTGCCCAGGAAGTCAATCGCAGCTGGATGGGGCACTTCTCAGAGGGGGCGGAGCCAGGCTGAGCCAAGCCCCGCCCCCTCCCCCAGCTTCGGCACTCCCAGCAGCTGCTCCAGCCTTGAGGAGGGCAGGGCCAAGCCAGCCTTGTGCTAGCTATGCCACCACTGGCTTGGGCCTGCCCTCCTCAAGGCTGGAGCAGCTGCTGCTAGAGCTGAAGCCAGATGGGGCGGAGCCAGGCCATGCCAAGCCCCCCCCTCCCCAGCTTTGGTACTCCCAGCAACTGTTCCAGCCTTGAGGAGGACAGAGCCAAGCCAGCCTTGTGCTAGCTATGCCACCACTGGCTTGGCCCTGCCCTCCTCAAGGCTGGAGCAGCTGCTGCTAGACCTGAAGCCAGAGGGGGGGGGGGTGGAGCCAGGCCATGCCAATCCCTGCCCCCTCCCCCAGCTTTGGTACTTCCAGCAGCTGCTCCAGCCTTGAGGAGGGCAGGGCCAAGCCAGCCTTGTGCTAGCTATGACACCACTGGCTTGGCACTGCCATCCTCAAGGCTGGAGCAGCTGCTGCTAGAGCTGAAGCCAGAGGGGGGGGTGGAGCCAGTCCATGCCAAGCCCCACCCCTTCCCCCTGCTCCGCCCTGCTTCTCTCTCGTCTGGAAGCAAACGGGAGGCGTGCGCAGAAGGTAGATCTTTCTGACTTGGTTTTATTATAAGGAGCTTGAATGTTGAAAAAGTGTGGGCACCCCTGTTCTAAAGTATTCCTGATGAAAATTTTGTTACTATAACAAAAGTTATGAAATTTTGTTACTATTTCATGACAGTAATTGTGCTGTCACAATCACCAACTTAGAACTGCCCCTTTAACACACACACGGAGACGTAGCAAAGGCTAACTATGTTTATTTAGTAAAACAAATCCAAAAAAGCAATTCACTTAAAAAGTTCGTAGAATAAAGCAATCAGCACGAAGCTGCAGTTCAGTAAAGTAAGCAAAGTTCCAAAAGGTAGATTCAAAGGCAAACGTGGTAAAAAGCTTGGCAAGGCTCCCGGATTCAATCCGGAACGTAGCAAGGGATCCGCACCAATGCGAATCGCAAACAAGGCAAGGTCTTGGTCTATGGTGAGCCAAACTAGGCTCCAGGATTCACTCCGCTTTCACGCCCTTCAGATCAGACGTGGCCGGAGAACTGACGATCAGTTCCCACGGGGCCGTTCTTAATCCCTCGGCCTGGAACCCCGACGATCTAGGGCCCGGCGTCTCCAGTCTCTACTTTCCGAACGGCGACGGTCTAGGGACAGATGCCAGCTCCTCCTGCCCTCCTCTATGTCCCTGCGCCTGTTATGAGAATGGCCCCGCTCTTCCAGTCCAGTATCGCTATCTTCCTGAGAAGCAGCCTCCCCCGGAGTTTCCCAGCCGCTAGCCTCCATCTGCTGCCCGGCCAGCTCTTGGGAACCTCGTTTGGGAATTCATAACTCTCCGCTATCTGCTTCGCTGCCTCCCATCTCCACCTGGTCCGCTCCTTCCCCGGGAGAATGCTCCCACTCAAGATCCCAGGCTAAGCTCTCTACAGGTGAACTGGGCAAAGGCACGGCTGACCAATCTTGCTCTGGGCCTTCCAACTCATCCTCTGAGTCCCTTCCAGCCTGTGCGGGTCCCACTGCCAACGGGACCCCCGGCGGATCACCCCCTCCCAGTGGCACGAACGAGCCCATGGGTGCTACATGTGCATACAGTGTTCCCTCAGTTATCACGGGGGTTCTGTTCCAGGAACACTCGCAAAAAGTGAAAATCCGTGAAGTAGGGATGCTGTATATTTGGCCTGTTTGATCCAAAAAAAAAAAGGGTTCAAAACTCATTCCGGATCTAGTGGGTGCTAGCGCTTCGAATCTGAATGACTTCTGAAATTTTCCAGAAAAAAATGATTTTCCCAAATTAATTTTGGAATGGCTTCGTTAATGGCGGACACGCATGTTTAATGCAGTTTGGATGCGATTGTCGCCCCAGTTCTGATGCGGAGAGAAGGACATTCGCCTCCAAACTGAGCTAAACATCCAATGAGGGGAAAGCACCCGATTCCTTTCCGAAAATGGCGGAGGCTTCAAAATGGCAAATTCACTTGCTTACATCGTTTCAAATGTGAATTTAATCCGATTTTACGAGCATTCTGACAAACCTACCCAGGCCTATTATATGTATATTGAGTTCCGAGGGTGAGGCAGACAGGAGAGATCTAAAGGCACCATACACTTTTTTTTAAATAGCTATCTCTGCTTTGCAATCTCTCTTGATTGGCTGCCTCTCTCCCAAGGGGAGGGTGGAACCCTTTTCCGTATTCCATTGTTGCCAGGCAACGACAACCATTCATAAACTGGGAGGCAAAAACCCGCGAAACGGCGAGTCCGTGAAAAGTGAACCGCGAAGTAGTGAGGGAACACTGCGCTTTGATGTCTAGAATTGGGGAAACTTCAGAGGCTTCTATCTACCTCAGGGGTGGGCGACCTATGGCCCGCGGGCCGGATCTGGCCCAGCAGCCGCTTCCATCTGGCCTGAGGAGAAGGACGTCGGGGGCGGGGCCAAGAGGAAGGGGTACCGCAGCTGCCGCCATCCCATCGCGGGCTCTGTGGGGCCTGTGTCAGAAGACAGGCTGGAGGAGCTGCGGCTTTGGAGTGCCTGCCATCCCTGGAGGGGATCCGAGCCTGCAGTGGGAGCACTCTGCAACCTGTGACGGCTGTTCGCCCTGGCGACCTGGAAGATTTGTCTTCCAGGTCGCCAGGGCGAACAGCCGTCTCAGATCGCCGAGTACTCCCCCTACAAGCCTGGATGCCCTCCAGGGATAGCAGACACCCCAAAGCCGCCGCTCCTCTGGCCTGTCTGCCGACTCAGGCCCCACAGAGCCTGCGATGGGATGGTGGCAGCGGCACTCCATAGCAGGGCGATCAGCTGGGAACGGCTGGGGCGAGAGCGGGCGGAGGCCTGCAGCCTCCGATCGCCTGCTGCTCTGCTCTCCTCTGCTGCTGCGGCGGCTGGGTCCGCTTTGCCATCCTGTGGGCTGGGGTCATTGGGCCATTCCATCTTGGGATCTTTCCTCTGTTCTGGATGTCAGCCTTCATCTTGGTTTGCACCTTGTCTTCTTGAATTTTATTTTATTTTCGAGGTTTTTATTATTATTTTATAATAATTTTATAATACTAATATAATAATATAATAAATAATATAATAATGTTATATAATAATTTCAATATATTATAATGTATATATATACTATAATATAATTATATTAATATTAATAATATATTAATATTTCTTGATATATTAATATGTTAATATTAATGATGTGTAATATATAGTAAATACAGTAAGTAAGTAAATAAATAAATAAATAATGTAGATTAGAATGTAGTCCAGCCTTTAGGTGCGGCCCTCCATAATATTTTTCGGCTCTCGTGTGGCCCCTTGGGAAAAATAATTGCCCACCGACAATGGTTAAAGCACATGGATCACTGTTAGTCCACCCAATTTCGGAAGGTTTCACTTATCCACGGATTTGAGGCGAAGTTTCAAAGTGAAGGGCCTGAGGCTGTGAGCAATGGTGGGCGTTGGAGGGAGGGAGGGAGAGCCCCAGTTGGCCCTGGGTTGCCCTATGTCGCAGACTTGTTGCTCCCTCCCCTTCCAGTCTTGTTCTGGCGCTCTGGGACGGACATTGTTTACAAGGAGCCCGCGGAGACCTGCAATGCGCCCGCCATCCGCTGCGACGGGGTCCCCGACTGCTCCCAGAGGAGCGACGAGCTGGACTGCGGTGAGGAAAGAGAGGGAGGGAGGGAGGGAGAAGGGGCGGGGCTCCCCGGGCCCAAGCCCCGCCCCTCCCTCCTGCTCAACCCCCCTCCCTCCCCGTCCTCTCCCCCTTAGTGCGCTTCGGCTGGAACCAGTCCTTGCTGCGGGTCTTCTCAGCGGCGGGGCAGGAGTGGCTCCCCGTCTGCAGCCAGGCCTGGACGGCGGAGTTCGCCCAGAAGACCTGCCGCCAGCTGGGCTTCACCAAGTGAGTCCTCCTCCGAGGGAGGGGGGTAGGAAGGGGGCGGGGCTTGCCTTGCTCGGAACCTGACGAGGCTCCGCCTTTTTCCTCCGCTTCTTCACCTCCGCAGCGTCTCCGAGACGGACTCCGTGGCGCTGCCTCACTCCGGGAAGAGCCTCTTGCCTGCCGCCCTGAAGGACACCATCCAGCAGAGCCTCAACAGGTGAGGGGGCCGGGCCTGCGCTTGGAGGAAGGCCCTGGAAGTGAGTGAGGAGGGGTCTGCCCTTGAGGGGGTGTATGTGCGCGCGCGCGCGTCTCTATTTGGGGGCGGGGCCTGCACTTGTAGGCGGGGCTTCGACTTGGAGGAAAAAACTGGACCTGAGATTGGGGGGTTGCACATGGGGCGGGGCCTAGAATTGGGGGCGGGGCCTGAGCTTGGAGGAAGAGCCTGTCCTTGGAGGAATGACCTAACTCGAGGGCGGGGCCTAGACTTGCGGGGCGGGGTTTGTACTTGAGTGAGGGTCTGTATTTGGGGGCGAGGCCTGGACTTGGAGGAAGAGCCTGGAGCCTGGACCTGAGGAGGGGTGTGCACTTGGGGGCGGGGCCTGGACTTGGAGGAAGGTCCTGCCTCCGTGGGCGGGGCCTAGACTTGCGGGGCGTGTACTTTGAGGTACTTGAGAAGTGAGGGTCTGCATTGGGGGCGGGGCCTGCACTTTGGGGCGGGGCCTGGACTTGGAGGAAGGGCCAGACTCGAGGGCGTGGCCTAGATCTTCGGGGCGGGGTCTTTACTTGAGGGCGAGACCTGGACTTGGGGCGGGGCTTGTACTTGGAGGAGGGGCCTGGTCTTGCGGGGCGGGGTCTGTACTTGAGTTAGGGTCTGCATTTGGGGGCGAGGCCTGGACTTGGGGTTGTGGCCTGGACTTCGAGGAAGAGTCTGGACTGGAGCCTGGACCTGAGGAGGGGTGTGCACTTGGGGGCGGGGCCTGCATTTGGAGGAAGGGCCTGACTCGAGGGCGGGGCCTAGACTTGCGGGGCGGGGCCTGTACTTTGAGGTACTTGAGAAGTGAGGGTCTGCATTGGGGGCGGGGCCTGCATTTGGAGGAAGGGCCTGACTCGAGGGCGGGGCCTAGATCTTCGGGGCGGGGTCTTTACTTGAGGGCGAGACCTGGACCTGGGGCGGGGCTTATACTTGGAGGAGGGGCCTGAACTCGGAGGCGGGGTCTAACCAGTGCGGGGGTCTGGACTTGGGGAGGCTTGTAATTGAAGGCGGGGCCTGGGCCGGGGGCGGGGCCTAGGTTCTGGGGCGAGGCCTTCGAATCCTCGAGTCAGAAGAGACCTGGTGGGCCATCGAGTCCAACCCCATTCTGCTCAGAAGCAGAACAACTGCGTTCAAAGCACCCCCGACAGATGGCCACGCAGCCCCTGCGTCAATGCCTGACCGACTTCCCCCCGCTTCTCCATTCTCTCTCTCGCTCTCTCTTACCTGAATCAGCTCGGAGTGCCCCTCCGGAAGATATGTCACTCTCCGCTGCTCGAGTAAGTAGGCGCAGGGTGGGCGGGGCTCTCCTGGGCAAGGGGGCGGGGCCGAGGGCGTGTCCTCGGAGCCCCCAGTGGTCTCAGTCTCCTTCCCCTGCTGGGCTGCTCAGGCTGCGGGCAACGCCTGTCGGGGCGCATCGTGGAGGGCGCGGAGGCCCCGTCCAGCAAGTGGCCCTGGCAGGTCAGCCTCCAGTTCGGCTCCAGCCACATCTGCGGAGGGACCCTCCTCGACCCCCGCTGGGTCCTCACCGCCGCCCACTGCTTCTTCATGTAAGTCAGGCCACAAAAAGAAAGGGTGTGGTGGGGGACGGGGGGCTATTTCAGGTATGGGACAACTTGGGCCCTCTCTCCCTCCAGGTGTTTTGGACTCGGGCCTCTTCCTCCCCCCCCCCCCCCAGCTTCTCTCACAAAAGGAAAGGGCCTGAGGCTGTCCAGAATGGTGGGAGTTGAAGCCCAAAACACTTGGAGGGAGAGCCCCAGTTTGCCCAGGCCTGATCTATACCTTTCACTTCCCCCGCCCATTGACCTCTGTGCCCCTTCCCTAGGAACAATATGAAGATCCTGGACCGGTGGAAGGTGGTGGCGGGGGCCTCGGACCTGAAGCGCCTGGGAAGCGGGTGGGAGGGGGTCCCCGTCAAGGAGGTCATCATCAACGGCAACTACAGCGAGGAGCATGACGACTACGACATTGCCCTCCTCAAGCTGGAACGGCCCCTGGCCCTCTCTGGTGAGGAAGAATCCCCCAAGGGACTACAAGGAACATCTTTTTGCTTTTTCCTGCCAAGGCAGTACCTATTGATTTACTCATATTTGCATGTTTTCAAACTGCTGGGTTGGCAGAAGCTAGGGCTAACAGCAGGAGCTCACACTGTCCCACAGATTCAAACTGCTAGCCTTCAGGTCAGCAGTTCAGCATCACAAGGGTTGAACCTATTGCACTACCTGCACCCCCTCCCCACATGGCTCCTCCCCAGAGACCCCCCACTCACTCACCTCGCCCCTCCCTTTCTTCAGCCCAGGTGCGCCCTGCCTGCCTCCCCATGTCGGGCCAGAAGTTTGACCCAGGAAGGACTTGCTTCATCACTGGATATGGCAAGGTCAATGAGAACGAAGGTAGGGGTGCCCAGGGTGTGGGTGGTGGCATCACTTTCCAATCACCCTCCTCCTATTGCAAAGGTCAGGTGTGGAGGGGCTGGATGTGGAAGTCCTCCTAAATCAAAATGCCTTCAAATACCCACGGGAGTCTCTGTTCGCTGCCCACAGAGAACACATCGCCAAAGCTGCGGGAGGCCGCTGTGGAGATCATCGACTTCCGTCGCTGCAACCGGCCCAGTGTCTATGAAGGCTTCTTGACCCCCCGCATGATGTGTGCCGGATACTTGCAGGGGGGCCGGGACTCCTGCCAGGTGAGGCTTGGGGAAGGGGAGGGGGGCACAGGGAGTTCAGGGACAAAGTGAGGGACAAGGAGGCCCCCTGGTCAGAGGTCATCAGCACCCAGCACCCCCTTCCTTTGCAGGATCTCCAATCCAGAGCTTGCCTGGCAACTGCGCACAAAGCTTTGGGAGTGGCCCTTGTTCATCTATAGCAGGGATGGGCCAACGAGCCCTCCAGGTGTTTTGGATTTCAACTCCCACCATTCCTAACAGCCTCAGGCCCTTTCCTGTAATAATATGGTTGCACTATTTACAAAAATAAGTTTTCCATAACAGAAACAAACACATCGTAGCTTTATATGCAGCAGCCTTCACACTAGAGCTTTCTCACACGACGCTTCTCTCACACTGAGGTTTGCCCCACAAAAGGAAAGGGCCTGAGGCTTTTCGGGTTGGTGAGAGTTGAAGTCCAAAACATCTGGAAGGCCCAAGTTTGCCCATGCCTGGCCTATAACATGAGTTTGAAAATATACTCAAAAGAGTGTTTTTGTGCGAATGAAAGCCCGCATGCATGGGCATGAAGATGCCATGGTGAGGGTCTCCCCCATTGGCTCCTCTTTCTCAGGGCGACAGTGGGGGTCCCTTGGTCTGCGAGGATGGCAACCGCTGGTACTTGGCTGGCGTCACCAGTTGGGGCACTGGATGTGGCCAGAAGGACAAGCCAGGGGTCTACACGCAAGTCACCAAAATGCTCAGCTGGATTTACAGCAAGATGGAGGTGAGTGTGCACCCGCGTGTGCATATACTGTATGTGTGTGGAGGAAATGGGAGAAAAGGGTGGGAAATGGGCCTGAGTTGAGCTGGTGGGCTCAGCCTGCGCTTGACCCTTTTTAGCTTTTCTCTCGTTTACCATGGAGGGCATAAGTAAGAAAACATTATTTTTGCAGACTTGCCACGGGGCTACTTTAAAAATAGTCCTAATCTATTTAAATACGTGATTGGCCTTTACAGACACCCGACGCGCACCCTCTTGTGTATATGTAGCAGCCCTATTCGCTCCTCCATGCCTCCGAATGTGGAAGAGACTGTGGTTATGGTCCAGCACTGCTTCCTCGTGAGTTCCTCCCGCAAGCTAAATCAATCTCTCTCTCTTTCTCCTTCTCCAGAGCCAAAGCCATTGATGAGCGAGTGAAGGAAGGGCCTCATACACACGCGCGCACACATACATGGGTGGGAGGCACATGGGCAAAGCGACTTTCCTGTGTGGTCAAAGGGAGCTTCGGTGGATCCTCCGCTGTGACGCGGAGCTGTAAGGGCTCAGCCTTTCAGGAACCCATTGTAGTGGCTGCGAGTAACCGAGAAGAGGAGGACGACGCAGCCTTGTTAGAGGCGCATTGGGGACCCCTCCCTCTCTTCACGCAAGGACTAGGCTCCCGTTTGTTTGCTCCAGAAGATCCACAGCTCACAAAGGCAGCAATGCTTGATGATCCAGATGTTCAAGAGCCCCTCTGCTCTGCCCAGCTGTTCAGACACATTTCACTAATGACCGAACAAGGATGTGGGGGTGGGCCTTCTTTTCTCCTCCCCTTTTTGAGCATTCGGGGCACCACCCTCAAGGCACTTGAAGGAAAGCGGTGCCAGACTTTCCTGCTCTGGAAGCAGCGACTCAGGGAGACTTCTCTTGGACTTGGAGGCTCTGCAAGCCTGTCCTGGAATATCACTTGTGGAAACTGTCTCTCTTCTGTAGCTTCCAGACCTCCTCTTTCAGCTGTCATGGCACATGCCCATCTTGTCAACATAATGAAGTCTATTAAAGATTATTTTGTTATTTAAGGATCCTTTGTGTGCAGGCAGCCTCCTTCTACCTGTTCTACCTGTTGCAGAAAAGGAGATTCCACTGAACCTTAGATAGGGGCCACGGTAGCACAGAGGGTTAAACCACCAGCTGCAGAAAAACTTGCCGACTGGAAGCTTGGCAGTTCTAGCCCCCAGGTCGGAGTGAGCTCCTGCTGTTAGCCCTAACTTCTGCCTACCTAGCAGTTCGAAAACAAATGTGAGTAGATCAATAGGTACCGCTTTGGCAGGGAGGTAAAAGGTACCCACGTAGACATGCCAGCAATACAACCAGGAATGCTTCCACAGACAACAAGCTCCTCGGCATGGAAAATGGAACTAGCGCACCTCTCCATGGCCAGAGTTGTGCACAACCTCCAAAAATGCCGGAGATGCCTTTGCCTCTATGTACTGTATGTCTTTGATGTTAATTATAATAGCATTGAATGTATTCTAAAATCTGCTCTGAGTCCCCTTGGGAGATAGAGTGGAAAATAAATAAAAGATTATTATAATAATTATTATTATTATGCACTTCTTGACTGTAAGAAGAGCTGTTCAACAGTGGAACTCACTGCCTCAGAGTGTAGTGGCAGCTCCTTCTTTGGAGGCTTTTAAATAGAGGCTGGGTGGCCATCTGTTAGGAGGGCTTTGATGGTGTTCCTGCCTGGCAGAAGGAACGAGGTTGGGCTGGGTTCCCTTTTGAGATTCCTCTCAACGCAGGGTCTCTATGTTCTGAACCCCAAGACGATCAGTCTCCAAATTTCCATTTGGGAATGAAGGATACCAGTTGGTCATAGGCACCAAATGGATAAGCCAGGGGTCCTCACACTTTTTAAGCAGAGGGCCAGTTCACGGTCCCTTGGGCTTTTGGGGATGGGAAGGGCTGGACTATACATTGTTGTTATTGTTGTTTATCTTCAAGTGGTTGTGGTGGCACAACAGATTAAACTGTTGAACTGTTGAATCTGCGGACTTAAAGATTGGCAGTTTGAAGCTGTGGGTCAGGGTGAGCTCTTGCTGTTAGCTCTAGCTCCTGCCAACCTAGCAGTTCAAAAATTTACAAATGTGAGTAGATCAATAGGTACCACTTTGGCGGGAAGATAATAAAGGCACCCATGCAGTTATACCAGCAAAACACGACCAGGGACGTCAGGCACCTCGGCTTGGAAATGGAACAAGAGCACCTCCCCATGGCCGGAGTTGAGCACCGCCTCCAGAAAGCCGGAGATGAAAGGGGGAGCCTTTACCTAAGCTCTGTGAATTTGTGTGTCATTGTGATTCCACTGTATTAAAGGCACTGAATGTTTGTATATCAGTTGTATGTTGTAATCCACTCTGAGTCCCCTCAGGGAGATAGAGCGGAATATAAATAAAGTGTATTATTATTAGTATTTCACACTCAGGGTGAGCCGTCTCACAGAGTTTTCTGATCAAGACTGATTCAGACGGACCTGTTTTCCTCTGAGGCTGAGAGAGAGGGGCTTGGCTAAAGGCACCCAGTGGATTTAGGCCGGCTTGGGCCCACTTGAGCCCTCCCTTCAGGCTGGGGGGGGGGGGGAGGAAAGGACCCAAGGCTGTTAGGAATTCTGGGAGTTGAAGTCCAAAACACCGGGAGGGCTCAAGTTGGTCCATGCTTGATTTAGAGCCACCTGAGAGTCAAACCATTATTTTGTGCCTTATAAACTCTTCCCATCTCTTTCCTTCTTCCTCTCATCCCTTCCTTTCTCTCTTCCTTCCCTCTCTCCTTTTCTCCTTCCTCCCTTTTTCCTCTCCCTTCCCTCTCTGTTTCCTTTCTTCCTCCCTGTTTCTCTTCCTTCCCTCTGTTTCCTTTCTACCTTCCTTCACTCTGTTTCCTCCCTCCCTTTTCTTCTCCCTTCTCTCTGTTTCCTTTCTTCCTCCTTCCCTTCCTGTTTCTCTTCCTTCCCTCTGTTTTCTCCCTTTCTTCCTTCCCTCTCCGTTTCTTTCCATCCTCCCTCCCTTTCTTTCTCTCTTCCTTTTCTTTCTGTTTCCTACTTACCTTCCATCCTTTCTTCTTTTCCTTCCCCCTCTGTTTCCTTTCCTCCTCCTTCCCTTCCTGGTTCTCTTCCTTCCCTCTGTTTTCCCCTCCTTCCCTTTCTTCCTTCCCTCTCTGTTTCTTTCCATCCTCCCTCCCTCCCTTTCTCTCCTTTTTTATTCCCCCTCTGTTTCCTTTCTTCCTCCTTCCCTTCCTGATTCTCTTCCTTCCCTCTGTTTCCCCCTCCTCCCCTTTCTCTCTTCCTTCCCTTTCTGCTTCCTGCTGACCTTCTTTCCTTCCTTTCTTCTTTTCCTTCCCTCTCTGTTTCCTTTCTTCCTCCTTCCCTTCCTGTTTCTCTTCCTTCCCTCTGTTTCCTCCCTTTCTTCCTTCCCTCTCTGTTTCTTTCCATCCTCCCTCCCTTTCTTTCTCTCTTCCTTCCCTTTCTGTTTCCTACTGACCTTCCTTCCTCCCTTCCTTTCTCTCTTCTTTTCCATCCCCGTTTCCTTTCTTCCTCCTTCCCTTCCTGTTTCTCTTACTTCCCTGTTTCTTCCCCTTCTTCCTTCCCTCTGTTTCTTTCCATCCTCCCTTTCTTTATTCCCTTTGTTTCCTACTGACCTTCCTCTCTTCCTTTCTCTCTTCTTTTCCTTCCCTCTCTTTTTCCTTTCTTCCTCCTTCCCTTCCTGTTTCCCTTCCTTCCCTCTGTTTCTTCCCTCTCTCTCCTCTCTTCCTTCCCTCACTTTTTCATACTGACCTTCCTTCCTTTTCTCCTTCCTCCTCTTTTCCCGACCTCCCTTTCTTTCTTCCACTTTCCCTCCTCCCGTTTTTGGAGGGAGCAGGAAGGAGTTGGGAAAGATTACCTCCATGCTGGAGAGAGAATGGAAGCAGGAGGAAGAAGACAGGGCTGGAGGGGATCCCCCTGTTTTGGGAGAAAGCGAGGCAGGGAGGGTGAAGGGGCAAGAAGAGGGCGAGTCTCTTTCGAGGGGAGCCCCAGGGCCCTTCTATACAATTAGAGCAGTGTTTCCCAACCAGTGTGCTGCAGCACAATAGTGTGCCGTGAGTGATCATCAGGTGTGCCGTGGGAAATTGGCACTCTTCCCCCTCCTAGCAGCTCTTTCTCTCCCCAAAAATCCTCCCAAAGGCAAAGGAAGGGCTCCGCTGAATGCCAGGGCCAGGCCCGCCTTGAGGAGCCTCAACTCAGCATGGCTCAGCTTCCGCTCAGGGCTGCCAGCCTCCCGATGCTCCCAGGTTCGCTCACTGCCCATTCACCGCGTGGAGCTTCGCTTGGCTGTTCTCGAGAAGCCCCAAGCCACGAAAATGCCAACTCAATCACTTCCGCCCAGTGCTCTGCTTTTGCAGAGGGAGGAGAGAGGCAGCGAAAGAGGCCACACAGATCTATGAAACTTATAAGGGTCTATAAGGGTCTGGAGAACAAGCCCTATGAGGAGCGGCTTGAAGACCTGGGAATGTTAAGCCTGAAGAAGAGAAGGCTGAGAGGAGACATGATAGCCATGTATAAGTATGTGAGAGGAAGTCATATATATGTTGTGTTCATCGAAACGGGCCCGGGTTTCACACTGAGTGTATAAATACATTTAAAAACATATTAACTAGCCGTTATTACTGTGTTAGAGTGTCATTTTGTGTCATTTTGGTTGGTGGTGTGCCCCAGGATTTTGTAAATGTAAAAAATGTGCCGCGGCTCAAAAAAGGTTGAAAAACACTGCTTTAGAGAACCCAGAATATCAAGGCAGGTCGTTCACAATCCCTGAACGGAGTGATCTGTGTCCGCACTGCCACAACATCACCCAGTTCAAAGCAGATGGGAGCGGGAGTGTATACGTACAACAGTTGTGTGGAAGGAGTCGCGAGGAGGAAGGAGCTGTCCAGGGTCCTGGCTCCCGCGCTCTCTCTCTCTCTCTCTCTCTCTCCCCGAAGGGTCCGGATGACCAGAGGAGGGGCTTGGGAAGGGGAGAGGGGGGCTGGAGGGGAGAAGGAGGTCATTTCCCCTTCCTCTGGATAGGCTCCGCCCCCTCCCCCTCCTCTCCCCCTCCCCTCCCAGCCGCCCCTCCCTCTTTTGGAGCCCGAGGGCGAGCCAGGCACGAAGGGACGCCCGACTCAGCCGCCGCGAAGGCAGAAGAGGAAGAGGAGGAGGAGGCGAGGCAGCAGCAGCAGCAACAGAACCCCCCGCCCAGCCCCGCCTTCCGCCTCCTTCGCGCCTCGACGCCTCGCCAGGAAGGAAAGCAAGGAAGGCGGCAGGACAGCATCCCGGTAAGACGTGTCCCGTCGAGAAGGGGAGAGGGAAGGAAGGAAGGGGAGAAAGGAAGGAAGGAAGGAGGGGTTTCGCTGGGGGATCAGCTTTGGCCGGACCCTCGGCAACGGGCTTGCCTCTGGGCGTGTGCAGAGTGCCTCCCTCTCGCCTTGGGGTGTGTTTGTGTATGCGTGTGTGTGTATGTGTGTGGACCCTTCCCAACATCCTTCCAGGCGTTGCCCCTCCCTAACAACACACACACACACACACACACACATCTGGGCGCCGCCCCTCCCTTCCCCTTCTCGGTCTGCCTGTCTTGTCTTGTCCGTCGTGGCTCGGGATTGGCTCCCTGCCGCGGCGGCGGCTGTTGCTGGGCCAACCACCTGCTCCTTGGATGGGGAGGGGGCTCCCGTTGCCTAGTGACCGCTCCCCCTCCCTCCCTCCTTTCTTCCTTTCCCCCCTCCCTCTGGGAAGGGAGATGTTTTGCTTCGTCCGCGCTCTCTCCCTCGCTCTCTTCCCCCCCCCGCCCCTTTCCACTTGTGGAGGGGCCCCTCCCTCTATCTGTCTATCTATTTGCACGCGGCCCTTTCCTCCCTCCTTCCCTCCACGCGTGCGCGCATCCTGAGTGAGGGGCGCGGGGGAAGGGGGATTGGAGGGGAGGGGGCGAGGAGGCAGCGCGCCATGTCTGCTCTCTCTCTCTTGTTGTTGATGTCCGATCCTCAAAGAGGAGGGGTTTCGGTGAGGAGAAAGAGGAGGGGGGGATGCTCAGCCCCGCCGCCCCCTCCCCAAGGTGTGCCTCCCTCCCTCCGAGGGGGAGCCACCCAGTCCAGGTGTCGTCGAAAGGAGACGGGTTTGCTCTGGGTGCCACAGCGAGCATGCGCGCCCAGGCGGCGGCCAGCCTGCTCCCTGAAACCACAACAAGCTCTGGAAGATTTGTCAAAATTGGAGGGAGGGGGGAAATAGGGGTGCTCGAGGAACCCTCCCCCCTCCCTCCCCCCTCCCCGTGACCTACTTTCCCTTGGAAAGCCCATTGGGCTGCCCTTTAAGCTGGCCATTGCCAGGGAAGCCATGCTGCCCCTCTCTTCTGCCTTGGTCACACCACATCTGGAATCCTGTAACTGAAGGGAGGTGTCGACTCACAGCTGGAATCCTGTGTCCAAAGGAAGAGGGCGACGCAAAGGATCCAGGAGGGTCTGGAGAACAGGCCCTAGGACAGTGTTTCCCAACCTTTTTTTTAGCCACAGCACACTTTTTGCATTTACCAAATCCTGGGGCACACCACCAACCAAAATGACACAAAATGACACTCTAACACAGTAAAGAACGGCTGGGGGATGGTGGCCTGCTGGGAGCAGCTGCTGGGAGTGCCGAAGCCGGGGGAGGGGGGAGGAGCCAGGCCGTGCCATGCCCCACCCCCTCCCCCAGCTTCAGTTCTCCCACAGCTTCGCCAGACTTGAGGGCGCAGTGCCAAGTCAGCATTGTGCTGGCTCTGCCACTGCTGGCTTGGCACTGCCCCCTCAAGACTGGTGAAGCTGTGTGAGCACTGAAGCCAGGGGGTGGGGGAGGGCGCCATGCCTTGCCCCCTCCCCCGGCTTCAGCTCTCCCACAGAGGAGGAGCATGAGTGGTGGACGGGCTTCAGTGGACGGGGCTCCTCCGCGCGGCTTCAGCGAGCAAGGGGCGAGAGTCATGGTGGGAGTCATGGCGTATTGGAGGCTGGCTGGGGAAACGGCCGAAGGAGGCGGCGCCCCAGCCCCTTCTTCCTTTTCTTCGCCGCTGCCCGGCCCTTCCTCCTCTTCCCCCAAGCAGCAGGAGTTCGGCAGGAGGAGTGGGAAGGAAGGGGGGCAGAGAGCTTTTCTCGCGGCACACCTGATGATCGCTCATGGCACACTAGTGTGCCGTGGCACACTGGTTGAGAAACACTGCTCTAATACAGTAATACATATAGTTAATATGTTTTTAAAATGTATTTATACACTCAGTGTGAAACCTGGGCCTGTTTCGATGAACACAACATGGATATACTGGCAGGAATGGCAGAAAGACACTCACGAAGGTCTTGCTCAATTTATAGTTAACACACATTCAAAGAGCATCCTGAACACTTGCAACAATGGAATTGAACCAAACTTGGCATATTGAACTCTCATTACCACCAGAAAGTACTGAAATGGTTTGCTTGGGAATTGACCTTGAGTTTGGAAGTTGTAGTTCACCTACACCCAGAGAGCACTGTGGACTCAAACAATGTTATGTTGTCATTTGTTTTCTATCCAGAGTCACAGTGTTGGAAGGAGGCTCACCACTAGGAGTGGTGGGAGTTGGAGTCCAAAACACCTGGAAGGTCCAAGTTTGCCCATGCCACCTTTCGACACAGACCTCTTCCTCCCCCTCCCCCTTCACGCCCTTTCTTCCCCCTCCTGCCGAACACTTACTTTTTCTTCTCCACTCGGGCTCCCTTCTTCCCAGCCTCGCTCTGCTCGCTTTGCCTCGCTTTGCTCACGCTGCCGCTTCTGCCGCCATTCCTAGCATTTTGATCCGAGGGGGCAGCGTGAGCGTGTTCAGGAGGTGAGGGGGGAGGGAGGAAGACATGACTAGTGCGGGCGCTACTGCGCACTCGCCCCACGTCTTCCTCCCTTCCCCCTCCTCTCCTGAACATGCTCACGGTAGCATGAGCAAAGCGAGGCAAAGCGAGCAGAGCGAGGCTGGGAAGAAGGGAGCCCGAGTGGAAAAAAAAAATTGTTCACCAGGAGGGGGAAGAAAGGGTATTGGAGGTTCCAATTTCCCACGGCACACCTGATGATCGCTCACGGCACACTAGTGTGCCACGGCACACTGGTTGGGAAACACTGCCCTAGGAGGAGCGGCTTCAAGAGCTGGGCATATTTAGGCTACAGAAGAGAAGGCAGAGAAGAAGGCAAGGGATCAAGAGGGGAGGGGAAGTCACAGGCTTCCTTTCCGCTGCCCAGCAGACTAGGATGCAATGGAGCAATGCCTTCAAACCAGGCCTGTGCAAACTTGGGCCCTCCAGGTGTTTTGGACTCCAACTCCCACAATTCCTCACAGCCAGTAGGCTGTTAGGAATTGTGGGAGTTGTAATCCAAAACACCTGGAGGGCCCAAGTTTGCACAGGCCTGCTTCAAACGATAGGAAAGAAAGGAGATTCCACCTGAACCCCAGGAAGAACTTCCTGAGCTGTCCACCAGTGGAACTCTCTGCGCTGGAGTGTGGTGGAGGCTCCTTCTTTGGAGGCGTCCCAACCTCACCTTCCTAGTGCCCCAGTGATGTGGGTGTATTGGGAGGGGGAGGATGCTTCTTGGGCATCTGAATAAGGATTGGAAAGGGAGAAGGCCAGATCGTGGACTCCTAGAAGGCTGGGTGGCCATCTGTCGGGGGTGTTTTGAATGCGATTTTCTTGCTTCTTGGCACAATTGATTTTTTGAGTCTCTGATCTGGCCTTCTCCTTTCCAATCCTTATTCAGATACCCAAGGAACATCCTTCCCTTCCCAATACACCCACATCACTGGGGCACCAAGGAGGTAAGGTTGGTGTCCCTATGCGGACAGCCAGAGAAACCCATTTGGAGACTGAGACAAATGGTGGGTGCTCTTTCCTTCCAGCCAAAGGAAGAACTGGGTTTTGCAACAACCCCTTCCTTGTGTTGTCAAAGGCTTTCATGGCCAGAGTTGCTGGTCATCCACCCCAAGCCCATTGTACCAGCTGGGCAGGCCTTTCCCCTAGGCATGCCATTCATTCCTCCCCCTTCGCTGGCATTGCGCCCTGCTTATGGGGCCGCTCCTGAGGTGCCCCTTCTTGTTGCTATTATGATGTTTGTTTGTTTATTTATTTATACCCTTCTTTTTCTCTCCACAACAAAACTCAAAGCTTCCTTCTTACATTAAAAGCATTTCAGTACCATTTCAAATCTAGAAACATTAAAACATGGGAGTGTTGTGTGGTTTGTTTCCAGGATGTAAGGCCGATGTGTTCTCGCAGCATTTTCTCCTGAAGTTTTGCCTGCATCTGTGACTGGCATCTTATTTATTTAGAGCAGGTATGGGTAAAGCCAGGCCCAGGGGCTCTTTTCTCAGGCCTTCCTCTCTCACACCGTCCTTCCTTCTCTATTTTCTTCCTTCCTCCTTCACTCTCTTCCTTACTTCCCTCTTTCTCCCTCCTTTCTTCCTATCCACCTGTTCATCCTTCCTTCCATCCTTCCTTCCTTTTGTCTTTCCTTCTCTCTTTCCTCCTTCCTTCCTTCCTTCCTTCTATTTTTCCTTCCACCCTTTCATCCTTCTTTCCCTCTTTCCTCCCTTCTTCCTTCTCTATTTCTTCTTTTTTCTTTCCTTCCTTTCTCTTTCCTCCCTCCCTCCCTTCTGTCTTTCTCCCTCCTTCCTTTCCCTTCTACCCTTTCAATCTTCCTTCTCTCTTTCCTTCCATCCTCCCCCCATCTTTCTCTTTTTCCTTCCTCCCTCCTTCCCTTCCTTCCTTCCTTCTATCCTTCCCTTCCTCTCTTTTCTCCTTCCTTCCCTCTTCCTCCTTCCCTCCTTCTCTCTCTCCCTCTTTCTCCTTCCATCCTTCCCTCACATCCTTCCATCCTTTTTCTTCCTTCCTTTTGCCTTTCCTTCCCTCTCTCTTTCCTCTCTCCCTCTTTCTCTTCCTTCCTCCCATTCTTCCATCCATCCTTCTCTTCCTCCTTCCCTTCCATACCTTCTTTTTCCTTCATCCTTCCCTTCCTTCTATCCTTCCCTTCCTCACTTTTCTCCTTCCTTCCCTCTTTCCTCTTTCCCTCTCTCCCTCTTTCTCCTTCCATCCTTCTCTTCCTTCCTTTCATCCTTCCTTCTTTCTTCCCTTCCCTTCCTTCCCTTCCCTTTCTCCCTCCCTCCCTCCCTCTCTTCCATTACCAGGGAGCCAGTCCCCTTAGCAGAGAGTGCTAGCATGTGGCCCCCAAGTTAGAAAGCTTGCCCAGGGCTAATTAAGAGTATTTCTGCCCCACATCGTGGACTCAAGGCTGCTTACAACATCAAAGTATACAAATTCCAAAAGTTAACATTTGTAAACAGCAATAAAATAAAATCTTCAGAGGATCACAAGATGCCAGTAGCTACAGATTCAGGCGAAACTTCAGGAGAAAATGCTGCTAGAGCACATCGGCCAGACAGCCCAGAAAACTCACAGCAACCCAGTGATTCGGGCTATGAAAGCCTTTGACAAGACATTGCCTTGGGGATGCCTCACTCCCAGGCAGGAAGAGGCCAGAATGCCAGGCAGAGAGGAGCAGAGGGGCACCCAAAGTTCCCTGCACACCAGAATCCAGCTTGATCCTGAATCGAAGTGACGCTTCTGCCTGTGTTCGTTCACACATGCGCCCTCTTTCCTCCGGCAGGGAGGGGGCTGCGTGGTGCGGGCCAGGCTGAAGGGCACCCTGCTGCCTGCTTGCCGTGAGCCTAACCAGCTCTGATCTCTGGAGGAGGAAGCCCTCCGGGCCCTGGGAGGGAGGGAAGGAAGGAGGACTGTGTGCTGGACCCAGCACAGGCAGGCAGTGAGAGGCAACTGGGCCGGGCTTCACTTGAGCCACAAATGGAGGGGTCCCTTGCATTGAGGAGGGGTCCTTCTCATTTGTCTTGACTCCGCTGATGAGTATCTGAAGGACGAGAGGGGAAGCAGCTTCGCTTCCAACCCATTTGGGTTTCATAGAACCACAAACGGGCACGAACTTGGGGGCCATCTTTTAAAACCACGTCTCCCAACCCCCTTAGTGTTGGGATCACGACAGTCAAAGGCTTCTGTAGTGCCACACCTTGGCACCAATCTCTTAGCAAAACATGCTGTGGGCTGCTGTGAGTTTTCCAGGCTGCCTGGCTATGTTCCAGAAGTATTCTCTCCTGACGTTTCTCCCACATTTATGGCAGGCATCTTCAGAAGTTGTGAGGTCTGACAACCCCACAACCTCTGAGGATGCCTGCCATAGATGTGGGTGAAATGTCAGGAGAGAATGCTTCTGGAGCATGGCCAGGCAGCCTGGGAAACCCACAGCAACCCAGTGCAAGCCTTCAACAACACATAAAACATGCTGTGTTTACAGTGGGCTCTGCAGAAAGTGCTTGCACTGTGCTACAATGAAAAGCCTTGCAAATATTGATTTGTTTTCAGTCATTTCTTATTGGTAAGTGGGGGAGATGGGACATCACGAGTGGGAAATACTTCAAGAAGCCCCGATGCCACCCACTTCTCTTCCGGGCCAGGAAGTCACGCCATGGCTAAAGCAGCTCTTCAACAGGAAGCCATTGAGCTTCTCTTCACAGGCTTCCATCAAAGGAGAGCCTTCCACATCTGTTCCACACGTGCAGCTGGAATTTTGGGATTGGGACTGGGTTGGTCTCAGGACAAAGACCCCCTTTGTGGGGCTGGCCTTCCGGGCTCTGAACAATTTGCTTGCCCAATTCTGGACACCTTCTTGCTTCTCACTTCTCAGAAGCTTCCTTAACAGGTCTTATAATCCATATTTAGGTAGAATCCCCTTTTGTGTAATTTGGATCTACTGAATCAGGTTATAATCTCTGGAGCGGCAGAAAACAAGGGCAACCTCCATGCCTTTTAGGTACTGAAAAGTGTCTCTAGTGTTGCCTCCCCATCTTCTCATACAGTTGGGAAGAGATCATCCCAAAAGTCCATCCGGTTCAACTCCATTTTTCCATGGAAGGAGACACAACTAAGATTGGCTGGGCAGGCCCGGATTAACCCCTTTTGGCACCCTAAACCACACTTTGGAATTACGTCCCCAAACCAACCTCTACCGCAGCCCCACCCCCACATTCCTTCTTTCCACTGCCCCCCAAAAGGAAAAAGGAGCAAGGAGAATCCTGGCCTAATACCAACCCTGCTTCTCCTTTTCCCCCGCAGGCGCCAAGCCCTTCTTCCCGCACTCATGTGACATTTCAGTGTGAAGGCTGCCGCGGGGTGGCTACTGCGCCGGGATTCAAGCTGCCTCTGCCTCCTCCGCCATGTTCCTGGGTGCCGCGCATGCCCGGCAGTGGCCCTTCGGGCGGGGCTTCCCTCCGCCTCCTCCTTGCGCCCTCCTTCCCTGAGTCAAGGAAGGAGGGTGTGAGGAGGAGGAAGGAAGGGAAGCCCCCGGGGCCGCTGTCGGGCATGCGCAGCAGGAGGGTGCGAGCGCCTCTGCCTCCTTCGCCATGTTCCTGGGTGTCGTGCATGCCCGGCAGCGGCCCCAGGGGCGGGGCTTCCCTCCGCCTACTCCTTGCACCCTCCTTCCTTGAGTCAAGGAAGGAGGGTGCAAGGGGGAGGAGGAAGGAAGCCCCCGGGGAGGCTGCTGGGCATGCGCGGCAGGAGGGCATGCACGGCAGGAGGGTGCGAGCGCCTCTGCCTCTTCCGCCATGTTCCTGGGTGCCGTGCATGCCCGGCAGCAGCCCCGGGGGCTTCCTTCTGCCTCCTCCTCGCGCCCTCCTTCCTTGACAAGGGGGCAGGGGCGATGGTGAGGGGGGGCGCCATTCCCTCCTCCCCTGCCCCCTCGCAGCGCTCTCCCCCCGCCCTGCCCCGAGAGAGAGAGAGACATCTCCATGCTGTGCGTTGCAATTTTGTTTCAACATTTTTTTGGGTCCGTGAACTGCGCCCCCCTTGGCTTGCGTCCCTAGGCCATGGCCTAGGGTGGCCTTATGGGTAATCCGGGCCTGGGGCCGGGCTTTAGCACAGCAGGTTAACCACCAGCTGCAGTAAATCTTGCCAGCTGGAAGGTTGACAGAAGTCCAGGTCAGGGTGAGATCCTGATCTTCAGCCCAGCTTCCTGCCCACCTGACCATGCCAGCCCTATGAAAACAGAAATGTGGGTAGATAAATAGGTACTGCATTAAATACTATAAATAAACAAATAAAATAAATTAAGTAGCGGTAAACAAAAATAGAGGTTTTCTCCCAACCCAAAGCAGATTGAGGGGAGCCAAGATTCTGCTTCTAGCCTTGCTACCTTTCCCCCTCGGGAAAAGCAACTGGGGCAGAAGGGTCCCCTATGACCAAAGTGAATGAAGGGGAGGGGACGCCTTGCGGAGGCACAAGCGAAACCCCAACGGGGCCTGATCTTCCTATTCTCAGCTTGTTTGGCAACCGAAGAGCAACTGCAAAAGGGGAGTGTCCGTGTAAGGCTGGGAAATCCATTTTCTGACCAATGCTTGAGGAAAATGCAGCGGAGACGGATATTTGTTTTTCCAATTATATCACAAAATCCCTCTTGTCTGATTAAAATCCGATACTAAGTATATTGTTCTCTGGCCTGGTGAGGAAATGCTGTGGGAGACAAGGGAGATGTGATTAGGACGGATCCAGGGCCCATCTGGCTCCTGCCCTCCTTGCGGGTGGAGTGGCCGCTCGCACGGAGCTGGGCGGGGCTGGGAAGAGGGCTCTGGTGCCAGTCCCTTTGCCCATCTCTCTCTCCTTTTCCCTCCTTGTCCTTCTCTCCCCTGGGTGGGACCTGTTGGCCAGCGTGCCCCTTGAAACGTGCCCCACAGGGCATAGCGCTTTGGATGGATTCCATGGGGCGTAACCGGCGTCCCTGTCGCCGAAGACTGCTTTGCACCCTTCTCCCTTCATTTGGCTTGGAGCCCACATCATCTGTGGCTCATCAAGTTGTCTTTCATGCCAGCCCTGTGAAGCCATAGTATAAACCTGCGGAGCTGGATTTCCAGACAAACAATGCATAGCCAATGGTTTGCAGGAATTGTAGGCTAATGAACTCTCCCCAACATGGACCCCTCCCCACAGCCAAATGCAGCAGTTCTCTTCTTGACCTCCTAGACCTCTCTGTAGAGCTATTGATAGGCACTCATTAGGGGAAAGGACACATGGCCTTCCCAATGCCATCTTGAACTTTGGTCTAATGTCCAGTGCTTGGACACCATTCCCAACCCACTGACCATCTGTAGACACACTGTGTTGTCAAAGGCTTTCATGGCCAGAATCACTGGGTTGCGGTGAGTCTTCCAAGCTGTCTGGCCATGTTCCAGAAGCATTCTCTCCTGACGTTTCGCCCACAGGCATCCTCAGAGGTTGTGAGGTCTGTTGTAAACTAGGCAAGTGAGGTTTATATATCTGTGGAATAATGTCCAGGGTGGGAGAAAGAACTCTTGTCAGCTTGAGGCAAGTGTGAATGTTGCCATTGGCCACCTTGATTAGCACTGAATGGGTTTGTAGCTTCAAAGCCTGGCTAGCTGCTGCCTGGGGCAATCCTTTGTTGGGAGGTGTTAGCTGACCCTGATTGATCCTTGTCTGCAATTCCCCTGCTTTTTTAGTGTTCCTCTTTATGTACTGTCCGGATTTTAGAGCTTTGTTAATTCTGGTAGTCAGAAACCAGGTAGAAGAAACTATGAAAACGGACAAAATCTGGCTACCAGTATTTATTTTTTTTTTAAAAAACCCTCTAAAATCAGGACAGTAAATAAAGAGCGACACTCAAATAGCAGGGGAATTCCAGACAGGAAACAATCAAGGCTAGCCAACACCTCCCAACAAAGGATTCCCCAAGGCAGGAATCAGCCAGGCTTTGAAACTGCAAGGCCATTCAAGGTGGCCAATTGCAACATTCACGCTTGCCTCAAGGAGATAAGAGTTCTTTCTCCCACCCTGGGTATTATTGCACAGGTATATCAACCCCACTGGCCTAGTTTCCAACAGACCCTTGTGGACATACTGTCTCATCTTTGCCCCAAATGAGCGGCATGTCAACCAGGAGAATCAAAGAAGCAATGGGTATCAGGACCTTTGCTGGACATCTTGCCTTCTCGGCATCTCAGAACCTACCTAGAACAGGTATGGGCACATTTGGGCCCTCCAGGTGTTTCGGACTTCAACTCCTACCATTCCTAACAGCCTCAGGTCCTTTCCTTTTCCCCCTCAGCCGCTTAAGCGGCTGAGGGGGAAAAGGAAGGGACCTGAGGCTGTTAGGAATGGTAGGAGTTGAAGTCCAAAACACCTGGAGGGCCCAAATGTGCCCGTGCCCGATCTAGAGGCTGCCAATTCTGACCCATCCCTGCTTCCTCGTTGGCCCTTTCCCTTGCCTCTCCAAGCATCTGCTCTGTCCTGGTGATCCTCCAAGTTCGGAAACTGGGGGCAAGGGGCCTTGTCTTCCAACATGGGAATGGGGGTGCTGGGCTCCATGTGCTCTCATCTCCTTTCCATTGCTATCACGGTGCCATGCAAGGTTCAGTGTGGCCAGCAAGCGGGCACGTCTCAGGCTCCATGTTGGATGCCAGGCGAGGGGGCGGCGGTGTGTGGAGACTGGCAGCCTCTCCGCCCGCCTGTCTGTGGCTGGCACAACAAAAGGGGTGGGGGTACCTTCCTCTCTCCCTCCTTCCCAAGCAGTAGAAGAAGAGGGGGAGGGTCTCCATGAGGCCCTAGGTTGGGGGGCAAGGGGGACTCCTCCTCAAAGGTGGGGAGCATCCTCATCCTCATGTATTTTTCAGTGGAGGAGGAAGGGGAAGAGCTCCCTCCCCAGCAAAGGGCTGGTCTTCTCTCGACTGCCCCCTCCCCTAATTAAAGCAGGATGGGGGGGGGAAGCTAAGAGACAGAGACCCACATATTTGTCTCTACTCTGAAAAGGAGTGGAAGGCAGAGCGGGAGCGCAAGAGTGGGAGGCAGCTTGTGTATCCCTGAGTGTGTGTCTGTGTGTGTGAGTGAGTGAGTGGGAGCGAGCATGCGCAAAGGCTCCTGTCTTCCAACAAGAGGGAGAACCCCCCCCTCCAAGCCCAGGCTGCCCCTCGAAGCCCCCCTCTCACCTCCCCAGCTATTTCAGAATGGGAGGGGAGGGGTCCTGAGAATCCCCCACCCCACACAGACAATGGAGAAGGGCTTCCTCCTGATTCAGGTGCAGAAAGGCGTAAACATCATCATATTTGTATGTGTTTATTTACGCCTTGTCTCTCTTTCTGGCTTGGCATCGTCAAGCACATCTTGCTCTTTCGAGACCGGCTGCTTAGCTGAACATTGCCACTGAAAGAAGAATGCTGCTTCCTGCCCAAATTGCCCCCAGTTTGGGCTGTGACCCGCTTGTAGCCTGTGCCACCTGCATCTGCTTCCAAGCCGAGTCCCAAGCCGGCTAATGGCAGCCTATGGGAGCCTAGCATGGAAGGACCCCATCCTGGTCCAGCACCGGGGCTGCCGAAGGGACATCCAGGAGGAAAGAGTTCCTGCGTGGCCAGCTTGCTTTGCTTCTTCCCTGACAGGGATTGCAGTGTGAGGTCGTGTCCTGGCTGCCTTTGCCCTGGCCCAGTCCTGCCACTGGTGACACTGGTGCAGGGCCGTCGCAAAGCGATCCTTTGATGCAGTGATTTTCAATCTTTTTTGAGCCGCGGCACATTTTTTACACTTACAAAATCCTGGGGCACACCACCAACCAAAATGACACAAAATGGCACTCTAACACAGTGATACATATAGTTAATATGTTTTTAAATGTATTTATACACTCAGTGTGAAACCTGGGCCTCTTCCCTATGACTGGGCCTGTTTCGATGAACACAAAATAGATATCCTGGCAGGAATGGTAGAAAGATGCGTCTGAGCGAATCCAAGATGGCGCGATGATAGCACTCTCATGTCACTTCTTAGGTGACGCGAGAGTACTATGGTTCCATTTCTTAAAGGGACAGATGCGCCTTATAGTTTATATATGAATGAAGTTCGAAAATAATTTCCCACGGCACACCTGATGATCTCTCACGGCACACTAGTGTTCCGCAGCACACTGGTTGAAAATCACTGCTTTGATGGACAACTGAGGCAGGGGCAGGATGGACCATTCATAGAATCATAGTTGGAAGAGACCTCGTGGGCCATTCAGTCTAACCCCATTCTGCTAAGAAGCAGGACAATCGCATTCAAAGCACCCCCAACAGATGGAGCCTCTACCACACACTCTCCGGGGCAGAGAGTTTCACTGCTGAACAGCTCTCACAATCAGGAAGTTCTTCCTAATGTTCAGGCGGAATCTCCTTTCTTGTAGTTTGAAGCCAATACTCCATTGCGTCCTAGTCTCCAGGGCAGCAGAAAACAAGCTTGCTCCCTCTTCCCTATGATCTCCCCTCACATATTTATACATGGCCCTTATCATGTCTCAACTTTCTCTTCTGCAGGCTAAACATGCTCTTTAAGCCACTTCTCACAGGGCTTGTTCTCCAGACCCTTGATCATTTGAGTCGCCCATTCCAGCTTGCCAATATGTCTCTTCAATTGTGGTGCTCAGAATTGGATACAGTATTCCACTCTTGGCCTTAGAGCCCAGCATAGAGGGGGCAAAGCAGAACAAAAAAGCTGAATCCCCCCCAGCCACCATGTAACTAGGATCTCTGCCTTATTTCCAATGAGGAAAATACATTCCCGGTGTGCGTGCTAGAACTGTTGTTGGGATACCATTCGGTAGCTCTGCCTGCATTTCGGATTTGGGACAATGAACCTAAGGCAGAGATTTAAAATGGTCTTTCTTTGTCCATGTGGATAAAATCCTTCAGCAGTTCATGAAGCGAGAACACACACCCAACTCTGCGTGCTTCTTTGCAACCACCTGCATTGCTCAAGCCTGAACAAAAAGTGTAACAGTAACCAAAAGTCCCAGGGTCAGCCAGCCCCCCACACGAAGCCCGACCAATCAGCTAAATGCATCTTATTTTACAGTTGACACACACACATTCACTGATTCCTTGCATACTCCAATAAAATAGACCCAGGTAATGCTGTTTCCTAACAAGGGAAGTGTCCAGGAGTTGTTTCTGGTTTAGTTCATGTTGCAAATACTTTGGTCCTGCAGGTGTTTTGGACTTCAACTCCCACAATTTCTCTGCTTGAGCGGCTAAGGGAGAAAAGGAAAGGGCCGAGTCTGTTAGGAATGGTGGGAGTTGAAGTCCAAAACACCTGAAGGACCAAAGTTTGCACATGCCTGATCTGAGGACTTGGAATAACTGCAACCTGGCAACCTGGGGTCAACAGGAAGGTCCCACTTTGTTCAGGGATAGCACATCTCAAGGATAATCATAAATTTGGTATATTAACTTTATGTATGTTGTTGTATAAATAAATATAATAAATAGATAATAAAACCTTGTTCGCCAGCTGCACCCGTACCTTGGGAAGTCTCACTTGACCACGGTAGTCCATGCTCTGGTTACATCCCATATAGATTACTGCAATGCTCTCTACGTGGGGCTGCCTTTGAAGACTGCTCGTAAGCTTCAATTGGTCCAACGGACAGCAGCCAGGTTGATAACAGGAGCGGACTCAAGGAGCGTACAACTCCCCTGTTGTGCCAGCTTCACTGGCTACCAGTTTACTACCGGGCACAATTCAAAGTGCTGGTTCTGGCCTTTAAAGCTCTAAACGGTTCTGGTCCAACTTACCTGTCCGAACGCATCTCTTCCTATGAACCATCAAGATGCTTAAGATCATCCGGAGAGGCCCTGCTCTCGGTCCCGCCTGCTTTGCAGGCGCGCCTGGCAGGGACGAGAGACAGGGCCTTCTCCTTGGTGGCTCCTCGGCTATGGAACTCCCTTCTTAGTGACATCAGATCGGCCCCTTCCCTCCTGACATTTCATAAGAAAGTCAAGACTTGGCTTTTCGAGCAAGCATTCGCAGATGAACTTTAATCGAGATCAAGGATTAGTATGACAACGAAACGGAAACCGATTTTAAGATTGTGGAGCTGAGATTTGTATTTTGTAGTTTTTAACAGTTAATTTTATATGTTTTTATATGACTGTTTTTATCTTGTGATGTATTGTATATGGGCACTTGTTGCCGCTTGTTAATCGCCTCGAGTCGCCTTCGGGCTGAGAGAGGCGGTATAGAAGCATAGCAAATAAATAAATAAATAAAATATAATAATTAAAAATAACAAATAAATAAAATATAATAAAAATAAATACATACATACATAAATATGTTGTTGTATGCATTTTAGTAGTGTTTTATATCTTGCCATAATTATGTTGTGTCCTGCCTCAAGCCGCAGGGAGAGCCGGGTAATGCATTCATTATTATTATTATCATTATCTTCATCTTCACGGAAGCCCCTGGCAGGCTCCAAGGTAGAGTTTGTCTTGCCACTGTCAGATCTGTCTCCCTGCCCCATGCAGTCCCTCCCTCGCACACTCGTGCTCCCTCGCGTCTCTGCATCTGCACACAAACACACTTGCAGTGACCCACGCCTCCTGTTTCCTTCCTTTCAGCGAACATGGAAAGGACCCTCGTCTTCCTCTGGTCCTTGCTGGTCCCAGTGATGCTGGCGGATGGTACGTAGCCCCTTCCCTATTGGTTCTGAGCTGGGATGGAGGAGGGGGGTGCAGGCGCTGTCCTTCTTGGGGAGGGGGCCATTCACACTGGTGGCCCTTCTGTGGCCACTCCAACCTGGGGTGGTCCTTCTGAGGCAGGCATGGGCAAGCCTCAGCCGCCCATGTGTTTTGGACTTCCACAATTCCTAACAGCCTCAGACCTTTTCCTCCCCCCAGCCCTTTAGAGTCAGTGGGCCTTTGTTTGCTCATGCCTGTTCTGAGGGTTTCCCGGGCCTCCCTTTCCTCCCTTGGCAGTCAAATGAGGGCCTACATTTTGTTTTATTGGCCTAATAAGGAGACCCCAGGGCTGTCAAAACATGTATTTTGTCCGCTCCTATTGTCCCGAAGCCCCAACTGGTCCCATACCTGATCCTGCTTTGTCCCTCTCTTTGCTCTTTCCAGTCGCTGACCAAGAAAAGGAGAAGGACCCCTTCAACTATGGTGAGCCTCTGTTGCACACCAGAGGGGTGGTGTGTGTGTGTGGTGTGACTGGGCCTGGAGGGGCTCTCTACCCACCCTCACTCCTTGCCCTTCTCTCCCTCAGACTACCAGACCCTCCGGATCGGCGGCCTGGTCTTTGCTGTGGTCTTCTTCACCGTTGGGATCCTGCTCATCCTGAGTAAGAGAGCCCGGTGCTGGGAAAGGGGGCATTTTGGGTGGAGGAGGGGCTGCAGGCACGGGCACTTGTGGTCTCAAGGGGAAGACCCATTGCCCATTATCCAGGGGCAGCCCTTGCCCAAATTGGGGTGAGAGGGGCAGGAAGTGGCCAACCTGGGGGTTCACTGCTCCCACTCTTTTCTTTTCCAGGCAGGCGGTGTAAGTGCAGCTTCAACCAAAAGCCAAGGTGAGTGGGGCGGAATGGGGTGTGGTGGGGTGGAGTGGCCTCACTTGGACTCCACCTTCCCTTTATGACTGGTGTCCAAGGTGTGGAAGGGCCATTAGACTGCTATCCAGATGCTGGCGGGTGGGTTTGCACAAGAATAGTCGTCGTCGTCGTCCCGTCCCCCCCCCCCCCCACGGTGGCACAGTGGGTTAAACCACTGAGCTGCTGAACTTGCTGATCGAAAGCTCGCAGATTCGAATCCAGGGAACGGGGTGAGCTCCCGCTGTTAGGCCCAGCTTCTGCTAAACTAGCAGTTTGAAAACATGAATATGTGAACAGATTAATAGATACCGCTGCGGCAGGAAGGTAATGATGCTCCATGCAGTCATACCAATGGCCACATGACCTTGGAGGTGTCTATGGATAACGCCGGCTCTTAGGCTTAGAAATGGGGATGAGCACCAGAGTCCCAGAGTCGGACACAACTAGACTCAATGCAAAGAGGAAACCTTTACCTTTACCTTGTCCTCCTTTGCTTATGACCTGGGGACTCTCTCTCTCTCTCTCTCTCTCTCTCTCTCTCTCTCTCTCTCTCTCTCAATCTCTCGGCAGGGCTCCTGGAGATGCAGAGGCACCAGGGGAAAATCTGATTGCCTCCAATGGTAAGAGGGAGGGCAGGGGAATCAACCCCTCCCCATGAATTAGAAAGGCTTGTAGCTTTGAGGATGGAGGGTGGGCAGCGCTGGCACGCACAGCCCTTTCTCATTCATCCTGTCTTTGCAGCCACCGGAGCACAAAAAGCCGAGAACTGAACACAAGCCATGAGGTGAGCTGCCCCCTCCCCTCCTTGGGGCCCCCCACTGCCTCCTTCCTTTGTGGGATGGGGCTGCCCCCTTCCCTCCTTGGGGACCCCCACTGCCTCCTTCCTTTGTGGGATGGGGCTGCCGCCTCCCCTCCTTGGGGACCCCCACTGCCTCCTTCCTTTGTGGGATGGGGCTGCCCCCTCCCCTCCTTGGGGACCCCCACTGCCTCCTTCTATTGTGGGACGGGGCAGCCCTGCGTTGGCATGCCCTCCTGTGTCTGGATGGGCCTACAGTTGGGGTCCCCTGGCCCTTGTATGTGGAGGGGAAAGGTCTAGCTTTGGATCAGTTGGATTTCCCATTTCAGGGAGGGCCCCCTCATAACAGCCTCCGCTCCCCTCCTCTCTCTATTCAGACCCAGAGACCCAACGACGGACTCACGGACCCCTCGCCCCAGATGCCCCGCCACGTGGAGAGCGGCGCTGCGAAGGCGCAGGGGGGTGGACAGCTCCCTGCCTCGCATCGCCCCCTCTCTCAGTGTGCCCCCTCCCCACGGAACAGTGCCCCCTCCCCTCCCTCCCCACGCCAGTGCTATCCGCCCTGTGATGTTCATCCGTGGTGATTGTGGCCTCCACTTTGCTGTCGTCGTGTGAGTCTGTCGCTCCTTGCCAGCCTTGTGCCCTTGTGACATGGTGGTGGTGTGCTGCCCTTGGAGGAGAGGAAGGAAGGAAGGAAGGAAGGAAGGAAGGCAAGAAAGGCAAAGAGCCCTTGGCAGTTTTCCCCAGAATAAGGGAGGACGTTCCAGAACCTGCAACAGGGGTCTCATCCTTTGCAAGGCCCAACACAGAGACCCTTCCCACCCAAATGGGGACCTATTCTCTTCTGGCTCAAGGCAGGTCTGGAAATTGGGAGACCCTCCCTCACTGAAGGTGTTCGGGTGGGTCTGGTGCCCCCAGCCCCATGCTCTACACATCCAGCTATTGGCAATATTCCCCCTGCTTTGCAGAGTGTTTTCCCAGAGTGCTTTGCAAAACCTCCATGAGAACAGAGGAGACCCTATGGTAGGTATGGGCAAACTTGGGCCTTCCCTCTAGGTGTTTTGGACTTCAACTCCCACCATTCCTAACAGCCTCAGGCCCTCTCCTTCAATAATATGATTGCACTATTTACAAAAATAAGGTTTCCATAACACAAATATACAAATCCATATTAGCTTTACAGACAGCAGCCTTCACACTGGAGCTTTCTCACACAAGGCTTCTCTCACACTGAGGTTTACCTCTCACTCCTCAGGCTGACACTCGCTTTTGCCCACTGGCTCTTAATAGGAAAAGTAAGGGGCCTGGGGCTGTTAGGAATGGTGGGGGTTGAAGTCCAAAACACCTAGCAGGAGAGCCCAAGTTGGGCCATGCCTGCCCTATGGTGAAGGAAGGAAAGAAGGAAGGAAAGAAGGGTGAGAAGGCAGTCCTAGCCCCTGCTTTGGGGGTGGGCTGTGCTAGGCAAACCCCGGGGCACAATTTCTCCAGGGGCTTCCAGGTGCCACCCCTCCTTCCCTCGAAGGCGCAGCTGCCCCCACGCTTTGGCTTTGTGCCCCTTCCCTTTCACGCCCCACGTCACCTTGTGGCCTGTCTGTCGTGTGCCCCTCGTCGTCGTTGTCATGTGCCGTTGGTGAGCAGCCGTTCCGGGGCCAGCCGTGCAAATGTCGTGACCCTGACCTCTGGCCCTCTTCCGAAGACCCTTCCCTTGTGGTCGAGGACCTCTGCAGTATTCTTATTCTTATTATTCTTCTTAATTATTATTATTTGTCTGTGTTGTGTCTCACAACCCGAGAAGGGAACAAAGAGAAAATGGAATAAAATCTTGTTTCTATTTCAAGGACTCCTCTGGCTCTTTCTTGGTGGTGGGGGGGGGGGAGTTGGCAGAGGGCGGAGAATGGGTAATCAGAGGCCCCGCCCCAACTGAGGCCCCGCACCCTTTGGAGGGCATCCATGTGGCTCTTGGGACACTGCCCAGAGGAGGCCGCGGAGGACTTTAATTGGCTGTCCGAACAAGACTAATGGGCCGGAGCCGCAGGGTCAGCGCTGGACCTGGCTGACATTGAGAGGTCCCTTGGGTGGAGGAAGGGGGGGTGGTTTGAAGGTGAAATTGCCCCCTTGGCCTCTAGAAGTTGTTTTGCCAAATACAAGGGAGGTTCTGTTTTGTACGATGCAGTGCAACTAAACAGGACGACCAAATTTTGGACTCAGGATTGTGAATCTTCGAAAGGAACATTAGACTTTGCCGTATAGGGCCATTCATCTATTTTACTCTGAAACATCTATAACAACTAGGAGCAACTTTGGGGGGATTCGATCGGCTGTCTTTTCCAGCCTTACCTGGCTACAACCCAATTGCTGTGATGTCTGTAGAAATATATTAAATCTCACCTAGAGCTTGGAAAGTTACTTGTTTGAACTCTTTAAGAGCACGTTTCCAAATTGATCTCACTGGAATGGGGAAAACTCAAGAGGTTTTGACGTCTGCTGAAAACTAGGAAAATGGGTTTTATATATCTGTGGAATGACGTCCAAGGTGGGAGAAAGGAAGAACTCTTGTCTGCTTGAGGCAGGTGTGAATGTTACAATTGGCCACCTTGATAACCATTGAATAGTCTAGCAGTTCCAAGATCTGGCTTCTTACTGCTTGGGGGAATCCTTTGTTGGGAGGTGATTAGCTGGCCCAAATTGTTTTTTGTCTGGAATTCCCCTGTTTTGTTTTTTTTTGTAATGAGTTTTTATTGCACATTTTAATATTTACAGGAACAGGTTGCGGGAGGCAGCGGGGGAGGGGTGGGGGGGATACCAGGGTACCGGGTTTGGGGGGAGGGGTAGGAATTCCCCTGTTTTTCAGTGTTGTTCAACCACACTCCCAACAAAGGATTTCCCCAGGCAGGAAGCAGCCAGCCTTTGAAGCGACAAGGCCATTCAAGGTGGCCAATTGCAACATTCACGCCTACCTCCAACAGACAAAGAGTTCTTTCTCCCACCCTGGACATTCCAGATATATAAACCCCACTTTCCTAGCTTCCAACAGACCTCATAACTTCTGAGCATGCCTGCCAGAGATGTGGGCGAAACGTCAGGAGAGAATGCTTCTGGAGCATGGCCAGACAGCCTGGAAAACTCACAGCGACCCAGTGGTTCTGGCAATGAAGGCCTTTGACAAGACTCCCAATAATGCTGCTGAGAGCCCTAGAGAGGCTCAAAAGCATTTGGAAAGGGCTATTGTTTACATTTGGAGACCTGCTGGGCGTCTCTGGTGGTTCTCACTGGAGGGTTTTGATCTTGCACCTGGTCTGATGCAGAAGCGGGACCATAGGTCAAGGCCATCGGTCAAGGTCCTTCATGACATTGCAAGCCCCCTCCCCATTTATCAAGTGGACAGAGTACAAGGTGTGAGCAAGAAACAAAGCCAACCTGGAGGAATCTCGTAAGCAGCAGCTCAGGAATCACCTGAAGGACAACTAGGCACCAGGCCACTTAGGCACCAGGCCACTCTCTCTAGACATGACTATGGGGAACCTTCGAAGATGGGGCTTCTATCACCTGCAGGGCCTTCCTCTTTGCGAATACAGTCACCTGGCAACCCAGATCTGGCCCCACCTGTGGGCCGCTTCTCACCTGGCCTCACCTGGAAAGTATCCCCGGAGGGAGGGAGGGGTGTTTCCCCGCCCCCTTGTTCCCCCCATTGGGTGAAAAGTGGGGGGAGTAGGAGGGTCCCAGGTGAGCCTCCCCCTCCCTCCAGGCCTGTTCCGCAATTAGGGGCTCAAGGAGAGGCCGCCTCCTCCTCGCCTTGTGACTGGGCTAAAGATTACAGCGGGGCGGTTAATGTTTAATGGGGGGCCTTCCCTCCCTCCCTCTCCCCTCCCGCCTTCCCCCCTCCCCTCAGAAGAACTGCCCTCCTGCTCTCTCCATCCCAGAAGGACACTGAGAAAAGGCAGGCAGAGAGAGGGAGAGAGAGAGAGAGAGAGAGAGAGAGAGAAAGAGAGAGAGAGAGAAGAAGGAGAAGAAGAAGAAGAGGCGCAACAAGCAGAGATGACAGGCGGTGAGAAGACCCCCACCCCCCAATAAGAGAGCATCCCCAGGCTTGGGGGAGGGGGGGAGGGAGGGGAGAGGAAGGGGCTGCGGGTCTCTTCTTCCTTCCTTGACTCTCTTTCTTTCTTTCTTTCTTTCTTTTTCTTTCTTTCTTTTTCTTTCTTTCTTTTTCTTTCTTTCTTTTTCTTTCTTTCTTTCTTTCTTTCTTTCTTTCTTTTTCTTTCTTTCTTTCTTTCTTTCTTTCTCTTTCCCTCCGCTCTTCTCCTTTCTACAGAAATGTTTCCCCAGGAGGAAGTGGATCGGTTCTCTTATGGTGAGGAGAGGGACCCATATCAAGGGAGGGCGGGGGGGGGGGCTTCTCGCGTGCCCTCGCACACTCACTCACTTTCTCACTCACATTCTCATACTCACGCACTCATGCCTACACACACTCACAGGCCCCCACACACTCACAGGCCCACGCAAACTCTCACACACTCACTAACACTCTCACACTTACTCATACACACATGCTCACCCTCTCACACTCACTCACATGCTCTCACACACTCATATGCACTCACTCTCACACTCCGTCACTCACTCACCCTCTCTCAACACTCATGCTCTCTCACTCTCATTCACTCACACTCACTTTCTCACACACTCATGCTCACATTCACACAGACTCTCACTCAATCACATACACTCATGCTCTCTCACGCTCACTCAGTTTCTGTCACATACTTTCATTCTCACTTGCTCACACTCACACATGCCCACACACACTCACAGACCCACACAAACTTTCACTCACTTTCACTCACACACTGATTCTCACACACTCACTCATGCCCCTGCACACACTTACTCACTCTCACACATTCACTCAGACTTATACACTCACTCATGTTCACTTACTCATACTCTCACCCCAGTCCTTTTTGCGTGGCTTCCAAACCAGAGAGTCCTGCAGACTAGACCTGTGGTATGTCCTTCCTCCTGATGAAAAATCACAAAGGAGCACCCCATCCCAACCACCGAACCTCCCCGGCTTCAGTCTGTCACTGTTCCTTAGCAAAATACTCCTTGGAAGCCCTGTTGCAAAGAGATTGCATGGTTGAGATTGAGACCCACCATTTGCCACTTGAGATGCTAAGGATGTTGCGAGGGGGGAAAGGAATCGGGGGGGGGGGGCTGTTGGGACACCCTAGGCCTCCCCTCCCCTGTAATCTTCCTTCTCTGTTCCTTTCCTCTTTGAGATTATGAAACCATCCGCCGTGGAGGCCTGATCTTTGCCGTGGTTGCCTTCATGATTGGCATGGTCATCATCCTCAGTAAGTGTTTGGTTTTAGGGGGGGTGGGGGTGGGAGGGGACACAATTATTGGGAGGCTCTCCAAGTGGGAGAGAGAGAGAGGGAGAGAGAGAGACTGGTGAGAGAGTGTGTGTGCTTCTCTCCTCTGTGGGAAACACCAGGCCTTGAGGAATGGCAGGCGAGTTCTCGTCCTCCAGTAAAATTCCACCTTGGAGGCTGGGCCCAGGGGCACAATGGGGGCCTTGTCTGGAAGTGGTACTCCCCGCCCCCTTGAAGTGGGACCCTGCCCTTCCCTTTGGTCCCCTTCAGCTGCCATGGCCTGCCCACCTCACCAGCTGCCACCCAGGTGAGATGCAAGGAGGTGCATGGCTCTGGACCACTTGCGATGCCCTTGTGATTCCACCTTGCAGCCTCAGGCCTTCCCTCCCTCTTTTCTGTCCCCCCCCCCCCTTTTGGGAGTGGGGTAGAGTGGCCGCCTTCCTTGCCTGGCTCCTTTCCAGCTTCGGTGGGGAAATTCCAGCCCTTCTCCCCAATGGCCCAGTGGAACTTTCCATGCTGGGTTGGGCCAAAGACATCGATCCCTACCCTGCCATGGATCCATTGCCAGGCCCTCTTTGATCTGCAGGGGAAGGGAGTCCCATCCCTGGGCCTTGAGGTGTGCGCCCCCTCCCTTGCCTTCAGGAATGAACCATCTCCGCCCCTTGCCGTGTGGCAGGATTTTCTCTTAATCTCTATGGAAAGTTCCAGCTCCAAGTCAGCAGCAGCAACTACAACACCAAGCCCACTTTTGCAAAGAAGGAATGGGGAAACTTTGGGGTGATTTTGCTGTGCAGGGAGGGGTGAGGAGTGGAATGGGAAGTGTATTACACTCTGTTGCTGGGCAATAAATGTCATTTCTTAATTGTTTCTCTCATTAAAAAAATGTAGGAATAGTTCATTAAACTGCGAAAGCTTTTGTTTTTGCAGGAGGGACATCCTGCAGCACATTTTTATTTTATTTATTTATTTATTTTGGGATTTATTAATCGCCCATCCCAGTTGGCTCTGGGCGATTTACAGTAAAACACAAGCTGAATGCCTGAACATCTAAAAACATCTAAATATCTAACATCTAAAAACACCTTAAAACAATTAGCATCTAAAACATCTCAAAACAATTGACAATCTAACAGTTCTCAGCCGAACGCCCTCTCAAATAGCCACGTTTTGCAGGCTGTGCGGAAATCTTTTAGATCACGGATGGCTCTGATGTAAGGAGGGAGGGCATTCCAAAGTGATGGAGTGATCACCGAGAAAGCTCTGGGCCAGGTTGATGTTAGATGAGCTTCCTTAGGGCCTGGGACCTGTAGTAGATTCTGATGGTCTGAGCGAGGTGATCTCCAGGGTCGACACGGAGAGAGGCGCTCCCGTAGGTATGTCGGCCCTTGGCCATGCAAGGCCTTAAAGCAGGGGTGCTCAACTAGTCGATCGCGATCGACTGGTCGATCTTCAGCCCTCATCCAGTCAATCTTCGGGCCTCACCTGCCTGTCGCCACGTGCACTCTCACCTCTGCCCTCCGCCGGCACAGCGCCTCTTCCGCCCGTGAGGCACTGCAGGAAGGAGGAAGCGGCAGCGGAGGCTGCGCAGCTGCCCCTAGAGGAGAGAGAGGCAGGGCGCTTCCTCCGAAGGCCCCGCCTCGCGCTTCCTCTTTCCCGCAATGCCTTGCGGGCGGAAGAAGCGCCGCCCGGGTGGAAGGCGCGCTCCTGCTGCCTTCCACCCGGATCGGCGCGGCGGGGCTCTGGCGGCGATGGAGAGGCTTGCAGGGGAGGCGAGGCCTGGCGCGGCTCCCCTCCTCCGCCACCCGGATCAGAAAGGGAGCCGCGCTAGGCCTCCCCCCCCCTCCCGGTAGGCCTCTCAATCGCTGCCAGAGCTCCGCCGTGCCGATCCGGGCGGGGCTCCAGCTGCGATGGAGAGGCCTGCAGGGGAAGCAGGGCGCTCCTCCCACCTCTCTCTCGACCGGATCCACCATGGAGAGAGGGGCGGCAGAGAGGAAGGCTGGGCCTGGGGAGGAAGGTGCGTGTGTGTGCGTGCTCGCGCAAGGTGCGCTGTGTGGAAGCCGCATGCGTGCGCGCATAAGCTAGGTGATCTTTTTAACTTGGTTAATTTACAAGTAGCTCGCATGCTGGAAAAGTGTGAGCACCCCTGTCTTAAAGGTTAGAACCAGCACTTTGTGAGTAATATGAAATTCGACCGGAAGCCAATGCAGTCGGTATAGGACACGGGAGTTCCCGTGAGGAGTCTGGCCACCGCATTCTGTACCAGTCGAAGTCTTCGGGTCACCGACAAGGGAAGGCCAACATAAAGAGCATTACAGTAGTCAAGTCTCGAAGTTAATGTGGCATGAACTACTGTGGCCAGATCATCCTTGGACAAGTAGGGTGCCAGCTGTCTGGCCTGCCGAAGATGGAAGAAGGCCGACTTACTGACAGCGGAGACTTGTGCCTCCATTGTCAATAACGGGTCAAAAATGACACCAAGGCTTTTGACGGTGGTAGCTGGAGAGAGAGGTTTGCCATCTATAGTGGGCAGCCGTGCCTCATCCAATCCAGGACGACCCAGCCACAAGATCTCAGTCTTTTCCGGATTCACCCTCAGTCTACTGGAGCACAGCCAACGTGTTATGGCCTCAAGGCAAGATGTGAAGTTATGGGGAACCGAGTTTGGTTGGAAGTCCATCCGTAGAAGGAGCTGGGTGTCATCAGCATACGGATAGCACTCCAGCCCATGACTCTGGACTAGCTGAGCGAGTGATAGTTTTGTGATAGTTTCCAATGGATTTCTGAGAAGAGCAGGCACGGGCCAATTTGGGCCTTCCGGGTGTTTTGGATTTTTGTAAATAGTGCAATCATATTATAAAAGGAAAGGGCCTGAGGTTGTTAGGAATGATGGGAGCTGACGTCCAAAACATCTGGAGGGCTGGAGTGAGGCTGACCTTAAGGAGGGTAAATGGCCAATGGAAACATCAGTGGAAGGGACCCCCAAATGCTCTGGACTGTGAGGCTGCATGGTCATCCTTTGTGGGGGGGGGGGCTTTGATGGTGCTCTTCCTGCCTGGCAGAAAGAATGGGGCTGGACTGGATGGCCTTCTGGGGTCCCTTCCAACTCCAGCATTCAATGCTTTTCTGATTCTCTGACTCCTGTCTCTGGTTCCAGGTCGGCGTTTCCGCTGCGGACAGAAGAGGAGGCAGCGGTGGGTGCCATATCCCCCTCCCCCCATTTTCCTGTGTATAAAAAGAGGGTGAGGGATGGGGCATTCAAGGGAAATTAACTCTGGGGGTGGGTTCCTCCCTTTTCTCTCTCTTTTCCAGGAAAACGGAGGAGGAAGAGGAAGCCTGAGTTGCAGGTAGGGAAGGTCTGGGAAAGAGGTGTGGGGGGGTCCCAGAAAAGAGATGGGAGGGGGGCTTTCCACTGCCTCAACACACACTCCCTATGAATTTCCTCCCATGCCACCACAGGGGGAAAGCCTAGTGGGGTGGGTGTCATGGTATGGTTTGTGAAGACTATAAAAGAAAATGGGTTCTCTGGGACTACAGAGACAAGTATCCACTGTTAGGTAAAGGTTTTCCCCTGACATTAAGTCCAGTAGTGTCCAACTCTGGGGGTTGGTGCTCATCTCCATTTCTAAACCAAAGAGCTGGCATTGTCCGTAGACACCTCCAAGGTCATGTGGTCAGCATGACTGCATGGCATGCCATAACCTTCTCGCCAGAGTGGTATCAATTGATTTACTCACATTTGCATGTTTTTTAACTGCTAGGTTGGCAGAAGCTGGGCCTAACAGCAGAAGCTCACGCTGCTCCCCGGATTCGAACCTGCGACCTTTCGGACAACAAGTGTAGTAGCTCAGCGGTTTGACCCACTGCACCACCAGGGAGCAGTGTGCGCTCCCGCTATCAGCCCCAGCTCTGCCAACCTTTCAGCTCGAAAACATGCAAATGTGAGTTGATCAATATGTTCTGCTTTGGCGGGAAGGTAACGGCAACCCATGCAGTCATGTCGGCCACATGACCTTGGAGGTGTCTATGGACAAGGCCGGCTCTTGGGCTTACAAATGGAGATGAGCACCAACCCCTAGTGTCGGACAGGACTGGACTTAATGTCAGGGGATAACCTTTAACTTTATCCACTGTTACAGTAATACAAAAGTTTTGAATGTCACTGAACATATATTTAGTTCAATGTATCACTATGAATTCAAAGCTAGGTAGTTATACAAATGCAAATAAAGCCATTGCGATACAATAAAACACAAGGCGGTTAAATTCCCAGTAAGAAGAATTTCCTTTTTCTCATACACAAGCATTGTTCTTATTTCTTTACTGAGGATGAGTAGACTCCAAGTCCACAATCGTTTTCGACTTGAGAGACTCTTTGTCAGGTGGTTGGGTCCTTCTCATAAAGCCCAACAATTGAGAAATGTAGTCCATTATTTGTGTTGTTTTTCTGATAGACTAAATCAGTGTTTTTCAACCTTTTTGAAAAAATGAGCCACGGCACATTTTTTACATTTACAAAATCCTGGGGCACACCACCAACCAAAATGACAGAAAATGACACTCTAACACAGTAATACATATAGTTAATATGTTTTTAAATGTATTTATACACTCAGTGTGAAACCTGGGCCTGTTTTGATGAACACAACATATATATGACTTCCTCTCACATATTTATACATGGCTATCATGTCTTTTCTCAGCCTTCTCTTCTTCAGGCTAAACATGCCCAACTCTTCAAGCCACTCCTCATAGTGCTTGTTCTCCAGACCTTTGTGAAATTTCACCCTGAGTGAAATTTGCTTTCAATTAACTATGGATGTCATGAAACTGTTATAAACAGTTCCTTGGGGGGCAGGCATGTAGCCAGGGGGGGGGCTTGAGGGGCTTCAGCCCCCCCTCCCGAAATTCTCAGGGTGGTCCACGAGAAGGCCTTATTGGTTATTTAAACTGTTATGCTTATTCATATCATGATCCGATCACCATGCTCAATATATCCCATATGCATGGGGGTATTAGGATAACGATACAAAAGGTTTGCTAGGGTAGACCCCCTCTCACTCAGACTCAGCCCCCCCCCCCGAATCAAACTCAGCCCCTCCCAAATCAAAATCCTGGCTACGGCCTTGTTGGGGGGGGGGGGGGGAACTCTCGAAAAATCCAATAAAATAGTTTAAAAAATTAATTTCCAAGCGGAGAGGCTCGATTTGTTTCTTGGAAACCTGTGAGGGGGCTGCTAGGAGGGGGGAGAGTGCCAATTTCCCATGGCACACCTAATGATCGCTTACGGCACACTGGTTGGGAAACACTGGACTAAATTATAGGAGTGGATACTTGTCTTTGTAGTGGCTTGTGCAGACCCCAGTGTGCCAACTCCTTCCCTCTTTCCCCCTTTGCAGGACCCCCCTCTTGCAGACCTTCTGGCCTCGGACCCTGGATGGACACCCCACCTCTTCTGCTGCTGGCTGAGCTCCTCCTTGGGCCACCGGCTCCTCTACTTTAATAAAAAAAACGCCTCCACCAAAAGAAGTTGGAGTTTGTTGTGGTCACTTGCGAAGGAAAAGGCTGCTCCTTGAGCTCCTTCCCTGCCTCCTGCTCAAGCCCTCTGGTGGACAGGAGCGCTCCCTGCAGACTCTTCACCTGTGGAGTAGGGTGAGGGAGGGGCTCACCTGGAGGGAGGAGGGAAGAAAGCCCTGCCTCCCAACCCCCTTCCTCTTGCTGTCAATGGAGAGTCACCTTTCCCTTCCTCCCTCCCTGGGCTGGGCCTCCAAAGTGCTTTCCTGCTTTGCCTTGGAGGGAGAGCATGCTCACCTGGCTGGAGGATGTGGCAATGTTTGCCAGGTAGAGAGAGGTAGGGAAGGCAAGCCACCGCCAGAGGGCAGCCTACGCCCGCCTTTAGACCCGGCTGGATGGAAAGCACAGGCAGGGCTTTTTGAGAAGGAAGGAAAGAAGTAAAGGTTCCTCCCAGCTCTTAAGAACACCTTCCTCTGTGGCCAAAAGGGGTCACCTGCCAGATGGCTCATGGCCCTCCTGACACAGGCCATGGCTCTTTAGCACCTCTGTTCACATTCGAGTGTCGATGGAAGCCCTGGCATTGGCCTCCAAAGTGCTTAATCCAGACATGGGCCAACTTAGGCCCTCCAGGTGTTTTGGACTACTACTCTCACAATTCCTAGGGCTTGCCCAACTGGCACAATGGGCTTGGGATAGATGTCTTATCTGTCCTACTTGTAGGGCCTGCAGCAGGCATGGGCTAACTTGGGCTGTCCGGTTGTTTTGGACTTTGTGCCCACTGTCTTATTGTTCATGCAAAGGTTTCTGTTGAGTCCTTTGTGCTAGGAGATTAACTAGCCCAGGAAATGAGAGATTCTCTGATCCTTGCTATGCTGGGTTCATGAAAAAGTGACATTTTATATTTTCATATGGAGACACGGGGAAAGGGAAATCATATGGTGAATACATTCATATTATTTATTTTTTTATTTATTTGAACTTGTTCGCCGCCACTCTCAGCCAGTTCACGGCCGCTCACATACCAATCACAATTAAAAACAATTAAAACATCACATTAAAGCAGCATCAAACACATTAAACAGCATCAACAATAGAACAGCATTAACAGCAGGAGAAGAATCCGAAAGCCTGCCGGAACAACAGCGTCTTGCAGGCTTTCCGGAATGCTGGGAGGCTCTGAAGGGCACGGGTTTCGGACGGCAACGCGTTCCAAAGAACCGGGGCTATGATTGAATGCCCTTCTCTTGCTGTCAGGGCTTTAATACTTGGTACAGCAAGGAGATTTTGTTCCTCAGAGTGTAAAGATCTGGTGGGTTAAGGCGGTCCCTTAGGTACAATGGCCCCAGACCATTCAAGGCCTTAAAAGTCAAAACCAACACAAAGGTAATCCAGCATTCAACAGGAAGCCACCAGGACAAAGGAGCTCATTGGGGCCGGACTACGGCGTTCTACACCAGCTTGAGTTTCCGGATCACCAACAAAGGAAGGCCAATGTAGAGAGCGTTACAGTAGTCTAGCCTTGAGATGACCATAGCTTGGACCACTGTGGCCAGGTTGTGCTGGGACAGATAGGGGGCCAGCCTCCTCGCCTGACAGATGGAAAAACGCCACTCTGCTGACGGTGGAGATGTGGGACTCCATCGACAGCTGAGGATCTAAGGTAACACCAAGGCTTTTTACAGATGACGACGGACATAATGTCACGCCGTCCAGGGTTGGTAGCTGAACATCCCCACCACCCGGACGGCCCAGCAACAGGATCTCCGTCTTCGCTGGATTCACCTTCAACCTACTGGCTCACAGCCATCCAGTAACGGCCTCAAGGCAACGATGGAAATTATCGGGCCAGCCCTCCATCCTCAGAATGAGCGTGTCATCAGCCTGGTGACACCCTCCATCCTCAGAATGAGCTGAGTGTCATTATTTAAACTTATGTTTATTCACTGGTGACACATCAAGCCCAAAGCTAGGGTACCCTCTTCCACCCAGTCCAGCCGAACCAAACTCAGTCCGAAACAAAAGTGGTCGAATGTAAATGTTAAATAACAGAGGGGAGATGATTGCCCCCTGGGGAACCCCACAATGTAAGGGGGAACCCCCAGAGACAGCCTCACCCCTCCTCACTCGCTGTGACTGGTTCTGGAGGAAGGAGGACAGCCATTTCAAGGCTGTCCCCCTCACCCCAGTCCTGGCAAGGCGGTGAGTCAAAAGATCGTAATCGACTGTATCAAACATATTGGAGGGAAATGGGAACCATATGATCTCATATCAACCTATCCCACCCACCAGAGTCCATCAGATTTCATAAATCATGGAGAGTCCATGGCTTGAAAAGAAAACTTTTCCAAAAAGTTTCTGAAAGTCCTTCAAAAGTGGGCAAGAGTCCCATGAAAGTTCAAGACAGTTCATAAGTGTAAAGGGAGATATTGTTTTTGCAAATTGACCACAGTTTGACTCCTATTATCCAGCCCGATGTCCCTGTCCTTAGCAAAACTATAAGTTACTATCTTTTATGGGTGGTGTGTGTGTCATGTTCGACTTCACAACTCCCACCATTCCTAACAGCCTCAGTTCCTTTCTTTTGTGACGTAAACCTCAGTGTGAGAGAGGCCTTGCCTGAAAGAGATCCAGTGTGAAGGCTGCTGTGTGCAAAGCTATGTATTTGTTTATGTGTGTTATGGAAACCTTAGTTTTGTAAATAGTGCAACTATATTATTAAAGGAAAAGGCGTCTGAGGCTGTTAGGAATGGTGGGAGTTGAAGTCCAAAACACTTGGAGGGTCTAAGTTGACCCATGCCAGCTCTAAACCCCTCCATTCCTTTCCAAATTGCTTCCCCCCACTCTTTGTTGATTTCCAAGTGTTGTTGTTTCCTTGAATATTAGGGACTTATAAGACTTGGCAACGCAGACCAGAGAACCTCAAGGAGGTGAAGATGAATGGAGAAAGCAAAGGAGAGGCAGGGGCCTTGGTGGGACTTGTGGAGAGCAGGGAGGTGGCTTTACCTGCCCAGCAGCACACCTTTGCCTTTCCATTCATGGCCAGAGACTTTGGGCTTGCTTTTACATCAATAGGATGTTGTGCAGTGATTCCAGCCATGAAAGCTTTCGATGACGCACTTTCACATCGGTGTTTGCATTCACACTTTCCCACCTTGTTTTAAAACCAGGTAATATAATACTTCATAGTTTTAGCAGGCATAACATTGATTTACGGTACCCTGCCTCTTTCCAATTGCTAAAAAGGGAAAGGTTTCCCCTTGATGTTAAGTCTAGCACCGGGAATGTGGCGCAGTTGGCTAAGTGTCAGCTGCATAAGATCTCTCTGACCAGTAAGTCATGGGTTCGAGGCTTGCCCGGGTCAAGGTGGGTGCCCGACCTTTAAGTGTAGCCTGCTGTTGACCTTTGCAGCCCAAAAGACAGCTGCATCTGTCAAGTAGGAGATAAAGGTACCACATTAAGTGGGGAGGTAAATTTTGACTGAATTATGAGGCCATTAAAGAACTCCACGAATGCTGAGGAATGTGGAAGGAACAACAAGGGACGCCGGGAATGCTGAGAGATGAGTGCATCAGCTCCCCCTGGTGGCCAGAGTTTGCCTCTGTTCATCTATATGTGTGTATGTGGAAACGGCAGGGATTGTCTGCTAAGTATGCGTACCTGTAATCCGCTCTGAGTCCCCTTCGCGGTAAGAAGAGCGGAATATAAATAAATAAATAAACAGTTGTATCCAACTCTGGGGTGTGTGTGTGTGCGCTCATCTCAATTTCTAAGCCGAAGAGCCAGCGTTGTCCATAGACACCTCCAAGGTCATGTGGCCAGCATGACTGCATGGTGTGTGCTACCTTCCCACCAAAATGGTACCTATTGATCTACTCACATGTGAATGTTTTCGAATTGCTAGGTTAGCAGGAGCTGGGGCTAACAGTGGGAGCTCACTCCACTCTCCAGATTTGAACCACCAACTTTTTGGTCAGCAAGTTCAGCAGCTCAGCGGTTTAACCCACTGTGCCACCAGGGGGCAAGTGATAAATAATAATGCTTGATTTATATTCCGCCCTTCTCCCAGTAGGGACTCTGAGCAGATAACGGTATAGAAGCAGACACAGGCAAACATTCAGTACCTTGTTACAATGAAATACAATGAGACACAAACACACAGACAAGGCAAAGGCTTCTCTTTTCATTTCCGGCTGTGATGGCATGTTATTATTGATCCCCCCCCACCTATAGCCTTATTGTTATCTTTCCCCTCTACTTTTCTACATTGGTATGAGTTTCAAAGGACACTGGGCCATTCTACTCAGCTGCATAAAAGCCACATCGAAATGGATTATATGGCAATGTGGACTCAGACAATCCAGTTCAAAGCAGATATTGTGGATTATCTGCCTTGATATTCTGGGTTATATGGCTATGTGGCACAGCGGGTTAAACCCTGGTGGAGCAGCGGGTTAAACCGCTGAGCTGAACTTGCTGACCAAAAGGTCAACGGTTTGAATCTGGGGAGTGCGGTGAACTCCTGCTGTTAGCCCCAGCTTCTGCCAACCTAGCAGTTTGAAAACATGCAAATGTGAGGTACTACTTATGTGGGAAGGTAATGGTGCTCCATGCAGTCCACATGACCTTGGAGGTGTCTACGAACAACGCTGGCTCTTTGGCTTTGAAATGGAGATGAGCACCACCCCCAAGAGTCGGACATGACTAGACTTCATGTCACCTTGACCTTTATTATGGCTATGTGGAAGGGCCCTTTGAAACCCTTTGGAGACGGCCTCTGTCAGGGCAATCAGGTCCTTCCCAGCGTGGATTAAATACGTTCACAGCACCAGGCTTGCAGGAGCGTGGAGACAGCAGCTGCGATGATGATGATGCCGTGGGCTTCGGGCCCTGGAGAAGCAAGGAGTGGGTCACCCTAGGAGCCCCCTCCCCTGCCCTTTCCTCTGGCAAAGAAGCCCCTAAGAAGCTTAAGAGGGTCGACTTCCAGGTGATCGGCCTTGCTATTGTTCCAGGGCTTTGGCACCAGACAGTGGCGTCTGCCTCGTGGCTTTGGGGGAGGCCGTGCCCCCATCCCATTCAGCTGCCAGGCTTTGGCAAGCACGGGAATAATTGGTCAATTTCTAGCGTATTCCTCCTGACTTCCGTAAATTAAATGCAGCTTTTTGTTTTTCTTGGAAGAAAATAATTAATCCCCTGCCCTCCTGAGGAGAGACCATCTGCCCCGGCCTCCTGCCTCTGCCGAGCGAAAGAAAAAGGAAGAGCGAGTGAACGAAGGAGCAGGAGCAAAGGAAGGAGTGCATGTGCCACAGACCTCTGGGGAGAGGTTGAGGCCAGAGAACCAGGCCTCCCCACCTCCAAAGTGGATGGCAAGCAGTCATTTCTCCCACCAAAGTGGATAGCGGCCGCACGGCTGTGGCAGCACCAACACCAGAGCCATGTTTCCCTCTTTGCGCATGCCAGTCTATTGTGTGCACGTGCTCCATTTCACACACAAACACACACCTCACATACCTCCAAGCTCTCTTTCGGACCAGGATGCTTATCCCCTGCCCCATTTATCAGTCACAATTCATAGGGGCCATGATTTTACTTTATTCTCGGAAGCACAATAGCTCTGAGGCTGAATGCTGCTTTCCAAAGCAAGGTTGACCATGAGATCTGGCAGAGCCCTCATGCATTGGGCTGAGAAAAAGGGTGTGTGTGTGTGTGTGTGTGTGGGGGTGGATGGATGGAGTGGGCCAGGCCTTCTGTTGATGGAGGGAGCTCACAGCTGGGAAAGGGTCTGAGATTCTATGACTCCAAGGGATTCTTGGGCCTTTCTTGTTTATCTACTTTCAAATCAACTCTGTGCCCATCTCTCTCTCCAAGGAAGGCCTTCCTTCCTTCTCTCCTTCCTTTCTTCCTCCCGTCCGTCCTTCCTTCTCACACTCTCCTTCTTTCCTTCCTTCTCTCTCTCATTTCCTTCCTTCTTTCTCTCCTTCCTTCCTTTTCTCCTCCCTTCCTTCTTTCCTTTATTTATTTATTTATTTCAGGATTTTACCCCGCTCTTCTCAACTTTCTACGGCACCCGATGCCCATCATACAGTATAAAACCCCAAAACCCCACAACAATTAAAATACATTAAAACACATTAAAATTTCCTTCCATCCTTCTTCTTTCTCTCCCTCCCTCCCTTCTTTCTCTCTCCTTTCCTTCTCCTTTCTCTCCTTCCTTCCTTCTCTCTCGCCTTCTTTCATTCCTTCCTTCTTTCTCTCCCCTTCTTTCCTTCCTCTCTCCTTCCTTCCTTCCTTCTTTTTCTCCTCCCTTCTTTCTCTCCTTCCATCCTTCTCCTCCTTTCTTTCTCCTTCTTTCTCTCCTTCCTTCCTTCTTCTCTCATCTTCCTTCTCCCCTTTTCTTCTTCCCTTCTCTCCTTCTTTTCTCCTCTCGTCTTTCTCTCCTTTCCTTCTTTCTCTCCTTCCTTCCTTTGTTCTCACCTTCTTTCCTTCCTTCCTTTTCTTCTCCTTCCTTCCTTCTTCCCTTTCTTCTCACATGCAAATGTGAGTAGATCAATAGGTACCGCTTCTACGGGAAAGTAGTCATGCCGGCCATGCGACCTTGGAGGTGTCTACAGACAACGCTGGCTCTTTGGCTAAGAAGTTGAGATGATCACACCCCCCCCCCCCCCCGAGTTGGACACAACTGGACTGAATGTCAGGGGAAAACCTTTATTTTCGAGAAGGAAAAGCCAGGCTATGAATACAATGGGAGAAAACCAAACAAATGTGTGGCTGAGGGGAAGGCCAATACTACTTGGCTCCTGAGCCAGAGAGGCAGCATCTCGGCCAGGCTCAGCCAGGTGTGGCTTCCCCGAAGGGCCCTGCGACCCACCCGCGAGGCCCACCACCGCCTCCGCACCAGGCGGACCAGGCAGCGCAGCCACACGCCTGCCTGCGAGGAGCCCAGCTGTCTGTGTTTTTAATTAGCGGATCTCCTGGAACCGCAGGACCCCTGGGGCTGGTGGCAGGCGGCATGTGACTGGGATGCTGCTGCAACAACCGCTCTGTTTCCAAGCGCTGCTCCAAGGCCTGGCCATCGGAGGGCTCGACCTCTACCCCAAAGCAGCCCCCCCAATGCCCCTTGATGGTGGGAGGGATGAGCACCCCTGGATCCCCTTAAGCAGGATAGGGAAAGCTGCCTCCCCCATCACCCTGGGCCATCAGAGAAGCCTGTCGCACGGCTGCAAGACACAGCTCGCTTCTTCCCACTGATGGCTTTGCAATTTGCTTTCCTCTGAGGGCTGCGGTCCTCCTCATTTGAATGGCGGCATCGTCGGCTGCTGCCATTTTGCCTAGGAAGGTAGTGCATCATTTATTATAAAGCAATGCAGGAGGACAGGGAGCTTGCAAAGAAGCTGTGTGAAAAAAACCAACGGGATTTTGGCCTGTATCAATAGGAGCCTAGTATCTAGATCCAGGGAAGTCCTGATACCCATGCTCTATTCTGCCTTGGGTCAGACCGCACTTGGAACCACACTGTGTCCAATTCTGGGCACCACAATTGAAGTGAGATGTTGACTCTAAGCTGGAATGTGTCCAGAGGAGGGCGACTAACATGATCAAGGTTCTGGAGAATAAGCCCTATGAGGAGCGGCTTAAAGGCATGTTTAGCCTGCAGAAGAGAAGGCTGAGAGGAGACAGGATGAGGGCCATGGATAAACAGGAAGCCCCAGGGAAGACCCTGAAAGAGGGGGTCAAGGGAAAAAAGGACTCTGATCCCTCCAGGCCACGAGGAATCCCCCCAAGTTGCCCCACGGCTCCTCCTTGGGGGTCTCTCCTGAGAAGCGCAAGAGGGCAGGGGTCAAGCAGGAGATCCTTCCCCAGAGAGTCATTAGCCCAGAACTGACCAGCGTATGTATCCCTGTTCTCCTCCCGTTCACCGCAGAACACTTTGTGCCCAATTATAGTAAATCAAAGATGAGTTTGTTAAGGGCAGCGGAGTCTCCCGCCCTGGGGAAAGGGACCAACACAACACAAATCAAGGCACAAAAGGCCCTTTCTGGCCACCGCTTCACAAGGGGGGAAAGGCCACTCCTGCTTCAGGTTCTGCCCCTCGGCCTCTGGAGCCAGGAGTGACCATCTCTGTGACAGTGGCGAGAGAGTGGCGAGAGAGGCTCCCTTCAGCCAGGCCAGGCATTGGCACCCCCTCCCTCTCCTCCCTCCTTTGAGGGGTGCGGCTTCTTCTTTCCAAAGAGCCACGGGGCCTGGCAGGCATGCTGCCCAAATGACTACGTGGGAGCCATTGATTTGAGGCCGGTTGCAGCCACATGTACAGCCAGGCCTGGATTACCCATAAGACCACCCAAGGCCATGGCCTAGGGGCGCAAGCCGAGGGGAGTTCATGGACCAAAAAAATTGTTGAAACAAAACCGCAACGCGCGGCATGGAGATGAGTCTGTCTCTCTCGGGGGATGGTGGGAGGAGAGCGCTGCGAGGGGGCGGGGGTGGAGGGAATGGTGACCCCCCTTGCTATTGCCCCTGCCCCCTTGTCAAGGAAGGAAGGCGCGAGGAGGAGGAAGGAAGGGAAGCCCCTGGGGCCGATGCTGGGCATGAGCGGCACCCAGGAACATGGCGGAGGACTGACAGAGGTGCTCGCGCCCTCCTTCCTTGATAAAGGGTGCTGCGCATGCCCGGCAGTGGCCCCGGGGGCAAGGCTTGCCTCCTCCTCCCTTGACTCAAGGAAGAAGGGTGCGAGGAGGAGGCGGAGGGAAGCCTCGCCCCCGGCAGCAGCCCCGGGGCGGGGCTTCTCTCCGCCTCCTCGCGCCCTCCTCCCTTGACTCAAGGAAGGACGTGAGGAGGAGGAGGCGGAGGGAAGCCCCGCTCCCGGGGCCGCTGCCGGGCATGTGCGGCACCCAGGAACATGGCGGAGGAGGCAGAGGCGGCAGTTGCCGCCCCGCAGCAGCCTTCACACCGAAAGGTCACGTGAGCGCGGGAAGAAGGACTCGGTGCCTGCGGGGAAAAAGAAGGGGAAGCAGGGTTGGAATTAGGCCAGGATTCTCCTTGCTCATTTTTCCTTTTATGGGGCAAAGTGCGGGCAGTGGAAAGAAGGAGTGTGTGTGTGGGGGTGAGGTAGAGGTTGGTTTGGGGGCGTAATTCCAAAGTGTGGTCTAGGGCGCCAAAAGGGGTTAATCCAGGCCTGTGTCCAGCCAGGTTGCCACCCTTGCTCACTTCCAAACTTTTCCACTTGAGAGCCTTCATGGTCGAGACACCTCCTCTTTCCGCCTCTTGCTGGTAGTGGTTTGGAGTCTGATTTACTCCTGGTTGTTTATCCAGCATCATTTTATACCAACCTGACTTTGATTTTGGCACAGAGAGGCAGGACACGTGGATGCCAACTGACCCATCAATAGGGGAGTGGGCAGTGGGCCAGTGCAGGGGGCTCCCTGATGGAGACCTCAACCTTTGCAAGCCAGGCTTCCTTCCTGTTTGCCTGTTTGACCATACAGCCCTCCTCCTCCTCCTCCTGGGTCAGAACACTCCTCTTTGTTCCCTGGGGGCTGCATGCATGCCACAGGGAGGGAGACCACTTTCGCTTTCCTTTCTCACTGGCCTCCATTCAGCAAGAGTCCTAAGCAAGAATCTTCCTGCCTTTCTGATACTAGGAAGAAATCTTATTTCCTTTCACCTCAACTTAAGAAGCTGAACTTGTATAGAGTAATTATGCATAAACTGTGAGTAAACATCTTTTACACTTTCTAAGTTTGTTTGCTAAGCTTGGTCTGCAGAGGGAGGTGGGCTGGCCCTTCTGTTATCCACTCTGCTCTTAGCATGCATACATATATATATCTACCTATTTATATAGCCATCTATCTGTCTGTCTGTCTGTCTATCAATCATAGGGGGTTGGAATAGTTGGCTTCAGGGGATCCCAGCTCTAGGATTCTATCTATCATCTATCTAGCCATCTTTCTGTTTGTCTATCTAGCCATCTAGCCCTCTCAGCCCTCAGGCGACTCGAGGCGGTTTACAAGGCAGAATTCAATGCCACAAAAGCATAAGTACAATTTAAAAACATTAACATAAATTAAATCATAACAACGGCAATAAAACATAAGTCATTAATAAATCCTTATTCAAAACAGTGTCCAGTCCCATTGTATAGTTGTTCCATTTGCCTATGTATAGTTGTTCAGTTTCCTATATATTTATCTATCTGTCTGTCTAGCCAGCTATCTAGCCATCTATCTAATTGTCTATCTATCCATTCCTCTATTCCTCCATTCATCCATCCATCTAGTAATCCATCCATCCATCCATTTATCCATCCATCCATCCATCTATATCTATCTATCTATCTATCTATCCAGCTACCCATCCATCCATCCATATATCTATTTATTCATCCAGCTACCCATCCATCCATCTAGTCATCCATCCATCTATCTATCCATCCAGCCATCTATCTAGCCATCTATCTACCTACCTATCTTTCCATCCATCCATCTAGCCATCTATTTGCCTGTCTGTCTGTCCATTTATCTGTTCATCTATTTATTGAGCCATCTATCTAACCGTCTTTCTAATTGTCTATCCATCCATCTATCCATCCATCCATCTATGTATCCATCTAGCCATCTATCTAGCCATCCATCCATCCATCTAGTCATCCACCCACCCATCCAGCCATCTATCTAGCCATCTATCTGCCTGTCTGTCTAGTCATCTGTTTGTCTGTCCATTTATCTGTCCATCTATTTATCGAACCATCTATCTAACTGTCTATCTAATTGTCCATCCATCCATCTATTTAGTCATCCACCCACCTACACAATCATCTATTTATCTTTCTGTATACCTAGCCATCTATCTAGCCATCTATCAGCCATCTATCTAGCTATCTCTCTAGCCATCTCTCTATCTATCTATCATCTATCTATCTATCTATCTATCTATCTATCTATCTATCTATCTATCTATCTATCTGAGTTTTGGATCTCATTGGGAAGGGCAAACACCCCAGTGGTGTTTCCTTTGCAGCCTGGGCCCCTCTTCAGAAGGTGTCACCTCACTTTCTGTTTGCTGTGAGAACAGTATTTTTGAAAATGTGGCTTATAATAATATATGACAAAATAATAATAATAATTGTATTTCTTACCTGCCTCTCCTCACAGCTTGAAGCGGGTGACGACATTTCTAAAGCACACAATCGCAACACACAATCATTTAAAAGCACTCTGTAAAATACACATATGAATATGTATTTCAATAGAATACATATTTAAAAAAACACCAAATGAAAATTAGTTGTAGAATTGAAGTTTAACACTCGTCATTAGAACTGTTTGGGGAAAAAACCCCCGTCCTTGTGGAAACAAGGATTGGGGATAAAGCTTCAGTGGAGACCCCATGGCGTGCCCTGCAGGAGGTGGCCAGGGTGGGCTCAACTGGGGCACCAGAGGTGAGACCCCCCCCTCATTTCCTCCCCCATTTCCTTCCGTGGGGGTGGGAGGGGTCGGGGAGGGATTCTTCTCAGGTTGCCAGGACTGACCCAGTAATCTTCTCAGGCCAAATCTTTCCTGTCGCATCAAGAGATTGGCAGCATCAGGCCACTCAGGCACAGAGGCAAGAAGAAGAAGAAGGGGGTGGGGGTGGGCAATGCGTTAATGGATTGTAACTGTGAATTTTTAATACTGTTTTGCTAAGTTCTGTTTTAATATTTGCACATTAGAGGCTCCTTCGGGAGAGATAAAGCGGAATATAAATAAACATAATAGTAATAATACTTTCCAAACAACAGTCCAAGTTCACAATCAGATCAGGCAAAAGGTTTGGAGTTCTCCAGGGGCCTAAAGCACAGCTCTGGAGGTGGCAGTGGAGGCAGTTGGAGGAGAGAGGAGCAAAATATAAGGAAACAGCCCCCCCCTTTTTTTCTCACTACACACACACACAAACCTGGATGCTTAAGTTTGGGTCCCTCAAAGGTGCATCCCCCAAGAGGAAAGCCTCTGTTCCCCCATAAGCCTCCAAAGAAACTCAGAAATTGGGACAGGAATCACCTTAAGGAGGAGTGGGAGGGGTCCCCAAAGAGAGTGAAACCCTTTCCTGGATTCCCTTGCAGAGAGGGGCCTAGGGTTCAGTTTGGGGGCGGGATGTTCACAGCTGCGTCCCACTGCCCTACCTTCCTTCCTCTCCTTCCTCCCTTCTTTACTTCTTCCTTCCTTCCTTCTCTCCTTCCTCCTCCCTTCTTCTTCCATCCTTCTCTCTTTACTTCTTTTTTCCTTTCTTCTTTCTCTCCATCCTTCCTTCTGTCTTTCCTTTCTTCCTTCTTTCCTTCCCTCCGTCCATTTCTTTTTCTTTCTTCCTTCTTTCTTTCCTTCCTTCTTTCCTCCCACCCTCCCTCCCCTCCTCCCTCCCTCCTTTCCTTCCCCCTTCTGTTCTTCCTTTGCTTTTTCTTCCTCCCTCCCTTTCTTTTCCTTCCTTCTCTCCTTCCATCCATCCTCGCTTTTCTCCTTTTTCCTTCCCTCTTTCTTTCCTTATCTCCATCCATCCATCCTCCTTCTGTCCTTCCTTCCTTGCCTCTTTCTTTCCTTCTCTCCATCCATCCATTCCTCCTTTCTCCCTTCTCTGCTTCCTTCCTTCCCTCTTCCTTTCCTTCTCTCCATCCATACTCCCTTCCTTCCATCCTCCTTTCTCTTCACCCATCCATCTATCCATCCTTCTGTCCTTCCTTCTCTCCTTCCTTCCTGCCTTCCTTCCCTTTCTTTCCTTCTCTCCATCCATCCATCCATCCTTTGTCTCCTTTCTCTCTCCTTACTTCCTTCCCTTTTCTCCATCCATCCTCCCTTCTCTCTTTCTCTCCTTCCTTCCTTCCCTCTTTCTTTCCTTCTCTCCATCCATCCATCCTTTGTCTCCTTTTCTCTCTCCTTACTTCCATCCATCCATCCTTTGTCTCTTTCCTTCCTTCCCTCTCCTTCCATCCATCCATCCTTCCCTTTTCTCCATCCATCCATCCATCCTCCCTTCTCTCCTTCTTTCTCTCCTTCCTTCCTTCCCTCTTTCTTTCCTTCTCTCCATCCATCCATCCATCCATTGTTCCTTCCTTCTCTCCTTCCTTCTCTCCTTCCATCCTGCCTTCCTTCCCTCTTTCTCTCCTTCTCTCCATCCATCCATCCATCCTTCTGACATTAAGCAAGGCCCAGAGGAAAGCTCATCCAATTTCTATGATCGGATGTGCAGGATAGCCAGACAATGGTCATCCCTTCTCTCCTTCCTTCCTTCTTTCCTTCCTTATCTCTTCCTTCCTTTCTCTCCATCCATCAATCCATCCATCCATCCTTCCTTCTCTCCTTCCATCCTACCTTCCTTCCCTCTTTCTCTCCTTCTCTTCATCCATCCTTCCTTCCTCCCTTCTCTCCTTTTTTCTCTCCTTCCTTTCCTCTTCCTTTCCTTCTCTCCATCCATCCAATCTTCCTCCCTTCTCTCTTTCCCTCTTTCTCTCCATCCATCCATCCATCCATCCTTCCCTTCTCTCCTTCCTTCCTTCTTTCCTTCCTTATCTCTTCCTTCCTTTCTCTCCATCCATCAATCCATCCATCCATCCTTCCTTCTCTCCTTCCATCCTACCTTCCTTCCCTCTTTCTCATTCTCTTCATCCTTCCTTCCTCCCTTCTCTCCTTTTTTCTCTCCTTCCTTTCCTCTTCCTTTCCTTCTCTCCATCCATCCAATCTTCCTCCCTTCTCTCTTTCCCTCTCTCCCTCCCTCCCTCCCTCCTTCTCCCTCCCTCCATCCATCCCTCCCTCCCTCCCTTCCCTTTCCTTCCTTCCTATCTAAGAAGTTGCTCCTCTCTCTCTCTCTCTCTCTCTCTCTCTCTCTCTGGGGATAAGTCGGTAGGCGTGTCATGAGGTGGTGGGGGCGTGTCCAGTGTCCAGGTGGCTCCCGTGGCGGGGAGGGGCGAGGCGGGGCCAGGTGCCCGGCGCCCACTCCACCCGAAGGGAGAAGTCCTGCGTGGGGGAGAGGGGCGGTGTGGGAGTGGGAGGGGGCGAGAGTGCTGCCTCTCCCTCCCTCCCCCCTCTCTCCTCCTCCCTCTCTCCCTCCCCGTCCTGTGGGCGGGGAAGAGTCCTCCCGCCCCTCCCTCTGCCTTCCCTTCTCCTTCTCTTTCTCTCTCTCCCTCTCTCTCCGTGCCGCGCTCCCTTCTTCTTTCCGCTGTCGCCGGGGCCGGGGCGTCGGGAGGCGGCAGTTGGGTGTCGTCGGGGCGCGGGAGGGGGGCAGCGGGGCCCGGAGGGGGGCTGGTCCGGCGGGGGAAGCTGGCGAGGGCTCCCGGACAGCAGAAGAAGCGGCGGCGGCGGCGGAGGGAGCGGAGGCGGAGGCAGGGCGCCGTCCCCGGGCTGGATGGCATGAGGCGGCTGCCCGCCCCGTCCCACGACCGACCCCCGGAGGAGGCGCCCACGAGGACCCAGAGCCAGGAGAAGGAGGAGGAGAACAGAGCCCCCCGACGACGCCCTCTCTTGCCCCCGCTGCCTCTCCTCCTCCTCCTCGCCGCCTGGACCGCGGCAGGTAAGACGGGGGTGGAGATGTTTTGGACTCCAACTCCCACCATTCCGAACAGCCTCAGGCGGCTGGGGGGGGGGGGGGGGGGAAGGAAGGGTCCTGAAGCTGTTCGGAATGGTGGGAGTTGGCGTCCATAAACACCTGGAGGGAGGGGCAAAGTAGATAGAGATGAGGCTACCTTGAGCCATTCTAGCTTCCCTTCCTTCTCTGTCCACTCTGTCATCCCGTCCAGAAGTAACTTTCCAATGAGTCCAAGGGGGTCACTTCTCATTCCAGGTGGACACGGGACCCCCCCCTTCTGTCCTCCCTCCCTTCCCCCCTCCCCCCTAATGCTGTGTTTGTGGCTGCCATTGCTCTCTCTGCTCTCAGCCTGATTTGCCTGCATTTGCATCTCCTCTCCAAGCAGGAGGAGGGAGGGAGGGAGAGATTTGTGCTGGGTGGGCACACCAGAACTGCCTCCCCCTCCCCTCGATCCCAGAAAACCACCCTCATGCGTACATACATAGTACTCCACGATGTATATTGGGCACACCATGTATAATATCCTAGTTATAATATCCGTGTCAATGCATAGGGCCATTGGCGGAAGCATCAATACATTGACTGATTATTATAGGGAATCATAGCCCCGTCTGCTTTGTCCAAAGGAGTTGAGGACCCCCCCCCACTCCAAAAAAGAGAGAGAAGTATATGCATTTATATACTCTGCCATGTATATTTTGCACACTCTCTTTTATCTGGCGGTGTTTTGCATAGATGCTTGTAATCAGATGTTGTTTCTGTCATTGTGCCAATGGCTAGGAACAGGGATTGGTCGAAGCATTAATACATTGATTGATTATAGTCCTAGTAGGAATACTCCACCATGTATATTTTGCACTCTGTCTTATCCTGCTTGCATCCTGATTTGAGAATGTTTTGCATAGATGCTTCAAAGATAGATGTTGTTTCTGTCGGTGTCAATGCATACATAGGACCAGTGATTGGCCGAAGCATGAATACATTGATTGATTGTCGTACTAGTAAGAAACTAGGAATAGCCCCGTCCGCACTGTCCAAAGGAGTCAAGAACCCACCCAAAAAGAGAGAGAGAGAGCCTCTCTTGTGCCACCGCAAGGGAGAAAGCCAATGTTTCTATCGGTGTCCATTCATATGACCATTGGTGGGAGCATGAATACATTGATTGATGGTAGTACTCGTAAGAAACTAGCAATAGCCCTGTCCGCTCTGTCCAAAGGAGTGGAGAAACCCCCCATCCCCACTCAAAGAGAGAGAGAGCTTCCCTTACGCCGCCTCCGCCTCTTTTTGGGAAGCCATGATTTGGGTGTTTGATGATCGGAAAGATCCCTCTCTCTCTCTCTCTGTCTCTCTATCTCCCTTCCCATCGCCACCTCTTTGTTAGAAAGTGTAGAAATGGAGCGTGAGGCACAAGGTGGAAGGGGCTGGGGGTTTTCCTCTCGAAGGAAGCGGGTCTTGGTGCCTGAAAGACCCTCCGAAGGGAAGGAAGGAAGGAGATGGAGAGATGGCAAAGAGAGGGCTCCGTTGGAGGTGGAAAGTTTGAGCAAAGGTCTCCTCCTCCGGCCAATGGCCAGCCTCAAGGCAATAAGAGGCTGGGCAGGGAGGGGAGGGGTCTCCCTTTTGAAAGGAGGTTGCTTTCACCAGCCAGGTCACACAGGTGTCTAATTAATTATTGTTATTATTATTATTTATTGTGATGATCAATACTCTTCTTTCCAAGAGGAGGGGTGGCTCTGCTGACCTCTCCAGAAATGCCACAGGCTGCTTTTGCCTTTGCGGAGGTGGCTTCTCGAGTCCCTTTACCACCCCCACCCCCAATAATAATAATAATATATCTGCCTCATTGTCGTCTTTCATACCAGCAGTGCCTTCTCCTGGTACCCTCAAACCCTTCCCAGACATATATAGACTTCTGCCTTTGGAGAGGGGGCTCTTCCAGTCCCCTTTCTGCTCCCACCCCTCCAATAATATCACTGCCTCATTGTCCCCATCGCTCTCATTCCAGCAGTGCCTTCTTTTGGTGCCCTCAATCCCATCTCAGAAATGCACAGACTTTCTCCCAGCTTCCCCTTCCCTTCCATTTTGCTGTGTTTTGTTTGTCTCGGAAAGGCTCCTCGCAGAGAGGGAGAGAGGGGGCTTTGCCTTGTTCCAGGTGCCACCGCACCATCGACTGCAGAGTGGCAGATTGGCAAATTGGGGGGAGGGTCCCGTCCTTGAGGTCCTTTGCCCAGGTTCTCTTCCAGCCCTGCTTGCCATCTGGGCCAGAAGGCGCCATGGTTCCCGGGCATTGGGGGCGATGTGCCGCCATGTTTCTCCCCCAGCTTGGTGGGCACAGCCTCAAGCGGGTGTCTTGGTAGCATCCCCCCCCCCAATCATCGAGTACCCCTATTTTTTTCAGAGGGGGTGGGTGAAGCTCCCTGGCAGCTGGCTCTATGTAGCAGTGCTGGCGGTTCTGGCTCTGACTAGCTCTGATCCTCCCAACATGGCGGCCCATGCGCTCTGCAATGTGCAATAGGGAGGTGGCGAGGCATCCCTCCCGCACGCAGCACAGAATGGGCACTCTGCCCCTCATGCCCAAGCCATGGCTTCCACATTCGAAGCACCCACCGGAAAGACGGAGGAAAAAGAAAAGGAAGAGATTTCCTTGCTTCCAAACCAAAGTGTATTGGAATCTGCTGGATTTCCTTGTGTGCCCCCCCCCCTCGGACTTTCCCTCCCCGCCCTTCCTGATCCATTTGTGGCGAATGGGAAGAACCTTTCTTTCTTCCCAAATTCTTTCCCCCAAACAGCACACCCTTTCCTCTCCTTTTGTGTATGTGTATGTTGTGCGGCTGTGCTGCACAACATGCCATGGCGGCGATGCCCACCTCCTCTCCTCCCCCACTGTTGGCTTCCTCCGCTGAAGCCTTGCCTCAGGCATGTGTGCCGCCTGGTCTGCGCAAAAAAGGCCTGGGGGGCCCCTCTTCCTTGCTCCTGATGGACGTGGGCAAAACCCTCAATGGGAATGCTTTCAAGGGTGGGGGTGGGGGTAAAGCAATTCCGCCATCCAAGGATGCCAATCTAAAAGGGTGCCAATTAGACTTTGCTCAAGACGGAGCTGCCCTCTTGGCCTGTGTTTAGCAGGGACTGGGTGTGAGGTCCATCGTGTGGCACCTGCAATACGTCAGGCAGACCAAGGGAAAATGCCCTCTCAGCTCACCTTAATGAAGGTAGAGGGGGCCCTCAGTCGTGTCCTCCTTCCTGCCTTCCATCTTCAGGTGTGCCTCCTATGTGACCCCTGAGCTGTGTCTTGACAATCCTTAGGAGGCTGTGTTTCATTGAAAGAGGCCTCCCTAGCATCCTCAAGGAAGCTCCCTCCCTCACATTTGTCCCTCACTCACTTCAACTTGGCTCTTAGGGCCTTGGATTCTCCATCACTTGGCCACTTTCAGCTGGACAGTCCAGGTGCCCTCTTTGGTAACTTGGGCAGCTGTGGAGGCAAGGGATTCCCCTTAAGCCTTGTGATGAGTGAGAAGCCAGAGGTCAGGCAATACGGCATTGGGACCAGGGCCCCTCTCTCTCAGGTGGAGACTGTGGCTCTCATGGCCTCCTGTGTGGCCCCTGTTCCAGCAAACTTTGAGGAAGCCAACTAGTTAGTTTCCTCAAGGACCCCTCTGGCACATCTTCCTCCATCCTTTAGCTGGGGAGGCTAGTTTAGGAGGCATCTCAGTGGCTTTTGGTGGCCTCCTGCCCCTGGGAGTGTGGCCCAGATCACACCCTCAGCCCCACAGGGCAGTGTCTCTCTCATGGCCAGCTGTGTGGCCTCTGTCCCAGCAAGCTTTGAGGAAGCCAACTAGCTAGTAGCCTCAAGGACTCCTCTGGCACATATTCCTCCATCCTTTAGCGAGTGAGGCTGGATTAGGAGGCATCTCAGTGGCCTTTGGCAGCCTCCTGCTGCTGAGTGTGTGGCCCATTCCCCAGCCTCAGCCTCACAGACTAGTCCCTTGGAGAGTGTGGTTTTCATGGTCTGTGTGGCCCCTGTTCCAGCAAGCTTTGAGGGACCCAACTAGTTAGTTTCCTCAAGGACCCCTCTGGCACATCTTCCTCCATCCTTTAGCTGGGGAGGCTAGTTTAGGAGGCATCTCAGTGGCTTTGGTGGCCTCCTGCCCCTGGGAGTGTGGCCCAGATCACACCCTCAGCCCCACAGGCTAGTCCCTTGAGCAGTGTCTCTCTCATGGCCAGCTGTGTGGCCTCTGTCCCAGCAAGCTTTGAGGAAGCCAACTAGCTAGTAGCCTCAAGGACTCCTCTGGCACGTGTTCCTCCATCCTTTAGTGCAGTGTTTCCCAACCAGTGTGCCATGGCACACTAGTGTGCCTTGAGCGATCATCAGGTGTGCCGTGGGAAATTGGCACTCTCCCCCCTCCTAGCAGCCCCCTTCACAGGTTTCCAAGAAACAAATTGAGCCTCTCCGCTTGGAAATGTTTTTTTTTTACTATTTCACTGGATTTTTTGAGAGTTGCCTCCCCACCCCCAAAGGAACTGTTTATAACAGCTTCATGACATCCATAGTTAACTGGAAGCAAGTTTCACTCAGGGTGAAATTTCACAAAGGTCTGGAGAACAAGCCCTATGAGGAGCGGCTTGAAGAGCTGGACATGTTTAGCCTGAAGAAGAGAAGGCTGAGAGAAGACATGATAGCTATGTATAAGTATGTGAGAGGAAGTCATATATATGTTGTGTTCATCGAAACAGGCCCAGGTTTCACAATGAGTGTATAAATACATTTAAAAACATATTAACTATATGTATTACTGTGTTAGAGTGTCATTTTGTGTAGTTTTGGTTGGTGGTGTGCCCCAGGATTTTGTAAATGTAAAAAATGTGCCACGGTTCAAAAAAGGTTGAAAAACATTGCTTTAGTGAGTGAGGCTGGCTTAGGAGGCATCTCAGTGGCCTTTGGCAGGCTCTTGCTGCTGAGTATGTGGCCCATTCCACAGCCTCAGCCTCACAGACTAGTCCCTTGGAGAGTGTGGTTTTCATGGCCTGTGTGGCCTCTGTCCCAGCAAGCTTTGAGAAAGCCAACTAGGTAATAGTCTCAAGAACCCCTCTGGCACGTGTTCCTCCATCCTTTAGCTAGTAAGGCTGGTTTAGGAGGCATCTTGGTGGCTTTTGGTGGCCTCCTGCCGCTGAGTTGTGGCCCAGTCCACAGCTTCAGCCCCACAGGCTAGTCCCTTGTGAGGGAAACTTTGATCTCTCTTGAAACCTCACCAGTGGACTTAGGTCACCAGAGGAGCTAAATTGGTGGGTTGTCCAAGGGAGCAGCAGTAGTCTTATCACATCTGTGCTAAAGGGAGACAACGGTTAGAACAGGTGTGCTCCAACTTGAGCTGCCTGGATGTTTTGGACTTCAACTCCCACCATTCCTAACAGTGTCGGCCCTCTGCTTTAAATAATATGCTTGCACTATTTACAAAAACAAGGTTTCCATAATAGAAATAAGTGAATACATTGTAGATTTACATGCAACAGCCTTCACAATGAAACTGAGGCATCTCTCACACGGAGGTTAACCTCACAAAAGGAAGGGTCCTGAGGCTGTTAGGAATGGTGGGAGTTGAAGTCCAAAACACTTGGACGGCCTTAGCTTGCCCATGCCTGGGTTAGAGAAGAGTGCAAAGGGTGGCGCTCTAAGGCCGCACCACTTCTCAGAGGAAAGCACAAGTGCTTTGACCGTCTGGTTTGGTCAGGATTGAGGTGTCCAGACCCTTCCCTTTGGCGAGTCCAGTGTGGAAAGGAGGAAGTAAATATTATGGAGAGATGATGACAAAATGAATCTCTTTCCCGGACAAAGCCGAGGTATTAATATCTCGATGCCCGTAGGTTGCAATTTCCTACCATTTGAGAAGATTGCTCCGCGAGGACTCGGAGCGTGTGTTTTCTCCGGAGCCGAGAGCGCAGGGGGCAGCGGGTCCCTCCTTCCCCCATCCCTCCCTCCCTCCCTCTTGGGATGAAGCCCCCTCCTCCCTTCATTGCATCGCACCGCACCGAAGGCCGGGTCGAAATTAATGCCTCCCGATATGTAGGTTACGGCCAAGGCTGGCGACCAGATGCCAGGAGTGATTTCTGTTTTCAAAATATTGCAAGGCTATTTCTACGTTTTTAATCTCTCTCCTGGTGATTTGGAGGCAGTTTTATGAAACATGGAATTAGGGGATGGTGTTCACCGTTAAATGGTAAAGGAGATTAGATGGATTTAACTCTATGTGTCTGTCTCATAACTACTACCAATCCTGTAACTTCCATTTTGTATGGAAAAAAATCCATTCCACCCTTTCTGACCCGCAAAAAAGCTTTAAGAGCAATTTGCATTTCTCTCCTATTTATGGGGGATTGCTTTGGCCAGCACCCCCACTCCCAACTCCCCCCATCCCTCAATATTTGTGAATCCGCCTTTATGTGCACAGGGCATTCCCTCTGCAGAGGGGAAGGTGGTGCTGGGAGCCCATTGGGGTTTCCTCTGGGCCAAGTCCTACTTTCTCTGAACCTGAGACCTCCTCCTCCAGTGAGCCTCTGCCGGTCATGTTGGAGCCAGGCTTCAATGCTTGAGTCTTCTTCCCTGCTTAGCCTTTGTTTATTCATCTGCTGATTTATTATCATCTGCCCTTGAAAGGACCAGGCTAGCATCACAATCAAAAATAGAAGTGAAATTCGTTCCAACGCATCATGCTTGCCTTGTTGACCTGTATGCATCTACAGTAGGCATGGGCAAACTTGGGCCCTCTTGGTGTGTTGGATTCCAACTCCCACCATTCCTAACCGTCTCAGGCCCTTTCCTTTATAATCGCACTATTTACACAAATAAGATTTCCATAACTGGACAGCAGTCTAATGCCCCTTCCACACCTTGGACACCAGTCATGAAGGGAAGGTGGAGTCCAAGTGAGGCCACCCCACCACACCCCATCCTGGCCCACTCACCTTGTTTTTTGGTTGAAGCTGCACTTACACCACCTGCCTGGAAAAGAAAAGAGTGGGAGCAGTGAATCCCCAGGTTGGCCACTTCCTGCTCCCCTCACCCCAATTTGGGCAAGGGCTGGAGCTTTCTGACACGAGGCTTCTCTCACATTGAGATTTACAGTACCTCACTCTCCTCAGGATGACACTAGCTTTGGCCCACTGACTCTAACGGGCTGGAGCGGGGAGGGGGGGGGGGAGAAGGAAAGGGCCTGAGGCTGTTAGGAATTGTGGGAGTTAGAGTCCAAAACACCTGGAGGATGGGCCCAAGTTTGCCCATGCCTGATCTACAGCCATATATTTCCTTCTTTCCTAAAGAAATATCTAACACTGACGAGGTTTACGTATCCAAGTGGTGGCAATACCCCCAACAACCCCGACAAGCTGTGAGCTCTGGAAGCAGGGCTCCTCACTAACCTGTTCCTGAGCTTATCTTTGGGCCCTTTCACACAGCTGTGTAAAATCCACATTGAACTGGATATTCTGGAGAACACGGGTCTGGAGAACAAGCCTGATGAGGAGCGGCTTCAAGAGCTGGGCATGTTTAGCCTGCAGAAGAGAAGGCTGAGAGGGCCAGGGATCAAGAGATGAGGGGAAGTCATAAGGAGGAGGAGGGAGCAAGCTTGTTTTGTGCTGCCCTGGTGACTAGGACACAATGGAATAATGGCTTCAAACGACATGAAAGGAGATTCCACCTGGACATTAGGAAGAACTTCCTGACTGTGTGTGTGTGTGAGAGAGCGCCGTTCAGCAGTGGAACTCTCTCTCTGCCCCGGAGTGTGGTGGGTGGAGGCTCCTTCTTTGGAGGCTTTTAAACAAAAGTCTGGATGGCCATCTGTCAGAGGGGCTTTGAATGTGATTTTCCTGCTTCTTGGTAAGGAGTTGGACTGGATCGTCCATGAGGTCTGTTCTGTGATTCTATGATTTACGTTCAAAGCAGATATTGTGGATTATCTGCCTTCATATTCTGGGTTATATGGTTGTGTGGAAGGTCCCTTAGAAAGGGGAATATGAGACAGAGGGGTTAAGATGGTGAAGGAAGGTCTGCTGGTGAAGGAGGGTCTGCTGAGATGTCTTTTCTGCCACCTTGACCAGGCAGTGATCCTGGCTGTTGCTGAACATGCTGCACTTTAGGATTTGGGTTTGATCTTCAGCACCAGACCGTGTGGGATGGGGCCTTGTCCAGGGAATGGCCTCTTAAGGTCTAGAGGAAGGGTTGGTGCAGACTTTGGGTTAGTCCTTGAGTTGGGCCTCAAGAGACACTGAAGGTGCTTTCATGTGCTGAGGAGGTCTTGACTGAAGGCTGGTGTGCAACTCTAGAGAAGGCCCTGCTGTGATGAGAGAATGCAGGGAAGGGGGACAGCATCGTAAAGGGTGGAATCCTGCATTTGGTGCTTTGTCCAGGAGAGAGAGCAGAAGGCCTGCAGTGGATCCAGGGCAAGGAAGTCCCATTCGATCCACTGCAAAAACGTTCTTCCTGCGGGGCGTCCCATTTTAGAAGGGGTATGAGATCCCTGCCCTCTAAGTGCTTCTCTTGGGGGTGGGGGATGTTCTCCCCAGCTGCCAAAAGACTGCTTCAGGCAAGCATTCCTCCATTTGAGAGGCAAGGGCGGGATGGGTTTTGCATCCTGCTGCTTGCTTCCTTCTTAGAGGTCCCATCTCTCTAAAAGCATCATGCCAAACGTTATGGATATTGGATTGTTGTGTGGTTTTTCGGGTTATGGCTATGGTTTGGGTTTTTCATGCCTGCTCAAGAAGGCTGTGTGTAATTTGGACCTGCAGTAGGGAGAAAGAGGCAATGGCTTCCAGAGCGATAAACACAAAACACGTCCCTGCTTTTTTCCCATTCTGCTTTGCGTTTCGCACTGCCTCCTTGCAGCTCTGCGGTGGGGTGTGCATCTCTGCGCCCAATGAGGCTTTGAAAGCCTTCCCGGAAATGACTGTTGAGATGCCTCCTCCTAATAGGGTGAGGGGTCCGCGGTGCCCACCTGCCCACCTAACACCACGGAAAGAGGGGAATGGGGCTTTGGGGGATCCCGTGGGGCCTGGCCAAGGGGTGCCCAGGGGCATTGGTGCTCCACTTGGCCAGTCGCATGGCTGGGCTCTGAGCCTGAGGAGCGGCAGCTCATTCCCTGGCACGAATGGCGCTGCCCTCGATCTTTGTCCTTCCACCTACTTAAAAGTAGCACGGCTAAAAAAAGGAGCTAAATCTGCCTGGCTTTGGGCGCCTCCAGCTGATTCCCAAGAAATATCTTCTGGTCCCATCTAAGCCACTGGTCAAGAGGATAGCGCTGCGCCTGCAGAGGTAGATGGGCCAGAATGGCCAAGGGCAGCAACCATTGTGCCATTGGTGGGGAGGGGGCCCTTCTCCTTCCTCTTGGCCACCAGACAGCAGCAGAGAGCATGGCTGGGCAGATCTGGTCAAAGGCCATTGTTGTTGCTGATGCTGTTGTTGGGAGTGTTATACTTGGGAAGCCACTGGCTTCATCCCCATCATGACTTCCTTGTGTGAGTGGATCTTCCTGTGGTTTGGAGTGAACTAAGGGTACAGTTGTGATGTATTTGAGAAAACACAAAGGTTTAAAACTTGGCATTCTACTAAATGTCCGTTGACCAGTAGGTGGCCACTTGGAGTGCCTTTGGTGTTGCTATAAGAAGGTCCTCTATTGTGCCCGCGACAGGGCTCAGGCTGCATTGTAATAGGTGGTCTGTGGTTTGTTCTTCTCCAAATTCACATGTCGTGGACTCCATTTGGTGGCCCCATTTCTTAACGTTGGCTCTGCATCTCATGGTTCCACATGGGAGAAGGTCTCTCCACTGGCCCTTATGCAGGGGCGGTCCTACCAGTAGGCAAAGGACGCCGCTGCGTGGGGCGCCATCTGGGTAAAGGGCGCATTCCCCCGCCCGCCAGACAGCGTCCGGCCGATGTTCCGCTTTTGGGCCTTGTGCGCTCTGACGCCGCGCCGTAGCAAACCTCCCTGCGTGCCAAATAGGGAGTGCTGTGTTTACAGGCTTCTGCGCCTGCACACAGGAGCTTCTGGGCATGCGCGGAGGGGGGGCATGCTGAATAGGGAGTGCTGTGTTTACAGGCTTCTGCGCCTGCACACAGAAGCTTCTGGGCATGCGCGGAGGGGGGGGGCAAAATAATGTTCGCTTACCATTTAAAATTACCTTAGACCGCCCCTGCCCCTATGCTCCTAGAGTCAAAGAATCCTAGAGTTGGAAGAGTCCAACCCCATTCTGCCAAGGAAAATCACATTCAAAGCATCCCTGACAGATGACCATCCAGCCTCTGCTTAAAAGCCTCCAAAGAAGGAGCCTCCACCACACTCAGGGGCAGAGAGAGAGAGAGTTCCACTGCTGAACAGCTCTCTCTCACCGTTAGGAGGTTCTTCCTCATGTTCAGGTGGAATCTCATTGCTTCATTGTGTCCTAGTCTGGAGGGTAGCAGAAAGGAAGCTTGTTCCCTCCCCTCTAGGACTCCCCCTCACATCTTGATCCATGGCCCTCATCATGTTTTCTCTCAGCCTTCTCTTCTGGAGACTAAACAGGCCCAGCTTTTATTTATTTTTATTTATTTACATCATTTATATTGATTTATATATCTTGAAGCCGCTCCTCATTGGGCTTGTCCTCCCTGGATCCTTTGAGTCGCCCTCCTCTGGACACATTCCAGCTTAGAGTCAACATCTCCCTTCAATGGTAGTGCCCAGAATTGGACACAGTGTGATTCCAGATGTGGTCTGACTAAAGCAGAATAGAGCATGGGGAGCATGACTTCCCTGGATCTAGGCACTAGACTCTTATTGATGCAGGCCAAAATCCCATTGGCTTTTAAAGCTGCTGCATGACATTCCGGTCTCTGGCTCATCTTCCTGTCCGTGAGGACACCCAGGAATATATTTTTTTTGTTGAGCCAGGCATTGGTCCCATTCTGTATTGTTGCATTTCCCTTTTATCTGCCTAAGTGGAGTGTCTTGCATTTGTCCTCTTCAACATGACCCTTCCCCCTGCAACCCTATGTGTGAAAGGCCCCATTTCCCTTGGTGACTTGATGGCCAATTCAGTTTGGAAGGAGGCAGGTCGAAAACATGCTTTTGCGGGACGTGCTGGGCAGTTGAAGGGCCAGAAACGGTTTAGCCATAAGCCTGTGCTACCCCAGTGAGCATATAGGCTGTTTGTGCAAAGAGCTGCCCACAGAGAGGAAGGAGGGTGCTTCAGTGCTGACCTTGCTCCTCCCTATCGTTCTCTCTCTCTCATTGCAGTGCACACGGAAGATGTGGGCACCAGCCTCTACTTTCTGAACGACTCCATCCAGCAGGTGACCTTCTCCAGCACCGTCGGGGTGGTCATCCCTTGCCCGGCTGCTGGCTCCCCCAGTGCCGCCCTCCGCTGGTACCTGGCCACCGGGGACGACATCTACGATGTGCCGCACATCCGCCACGTCCACGCCAACGGGACGCTGCAGCTGTACCCCTTCTCGCCGTCTGCCTTCAATAGCTTTATCCACGACAACGACTATTTCTGTACCGCAGAGAACTCTGTGGGCAAAATCAGGAGCCCAAATATCCGGGTTAAAGCAGGTATTGGCAGGCCGGCGGGGAGCAGGGTGGGTGGGCCTGAGGGATGGGCGGTTGGGGAGACCCTGCTGGGAGGAATCCTTCCTTTTCTTGGTGGGGAGGGCACAAGCAAAGCTGACTGCAGCCTTAGAAGGCTCTGCAGGCCAGAAAGTGGTTGCCCAATGCTCCGGGGAAAGGTCCATGGGCGAAGGAGCTCTGACAGGCAGATAGCCCAGATAGCAAAGAGTTGGGGAAACCTGGCGGCATGTTCAGTGGCCAGAAAGGAATTACTGTATTGACTCTGGGCCCTTCCACACAGCCCTATATGTCGTGATCCAGACCACTTTAAGAAGCCAGGCACAATAAAGTAAACCTCAGGCTCAACTACAACACTATATCCCAGAACAGGACTGCCCAGGAAGTCGATCGCGATTGACCAGTCGATCTGGGGACCGAAGGAGGTTCATCCCAGCCGGATGGGGTGCTTCTCAGAGGGGGGCGGAGCCAGGCCGGGCCAAGCCCTGCCCCCTCTCCCGGCTTCAGCACTCCAAGCAGCTTCTCCAGGCTTGAGGATGGCAGTGCCAAGCCAGCCTTGTGCTAGCTATGTCACCACTGGCTTGGCATTGCCATCCTCAAGCCTGGAGAAACTGCTGGGAGCTCCAAAGCCAGAGGGGAGGAGCGGGGCTTGGCACGGCCTGGCTCCGCCCCCCTCTGGCTTCCGCTCAACAAGCAGCTTCTTCAGGCTTGAGGATGGCAATGCCGAGCCAGCCTTGTGCTTGCTATGTCACCACTGGCTTGGCATTGCCATCCTCAAGCCTGGAGAAGCTGCTAGGGGCTCCAAAGCCAGAGGGGAGGGGGCGGGGCTTGGCCTGGCCTGGCTCCACCCCCTCTGGCTTCCGCTCAACCAGCAGCTTCTCCAGGCTTGAGGATGGCAGTGCCAAGCCAGCCTTGTGCTAGCTATGTCACCACTGGCTTGGCATTGCCATCTTCAAGCCTGGAAGCAGAGAGGCAGAGCTTGGCGGGCCTGGCTCCGCCCCCCTCTGGCTTCCGCTCAACCAGCAGCTTCTTCAGGCTTGAGGATGGCAATGCCTAGCCAGCCTTGTGCTAGCTATGTCACCACTGGCTTGGCATTGCCATCTTCAAGCCTGGAGAAGCTGCTAGGCTCCAAAGCCAGAGGGGAGGGGGCTGGGCTTGGTACGGCCTGTCTCCGCCCCCCTCTGGCTTCCGCTCAACCAGCAGCTTCTTCAGGCTTGAGGATGGCAGTGCCAAGCCAGTGGTGGCATAGCTAGCACAAGGCTAGCTTGGCACTGCCATCCTCAAGCCTGGAGAAGCTGCTGGTAGAGCTGAAGCCAGAGGGGGGCGGAGCCAGGCTGCGCTAAGCCCAGCCCCCTCCCCTCTCCAGCCTTGAGGAGGTAGGTAGATCTTTCTGACTTGGTTTAATTATAAGTAGCTCGCGTGCTGAAAAAGTGTGGGCACCCCTGTCCCAGAATATCAAGGCAGAAAATCCCACATTATCTCAGCGTGGACTCAGATAACCCAGTTCAAAGCAGATATTGTGGGATTTTCTGCCTTGATATTCTGGGATATAGGGTTGTGTGGAAGGGTCCTCTGTTTGGGCATGGAGGACTGAATGAAAAGCAGTCTCAATTGGATTATCTTCACCCTTTCTGTTCCATTTGGGACTCAAAATGATGCAAGAAACATGGAAGCAAAGGTTGTGGGACATTGCCCTGGGAGAGCTTAGAGCCCTCTCCAATTCACAATGCTTCCCCAAAGTCCTAAATTAACCATACAGGGAGCCATTTAAGACACGTGAATACCTAAAAAGCCTTACAGTGACTAAAAGACTTTTTACAGAGCCCAGATTAAATATATTCCCCTCAGAGCTGCTAAGAGGCAGACTGTCTGGAATTCCTTCCTCCCAAAGACTATGCCCCTGTGGAGGAAATAAAATGGAGACAACAGAACACATTTTATTGCAGCGTTACTACCACACAGTGCAACGTAGCCGACATATATCCAATCCTGTCCTGCTTGACCAGCCATTCCTCATATGCAGGGGACTGCTAGATATCTTTTAGAGCAGTGTTTCCCAACCTTTTCTGAGCCGTGGCACATTTTTTACATTTACAAAATCCTGGGGCACACCACCAACCAAAATGACACAAAATGACACTCTAACACAGTAATACATATAGTTAATATGTTTTTAAATGTATTTATACACTCAGTGTGAAACCTGGGCCTGTTTCAATGAACACAACATAGATATCCTGGCAGAAAGACACAAACTTCCCACACAGAACTCCCATAACCAAGAGAAAATGCTATAAGAGTTTGGTGGGCATTGACTTTGAGTTTTGGAGTTGTAGTTCACCTATATTCAGAGAGCACTGTGGACTCAAACAATGTTGGATCAGGACCAAACTTGGCATGAATACTCAATATGCCCAAATGTGAACACAGATGGAGTTTGGGAAAAATAGACCTTGACATTTGGGAGTTACAGTTTCTGGGATTTATAGTTAACACACAAACAAAGAGCATCCTGAACTCTTGCAATAATGGAATTGAACCAAACTTCCCACACAAAACTCCCATAACCAAGAGAAAATACTATAAGAGTTTGGCGGGCATTGACCTTGAGTTTTGGAGTTGTAGTTCACCTATATCCAGAGAGCACTGTGGACTCAAACAACGTTATGTTTGAGTCGGCTCAAGGAGGAAGGACGAAGAGGAGGGAGTCTCATCACTTGGTGTGATTATTTTATTCTAAAGCCAGGAGGAGTGCCCAAGAAGGGAGTCAGGGAGGGAGGTGTGGCCTTTCCTCACGCACGCAGCACACCTGCTGATCGTTCACGGCACACTACTGTGCCGCGTCACACAGGTTGGGAAACACTGTTTTAGAGAACAGGTTCCACAGGGTGACTCTCATAATGGCACAATCCCTTGCAGTGGCAACAAAGCTAAGAAAGTTACTAACCTCTGATTGGGGGGGTATTACTTGAAACCATGTAGTTCAGTGTTTCTCAATCTTCCCAATGCTACAACTCATGTTGTGGTGACCCCTCAACATACATTTATTTTCGTTGCTACTTCCTAATTGTCATTTTGCTACTGTTATGAATTGTAATGCAAATATCTGCAATACAGGATGTATTTTCTTTCACTGGACCAAATTTGGCACAAATACCCGATACGCCCAAATTTTAAAACTGGTGGGATGGGGGGGGGGGATTGATTTTGTCATTTGGGAGTTGTAGTGGCTGGGATTTATAGTTCACCTACAATCAAAGAGCATTCGGAACTCTACCAACGATGGAATTGAACCAAATTTGGCACACAGAACTCCCACGACCAAGACTGGAAGGGTTTGGTGGGCATTGACCTTGAGTTTTGGAGTTGTAATTTGCCTACATCCAGAGAGCACTGTGGACTCAAACAATGAGAGATCTGGGGGGGGGGGGATAGACCTTGACATTTGGGAGTTGTCGTTGCTGGGATGTATAGTTCACCTACAATCAAAGAGAATTCTGAACCCCACCAATGATAGAATTGGGCCAAACTTATCACACAGAACCCCCATGCCTTGAAGGGAGTCACTGGCGAGAGCCTCCCTCCAGCCTTACACACTCTCCATCGTCTGCACATGCGCACCATGCTGCTATGTGCCGAGCATGCCTGCTCTCCCCTCCCTGCTTGCAGTCTCAGAAAGAGCCTTCCCCTTGGATGAGAAGCTGGCCAATCACAGCGGAGGAGGCTTTTAGTGGGAGGATTCGCTGTCTGTTTCCAAAAAGGAAGAGAAGGACAGGCGGAGAGATCTTCAGCCTTCTCTGACAAAGGGGTTCCTAAGACCACTAGAAATATGTGTTTTCTGATGGTCTTTGGTGACCCCTCTGAAACCCCCTCATGCTTAAGCGGCTGAGGGGGGAAAGGAAGGGGCCTGAGGCCAGGAATTGTGGGAGTTGAAGTCCAAAACACCTGGAGGGAGGGCCCAAGTTTGCCCATGCCTGATATACACCCAGTGGTTCTCAACTTTTGGTCCTCCAGGTCCTCCTAGATATCTCAGCCTACTTACCAAAACACTTGGTGGACCAAAGGTTGGGAGCCCCTGATATCCATCATTCACATGCCTGTGCATGGGGTCTCCTCTACAGTGATGGGGTCTCCTCCACTGACCACCTCCCCGCTTTTCTCCCCAGTCTTCAGGGAACCTTACACCGTCCGGGTGGAAGATCAACGGTCGATGCGTGGAAACGTGGCTGTTTTCAAGTGCCTCATCCCCTCCTCAGTGCAGGAATATGTCAGCGTGGTGTCCTGGGAGAAAGACACCGTCTCTATCATCTCAGGTAAGAGCTGAGCCTTTCAGCCCCCTTCTTCTCTCTGGTTCTTCAAAGGGTGGAGGCACCTGATCCATCACTCTTGGTGGGGGGCACGTGGCTTTATGGTTCCTGTGCTTCTTGTGGGGCCTGAGAAGGATTTGCTTTGAGGTAGTAGGAGAGACCGGGTGGACTTTGCATGGAGTTGTGTTCTGCTCTTGGCCAGGCAATGGGGCAAATGCTTATTTATTTATTTATTTACAGCATTTATATGCCGCCCTTCTCACCCTGAAGGGGACTCAGAGGGGCTTCCAAGTTAATATATAAGCCTTAATGTGCCAGTTTGAATAGCTTACTATCACCATCATCATCATCACAGGCAGTCCCCAAGTTACAAACAATTATAGGCTTTGTAGGTTCTGTCAAAGGCTTTCATGGCCAGAATCACTGGGTTGCAATGAGTTTTCCGGACTGCCCGGCCATGTTCCAGAAGCATTATCTCCTAACATTTTGCCCACATCTCTGTCAGGCATCCTCAGAGGTTGTGAGGTCTGTTGTTTAGCGGCTGTAACGGACTGGATGAGAGCGAATAAATTGAAACTTAATCCAGACAAGACAGAGGTCCTCCTGGTCAGTCGTAAGGCATAGGGTTACAGTCTGTGCTTGATAGAGTAAAACTCCCCCTGAAGACGCAGGTTCGCAGCTTGGGAGTGATCCTGGACTCATCGCTGAGCCTGGGACCCCAGGTTTCGGCGGTGACCGGGAGAGCATTCGCACAATTAAAACTTGTGCGCCAGCTGCGCCTGTTCCTTGGGAAGTCTGACTTGGCCATGGTGGTCCATGCTCTGGTTACATCCCAAATAGACTACTGCAATGCACTCTACATGGGGCTGCCTTTGAAGACTGCCCGGAAGCTTCAATTAGTCCAACGTTCAGCAGCCAGGTTGCTCACCAGGGCTAGGTACAGGGAGCGCACAACACCCTTGTTACGCCAGCTCCACTGGCTGCCTATCAGCTTCCGAGCACAATTCAAAGAGCTGGCTTTGGCCTATAAAGCCCTGAACGGTTCTGGCCCAGTTTACCTGTCCGAACATATCTCCCGCTACGATCCACCTATGGCCCTAAGATCATTCTGGGAGACCCTGCTCTTTGTTCCCCCATTGTCGCAATCGCGTCTGGTGGGGACAAGGGACAGAGCCTTCTCTGTGGTGGCTCCTCGGCTATGGAACTCCCTCCCAAGTGAAATTAGATCTGCTGCATCCCTCTTGACCTTCCGGAAACAAGTAAAATCCTGGCTATGGGATCAAGCCTTTGTAGATTAGGTTGACTTGCTGACATGATGACTTTTATAGAACCGACTGACTGCCCCTTGGATGATGATTCAAACTGGCGACTCCTGACTGCTTGATTGTTTTTATATTGTTTTATACTGTCTTATACTGTCTTATACTGTTTTATTGCCATATTGCTATAAAATTGTATTTGTATGTTTCTGGTATAGGCACCATGGAGTGCCGTTTTGGTAGCTGTCCAGAGTTCCTCCGCGAACGTTGAGTTAGGACGGGATATAAAAGCCCTAAATAAATAAATAAATAATTGGAAACTAGGCAAGTGGAGTTTATATATCTGTGGAATTATGTCCAGGGTGGGAGAAAGAGCTCTTGTCTGCGTTGTTGTAGGTTTTTTCGGGCTATATGGCCATGTTCTAGAGCAGGGGTGCCCACACTTTTTCAGCATGCGAGCTACTTATTATAAAACCAAGTCAGAAAGATCTACCTACCTCCTCAAGGCTGTAGAGGGGAGGGGTGGGGGCGGGGCTTGGTGTGGCCTGGCTCTGCCCCCCTCTGGCTTCAGCTCTACCAGCAGCTTCTCCAGGCTTGAGGATGGCAATGCCAAGCCAGCCTTGTGCTAGCTATGCCACCACTGGCTTGGCATTGCCATCCTCAAGCCTGGGGAAGCTGCTGGGAGTGCCGACGCCGGGGGAGGAGACAGGTCTTGGCACGGCCTGGCTCCGCCCCTCTCTGAGAAGCGCCCCATCCTAGGATCGACCTCTTTCAGACCCGGGATCGACTGATCGATCGCGATCGACTTCCTGGGCAACCCTGTTCTAGAGCCATAATAATAATAATAATAATAATAATAATAATAATAAGCTTTATTTATACCCTGCCATAATCTCCCCAAAGGGGACTCAGGGCAGCTTACATGAGGCCAAGCCCAGAGGTGCATTTCAATACAGTAATATAAAAAACATAAACAACATTACAGTAAAATAATAATTAAAAAATAAAAATAAAAATAAAATTCAAACGCAAAATATAACAAACAGTGCAAAGTAATACAATAGAGAAAACGAACACAATCATAATGAGCGGGCCACATGTGCAAGATACAATGATTAAAAATTAAGGATGAGATAAAATTAATAACCCATATATTTGTAGAAGAGGTTCATGAACAAGGGGGGTACATAAAGATGTGGGTGAACTACAGTTCCCAGAATCAATCCTCCCCAAACCCTACCAGTATTCAGAGTTGGGTCTGTGTGCCAAGTTTGTTCGAGATCCATCGCCATCTGGATTCAGTGTTCTCTGGATCAGGGTGAACTACAGCTCCCAGGTTCCCAGGGCAATCACCCCGAAAACCCGCCAGTATTCACAGCCAGTCATGTTGGGTCGTTGTGCCAAGTTTGGTCCACATCCTATGTCGGCGGGGGTTCAGTGCTCTCTGGGTGTAGGTGAACTACAACTCCCAAAATCAAGGTCAATTCTCACAAACCCCTGCAGTATGTTCCGTTGGTCATGGGGCTTCTCTGTGCCAAGTTTGGTCCAGGTTCAGATTTCTCTCACTTCCTGTTGTGTCGCTCTCACTCTTAACTAAGTTTCATTTGTAAGTCAGATGTTTGTAGTTCGGGGATTGCCATTATTATTATTATTATTATTATTATTATTATTATATCTCTTCGTGCCCCACTTTTCTCCCTGGTTAGAGACCCAAAGCGGTTTGGAGGGAGGTGTCCCTGGGTCTGGTAGGATCTGCCCGGCGACAGAGGTAGGATCTGCCCTTAGATGTTGGGGCCCAAGAGGGGTCGTCCTCCAGGCGCTGGCTCTGCAGAGACCGCCGATTGAAAGAGGGTGGGGGGTCTTGCCAACGGAAGGCCCCCACTTCAATTTGACCTTTTCATAGCTCGCTCTGCATTATTAGAAGGAAAGGAAAACTGATTTTATAAATTGCTCATTGATTTGTGAGCAGCGCCTGCCTGGGGCAGTGTCTGCTTTGCTCTGTTGGGTTTCGCTTCGGCGCAGCTTCTGCGTTTCACGCTCAAAGGCTGGCATCGGCTTTCCGGGCTGTGCATACCTTGCAGTGGGGCCACGGCGGCAGAGGAACGCGGTTGCCCCAGTCGCCTTTAGCCATTTGGGGGTCAGGGAATGCGCGGAATGCACGGAAGGGAATCACCCAAACCTCGGGATTGCAGGAATGGGTCTCGTGTGTGCTGGGCTTTGGACCAGAGGGCACAAAGTGGCCACCAAAGGCAAGAGTGGCCCACTATGATGACAGAGGTGCCTTTGCTCTTGTTAGATGATGGCATCGACCTGGACTTTATGTCTTGAGACAGCATCTGGTTTGTGCAGCACTGGTCCTTTTGGGTTCACCCCTGCTCTGTGCGCTGGCTCTCATAGGTCTCTCATGGCCCGTCCAGACAGTACCTTTATCCCAGGAGCTTCCACAGCAAACAGGAGGGTGGCCAGATGCCATTCCCTGTAAACGCGGAAGCTGCAAAAGGCAAAAAATATGAGATTTCTAGGAGCGGGAATATTGTGGTTTTGAGCTGATTTTCACATGTCTGTGTGTCCCTGCAATCAGAAATCATGGAATTTTTAAAATCCAAGTTTGTTCCTGGATTTTAGATGTTTGTTCCTGGTTGGTCGGTTCCTACAAAAGAAGGTGACACTTGAGTAGAAGAGAAAAAAATATTTGTGTGTCAGAAACTTCATGAAATGTGTGGAGGGCACCGTTTCTCTGAACAAAGAATGGAACTTTTGCAGTGATTCGCATATCCGGATCTCCGCATATCTGCATCTTGAGTTTTTTAAAAAAAACTGCCAAAGTTTCTGGCAGAAATCCCGCATCGGCCATCTTGGGAGACTCTAAATCTCACAAAAAAGCATCAAGTCTGGACAACAGAGGCAGAAATCCCAGGACCAACAGGTCTGTTATGTCAGTGTTTCCCAACCAGTGTCCCGTGAGCGATCATCAGGTGTGCTGCGGGAAATTGGAACCTCCAATACCATTTCTTCCTCCTCCTGCCGAACACTTTTTCTTCTCCACTCGGGCTCCCTTCTTCCCAGCCTCGCTCTGCTCGCTTTGCTATGGGGCAAGTCTGCGCAGTAGCGCCCACATGGGTCACGTCTTCCTCCCTCCCCCCCTCCCCTCCTGAACACGGTCACGCTGCCCCCTCGGATCAAAATGGCGGCAGAAGCAGCAGTGTAGAAGAAAAAGTAAGTTTTCGGCAGGAAGGGGAAGAAAGGGCACGAAGGGGAAGGGGGAGGAAGAGGTCTCCGTCAAAAAGCTGGCATGGGCAAACTTGGACCTTCCAGGTGCCACACTTCCCTCCCTGACTCCCTTCTTGGGCACTCCTCCTGGCTTTGGAATAAAATAATCACACCAAGTGATGAGACTCCCTCCTCTTCGTCCTTCCTCCTTGAGCCGACTCCATCATAACATTGTTTGAGTCCACAGTGCTCTCTGGATATAGGTGAACTACAACTCCAAAACTCAAGGTCAATGCCCGCCAAACTCTTATAGTATTTTCTCTTGGTTATGGGAGTTTTGTGTGGGAAGTTTGGTTCAATTCCATTATTGCAAGAGTTCAGGATGCTCTTTGTTTGTGTGTTAACTATAAATCCCAGAAACTTTAACTCCCAAATGTCGAGTTCTATTTTCCCCAAACTCCATCTGTGTTCACATTTGGGCATATTGAGTATTCATGCCAAGTTTTGGTCCTGATCCAACATTGTTTCAGTCTACAGTGCTCTCTGGATATAGGTGAACTACAACTCCAAAACCCAAGGTCAATGCCCACCAAACTCTTATAGTATTTTCTCTTGGTTATGGGAGTTCTGTGTGGGAAGTTTGTGTCTTTCTGCCATTCCTGCCAGGATATCTATGTTGAGTTCATCGAAACAGGCCCAGGTTTCACACTGAGTGTATAAATACATTTTAAAAACATATTAACTATATGCATTACTGTGTTAGAGTGTCATTTTGGTTGGTGGTGTTCCCCGAGGATTTTGTAAATGTAAAAAATGTGCCGCGGCTCAAAAACGGTTGGGGAACACTGTGTGATGTGGACCTCTTCTGAAGTCCCAGGATTTTTGTCCCTGTTCAAAACCCGTGCTTAGTGCTGCCTGGAAGCACCCTCAGTGTGTCTGTATGCTGTGTTTTCCAACTGCCCTGCAACATGAGACGTTCTCCCTGGGGCTGATGTTATTCCTTATTCCTCTGGTGGGGGCCCTTCTGTAAACCAAAGAGTTTGTGGGTACACTTCTTTTGTTTCCGCCCAGGAAGGTGGCTGGGAACCCTCTCAGTCTCAACCGCAAGGGTCCTCCTGTCTGGCTGAGCAATGGAAGTCCTGGCTTGTGGGTCAGGCTGGGGCCGCTGGCTTTGCTGGGCCGAGAGGGAGAGGCCAGTCTCCATTTTGGGCAGTTCAGGATTTGCTGCCATGAAGTTCATCCTTTCACCCAGTTGTCCTTCGCCCGAAGGCTCTGTGACTGCGTGAAGGTGTCCGCTTGGCATTTCCTTTCCAGCGACCAGAAGTGCAGGTTTGGGGCAATCTCATGGAGGGTCTTCCTGCTGCACTCAGTTCGTAGCCGCTTTGCCGTCCTTTCTCGGCAGCTTCATTTTCAGCAGCCTTTTTTTCCTCCTCTCGTCCCCCCCCCCATTTGTTAAGTTTCTGGCTGCGCTATTTGGTTAACTTGGCAACGCTGAAATTTACCTTGGAATCAAAGATAAATTCTCTTATAGAAGGTTACCCTACACATAAATCACCATTAGCCTGCCTCATTTTTGTTTAATCCCGTCTAACTGTGCGGCTGTCTAAAAATGTGTGTTTAGTCAAGTCAGGGGTTGCGCAGAAATTATAGGTTTGTCAAAAAGCCCATTTGCCTCGCTGCGCAAGGCTTGCGTCGCGGCCGGCCTTGCCTTGGGCTCTCTCCCCGCGGGAGTCACGCAGCCCCACTCCCCGGGGCTCAACGGTGGGACGCCTCACCCCCCAGTCAGCGGTGGAGGGGCTTCCCAGTTTGGGGCCTTTGTTTTGCACTGCATTGAGCCTGCGCTCTGCAGATCTCAGTCCGGTGGGTTTATTGGGACCATTTTTTGCAGAACTCAGCACCGTGCGCTAGCTCTGGGGCTTCCCTTCTTCCGGTGGGAGCGGGGAAGAGCTGACGGCATCAAGATCCAACGGCAAAACCTCATTTTCAGCAGCAAAACCTGCCAAGGGGGAGGTTGTGGTGGAATGAAAAGCACGCGTAGTTCACGCTTTTACCAGTCTTGCCAGATAAAAAGAAATGCCACGCAGATAATCAGTAAAGAACAGAAAGTTTACTCTTCAAAATCCAGGGCAACATATATACAGTCATGTGAACAGTTGCACTGACTCACCAATGTCATAGAACAGTGTTTCCCAACCAGTGTGCCGGGGCACACTAGTGTGCCGTGAGCGATCATCAGGTGTGCCGTGGGAAATCGGAAACCCCAGGAGAGGGGGGGGGGGGAGAGTCTAGTGTGTTGAAGTATAAAAGCCCTAAGAAACCTACCTCGATAAAGGCACAAAATTAACCCCCCCCCACCCATTGTCCACTTGGTCTCTCCCTCTCCATGCATTGGGAAGGCCCGCCTCCCTTTCCCCAAGTAGAGACCTCCTCTTGCCTCCTGGGGGTTCTGTGTGGGAAGTTTGGCCCAGTTCTATCATTGGTGGGGTTCAGAATGCTCTTTGATCGTAGGGGAACTATAAATCCAAGCAACTACAACTCCCAAATGTCAAGGTCTATTTCCCCTGAACTCCATTTGCGTTCATATTTGGGCAAATTGAGCATTCATGCCAAGTTTGGTCCTGATCCAACATTGTTTGGGTCCACAGTGCTCTCTGGATATAGGTTAACTACAACTTTAAAACCCAAGGTCAATGCCCACCAAACTCTTACAGCATTTTCTCTTGGTTATGGGAGTTCTGTGTGGGAAGTTTGTGTCTTTCTGCCATTCCTGCCAGAATATCTATGTTGAGTTCATTGAAACAGTCCCAGGTTTCACACTGAATGTATAAATACATTTAAAAACATATTAACTATATGTATTATTGTGTTAGAGTGTCATTTTGTGTCATTTTGGTTAGTGGTGTGCCCCAGGATTTTGCAAATGTAAAAAGTGTGCCGCGGCTCAAAAAAGGTTGGGAAACTGTCATAGAATCATAGAATTCTAGAGTTGGAGGAGACCTCGTGGGGCCATCCAGTCCAGGCATGTAGCCAGGGGGGGAGGGCTTAGAGGGCTTCAGCCCCGAAATTCTCATGAGGGTCTGCAAGAAGGCCTTACTGATACATTATTTAAACTGTTATGTTTATTCATATCATGATCTGATCACCATGCTCATTATATCCCACATTCATGGGGTTATTGGGATAACAATACAAAAGGTTTGGTAGGGTAGTCCCTCTCTTACTCAGACTCAGCCCCTCCCGAATCAAACTCAGCCCTCCCCGAATCAAAATCCTGGCTACGACCCTGATCCAGTCCATCCTCTTTCTGCCAAGAAGCAAGAAAATCGCATTCAAAGCACCCTGGACAGATGGCCATCCAGCCTTTGTTTAAAAGCCTCCCAAAAAGAAGCCTCTACCACACTCTGGGGCAGACAGAGAGTTCCACTGCTGAACAGCTCTCACAGTCAGGAAGTTCTTCCTTCGAGAGAGATTCAAATGGTCCTTATGTGTCCATGTGGAAGACTCTCTTCCAGCAGCTCAGAAGCAAAAATCTTTCTCTCTGTCAGCTCCTGCACAGCCAACAGCCTAAATATGTAACTGTTGCCAAAACTCCTAGGCTCAGCTAGCCTCTTGGGTGTAGTCCATCCAAACAGCTTCATGCCTTGCATTTTCAGTTAACACACTCACCAACTGATTTTTACACGTTCTAACAGAGATGGGGAGCCAAGGCACAGGTGAGATGGCAAACTTGTGCACCTCCTCAGATGTGTGGAGGAGCACATAATTCCAGGTGCGGAAGCCAGGCTTCTCGGGGGCCATTTTGCCCTCCGCAGATGCCCTGTGGCCAATGGCATCCCATCCATTGAAGCTGGCCCATTGGCTTGCGATGGAACCCTGAAGGAGTGCGGCGTCTTTTGTGCCTGGTCTGCTTTACGCATAGAGTCCAGGGTGCACTGTAGACTTAGGAAGGTGCTGTAGAGGGGTTGGCATTGGGGGGAATTCCCTTGGAGGTCTCCGGGAAGCCTTTTCTCCCTCTTTCCCCTTCCCGCTTCTGGATGAACCTCGCCACGGTTGACAGTCGGGGAGTGCCTCCTTGCCGGCCCTCCTGGGAGACGGGAGATCGATCCAGTCAATTTGCCTCATCATTGTGTGTTGTCTGGAGGAGTCAAATTAACCCACAGCCCTGGCAAGCCGGGGGTGGGGGGTGGGCAATGGGAGGGGGAGTCTTTCTCCTTCAGGAGCTGTTTCCCCGGCCCCTCCCTCTGCTCCCCCTCCCCATTCCTAGCCATGCGTTAATCCTTAATAACGTGGGAGCAAATGAAACGATATATCCTACAAAAACCGCATTATATTCTCTCCAAATATAACGAACGCCTGGAGACTCAGCGTGAAGCTTCCCCAAATTAAAGCTCCCCGGATATTTATGGGGGCTCCGCTCCCATCCATATTCCTGCCCCGCATTGCCTCTGCCGCGCTTTGGCAGTGAACCCTGGCCGGACGATGCCAAGAGGCGCCCGACGCCCCCCACGGGCTGCCTAGCGGGCAGCTGACCCACGGCAAAGGATAATCCTACTTTGTCCTTTCTCAATGAGAGCGCTGTCTTTGTGGGACAGAGGCCTCTCTGCTCCAAAGACAGCTAGTGAAAGGCAACACTTGTTTGTCTTCCAGGAGGGGGGGCATCAAGAGTAACCCCATTTCCCCCACTGTGGCCACATGGTCCGTTTCTGGGGTCTGGAAGTCAGGCGGAGGAAGGGTCTCCCTTATCCTCAGTAGCCAGAGGGGAAGGAAGAGGATGTACATCTCCCCCTTCCCTCCATGCACAGCTGTCAGAGCCCAGGTGGGAGGCTGGTGGGTTGGGACAGGTGTGCTGGGAAAGGTGGGTGGCTACCATGTTGGATTTCCCCCCACCCCAAGTGTGGGAGGCAGCTGTCCTCCTGGCTGCACAGAGGGAAAGGGAGCCATTCAAGGTGTGCGCGACTCAGAGGTCGGCCACCTGTGCCTCTCTGTGTGGTGGCACACCTGAGTCCCTCCATTGACCCCATTCCTGGCAAAGGCCCCGCTCCCAAGAAGCGCCTGCAGCCTCGGCTTCCCCATCTGGTTTACAAAGGGTCGCCATCACGCCTGGCTCTGTTTATGTGTTTTCACACTGAGGATGTGTGTAAGCAAAGGGGCCCTTGTATATGTGCCGTTTTGGGAGGGGGCCTAAAGCCCAGGAGGTGGGAGGGGCCTTGCTCCAGGGGGCACCATCCCTATTGACCCTCCAGATTGATCCAAGAGCCCAGCGGAAGGGCTTTCCCCCATGCCGGCCCCTCCTCAAGCAGTGGGATGCTCAGCAGGTAACCAGCTTCTCTTCCTGTCTCACCTGGGCAGAAAACAGACTGCTTGGGGCCAATGGTGGGCAGTGGGGAGGATAAGAACATAAGAACATAAGAAGAGCCATGCTGAATCGGGCCTCAGCCCATCTAGTCCAGCATTCTGTGTCACACAGTGGCCCACTAGTTGTACACGGGGATCTCTAGCAGAAAGGAGGGCAAAACCCTCACCTGCTCCCGACCCCCCACAACCAGTACCCGGGGAAATCCTGCCTGCCTCAATCAACACAGAGGTGGCACTTGGATGTCCATTTCAGTAGCTACTGATTCCCTTGGTATCCAGTGTTATGCAGTGTCAGAGCCCAGGTGGGAGGCTGATGGGTTGGGACAGGTGTGCTGGGTGAATAGATGGATGGCTGGATGTATGGATAGATAGGTAAAGCTATCTATCCATCTCTGGCCGTCTCTGGCCATCCTTGGGATCCCTGTACCTGTCTCTCGGGGTCTTGGACGCAACTGGGGAGCCATTCCTCAGCCATGTTGACCTCCCCACCTGCGACCCCTGGCCTTGGCTCCGCCTTATTTTCACACCCCCGAAGTTCCCTGTCCCACCCCCCCAAAGACAGCACTCAGGCCAGTGGGGGGAGCAATGGCAAAGAGTGTGTGTGTGTGGGGGGGGGGGGAGAGAAGACGCAGAAGGTGTTGTCTGTCGTGCCGTTCTCGCCGAATGGGGTGAGATTCTGTCTGAAATAATTCCATCCTTCCCCTGAGTCTTGGTGTGAAATTTATCTAATCACCATGGCAACAGATAAAAAAAGGTGTGAGCACCACCACGTCTCCCTTTTGCTGTGATAATTCTGATTTAGATATTCAGATCAGATGGGAGATGGGGGATTGCAAGCACTGCGGGGGAGAAGAAGCAGCGCCGGCTGCCGCCCCTGCTTCCCTGGCAAGCCGCCACCTGCCCTCTCGGACATTGCGGGGTGGCCTCGTGGGGCCGGCCAGGGGCGCCCTAATTACAAGGGCCCCTGCCTTTGGGGGGAGGCCATTAATTCCATACATGCACCTGGCATTCGCCTTCCCTTTCAAGGGGCTGTGGCATTTCACCTGGAGAGAAGCTGGCATTGAGGGGGAAGGTTGCACCTTTGGACGGAGCACGTCCCCAAAGCAAAGGTTGGGAGGTCCACCAGGAAGGGAAAAAGGGGGTACCCAGAGCAGACCCTGAGGCAGCTCGAGATCCCAGAAACTAAACTGCCTGGCAGAGAGCAGCTTACCTGGTCAGGAGAACACCTGGCCAGGCTCATCAGGAAGAGCCTTGCTGCTGAAAGGTAGAACGGAGCCAGCTTTGGGGTGTCAATAGACCCCTTAGTTCCCTTGAGAGGCCTCCAAAGGACAGGCAATGGCTTTTTGCAAGCCCTCCTCTGCCCAGGTGTTTGCAAGGGGCACCCCAGGCTGGTTGGGATGGTGTGCCTTGCAGCATGGCATTCTCCTCCTCCTCCTCCTCTTCCTGCCTCCAGAGCCAGTATGGAAAACTCTCCTTAACTAATCCCTCTGGGGACAGGGAGGGATGGATGGAGGGAGAGAGGGATGGGGCACGCTCATCCAGAAACAGGTGGCCCCAGATTACTGAAGCTGTAGACGCAGAGCAGCCCCACGGTCCCCGCCAGCCAGCTCTTGCTTATCATGTGCCCACAGGCACATGCAACAGCTCTTGGGGGCTGTCCTGCTTTGGGGGACCAACACCAGGGGCATCACAAGCAGAACAGAGGTTGTCTGCTGTGGAACACATCTCACTACGCTAAAACAGTCCTTCAGTGGAAGCATGCTGGGCCCATAACCCTTTGTTGGGGAATCTGAGCTGTTAGGATCAAAATAACCCTCAGTTGGGGTGATTCCACCATAAATATAGGAGAGTACCAGGAGTAAACTCCATAACCAGCAGAAACTGGCGAGCTAGGATACATTTCCTCAGGCTGGCTTAGAATTGCAGAGTCAGAACTTCAGGTTCAAAATATTTATTGAAGTAAAAGAAATACATTCTTGATTGAAAAGGTCTTGGAACTCACTAGCTCACTAAATCTTATCTTCTAAAGCAGTGTTTCCCAACCAGTGTGCTGTGGCACACTAGTGTGCCGTGAACGATCATCAGGTGTGCCATGGGAAATTGGAACCTCTAATACCCTTTCCTCCCCCTCCTGCCGAACACTTTTTCTTCTCCACTCGGGCTCCCTTCTTCCCAGCCTCACTCTGCTCGCTTTGCCTCTCTTTGCTCACGCTGCCACTTCTACCGGGGGAGGGAGACAGACGTGGGGTGAGTCTGCGCAGTAGCGCCCGCATGGGTCACGTCTTCCTCCCTCCATCCTCCCCTCCTGAACACGCTCACGCTGCCCCCTCAGAACAAAATGGTGGCAGAAGCGGCAGTGTAGAAGAAAAAGTAAGTGTTCGGCAGGAGGGGGAAGAAAGGGCGCGAAGGGGGAGGGGGAGGGAGGAAGAGGTCTCTGTCGGAAGCTGGCATGGGCAAACTTGGACCTTCCAGGTGTTTTGGACTCCAACTCACACCATTCCTAGCAGCCATTTAAACAGGAAAGGGCCTCAGGCTGTTAGGAATGGTGGGAGTAGAAGTCCAAAGCACCCAAAGGGCGGAAGTTTTCCCATGCCTGTTTTAGGGACCTTAAAGTGGTAAGCCTCCTTCCAACATTGTGATTCTGGATAGAAAACAAACAACAACATAACATAACATTGTTTGAGTCCACAGTGCTCTCTGGGTGTACGTGAATTACAACTTCCAAAATCAAGGTCAATTCCCAAGCAACCACTTTCATTACATTCTGTTAGTAATTAGAGTTCAATATGCCAAGTTTGGTTCAATTCAATTGTTGCAAGAGTTCAGGATGCTCTTTGATTGTGTGTTAACTATAAATCCCAGAAACTGTAACTCCCAAATGTCAAGGTCTATTTTCCCCAAACTCCATCTGTGTTCACATTTGGGCATATTGAGTATTCATGCCAAGTTTGGTCCTGATCCAACATTGTTTGAGTCCACAGTGCTCTCTGGATATAGGTGAACTACAACTCCAAAACTCAAGGTCAATGCCCACCAAACTCTTATGGTATTTTCTCTTGGTTGTGGGAGTTCTGTGTGGGAAGTTTGTGTCTTCCTGCCATTCCTGCCAGGATATCTATGTTTTGTTCATTGAAACAGGTCCAGGTTTCACACTGAGTGTATAAATACATTTAAAAACATATTAACTATATGTATTACTGTATCCGAGTGTAATTTTGTGTCATTTTGGTTGGATTTTGTAAATGTAAAAAGTGTGCCGTAGTTCAAAAAAGGTTGAAAAACTCTGTTCTAAAGAGGTAAAGATTTAAAAGGAGCCCCTGGTGGCACAGTGGGTTAAACCGCTGAGCTGATATACTTGTTGACTGAAGGGTCGCAGGTTTGAATCCGGGGAGCGGCGTGAAGCCACGCGGAGGAGGAGCCCCGCCCACTGAAACCCGTCCACCGCTCATACTCCTCCTCCGCGCAGCTTCAGCAAGAGAGGGGCAGGAGTCATGGAGGAGAGCGGCGCCGGGGACAGGGCCATGACTCCCGCCCCTCGCTCGCACTGCCCCCTTAAGGCTGGAGAAGCTGTGTGAGAAGTGAAGCCAGGGGAAGGGGTGGGGCATGGCACGACCTGGCTCCGCCCCCTCCCCTGACTTCAGCTCTCCCACAGCTTCTCCAGCCTTGAGGGGGCAGTGCCAAGCCAGCATTGTGCTGGCTCTGCGATCGCTGGCTTGGCACTGCCTCCTCAAGGCTGGAGAAGCTGTGGGAGAGCTGAAGCCAGGGGGAGGGAGCGGGGCATGGCATGGCCTGGCTCCGCCCCCTCCCTGGCTTTGGCACTCCCCGCAGCTGCTCCCAGCAGGCCACCATCCCCCAGCTGTTCTTCACTGTGTTAGAGTGTCATTTTGTGTCATTTTGGTTGGTGGTATGCCCCTGGATTTTTTTAATGTTAAAAGTATGCCGCGGCTCAAAAACGGTTGGGAAACACTGACCTAGAGCTTCGAAGAGCTTCTGTTCAACCATCTCAAAGCTCCCTGCTTGAGTGGTGATGGCACAATCGTCAGCATAGATGAAACTCTCTGTCCCTTCTGGCAGTGGCTGGTAATTTGTGTAAAGAAGAAGAGTGAAAAATGGTGAATAGCCATCCCAGGGCAATACAACCTAAACAACAAGTTCCCTCACAGAATTCCATCCTAGAGGGGGAGGAGTCAGTGTCTAGCAGTGAAGAGGAAAGACCAAGCCCTTTTGGGGGGGAAACATGCATAGGAATGTGGGGAAAGGAATCCCTCAGCTTGGCCCTGTCTCTAGCCTAGCTACTCATTGCGAACTGGAAACTTGATGACCCAAGAGACTTGTGCAGTTCAGGGATGAAACCCAACACTTGTCACCCCAGATGCGGGAGAAATTATGGGTCGTCCTGTCCCCCATACCCCCCCCCCCCAGGAGAGTGCTTGGTCTCTGGCCGGATTTCCTCAAAGCAAGAGGCCTAGGTCGGCTGAGCCCCCTTTGTGCCTTTCCGGCCAGGCAAGGGGCAACCAAAGGGGCAGCTGAGGTGCCCAGCGCAAGGACAGCCATGGGCAGGAGCGGGCGGCCAAAGCCGAGGCGTGCCAGCTAGCCAGCTTTGCTCCCAGAACAGGCAGGGCTTTCTTCCTGCCGTCAAAGTCTCTTTTCACGTTGCCCGAGAGGCAGATGTGAAGGGCTCCAGGCCTCTCAGTCCCCCAGGAGAGAGAGAGAGAGAGATGGAGAGAGAGGGATGGTTGTTTGTATCTCCATCTCTGCCTGTCGGGGGACAATGGCGGCCTTTTCTCTCCCTGCCCCATGAGACGCAGCCTCTTCTTCCCGGGAGGAGAAAGGGCCCTTCTGGGCAGGAAGCGGTTCTGGACAGCTCCCTCTGGAGAGCAACCACATAATGGGGTGAAAGGGGATGCTTCCCACAGAATCATAGTATCCTTAGAGTTGGAAGGGACCTCGTGAGCCAACCAATCCAACTCCATTCTTCCAAGAAGCAGGAAAATCACATTTAAAGCACCCCTGAGAGATGTCCGTCCAGCCTCTGCTTCAAAGCCTCCAAAAAAGGAGCCTCCACAACACTCCACCACAGAGAGTTCCTCTGCTGAACAGCTCTCACAGTCAGGAAGTTCTTCCTAATGTTCAGGCGGATTCTCCTTGCTTCCACACAACCATATAACAAAGAATATGAAGGCAGATAATCCACAACATCTGCTTTGAGCTGGAATAATAGAATCATGGAAGAGCAGACCTGGGAAGCCGGGCAGTCGATTCTGTCCGGCCCTGGGAGAAGGGCGTCGGGGCGGGGCCAAGAGGAAGTGGTGCCGCTGCTGCCATCCCATTGCGGGCTGAGGGGCCTGCGTCGGCAGACAGCCCACTGCTCCGGAGAACGATCGGAGGAGTGGCGGCTTTGGAGTGCCTGCCATCCCGGGCCCGAGTGTGGCCATACCTGGACTAGCCACTCCAAACATGGCTCCTGCATGGGGAGCCGATATCTAAGTCTATCCGCCACTCTCAAGGTGGCAGCGTTTCCGGCGAGATTGTTGCTCTGCCAAGTCTCGCGAGAGCTGTCGTCCCGGCGTCATCGTCATTGTGATGGAGCCGGGCGGTGTTGGGGTCCTGGTGGCTTGCTCATTGTCAACAACAAGCAACTGGATCGTCTTCAAGTTCGCCAGGGCGATCACCCGCCGCAGCTTGCCGACTGCTTCCGCTGCAGGCCCGGATCGCCTCCCGGGATGGCAGGCACTCCAAAGCCAGGATGGCAGGGCGATCAGTGGGGGAACGGCTGGGGGCGAGAGCGGGCGGAGGCCTGCAGCCTCCAATCGTCTGCTGCTCTGCTCTGCTGCGGCCGCTTGCCATCCTCTGGGCTGGTTCCATTGGGCCATTCCATCTTGGGATCCTTCCTCTCTTGAGGATGTTAGCCTCTATCTTGGTTCACACTTTGTCTTCTTAAATTTCATTTTATTTTAGTGGTTTTTATTATTATTTTATAAAAATTTTATTATTATAATATAATAATATAATAAATAATATAATATAATGTTATATTATATTATAATTTCAATATATTATAATGTATACTGTATATACTATAATATAATAATTATGATATTAATACTAATAATATATGAATATTTCTTGATATATTAATATGTTAATATTAATGATGTGTAATATATAGTAAATAAATAAATAATGTAGATTAGAATGTAGTTCAGCCTTTAGGTCTGGCCCTCCATAATATTTTTTGGCTCTCGTGTGGCCACTTGGAAAAAATAATTGCCCACCTCTGTGGAAGAGACTTCATGGGCTATCCAGTCCATCCCCTAAGAAGCAGGAAAATCGCATTCAAACTCCCCTCCTCCCCGATACATCCAGACTCTTGTTTCAAAGCATCCAAAGAAGGAGTCTCCATCGCACTTCAGGGCACACGCACACACAGACAGACAGACAGACAGAGAGTGTTCCACTGCTGAACAGCTCTCCCTCACAGTCAGGAAGTTCTTCTCTCTCACAGTCATGTTCCTCCTTCCTTTCCTGTAGTTTTGAAGCCATTGTTCAATTGCGTCCTAGTCTCCAGAGCAGCAGAAAGGAAGCCTCCTTCCTCCTGCCTATGACTTCCCCTCATGCCCAGCTCTTGAAGCCGCTCCTCATAGGGCTTGTTCCATGGCCCTCCTTATATCTTCTCTCAGCCTTCTCTTCTACCTGGTAGATCTGCATGCTTATCCCTACCATGTAAATCCGCACGGTGTCCCTGCTAAGATGTAATGCTTGGTGGAGGGGGGGCTTAGGGGTGGGTTATTTTCATGGCACCTGCACTCAATGCAGGAGGACAGTGCAAGGGGCATCTTCCTGCCACCTCCAGCCCATGGCCAGGGGATGGCCAGCTATGTTCCCACTGAAAGTGGCACTCTATGCCATGAGGAGCTTTGCAACTCTAGCACCAATAGACTCCTTTCACTTATGGAATCCGGCCTGAGCTTCAAGATTCCATTGGCGACCCTGCCCATTTGGGAGACATGCCAGGCCATTCAGTGCTAAACAAGGTGGCCAATGGCAACATTCCCACTTGCCTCCAGCAGACAAGCGTTCTTTCTCCCACCCTGGACGTCATTCCATAGATACAGAAACCCCTCTTGTCTCATTTCCAATAAACCTCACAACCTCTGAGGATGCTTGCCATAGATGTGGGTGAAATGTCAGGAGAGAATGCTTCCGTAACAGGGTCGGTCAGCCTGGAAAACTCACAGCAACCCAGAGACATAATTGTCTCTGTTTTGTGGAAATGCAAAAACCCAGGAAGCGTTTGAGGCGTTTTCACCTTTTGTGGAGTGATGTCTTGGTACTGCGTGAATGGCTGTCCGGGTGGTGCGGTACTAGACCCAGGGACATCCGTGTCCTCACGCGAGGCGGACCAGGAAAAGCAATGGGCAAAGGGGCATCATGGGCGCTGACATGTCACCAGCCGCCATCGTGAGAAGCGAGTCACAGGTTGCAGAGCCTGGCAGTGGTTCAGTCCTGAGCGGCAGGGCTTTCACACATACCAACATCCAGGGGGCCAGAGGCAACTGCACACGTAAATGGCCTTTTTGGTTATCTTTACCCTTCCTGGCCTCCATTTAAAAGCAAGCAAGCAAGCAAGCGATGGGAGTTTGGGGTATGGATCATCACATCTTGGCAGTTGTAGCATTTGCTGACACACAGACGGCATCTCCTGTCAGTGTTTCCCAACCTTTTTTTGAACCGCGGCACACTTTTAACATTTAAAAAATCCAGGGGCACACCACGAACCAAAATGACACTCTAACACAGTAAAGAAAGGTTGGGGGATGTTTGCCTGCTGGGAGCAGCTGCTGAAAGAGCTGAAGCCGGGGAGGCGGCGGAGCCAGGCCACACCATGTCCCGCCCCCTCCCCCGGCTTCAGCTCTCCCACAGCTTCGCCAGCCTTGAAGGGACAGTGCCAAGCCAGCGTTGTGCTGGCTCTGCCACCGCTGGCTTGGCACTGCCCCCTCAAGGCTGCAGAAGCTGTGGGAGAGCTGAAGCCTGGGGGAGGGGGTGGAGCCAGGCCGCACCATGCCCCACCCCCTCCCCCCGGCTTCAGCTCCCCCACAGCTTTGCCAGCCTTGAGGGGGCAGTGCGAGCAAGGGGTGGGAGTCATGTCGGATTGGAGGCTGGCTGGGGAAACGGCCGAAGGAGGCGGCGCCCCAGCCCCTTCTTCTTTTTCTTTGCCGCCGCCCGGCCCTTCCTCCTCCTCCCCCAAGCAGCAGGAGTTCGGCAGGAAGAGGGGGGAAGGAAGGGGGGCAGAGAGCTTTTCTTGCGGCACAGCAGGAGGTCTGTCACGGTACACTACTGTGCCGTGTCATAGCAGTTGGGAAACACTGTCCTATGTGGTTCTGTGAAAAATGGGAGAACATGGCATCAGCCTGAAGCCCATGAGATCCAGCTTGCACTCCTTAAGTGTGTTGGCTTGCTCTTTCATTGGTTTCCGCTGCCATTTGGAATCTGGGCATCTGTACCATTGGAGGAGAAGGGGCTTGGCGGGTGTTAGCATTGGCCTGGGAGGCGGGGAGTTAGGAGTGGCAGTCCTCCATCTGATGGGGCACAAGATGGGCGGCTCTCCTGCATTCAACTGGGCACTTCCAGGCTCCTCCGAAATGGCTGCCGTCAAGGACGGACAGTGGGAAGAATGTGGGCTGTGAGCTCCAGGAGAGCCTTGCAAAGATGGGGAATGCCCCTGCCAAGGCACAGCCATGAGATGCAGGCTTTGGGTGCTCCCTCTGCCTGCCCGCCTGCCGCAGGAGGAGGCTGGGCTTGCTGTGTGCCCAAGGAGAAGCCGAGCAAACAGGCAATTCGGAGGGGAGGGTGCGGGCAGCGGCAGCAGGAGTGGCACCATCTGGCATCTGGCAGGCGGAGGTGCCCTTGGCCTGGCGGAAGCCCACAGTGTTTGTGCATCCAGGATGCAGCTGTCAGGGCTCTCCTCCCCCTTCTTGGACCTGGCCGATGCCCTCCTGGAAGAGAGGAGCAGATACGTAGAAACAAGGGAGCCAGTCGTCACGGGAAATTTCAACTGTCCTGATATTCATTGGAAAGCACATTCTGCCAAGAACACTGAGTCCAATGAACTCCCCTCTTCCCTTGCAGACCATTCCATTGCTCGGAAAGTCGAAGAGGCAACAAGGGGATCCACTGTTTTATTTCTGATCCTAACCAAATAGGGATGACCTGGCAAATAGAAGTGGATGCACTAGGTTTCTTAGGAGGGAGCGTCCGTGTTCTCCTGGAGTTTGTTATACCAGTGTTTCCCAACCAGTGTGCCGTGGCACACTAGTGTGCCGTGAGCGATCATCAGATGTGCCGTGGGAAATTGGAACCTCCAATACTCTTTCTTCCCCCTCCTGCCCACAGTGCTCTCTGGGTGTAGGTGAACTACAACTTCCAAGCTCAAGGTCAATTCCCAAGCAAACTCTTTCTGTTGGTAATGAGAGTTCAATATGCCAAGTTTGGTTCAATTCCATTGTTGCAAGAGTTCCGGATGCTCTTTGGTTGTGTGTTAACTATAAATCCCAGAAACTGTAACTCCCAAATGTCAAGGTCTATTTTCCCCAAACTCCATCTGTGTTCACATTTGGGCATATTGAGTATTCATGCCAAGTTTGGTCCTGATCCAACATTGTTTGAGTCCACAGTGCTCTCTGGATATAGGTGGACTACAACTCCAAAACCCAAGGTCAATGCCCACCAAACTCTTATAGTATTTTCTCTTGGTTATGGGAGTTCTGTGTGGGAAGTTTGTGTCTTTCTGCCATTCCTGCCAGGATATCTATGTTGTGTTCATTGAAACAGGTCTAGGTTTCACACTGAGTGCATAAATACATTTAAAAACATATTAACTATATGTATTACTGTGTTAGAGTGTCATTTTGTGTCATTTTAGTTGGTGGTGTGCCCCAGGCTTTTGTAAATGTAAAAAATGTGCCGCGGCTCAAAAAAGGTTGAAAAACACTGTGTCATACAATGGAAAAGGGCAGCCAAACGTGGTCATACACATATTGTAGACTTTGAGAAAACAACATCAACAACAACAACAACTTTATTTACATTCCACCCTATCTCCCCTGGGGGACTCTTCAAAATTGATTTCTGTAAACATAGGGAGACACTGAATCCGATCCCATGGTCAGGAATACTTAAAGAGAAAGGAATTAATAATGTATGTGATATTGGTGGCACAGTTTCGGTCAGTTCCAATGAGTTCAGCCTTGCTTAGAGCTATAGCAATTAGTTGCAGATCAAAAAAGAAAGCATGATTGGGTCAGATCTCACCTGAGCTCCCTATGTGTCCAGCTCTGGGCCCCCCAATTCCATTCAAGAAGGATGTTGGCCAGATGGAACATGTCCAGAGAAGGGCGGCCAAAATGATCCAAGGCCTGGAAACCACCAAGCCCCTTGAGGAGCATATGAGGGAACTGGGGATGATTGCCTTGGAGAAGAAAAGGCTGAGAGGTGACTTGAAAGCCATGTTGACATACTGGATGGTGGAGCCAGCTTGTTTTCTGCTCCTTTCCTGCAGAGGACGCTGGTGAGCGGAGGCTCGGGCAACCAGGAATTCCTTGTCTGTGCTTCAGGGTTGTTGGTTGCCTTGTGGCAATATTTGGGGAGAGGGAGGAGGTGATGGTGGAGGAACTGGCTGTTTCCAGAGCCCCTGCATCTGACAGATGTCGACTGTTTGCTCAGGAGGGCACTGATACAGCAGCCGGCAGCCGCTCTGCTGCACGACAGTCCGAGGCCCATTTGTCCTTGGTTCTCCTTGTCGGGCTGCCTCTCCCCGTGACAGACACAGCTCCCCTCCTTGGCCCTGGGTCTTCCTGCCTGGACCTCTTGATGCCCCACAAAGCCTCCATGTGGTCTCAGCAGCCATGGCTTCTCGCAGAACAGAGCTTTGCCCTCTTTGTCCTGGTTTTCTTTGCAAGAGGCAGAGTTGTGCCACTGCTTGCTGCCTTCGTGCCATCTTTATGTGCATGGGAAGCCTCTTGGTTGTGTGATCTTGGCAGGGGCTTTGGCCCTCTTTGTAACAGCCAGACATGCGCAGATCCATCCCGAATAGACTACTGCAACACACTCTACGTGGGGCTGCCTTTGAAAACGGTTCGGAAACTGGGGCGACATACAGGGAGCATACCACCCCCCCTGCTGTGTCAGCTCCACTGGTTGCCTGTCCATCTCCGAGCCCAATTCAAAGTGCTGGTATTGACCTATAAAGCTCTATACGGTTCTGGCCCAGCTTACTTGTCTGAACGCATCTGCCTCTGTGTCTCGCAGTCTAAGATCATCTGAGAGGCTCTGCTCTCGCTTCTGCCAGCATTGCAAATGCGGCTGGTGGGGACGAGAGACAGGGCCTTCTCGGCGGTGGCCCCTCGCCTATGGAACGCACTCCCAAACGAAATAAGATCGACTCCATCTCTCCTCGCTTTTAGAAAAAAAAGCCAAAGCCGTGGTTCTGGGACCAGGCCTTTGGGCAGCAGATGTAAATTGTACCTTTGGACTTGACTGGACTGACAATGTGTTCCGCTTGATGGCTTTAATTAATAATTGTTGTATGTAGTGGTTTTTAATGTAATTTTTAAAATGTTTTTAATCCTTTTTAATGATGTTGATTATATGGTATATTTTAAAATTGCATTGTGGTAGTGCGCCCTGTAGTGCTGCAAATGTAGGCCGTGCTGAGTCCCCCTGCGAGGGTGAGAAGCTACGGGGTGCAAATACCATATATAAATAAAATAAATAAAAACACACAACATGTATGTGTGCTTGGACTTCTGCGTTTTGGACCTTCAGGCTTGGGTTTGGCATCAACTGGCCACTTGTGGAGAGGCCTAGCTTGATCTCGTCTACTCAAGAGCAATGTATTGATGGGTTGTCCTTGGAGGAGAGGTGGGTTGAGAGGTGGGGGCAGGGCTAATGCCCATTTCTTTCTCGGGGAGGGAGCCTCCCCCCATATGTGGTCTGCGGAGTCTTCCCTCTCTTTGCAGAGACTTGGATTTAGGCATTTAGCTGGACTAAGAGACTAGCTTTTTGCCCTCTGAGAGTGGGCCATTCAGCCCACTGATCCCTTGAAATCCTCCTCAGGAGTCTGCCCTTGAGGGTCCGTTAATAGAAGGCAGGGAAAGGCAGGGAGCTCTTTTGCAGCTGGGCAGCCTCTCCTGGAGATGCCGTGCCTTGGTCTCCTTTCAGGGAAGGCCTTTCAGAAATAGGCTGGGGATCACCTGCTGCAGTGGAGGTCTTCTGCCTGCTCTGGTGTTGTGTGTTGGAGCCATGATCTGCTCAGCTGGGAGTCTTGCTTTCTCTGAGGTTCTGCTTTGCAAGGCCAAGCACGAGACTGGAGCTACTGACACACCCCATGTTCACCTGCTCACTCTTCACCCAGCCAATGGCTTTGTTTCCAGAAAACCAACCCCAAAGGATGTCTGTGACTCCACAGCAGGGCTGCCCAGGAAGTCGATTGTGATCGACCAATCGATCCCGGGACTGAAGGAGGTCGGTCCCACCCGGATGGGGCGCTTCTCAGAGGGGGCGGAGCCAGGCTGTGCCAAGCCCCTCCCCCGGCTTCGGCACTCCCAGCAGCTTCTCCAGGCTTGAGGGTGGCAATGCCAAGCCAATGGTGGCATAGCTAGCACAAGGCTGGTTTGGCATTGCCATCCTCAAGCCTGGAGAAGCTGTTGGGAGCTCCAAAGCCAGAGGCAAGAGGGAGGGGCTTGGCACGGCCTGGCTCCGCCCCCTCTGGCTTCCGCTCTACCAGCAGCTTCCCCAGGCTTGAGGATGGCAATGCCAAGCTGGCCTTGTGCTAGCTATGTTACCACTGGCTTGGCATTGCCATCCTCAAGCCTGGAGAAGCTGCTGGGAGCTCCAAAGCCAGAGGGGAGGGGCAGGGCGGGGCTTGGTGCGGTCCCAGAGTTAAAGTCCATAATATTCAAAATTAAATGTATTTCAACAATATTTGTAATCCACAAGAGTAAGGCTTGGCTTTGAAACTCTGCTCCGGTCGACGGACGGACGGGGGTCCCTGCGCGTTGCCGTTTCGCCCCACCGGGCTTCCTCGGGACCATGGACGTATCCATTTCAGGTGGAGATCCAGTTGCACAGGGTCCGGGATATCTATCAATAGTAGTAATTTAGTAATATATAGTGTGGGCATAGCCACTCAATTCCACAGAATCTCCGGAGATTCTGTGGAATTGATTGGCTATGTCCACACTATATACTACTATTGATAGATCCCGGACCCTGTGCAACTGGATCTCCACCTCAAACGGATGCGTTCACGGCCCCGAGGAAGCCCGGTGGGGCGAAATGGCTTAGCACATATTAATGGACTTTAACTCTGGGACCTTTAGTTTTTGAGCTTGGATTGAGCATTTTGCCTGACGGAATTGGATTATTTTGTCCGTTGCATAGATCTGAACTAAATATATGAATTATAAATTGAACAAATTGATTATCCAACAAATACAAGTTGATGCTTGAACCTGGACTCCTTGTTTTCTTATATTTGGCTTAAAGGAACCACAACCTTTTTCTTTGTTTGTCCCTATTGAATTTGTCAACACCCTTACCACCCCTTTGTCTGCCTGGCTGGCACCCATAAAATTGGCTGAAACGGAGACCTCAAAACCCATTTCAGCCCATTATATCTTGCCCCCCTGCATTCCTTTCTGCCCACACCCCTCTCCTGTGAGGCTCAATAAATAGAGATATACAAATGACAGTTTATGAAATTTCCCTCTGAACCCGGAGACCAATTGGCACCAATGACAGGCAGGTCATCCCAGCCGACAGCCTGAAAATCCTTGCCTGCGACAGTCTGGACCAATCGACACTCAGGGAAGCAGAAGTTCTTTGTTTCAAACTGCTGTCAAGGTCTTATAAATAATTCTCTATGTTTGCATTGAGTTGTGTCAGTCTTTGGAGCACAGACTCAACCTGACATCCTTTTCTGGCCTTTGAGAATAAAGCCTCTGATTTTGCCTTCGACCCATCTGGGTCTCATTCAGTCTTTTGGGAGCTTGACACTCTGGGCCCCAAACCTACGGTTTTAATAGAGCTGAATTCACTCAACATCCTGAGGAAAGGGGGTTGGTGGCCTGCACTGGATCTTTGGGAAGGCTGCCTTTGTGGTTTCCTGCTTCCCCTTCCCTTTGGTTCCCATTGAAGTGGCTTCTGCCCCAGCCACATCTAGCGTCTGCTTCCCACAATGGCAAATAGCACTTTCCGGTCACCCTCCAGAGCAGTGTTTCCCAACCAGTGTGCCGTGAGCAATCATCAGGTGTGCCGTGGGAAATTGGAACCTCCAATACCCTTTCTTCCCCCTCCTGCCGAACACTTTTACTTCTCCACTCGGGCTCCCTTTTTCCCAGCCTTGCTCTGCTTGCTTTGCCTCGCTTTGCTCACGCTGCCGCTTCTGCGGGAGGAGGGAGGGAGGAAGAAGTGACCCGTGCGGGTGCTACTGCGCAGACTCGCCCCACATCTTCCTCCCTCCCCTCCACAGTGCTCTCTGGCTATAGGTGAACTACAACTCCAAAACTCAAGGTCAATTCCCACCAAACTCTTACAGTATTTTCTCTTTGTTATGGAAGTTTTTCTTGGGAAGTTTGATTCCATTCCATCATTGGTGGAGTTCAGAATGCTCTTTGATTGCGGGTGAACTATAACTCCCAGCTGTTGAGCAAGACCTTTGTGTGTGTCTTTCTGCCATTCCTGCCAGGATATCTATGTTGTGTTCATCGAAACAGGTCCAGGTTTCACACTGAGTGTATAAATACATTTAAAAACATATTAACTATATGTATTACCGTGTTAGAGTGTCATTTTGTGTCATTTTGGTTGGTGGTGTGCCCAAGAATTTGTAAATGTAAAAAATGTGCCGCAGCTCAAAAAAGGTTGAAAAACACTGCTCCAAAGGATGGGCACACACCCTTAAAAGGACACTGCAATTGCACATGTGTGGCAATAGGGCCTTGGAGAAGAGTCACACACTCCCAGCCTCAGAGGGAGCCAAGGGCCAACTCCCTCTGAAGGATTACCCCAAGAAAACCATCCACGGCAAGCCTGGGATTTGTAGTGTGCTCAGTAGGCATTGCGACTTCCTGCCTGCCAGAGCGCCCAGATGCCTGCCCAAATTATGCACCCCACTATTCCATGGGATGCATCCCTGGCATCGCGGCTGTTGCGAAGGAGGAAGGGCTGACAGAAGCCCCTTGTTTGCCTTTGGGGCAGAGATAATGATGACATTAACAACCCAGGGAGAGGAAGGAGATGCAAAACCCGGCCCTTGTCTTCTGTGCCTCTGTTTTGTAATGCAAATGGGCGCAGGGATAAAGGAGCGGAGGAGAAATGGAGCCAATTCCTGCTAGCATTTGCAGCCAACCAGCTGGGAGCTGCAATATCACTCTGGAGTGTGCATGCCTTTGTGTGTGCGTGTGCACGCGCGTGTGGAGTGCACAATGCCAGGTGTTTCCTAGTTCTGCCTGCCTTGCTCCACTTGCCCTGAGCTGCGGGTGAGGGGGTGGGGGTGGGGACCAGTGTTTACTCAAATCTGAAAATATGTTAAACAATTTCGCCATTCAAAAATATCGGCAAGAAACCACTGCAAAAGGATCCCTGGGCTTTTGCAGTTCGGCGTCGCCCATTAAGCGCCAGTGACACCCAACTCTCTTTCTCCTTTCCATCTGGTATCAAGGAAGCTGCTTTGTAGCGAATCGTTGCCTGCTGTCAGTAATGGATGAGGGCAAAGGGGCCGAAACCTAATCCAGGCTCAGTCCAAAGGCGGATTCGGTGACACAGATGGGGTTACGCTCCCCTGAAGGCTCAGGTTTGCAGACTCGGAGTACGTTGGGTTCTACCTTGCGCTTGGGTGCGTTCCCGCAGCCAAAGCGAGTTGCTTCTGGCAGTGGAGACACTGGACTTCACCCAGTTGGGCTCCTGTCACAAACTCCTTTGGAAACTGGGCTTGCGCATGTCCATCGCGAAAACAGCTTCCCTGTGACCCATCTGTTCCTGAGCAGAAATCGAAGTCCCAGTGATGACCTCTAAAGGCTGAGGTCCAGATGGTCAGAAAGGCTATGTAAAAGCCTGTCTAAATCGTCAGGTCTTTGAGGAAGGGCTCGTTCTCTGTCCGGCTCCATCACAGGTGCATCTGGTGCGGACAGGGGCTTCCTGGTAGTGGTGCCCTCGTGCCCTGGTAATAATAATAATAATAATAATAATAATCTTTATTTGTACCCTGCCACCATCTCCCCAAAGGGGACTCGGGGCAGCTAACATGAGGCCAAGCCTAAAATGACAGTACAGCAAAATAGAGTACAAAGAAGCAGAAATAACATCAAAATAAAATACATGAAATAACAAAAAAATATATAAACAGTTACTAAATAGCATGATAGAGAAAAAGGACACAATGGGCGGGCCAAATGCACAGCATAAAATTGATAAAACCCTGGATGAGATAAGTAGTGGGAGAATGTGTTTCTGAGGGAGGAGCACATAAGGGGCAAGCCGTGGGGTTAGAGGGTTGTTGTAGATTTTTCGGGCTATACAACTGTGTTCTAGAAGCATTCTCTCCTGACGTTTCGCCTGCATCTATGGCAAGCATCCTCAGAGGTTGTGAGTGGGGTTAGACTTTCATTGAGGGCAGGAGGAAAATGCATCATGAGTCAACTCGAGGCTACACTACTGTAACGCTCTGTACATTGGCCTTCCTTTGTCCGTGATCCGGAAACTCAAGCTGGTGCAGAATGCTGCAGCCCGACTCCTGGCAGGGGTTCCGGTTGGCTGTCACATCATGCCAATTCTGCACGAACTGCACTGGCTTTCGGTAGAATGCCGGATCACCTTCAAGATGCTAGTCTTGACTTTTAAGGCCTTACATGGTCTGGGGCCAGTGTACCTGCGGGACCGCCTCATCCCATACCATTCCACTAGGCCTCTGCGCTTGGAAGAGCAAAACCTCCTGGTCATCCCTAGTGTTAAGACTTACCGTTTAACCGCGACCCGTTGGCGGGCTTTTTCGATCGTAGCTCCAGCACTCTGGAACTCATTGCCCACCGACGTCCACGCCATCCAGGGTCTCCTCCCATTCAGGAAGGCATGTAAGACTTTGTTGTTCCAGCAGGCCTATGGAGCTGGATAACCTGTGGTTTTTCTCGCCATCTTGTACTACTGTCTGCTGTCGCAATGCCTAATGTGCGACCTATTGTGTTTTACATGCTGGTTTTAATCATGTTTTAATTTTGACTGTGTTTTTATTGTGATTTATGATATGCTCTGTTTTTACTATGTTGTGATTGGATTTGTTGTGAGCCACCCTGAGCCATGGGGGGGGGGGGGGTAGACAAATACGAATAAGTAAATAAATAAAATAAATAAATGAGGTCAGAACTGTAGTTGGAGCAGACAAAATAAGGAATATATGTTCACTTGCCAAAGGCACATCGGACAAGCCAAGTTTTTAGGTCTTTCTTAAAGGCTGCCAAGGCGGGGGCTTGCCCAATCTCACTAGGTAGCGAGTTTCAAAGCCGAGGTGCCACAGTGGAGAAGGCTCTCTCCCTCATCCTCACAAGTCGCAATTGTGATGAAGGTGGGGGTGAAAGGAGGGCCTCCCCAGAGGATTGAAGAGATCGTGTAGGTCTATTGAAGAAGATGCAATCATGACGGTAGGCAGGTCCCAAACCGTTTAGGGCTTTGTAGGTGATAACCTACACCTTGACTTGGGACCGGAAGATGAATGGCAAGCAATGGAGCTCCTTAAACCGCGCCGGGGGGGAGGGGGTAGACCGCTCCCTGTAATTCGCTCCAGTTAGCAGTCTGGCTGCCGAACGTTGGACCAATTGGAGTTTCCGGGCCGTCTTCAAGGGAAGCCCCACGTACAGTGCATTGCAATAGTCCAATCTAGAGGTAACTAAGGCATGGACCACTGTGGTCAGATAGGACTTCATGAGGTACGGTCACAGCTGGAACACGAATTTTAATTGTGCAAAGGCCCTCCCAGCCACCGCCGACACTTGCGCATCAAGCGTTAGCGCTGAATCCAGGAGGACCCCCAGATTGCCGACCTGTATCTTCAGGGGGAGTGCAACCTCGTCAAACACAGGTTGCCACTCTATATCCCGGTCAGACGTTCAACTGACCTGAAGGACTTCCGTCTTGTTGGGATTAATCTTCAGATTGCTTGCCCTCATCCAGATCGTCACAGCAGCCAGGCACTCGTCCAGCATCCGAGGGACTTCCTTGGATTCCGATGGAAAAGAGTAGTAGAGTTGGGTGTCATCTGCCTAGAGATGGCACCAAACTGTTTCCCTGCGATTGGCCAGTTGGATCCCTGCTTCTTTTTCCACTGGCCAACAAAGACCATTTTGTGGAAACCGGGCTTTGGTCTTCAGGAGAAGGGCCAGGAGGTCTTTCAACTGACAGTGCCGTGCCTTTGTCTTTGGTTTTAATATGTACGGTCAAATGATTGAAATGTGTGAACACAGCTGTCTCTTTAGTGGTTCGCGTGCCACAGAGCGTTGCCATTGCATTTTGGTCGGATGCTGCATTCTGCCTTGGCTTTTGCATCGAAAGGGAGGGGGGAGTTGAAAACCTTAGGAGTGTTTTGCATATGTTCAATCCTGTGTTGTGCTCCGAAATCTTTTGTTCTTTGCGCTTGTGTTGTGCCAAACATGGCGGCCTCTGCTGCCTCCTCCTGGCTTCGAGGGTTGACTCTGCGAGGAGCCCTCTTGAGTCCCCCAATCCCCCCCCCCAAACACTCCTGACCCCCATCCTCTAATATCCTTGGCTTCCATTAAGGGCCCCCAGGATGCCCTCTCCCCCTTTTCTCCCTTTTGCAGAAAGCAGATGATTAATTTAATATCGCCACATTACTTATTTATTCAAATGCCTTTATATCGTGCTCTTTCGGTTCCGAGGGACGCAGTGCCAGCAACACGGTCACATTTCCCTTAAGAGAAACCATCAAAATTAGGCAGAAAATCCAATGGTTGCAACCTTGCTTTGCAGAATGGTCAGGGAAGGGTTGATGCTTCTTGTGCATATTGAGGTAGTTTTTTTGGAGACCCATGTGGTTTTCTTGGGGTATTTCTTCAGAGGGAGTTGGCCCTTGGCTCCCACTGAGGTTTGAGAGTGTGTGACTCTTGCCCAAGGCCCTGATGCCCCCCATGTGCAATTGCAGTGCCCTTTTAAGGGTGTGTGTGTATCCTCCAGAGCAGGGGTGCCCACACTTTTTCAGCATGCGAGCTACTTATAATAAAACTAAGTCAGAAAGATCTACCTACCTCCTCAAGGCTGGAGAAGGGAGGGGCAGGGGTGGGGCTTTGTGCTACCTGGCTCCGCCCCCTCTGGCTTCAGCTCTACCAGCAGCTTCTCCAGGCTTGAGAATAGCAGTGCCAAGCCAGTGGTGGCATAGCTAGCACAAGGCTGGCTGGGCACTGCCATCCTCAACCCTGGAGAAGCTGCTGGTAGAGCGGAAGCCAGGGAGGGTGGAGCCAGGCTGCGCCAAGCCCCTCCCCTCCACTCTGGCTTTGGAGCTCCCAGCAGCTGCTCCAGCCTTGAGAAGAGCAGGGCCAAGCCGGCCTTGTGCTAGCTATGCCACCACTGGCTTGGCACTGCCATCCTCAAGCCTGAGAAGCTGCTGGTAGAGCTGAAGCCAGTGGGGGCGGAGCCAGGCTGTGCCAAGCCCTGCCCCCTCCCCTCTGGCTTTGGAGCTCCCAGCAGCTTCTCCAGGCTTGAGGATGGCAGTGACAAGCCAGTGGTGGCATAGCTAGCACAAGGCTGGCTTGGCCCTGCTCTCCTCAAGGCTGGAGCAGCTGCTGGGAGTGCTGAAGCCGGGGAGGGGGCGGGCCTTGGTGTGACCTGGCTCCGCCCCTTCTGAGAAGCATCCCATCCAGCTGTGATCGACCTCCTTCAGTCCTGCGATCGACTTCCTGGGCAGCCCTGCTCCATAGGGTTGGTGAGGAAAGCTGGTTGCGTGTGGCGAGGAGTGGGCTATTAGCATCAATATTCAGAAACGAGGTGTAAATAATGGATGGCCTGTGTCAGAGAAAACACCAATGGGGAGGGGTGGCAAGGGTTGAATTTGGGGGTTGGGACTGCACCCCCTCAATCTTTGGGACAGAACCCCGGGGAGCCCAAAGTGCCAGGCTTGGCCTCCTTCCTTCCGCCCAGTCAGAGTGCGTGGGGCCGGCTCCAGCCTTTGCCTTTGTAGTCGGAGGATAAGCAAGGCCACAAGAACTTGGTGGCTAATGCTGGGACTATCCCGAATTGGCTTGTCTTTCCAAAGCCAGAGAATGGGATAGGCTCAGGGGGCAGTCTCTTGCACCTGCCTTCCTTGGCCAAAGACCCCCAAGGCTGCCCTGAATTGTTTCTACCTGAGCAGTTTTGGCATCTCTTCCCGCTGCTTTCCCCAGGAATCCCTGTCGTTCAAGTTCCCTGCTTCTTAAACTGTAGTGTTGCTGAATACTCAGTGTTGGAGCCCTGAAAAGAAACTCTGAATGCCACCTAGTGGCTGTTTCAGACATTGCCATGAATCTGTTGTGCAGTGTTTCCAATGGACTCTGCAGAAGATGCTTCAGCTGTACTTTATGAACAGAAAAACCCGGCTGTTTAGCAAGCCTTGCAATTGTTGAGTTGTGATTAGTACATGTTTGATTTTGGAATCTATTTTCAATACCTATATAACCTGGATCATGGCAAAAATGTCTTGGGCCAAAAGGGGTCCTGACTGGAAATGCTTAAGGTGCCCTCTTCTCACTTAAGGTTTATTTATGCTGCTCTTCTGTAACTGACTCCAAGGGTAGGGTGGCCCAAAGCATTTGAAGGGCAGGGGCAGCGGCAGTCACAGTGTAGCTACAAGGCAACAACAACAACAATTCTTAAAGGACTTGGGCCAAGCCTTGGTGGTGTGGTGGTGTGTGGACTCTTCTCTCATTGGCTTGCCCTGGGTGTGTATGTTTGCTGCCTTTCAGTCATGGGGACGGTCCTTCCTAGGTCTCTCCATACATAGAAATCCCATGTGGGGCCCAGGGAGATGACAGCAACCCTTCCAGAGGCCGCAGGAAGACACCTTCAAGGACCATGTTGGTTTCCAGAGCGTCTCAAAGCTCCCTACCCCAGATAATGGGGATGCGCCCCATGTCCCGTGAAGGAAGCTCCCTCCATCACATGACATCTCAGGGATTGCTCAGCGCTGACGCTGATGCTCATTATGAAACCGACCCTTGTTACTGTGTGCCTCCTTGAAATTAAATTACTGGCAGCAAATGATTGATCGGTGCATTGATTACTCAGGATCGATTAGTTTGACGTGACTTGGAGAGGGAGGGAGGAGCCTTGAGAGCCTCCCTGTCATCGCTTGGCGCTTCTCTTTGGCTCCAAGCTTTTCAGTCCAGGTGACTGCCTGCTTTTCAGGGGTGGGGGATCCCTCCTCACCTTCTATTCCTCTGGGTTGGCACCCTAGATTAACCTGCTGGGCCCCGATTGGGCGTGGCTGGTGGGGCAGCGAGGGAAGGAAGGAGTGTGCAGGTTGCCAAAAGGGACTGGCTGAAATGAAACTGCAGGAGCTGGATAAAAGAAATAGAGCTGGGGGTCTTGGGGGAGACCCAGCCTTGCTGCCGTCAGAAGGAAGAGGCGCAACTGCTGCTGGGCTGGCTGCTGGGAGGCGCCCTGGGACCCCCAGTCTTTCCATTGCTTTCAGGGCTTCTTGGCCCCCAAGGGTCCTTCATCCCCCTTACCCAGTGCTTCCTTTGGTCCATGTGGGGCTCGCTCTGCCTCAGCAGGGAGGTGTGGAAATAAATCTTTCAGCCTTGCTATAAATAATACAATGGGTAAAGATGTTGTATAAGTGGTGCTCTGGGTTTTGCCAGAAGGTGTGTTTTGCTTGCCATTCACCTTTTTGCCCCTCCCAATCTGATACAAGGTATTCACAATGGGGGCCAGGATAGGGTCAGGGCAGAGAGGAGGGCATAGTGCTGGGCATCCTGCTAGCCTTGTGCCCACATTTCCTCCTGTGCTCACCTTCCCCCTTCCCACCTTGTTCCTGACTTCCCAATGCCAACTTCGTGCCCACTTTTCTCCTTGTGCTTACCTCCCCCCTGTGTCCACCTTTGCCCCTGTGCCCGCCTCCCCCTTGTGCCCACCTTCTCCCTTGTGGCCACCTTCCCTCCTGTGCTCACTTCCCCTGTGCCCACATTCCTTTTTTGTGCCCACTATCCCTCTTGTTCTCACCTTCCTCTTGTGTCCACCTCCCTGCTTCTGCCCACCTTCCCCTTCTCTCCACCGTCCTCTTCTGCCCACCTTCCTTCCTGTGCCTGCCTTCCCCCATGCCCACCTTGTGCCCATTTTCCTTTCTCCCCAGGACCACATTCCCCTTTTGTGCCCACCTTTCCCTTGTGCCCGCTTCCCCCTTGTGCCCACCTTCCCCTTCTGCCCACCTTCCTCTTCTGTCCATCTTCCCACCATGCCCACCTTGTGCTGACTTTCCTCCTGTGCCTGCCTTCCGCCTCGTGCCCACTTTCCCCACATGCCCATTTTCCTCCTTGTGCTCACTTTCCTTCGTGCCCACCTTGTGCCCCTGTGCCCCCTTTCTCCTTGTGCCCATTTTCCCTTTCATGCCCACCTTCCGCTTGTTTTCCCCATGCTTACTCCTTGTACTTACCTTTCATCTTGTGCTCACTTTGTGCCAAATTTCAGTAACACTTTCCCCCCTGTGCCCATCTTCCTCCTTTGTGGCTACCTTCCCCCCTGTGCTCACCTTCCCCCATGCCCACCTTGTGCCCATCTTCCCTGTGCCCACTTTGTGCCCACTTTCCCCTTGAGCTCACCTTCCCCATTATGCCCATCTACTTCCTAGTCCCCACCTTCCTTTCTCTGCCACCTTGTGCCCACTTTCCCCTTTTGCCCACATAACCCTTTGATCCCCCCCCTGTGCCCACTTTCCTCCTTGTGCCCACAGAAGCAGCCATCCCTTTTTGCGGTGAGCCCCAGGTGCCTTTTGGTCCTTGTATAGGTGCTGTGCCTTTCCCCCGTACGGGCTCAAGCTGTGCCACTTGCTGGCTCCTGCCTGGGCCCCTTTCTTTCTCGAGGTGGGGTGGTTGTGGAGTGAGTGCTCAGAGCGGGCTTGAGGAAAAGGGTCTGTGAGGGAAGGCAGAACACATGAATATTTAACCTCTGCCTTGGGGCGCTGGTGCAGATGGACATGGCTGAGATTTTGCTTGGCAGTTGGCACTCCTGCAGACTTCCCCTTCCCCCTTTCTGTGTGTGGCTCTGCGCATGCGCCAGCATGAATGTGGTGCACCATGGCCTCCCCCTGCCCCGTGTCTGCTCCTGGGACAAGGCTGGCCTAGGGAATACGTGCTCCCTCTTGAAAGGTTGGGCTGGGAGAATGATGGGAGAAATGCCCACCGTTGTGCTCCATGCCAGCTGTTTCTGGAAGTCCGTTGTTATTTGTTGTTGTTGAGTCCCTTCCAACTCTTTGTGACCTCATGGACCAGCCCACGCCAGAGCTCCCTGTCGGCCGTCACCACCCCCAGCTCCTTCAAGGTCATTACTATTACTGTAGTTATTACTCTGGTTGTTTCTACCTCACTTTATTTCTCTAAAAAAGAGAACTAGTGCGGCTAACAATGAGAGCAATACAGTGTGGACTTTCCGTCAGGAGGGCTGGGTGCATTTGGGTGTGTAAACACACAGTCAGAGGAGATTGAGATGCAGAAGGCAGAGGAGGCAATCCCAAGAGAGGCCATTGATAAAACCTGGCTGTTGATAACAACCATTCTTATGGAGAGTAGCACAAGTCGTGTGTCATAAAGGCCATTGTCCCTCGCACATTGACTCTCTGTGGGTTGTTTCTCATCCCCTTTGTGTGGTGAAATCTTTTTACAGTTAAGGGATGACCACTTCACGTCCAGGAGGCTGAAACCGCCCTCCGTGGAACCATTTCTGTCTTCCCGCTTTATTCCTTTGCCCTGCGGATGGATCCGTTATGTCAGTGTTTCCCAACCAGTGTGCCGGGGCACACTAGTGTGCCGTGAGTGATCATCAGGTGTGCCATGGGAAATTGGAACCTCCAATACCCTTACTTATTAAAGGAGCGCCGCTACGTCACAGTACAAAATGCACAATTCATCATACATAATCATATGCAAAAAATACATTCAAAGTACCCAATCATGCTGGAGAAAATCAAGTCTTACATAAGGTAGTTCGGCGTGGTCGCCACAGAGAGCGGAGGAGTTGCGAACCAGGAAGTAGCGAGTTCACGGAGCGCTCCTCTACGGAAAACTCGCGATATTTGATGAAATCACGGAAATGAGTGCAAAAAACAAAGTGTATCCTCACGATGTTGTCCAGTGTCAGTTCCGGGATCCGCACAATAACACAGTCAGTTTGCGGACAGTTTAAAGAAGCAGCACCATAATCATAGTGACAAGGTAGAAAACCACGTAGATAATCACATATATTTAAACCGCCAGAGGCTGAAGATAGATGTGGCAATGGAATCGAAAGCTGGCATGGGCAAACTTGGATCTTCCAGGTGTTTTGGACTCCAACTCCCACCATTCCTAGCAGTCTCAGGCCCTTTTCCTTTCCCCCCCTCAGGTACTTAAGCAGGAAAGGGCCTCAGGCTGTTAGGAATGGTGGGAGTTGAAGTCCAAAGCACCCAGAGGGCCGAAGTTTTCCCATGACTGACAGCTGTTGAGCAAGGCCTTCGTGTTGGTCTTTCTGCCATTCCTGCCAGGATATCTATGTTGTGTTCATCGAAACAGGCCCAGGTTTCACACTGAGTGTATAAATACATTTAAAAACATATTAACTATATGTATTACTGTGTTAAAGTGTCATTTTGTGTCAATTTGTTTGGTGGTGTGCCCCAGGATTTTGTAAATGTAAAAAGTGTTCCGCGTCTCAAAAAAGGTTGAAAAACACTGTGTTATGTAGTCGCAAAACAGCGTCCAGGGAAGGGATCCCCAGGATGGTCTCTAATGGGCCGGGAAGGGATTTGAGGGGGTCAAAGAGTGCTGGGTCTGCTCCATCCGCTTGCACTCGGCACAAAGAGCTGCCCACTTTGCAGGCCCTGCCAACCGACAGGCCAGGGCCGGGCATGAGGCCTGCTTTAAAAAGAACGGTTATTGCATTGTCGAAGACTTTCATGGCCAGAATCATTGCGTTGCTGTGAGTTTTCCGGGCTGCCTGGCCACGTTCCAGAAGCATTCTCTCCTGATGTTTCGCCTGCATCTATGGCTGGCATCCTCAGAGGTTGTGGGGTCTGTTGGAATCTAGGCAAGTGAGGTTTATATACCCAGGGTAGGAGAAATAACTCTTGAGGATGCCTGCTTTAGGTGGAGGCGAAATGTCAGGAGAGAAAGCTTCTGGAACATGGCCAGACAGCCCGGAAAACTCGCAACAACCCCACGGTTGTTGTATTTTTAATAACAATTCCCAAACAAACACTGCAAAAATAAGCAAAGAGACGGCATGTGGGTAAACATGCAAAAAAAAACCCAAACAAAAGCCACCACCCCGAGCTTTTACTCATACGAGACAATCACTGCTCTCTCCCCTTTTTGGCCAGAGACATCACACAGAACAGGAATCCTGAGGCCCCAAGCTTTGGTCTCCAAGGTGCATCTAGCTCCGCCCACAACGGGGGAAGCCCCCTGCCGTTCTGGGCCTCCTTGGCATGTGCCAGGCAGGAAGAAGAGCAAGCGGCCCCGCCGGGTGGTGTCCTGCCGCCTCCCTGCAGCGGCCTGGCTCCCCAGTGTCCACTCCACTGGCCGGCCGCTTGGGCAAGGCTCAGTGCCCGCTGGGTTTCCAACAGGGTCTCGGTGAACAGGGCCCCGAGAGCGCGCTTCCGTCTGTCAGATCGGATCCTTGTAAAGGCGGCTGGCGGACCAAGAAGCGAGGCTGAGGGGTTTGTCAGCCCGCGTCGGGCGCGGAGGAGGCATGGGTCTGTTGGCCTTCACTTCGCGTAGCCGATCACTTCACTTAGCCAGATGCGAGCGTACAGACAGCCGCCTTCGGGCTGCCCTCTGCTCTCCCCAGGAAGACGGAGCCTCTGACGCAAAGAGCTTTTCACGCTCCCTTAATTGAAACTGTCAGATGGGCTTTACCTATCCTCCCCTTGGAGATGGCAGCGCATTAATCCCGCCGCAGAAATCCCAGCAGACGGCCGGATCAATTGGGGCAGCCCAGTTGCGGTCGTGACATTTACAAGGCAGGAGCAGCACTGGCCTCCTCTGGGCAAAGCCAGCAGCCAAGTTTTGGGCAGCCATCTCCTTTAGCCATTTCCTTTAGGCCAAGAAAAGGGGGAACGCTCCTGTTTTGGTGCTGGGAAATGTCCCAAGCATCGGAGAGGTGTTGCCACTCAGTTGCATGCATCAAACCATGTTCAAAACATTTCATAGAATCCTAGAGTTGGAAGAGGCCACATGGGCCATCTAGTCCAGTGTTTCCCACCCAGTGTGCCGGGGCACACTAGTGTGCCGTGAGCGATCATCAGGTGTGCCGTGGGAAATTGGAACCTCCAGGGGGGGGGGGGGAGTCTAGTGTGTTGAAGTATAAAAACCCTAAGAAACCTCCCTCGATAAAGGCACAAAATTACCCCACCCCCGTTGTCTACTTGGTCTCTCCCTCTCCATGCATTGGGAGGGCCCGCCTCCCTTTCCACAAGTAGAGACCTCCTCTTGCCTCCTGGGGGTTCTGTGTGGGAAGTTTGGCCCAGTTCTATCATTGGTGGGGTTCAGAATGCTCTTTGATTGTAGGGGAACTATAAATCCTAGCAACTACAACTCCCAAATGTCAAGGTCTATTTCCCCTGAACTCCATCTGTGTTCATATTTGGGTATATTGAGTATTCATGCCAAGTTTGGTCCTGATCCAACATTGTTTGAGTCCACAGTGCTCTCTGGATATAGGTGAACTACAACTCCAAAACTCAAGGTCAATGCCCACCAAACTCTTATAGCATTTTCTCTTGGTTATGGGAGTTCTGTGTTGGAAGTTTGTGTCTTTCTGCCATTCCTGCCAGGATATCTATGTTGAGTTCATCGAAACAGGCCCAGGTTTCACACTGAATGTATAAATACATTTTTAAAACATATTAACTATATGTACGACTGTGTTAGAGTGTCATTTTGTGTCATTTTGATTGGTGGTGTGCCCCAGGATTTTGCAAATGTAAAAAGTCTGCCGAGGCTCAAAAAAGGTTGGGAAACACTGATCTAGTCTACCCCCTTTCTGCCAAGAAGCAGGAAAATTGCATTCAAAGCACCCCCGAGAGATGGCCATCCAGTCTCTGTTTGAAAGCCTCCAAAGAAGGAGCCTCCACCACACTCCCTCTGGGGTAGAGAGAGAGAGTTCCACTGCTGAACGGCTCTCACAGTCAGGAAGTTCTTCCCCATGTTCAGGTGGAATCTCTTTTCTTTTAGTTTGAAGCCATTGTTCCCTGGTGTTCTAGTCTCCAGGGCAGCAGAAAGGAAGGCTGCTCCCTCCTCCCTATAACTTCCTCTCCCATATTTATACATGGCCCTCATCATGTCTCTTCTGAAGGTTAACATGCCCAGCTTTTTAAGACGCTCCTCATAGGGCTTGTTCTCCAGATGCTTGATCATTTGAGTCTCCCTCGTACTCTGTTCTTTAGCTTCCCTCACATGCTATTCTCTTCTAAGGAAGGGTCTGTGCGCACACAGAGGCGTCTTGGCCAGAGGCGCCTTCTCCCAGGCCTCAAATGCCAGGGTGCGTCTGTGCCCAGTAAACCTCCCTTCAGGCGACTGGGTCTCCCCTGGGTTTGCCCACTCAGCCTCCCCTCCTCCTGCCTTCTTTTGTGGAGCTTATGTTCAGGAAAATTCTATTCGACTTAACGTTTTTCTCCCGCACGCTGCAGGACCGAGGCCATGTAATCCCACCCCAGCCGCAGCAAAACCTTTGGGGCGGCACGCGCCTTCTTTGCAGGGCTGAATCAGACCTCACACAAGGGGATTAGCTAGGATCCTCTCTCAGAAAGAAAGGCTGCCGCACTCAAAGGGCTTTGCGCGCAAAGCAGATAAGAGGGAGGCCAAGCAGAGTCACTTTAACCCACTTTCAGGGCCTGACAGCCGGGCCTTAAGCCCCTCAGGTCGGCCTGCCTTCTGCCCGCCCCTTCCCCTCCCCTGCCCAGCGCCAGCCCACCGCCCCTTCCTCTTTGCAACCTTCCCATTCAGGCTTCCCTTCTTGGAGTGGCTTTGCCAGTCGATCCAAGTCAGCAAGTGCCGTAGCTCCTTGTAGAGCCTCTCTTGGAAAACCATGCACTGCTTGCGCTGCCTTTGGACACGGCCTCACCTGGGCCATCCCCCATCCAGCCACACTTTCTCTCTGCTGGATGCTTCCCATTTCCTCTCTTGGCCTCCCGAGTGGGTGCCTCAGAGCGGGGGAAGAGCTTATTCGGGTGCAGCGTTAATAGTTTGCTGACGCATGTTGTGGCGATGCCGGAACGCCTCGGGAGTGATGCCCTAAGAGCCCCTTTCCATCTGCTGCTCCTTAAGTGATCCCTGCTCCCTGGACCAAGGCAGCCACCTTCAGAGGCTGTTAAGAGCAATTACTGCTAAGCCTCGTCTGATACCCGGCTTTGCTGCTCCCTTGCCTGCCCGCCTGCCGGCCAACTCGCCACCCTTCGGCCTGAAGTGTGCCTCAGACCTTGGCTCTCTTTAAGGCTCTCTTCCCTTTCTCACTGAACGATTGCTCACCTGAAAGGACACTGGGCCTGTGGACTTTGTGAGGCCTCAAGACCAGCCCTGCCCTAAACAAGAGCGGGTTGTGGACACTCTGCGTCCCACAGAGTGTGGCTCTGCAGCAGGGCATTGGGGGCACAGGGGAAGTGGCTCGGACAGATGGCGATCCATGGAAACGGTGGGACGGGATAATCAGAGGGGGGGAGATTAAAGGTGACGAGCTGGACAGGCAGGCCCGGATTAGCGGACTGTGCCGCCCAAGGCCGCCTGTCTAAATGCCGCCCCTGGGGGGCGGGGCCTCTTGTGGGGGGCGGGGCCAGCGAGAGGGAGAAGGCCCCGTTGGAAGTCCCGCCCCTAGGGCGACTCGCGCGGATTCCCCCGCTGCCACCGCGCTCGCGCCAGCACCCCTCCTCCCTTCAGGGAGGAGGGGCGCTGGTGCGAGCGCGGTGCCGGTGTGAGCGGGGCGGCGGCGGGGGAAGCTGCACAAGTCGCCCTAGGGGCGGGACTTCCGGCGGTGCCTTCCCCTTCTCGCCGGCAGTGGCTCTGCCCCTCCTCCCTTCAGTGAAGGGAGGAGGGGCGGAGCTGCTGCCGGTGAGTGAAGGGAGGAGGCGGAACCGGAGTGAAGGGAGAAGGCGCCGCAGGAAGTCCCGCCCCTAGGGCGACTCACGCGGTTTTCGCCGCTGCCGCCCGCTTGCCCATGCCCCAAACACAAGCAGGGCGGCGGCAGCGAAAATCGCGTGAGTTGCCCTAGGGTGGGACTTCCAGCAGCGCCTTCTCCCCTCACGCCGGTTACACATCCTCCTTTCACTGCCGGGTAGCGGCTCCGCCCCTCCTCCCTTCACTGAAGGGAGGAGGGGCGGAGCCGCTGCCGGCGAGAAGGAGAAGGCGCCGCTGGAAGTCCCGCCCCTAGGGCGACTTGCGCGGCTTCCCCCGCCGTCGCCCCGCTCGTGTTTGGGGCATGGGCGGCGGGGCGGCGGGGAAGCTGCATGAGTCGCCCTAGGGGCGGGACTTCCAGCGGCGCCTTCGCCCTCTCGCCGGTTCCTCCCCCCCCCTTCCCTGCAGGGAGGTGGGGCGGCGCCGCTGCCAGTGAGAAGGAGAAGGCGCCGCCGGAAGTCCCGCCCCTAGGGCGACTTGCGCGGCTTCCCCGCCGTCACCCCGCTCGTGTTTGGGGCATGGGCGAGCGGGGCGGCGGCGGGGGAAGCTGCATGAGTCGCCCTAGGGACGGGACTTCCAGTGGCGCCTTCCCCTTCTCGCCGGCAGTGGCTCCGCCCCTCCTCCCTTCAGTGAAGGGAGGACGGGCGGACCTGCTGCCGGCGACAGAAGGGAGGAGGCGGAACCGGAGTGAAGGGAGAAGGCGCCGCAGGAAGTCCCGCCCCTAGGGCGACTCACCATTTTTCGCCGCTGCCGCCCGCTCGCCCGTGCCCCAAACACAAGCAGGGCAGCGGCAGCGAAAAACCGCGTGAGTTGCCCTAGGGGTGGGACTTCCAGCAGCGCCTTCTCCCTCACGCCGATTTACGCATCCTCCTTTCACTCGCCGGCAGCGGCTCCGCTGCCAGTGAGAAGGAGAAGGCGCCGCCGGAAGTCCCGCCCCTAGGGCGACTTGCGGCTCCCCCGCCATCACCCCGCTTGTGTTTGGGGCATGAAGGAGCGGGCGGCGGCGGGGAAGCTGCATGAGTCGCCCTAGGGACGGGACTCCAGCGGCGCCTTCTCCCTAGGCGGTTCCGCCCCCCTCCCTTCACTCCAGGGAGGAGGGGCGGAGCCGCTGCCAGTGAGAAGGAGAAGGCGCCTCGAAGTCCCGGCCTAGGGCGACTTGCGCGGCTTCCCCGCCGTCACCCGCCGTGTTTGGGGCATGGGCGGCGGGGGCGGCGGGAAGCTGCATTTGCCCCTAGGGGCGGGACTTCCAGCGGCGCCTTCCCCTTCTCGCCGGCAAAGCCTCTGCCCCTCCACCCTTCAGATGTCAGGATCGGCAGTTCAAATGATATGCAGCGGGCTAACAAGACTTAGGAAATTAATTATCTCCCGTAATTAGTGTAGTGACCTACACTCTTTGGGGTTATGTACACTGGGAATAAAACTCTGGACTGTCAGTGTCGGAGAGGCAGCAGGGGGCCTGTTCAGGAAGGTGCCCAGCCTGCTTGGGCCATTGGCTTCTGAGCGCAAGAGAGATCTGACCTCTTGTGGAGTGGCCTGGGCAGAAGAAGGGCATTGCGATTTTGCCCAAGAGGGAGGAGAGCGGGGGTCTGGGTGTCCCAAGCCCCAAATGGTTGCCCGGCTTGGGTGAGGACCATTCTCATTCTGGGCAAGCCGATGCCCCGCCCCCTGCTGCCTTCTGGCCGGGCAACGCTTGGGAGCTGGGTGTCCATCTTTGTGGCAATCTGCTCATTAGGCGATCCGGAGTCGTCCTCGCAGGCTGTCTCTCGTTGGTTGTCATTTTAGCAGAGATTAAAGCAAATGGGAGGGAGGGAAGGGGGGGGTAGGGTGTGCACATGCGCCGGGTGCCTTCGCCTCCTGGTGCGCCGCCGCTGATGCCAAATGATAATGACAGGTTCAAGCTTTTCAGCATCACAGATGAATAACATGCAAATGACGCATCCTGGATGGCAAGTAATTGTCACCGTTCAGCTGCCTGTCAGGGAGGGAGCCCCGAAATGGTTAATGGAAACTCAAGGGTGGGGAGTGGGGCTTGGCAGTGTGGGATGAGGGGCAGAGCGGCTTCCCTGCTTCGTGGCCGGCCGGTATCCGCGGCATCGGCAGCAATGCTGGGCAGAGAATGCCCGGGATCTGTTCCAAGCCCTATCGAGATGTGGCTTTACATCTGCAAATCCTTTTACGCATCACAGCCCAGCCGCTGGGCAAGGACCACGTGACGGGCCGCTCGCAGGGCTTGGCGATGGGAGGGAGGGATGGGCAGCTGCTGCCGTCGCCCCGCCTGGGCCCTGGCACGGATTGAAGGGTGGCAGCGGTGGCATTGGTGAGCTGCACTTGCATCTCAAGGTGCAAAACTGCAGAGCTGGGGAGTCATGCCAGGGCCCCTCGGAGCACCAATCGTGCACCAACCTAGAGCTTGGTCCTTCCCATTTGGTGCCCTCTACCCGCACCTGGTCTCCCCTTCCAGGTGGGCAAAAGGCACCCCCTGGCGCTTGGTTGCCACCATTGCAATGAGACGGGCTTGCCACCCCTCCTTCCCAGGCTGCCGTTGGCGTGGAGACTAATTTCCATATAATAACATTTTGTTACTTGCAATAAATCATCCCTACAGTAAGGTGACTGGGTTATGTCATTATTTGCAGACCTACCAAATGTAATTACCTTCGCTCGGGAAGCCTCTGTGCCAGGGGCTTGGCCACGAGGGTGAGGGGGGGGGGTGCCTTGTGGTCCATTTCTCTCCTTGGTGATGGGGCTGGGCCTGAGGGTCCCATTGCCGGGCCCCCTCTGCTGCACCCACCGAGGGGCCTTGCCAACCCCAAAACAGGGGTGTCAAACCCAAGCCGTATCATACTTATGGTTGCCTTCAAGGGCATTGTTGAATCCATAGATGGAAGTTCAGTGGATACAGAGGGCCCACTATAGTTTACGTAATGGTGGGTGCTGTTTCGTTTCCAGCCCACTCTCCTGGCATGACTGCATTACAACTGCTATCACCGTGATGCTCAAGGAGGAGGAAGGAACGCAGGAGTTGTAGAGCAGTATCTGGAGGGTCACCTAAAAGGCCAAGAAGGACTCAGATGGAAAATCCATGGATACAAAGGGCCCACTATAATTTGCTCTTTGTAGTGGTGGGCACACTTTTGTTTTCAGCCCACTCTGCATCACAACTGCTATATCACTGTGATGCTCAAGGAGGAGAAACGCAGGAGTTGTAGTACAGCATCTGGAGGGCCACCTAAAAGGCCAGATGGAGAATCCGTGGATACAGAGGGCCCACTATAGTTTGCTTTACATAGTGGTGGGTGCTCCTTCATTTTCAGCTCACTCTCCTGGTGTGACTGCATCACAACTGCCATCACTGTGATGCCCAAGGTGGAGGAACACAGGAGTTGTAGTGCAGCATCTGGAGGGCCACCTAAAAGCCCATGAAGGACTCACGATAGAGAATCTGTGGATACAAAGGGCGCACTATAATTTGCTTTACGTAGTAGTGGGTGCTTTTCAGCCCGCTCTCCTGGTGTGACTGTATCACAACTGCCATCACTGTGATGCCCAAGGAGGAGGAACACAGGAGTTGTAGTGCAGCACCTAGAGGGCCACCTAAAAGCCCATGAAGGACTCACGATGGAAAATCTGTGGATACAGAGGGTGCACTATAATGTGCTTTACGTAGTAGTGGGTGCTTTTCAGCCCACTCTCCTGGTGTGACTGTATCACAACTGCCATCACTGTGATGCCCAAGGAGGAAGGAACGCAGGAGTTGTAGTGCAGCATTTGGAGGGCCACCTAAAAGGCCAGGAAGGGCTCAGAAACTCAACCCAACTGGGGCTGAGGAGTGGTTTGGGGCACAGAGCCCCCCTCCATTGCCCACCCCTCTCTGGGGAAAACACAATTGTTGTGAATTAACTGGCAAGAGGCTGCTATCCATGGCACCAGAACTCCGCTGCCTCATTGAGGTCCCGTAGTGCAAAGGAGAATGTGCTTCGCCGTGAATAAACAACCCCCCTTTCCTCCCCTCGACATGCAATCTCTGCATCCCCCTCCCTCCCTCTTTGTCCCCTCCTCTGCATTAGTAGCATCCTTAATACCTGTGGCCTGCCCCCTCCCTTTGAGAGCCCCCCCCTCCTGAGGCTCACTTGCGTTGGGCGCTTGAAATTAATTGGAGCTGAGACGGATTCCTCTCCCGCCTCCCCCCTCCCCACATTAGCATAAATATTTCAGAATAATTGAGGCTGAATCCCTTCTGCAGCCGGGGTGGTTGCTCCAGATTTGCCTTTTAAAATAGACTCCGTGGTGGTGGTGGGTTGCTAGGCGGGATCCCGCCCAACCAGAAGGCAAAGGGGCCCTTGGCCTTGGACCTGGGGAGCCCCTCTTTCCCCCAGCAGCAGCATCAGCAGGAGGGCCGTCGAGCAAGGGAACGAGTGCCTTGGTCATTGGCCACCCCAGGCTGAGCCTGGCCCCCAGTTTTTCGTCAGAGGGAGGCGTTGTGTCCCCGGCCGCTGGGAAGGAGATTATTTTTAAATCTGCAGATGGTCTCCCATCCTCTCCCGCCCGTCGCTCTGCTCTGCTCTGCCTGCCGCCTTCCACCTCAGTAAACCGCTCTGGAGTTCCGCCGGGGGCTTTGGAGCAAGGCAAGGAGGGGGCTGTCAGGCCGGGATCCTCTCGCCCATCAGAAGCCCCCCCCTTCCTCCTCTTCCTAGGCTGCAGTCTGGGGCTCACTCCGCCTGCCTTCCTCTTCCTCCTCCCCATGGAGAGTGAGGATGGTGATGGTGAGGAGGCAGCCTTTGCCGCCTGGCAACGGCAGGGGCTGAGAGAGGGGGCTGCCAGGGAGCCCACCCAGCCTCCTCCACCTTCCTCTTTGTCTCTTCCTGGTGGTGTGCAAAGGGGGCTTCCCATGCCCCCTCCAGCCTGGGCAGAGGAGGAGGAAAGGGGTCCTTCTTGCACTGTCTAGAGCTGGCTCTGGGCCTCCTGGGGTTCCCTCTCAATTGACCCACTCACCACTTCCCTTGTAACTTCCAACTTCCTATGGAAGGCCTTATGTGGCCCCACATGCCCTGGAAGGCCTTATGTGGCTCTCCCCATGCCCAAGAAGGCATTATGTGACCATCCCCATGCCCTGGAGCCATTATGTGGCCCTCCCCATGCCCTGGAAGGCCTTATGTGGCCCTCCCCATGCCCTGGAAGGCCTTATGTGGCCCTCCCCTTGCCCAAGAAGGCATTATGTGGCCATCCCCATGCTCTAGAAGGCGTTATGTGGCCCTCCCCATGCTCTGGAAGGCATTATGAGGCCCTCCCCATGCCCTGGAAGGCCTTATGTGGCCCTCCCCATGCCCTGGAAGGCCTTATGTGGCCCTCCCCATGCCCTAGAAGGCCTTATGTGGCCCTCCCCATGCCCTAGAAGGCCATTATGTGGCCCTCCCCATGCCCTGGAAGGCCTTATGTGGCTGCAATGCCAGTCTTCCTCTCCATTAGGTCTCAAGGTGAGAGCGGATGGGCGTCATGGCACAGTATGCCTGGAAGGCTGCAGAGGGAAGCCTTGCCATTGTTTATGTACTGTCTGTCTTTGTCAATTGTATAACGGCATTGAATGTTTGCCATAAATGTACCTTTAATCTGCTCTGAGTCCCCTTGGGGAGATAGGTGGAATATAAATGAAGTATATTATTGGTGATCTTTAAGTCAGGAGAGTGGTGTGCACATTTAGAGTCCAGTCCTGTTGAGTGTAAGGTCAACTTTTCTCGGCCTCGGAGCCATTCCCGTCCTCACCAGATACTCAAGAGTGCTCGGAGTTCTCCTCGAGTAACACCAGGTCTCCCAAACTGGGTGAAAACTAAAGATATTTTTGGCCCACTGTATCCACAAAAGCAACCCAGAGGCTGATAGATGCGTCTCTGGATGATCAGGAGTTGGACACCCCGGTTCTGAAAGCAAACCTATCATTATTTGGGGGCCAGAGTTTGCTCAGAGGTAGTTTGCAACCAATGCTCTGGAGTTGAGAGCGTGAGGAGTTTCCACGAGGGAGGGGATGTGGACCCTGCTCTCACAGGCTCCCAGTCTGGTTCTGGCACTTGGGACCCCCCCCCCCCCAAGGAGCTCTCCATCCTCCTCCTCCTTGCCTCCTTTTGGAAATGGAGGTCTGCTTTGAGGGATGGGTTTGGGGAGGAGACTCGAAGGGGGTGCCCAGGGAGCCCCTTCCCACTAATGAGCCAGAGCTGGGGGTGGGGGGAGAGAGGGAGCAGCCTCTGCTTAATGAGGCGCAGGCCATGTGCTCATGCGCAGGCCTGGAAGGGGGTGCTCTCCCCCTCCTCCTCCCTCCCTCTGGCAGCCTCTACTACTTCTGCCTCCCTCCTTTCCCCCTCTTGCATTTCTCCTGTTTTCTGCTTTGAGATGCAAATTTCTGCACATCCCAGATCTGATTTTTCCCTTCATTAGCATGAAATGTGACTAGTTCCACATTTTTACTCCCCCCCCCCTTTTTTAGAGAGGAGCTTTAAAAATGAGTGGAGAGGAGAGACGTGTGTGTGTGTGTGTGTGTGTGTTGATGCAGATTGCAGTGACTGAAAACAGCAGACTCAGCGGGGTGGGGGGCTTCTTCAGGCGTGCGCCAGTCACACCCACCGCCTCCCCTGGTGCCTTTCTGCTCAAGAGGAAGGAAGGCACCTGCACACCCAGGAGGACCCCCCTTTTCCATAGGGAAAGAGAGAGAGAGAGCCCCCTCCCATGATATGCAAGCCTGCCCCAGAGGAAGCATCACCAATATATTCTGCTATTGCCCTCGGCAGCTGCACCCCAGAGCCTTCCTTGCTGGGTAGGCACAGCCCCACTGGCTCTTACGGGATCCGCAAAAGCATGGAAGGTCTTATCTTTGTGTGTCTGGCATAGAGGGGCCTCTTCTCTTATGAGGGGCCCCATCACTTCGGGGAATGTTTGTCTTTCTTGGCCCATTCCCATGTCCTTGCTTCTTAAGCTCTGTGATGCTTCCTCCTGGACTCTGGTTTTATTATTATTGTGAATGCCTGTAGGATTTCGTGGACTGCCTCACCTTTCTTCTAAACCAGTGTTGTCCAACTTCTGCTGACCCAAGGGCCGGACTTCTGGTGAGTGATCACCTGGGGGCCGAGTGGCCACGCCCCCGGCCACACCCCCGACCACGCGGCTCCGCCCCCTCTCCCAAAGCGTCACAATAGCCTTGGAAGCGGGCGATTTCGCCCACTTCCGAGGCTGTTGTGACGCTTTGGGAGAGAAGGAGGAGCCACGGGGTCCCCTCCTTCAGCGCGCCATGGCGACCAGCGGCGCCGGGAAGGAGGAGGAGGAGGAAGGAGGATTCCTCCTCCTCCTCCCCCCGCCGCTGCGAACCGGATCGCAGCGGCGGGCGGAGAGAGGGACGGAGGGGGGGCAAGGCAAGGAGGAGGAGGAGCTGGCTCCTTCCTTCTCCCTGCCCCGCCTCCTCCTCCCTCCCTCCCGCCCGTCGGTGCAATCTCGCAGCAGCGGCGGGGAGAGAGGGACGGAGGGGGCGGTGCAGGGAGGAGGAGCTGGCTCACTTCCTCCTCCCTGCCCCGCCCTCTTCTTCCCTCTCTCACCGGCACCGATGCGATCCGGTTTGCATCGGCGCCGGCGAGAGAGGGGAAGAAGAGAAAGCGGTGCAGGGAGGAGGAGCTGGCTCACTTCCTCCTCCCTGCCCCCCCCCCCAGCTGCCATTTTTTTTTTAAAAATAGATTTTTTAAAAAAAATTAAAAATGGCGGCCGGGGGCATAGCGGGGGCCGTGTCCAACAGGCTGGGGGGCCATGTACGGCCCCCGGGCCGCCAGTTGGACAGCCCTGTTCTAAACCAAGAAGCCCCAATGATTGTCATAGTTGCTGACGGGGGTTGCTCTGGCCCTGTGGCTTGGCCTGCCCCCTCCTGCACCTTTTCCAGCATCGCAATACTCATTTTTAGGTGTGGTGGTCAAGAGAGGACAACACACCACACACCTGGTCAAGGGCTCGGTTGCATTGTTCCCGAGGAACTCTGCCACAGGCAGGGCCGAAGCCAGGATTTTGATTCGGGAGGGCTGAGTTTGATTCGGGAGGGGCTGAGTCTGAGTAAGAGAGGGACTACCCTACCAAACCTTTTGTATAGTTATCCCAATAACCCCATGGATGTGGGATATAATGAGCATGGTGATCAGATCATGATATGAATAAACATAACAGTTTAAATAATGGTAAGTAAGGCCTTCTCGCGGACCGCCCTGAGAATTTCGGGTGGGGGGGCTAAAGCCCTCTAAGCTCCCCCCCTGGCTACATGCCTGGCCACGGGATAGGCCTTTTTCTACAACTATCACATGCTTCCTCAAGCATCTGGCTCAGCCCCACGACTATGACTCCCCCTCCTCTCCTTTTTCTTCTTCTCTTCTTCCTCTTCCTTTTCCTCTTTTTCCTCCTCCTCTTCCTCCTCCGCTTCTCCTCCTTCTCTGCCTCCTTCTCTTCCTCTCCCCCTCCACTTCTTTCTTTGCCCTTCTCTTCATCTTCTCCTCTTTCTCCTCCTCTGCCTCCTCTTTTTCCTTCTCTTTTTCCTTCTCTTCTTTGGTCCTCCTCTTTTCCTTCTCCTCTTCCCACTCTTGTCCAACTCTGGCTCCTCTTTCTCCTCTTCATTCTACTCTTTCTCTTCCTGCTCCTCTTCTGTCTCTTCTTCTCTTCCTTCTCCTCCTCTTCTCCTCCTCTTCCTCTTCTCTTCTGTTTCTTCTTCTCTTCCTCCTCTTCTTCTCTTCCTTCTCTCCTCTTGCTGCTCCTCTTCTTCCTGCTTTTCTTCCTCCTCTTCCTTCCTCTTCTCTTCTGTTTCTTCTTCTCTTACTCCTCTTCTTCTCTTCCTCCTCTCCTCCTCTTCCTGCTCCTACTCCTCTTCTTCCTGCTCTTCTTTCTCCTCTTCCTCCTTCTCCCCTTCTGTTTCTTCTTCTCTTACTCCTCTTCTTCTCTTCCCTCTCTCCTCCTCTTCCTGCTCTTCCTCCTTCTCTTCTGTTTCTTCTTCTCTTCCTCCTCTTCTTCTCTTCCTTCTCTCCTCCCCTTCCTGCTCTTCTTCCTCCTCCTATTCCTGCTCCTCCTCTTCTTCCCCCTCCTATTCTTCTTCCTCCTCTTCATTCTCTTCTTCTCTTCCTTCTCTCCTCCTCTTCCTGCTCCTGCTCTTATTCTTCCTGCTCTTCTTCCTCCTCCTCTTCCTCCTCTTCTTCTCTTCCTCCTCTTCTCCTCTCAGTCCTCCTCTTCTCAAGCTGCTGTCCACTCTGTGGGCTGAATGTGGCCTCTGTGTGAGCGCATGTGCCTATGCAACCTATACCTTGTGGAAAAGTGGCATTCCTTGACAAAGCTTCAGAAAGGTTGGGGTGTATTTATTACCTTTATGGAGCAAAGATGGGGACGCTCTTCCATTATTGGTTTTGTGACGTAGAGGAGTGTTACTAAAGGTAGAAATAAAGTGCTACTGAAGGGGGCTCACAAATAAGAAGCTAAAATCAACAGGCAATGAATGGGAGGCTGGTAGGTTAGATCAGTGTTTCCCAACCTTTTTTGAGCCGCGGCACACTTTTAGCATTAAAAAAATCTGGGGGCACACCACCAACCAAAATGACACAAAATGACACTCTAACACAGTAAAGAATGGCTGGGGGTTGGTGGCCTGCTGGGAGCAGCTGCTGGGAGTGCCTTGGCACTGTCCCTTCAAGGCTGGAGCAGCTGCTGGGAGTGCGAGCCGGGAGGGGCAGAGCCAGGCCGCATCATGCCCCGCCCCTCCCCCAGCTTCAGCTCTCCTACAGGCCACGCCATGCCCCGCCCTTTCCCCCCAGTTTCAGCTCTCCTACAGAGGAGGAGCATGAGCTGTGGACGGGCTTCAGTGGGCGGGGCTCCTCCTCCACGCGGCTTCAGCGAGCGAGGAGTCATGGCGGGAGTCATGGCAGATTGGAGGCTGGCTGGGGAAACGGCCAAAGGAGGCGGCGCCCCGGCCCCTTCTTCTTTCTCTTTGCTGCTGCCCGGCCCTTCCTCCTCCTCCCCCAAGCAGCGGGAGTTCGGCAGGAGGGGGGGGAGAGAGGAAGGGGGGCAGAGAGCTTTTCTCGTGGCACAGCAGGAGGTCCGTCACGGCACACTAGTGTGCCACGGCACACTGGTTGAGAAAGACTGGGTTAGATTATGTGTTTGTGTAGAATGTGTGTGT